>JBAIAC010000007.1:66725000-67325000 GCA_037349315.1 Chelydra serpentina | reverse complement strand
AATATAGAACAAAGACAATCCCTGCTCTGACGGGTTTACAATCTAAATTTAAGACAAAGGATTAACAGATGGATACTGAAAGACAAATGGGGGTGTACAAGGAAATAATGAGACAATATTGATCAGCATGATAGGCTGTGGTTTAGCACACCAGTGGCTAACCACTGTCAAGCTTTTTCTAGGTATCATAGTATCTTTTTTGTTTGCGCACAATGCCTAGTGAGGTGCACCAGCTTAGTCTGTGTGATCATATATGTACCAGACTTTCCAGTGTGTATTACAGCCTGTTTTCTTACTTACAGCTAAAGGAGTTACTCCTTTTGCTCTAGTGAGAGGAACTTGAGCTTTTAATGCTGAAGATCACCCAGTCTGAGCACCAGAAATCATATGAATGATCGTGGCCATATTCATAACACTGGTACCTTGTGGAAAATAAATAACAATGTGATGGAACACAACATTGAGCCAGAATGTTATCATAGTACATTGTTATCACCTGGTTACACAACTCAGTTACATCTTATCAGAACATCTGCATGCCACAGGCCTGTGACCTCATGTCAAAGATGTCATTGCATTGCAATGTCATCACCCCCTGATGAAACATGATGTCACCATGTCAGGACATGATCCTCTCCTAAGGGTGAGACTTAACTTGATAGTGTATCACAGAACATGGAAATGATGCTGGAGCTGTGGGGTCCCCTGTGGAGTGGAGCTATGTGGGCAGTTTTAAACAGCCTGGAGCAGGTGGCACCGATAGTGTCTCCCGGCCTAACCCTTGCCCTGGGCAACACCATCCACACCATCCTCTCCACAGCTAGGACTGGCAGTGCCCCCCCCCCAAATCTCACCAGCCATGCCCCCAATCGATCCCCCACCAGCCATGCCCTGATCTCCCACCAGTCATGCCCCCAGGTCCTCCCCAGCCATGTCCCTGATCCCCACCACCACCACTAATAGCCATGCCCCTGAACCACCTGATCCCACCCCCAGCCATTGCCCCCCCCCACCAGCCATGCCCCCCAACCCCGAGTGCCCCCCAGCCACAGCTCCAATCCCCACCACCACCAGTTATGCCCCTGATCCCCACCATCACCAGCCATGCTCCCCGATCCACCACCAGACGTGCCTCCGATCTCCCCCCAGCCATGCCCCTGATTCCCGCCTCCACCACCAACCATGCCCGTGATTCCCACCCCATCACCAGCCATGTCCCCATTTCTGCTACCACCACCAACCACCCCCAATTCCCACCACCAGCCATGTCCCCATCCCTGCTGCCACCACCAACTATGCCCATCCCCACCACCAGCCATGTCCCATTCCTGCCACCATCGCCAGCCATGCCCCCAGTCCAATCCCCACCACCAGCCATGCCTAGGATTGTAGGGTTGCTAAGTTTCTACTGACACAAAACCAAACACCCTATCCCTGCCCCTTCCCCGAGGCCCCTCCCCCCCACTCACTACATTCCCTCTCTCTTGGTGGCTCTCTCTCCCCCATCCTCACTCACTTTCACTGGGCTGGGGCAGGGGGGTTGGAGTGTGGGAGGGGGTGAGGGCTCTAAATGGGGGTGTGGGCTCTGCAGTGGGGCTAGAAATGAGGGGTTCAGGGTGCAGGAGGGGGCTCTGATTTGGGGCAAGGAGTTGGGGTGCGCGAGTGGGTGAGGGCTCTGGCTGGAGGGGCGGGCTCTGGGGTGGAGCTGAGGATGAGGAGTTTGGGGTGCAGGAGGGGGTTCCAAGATCGGGGGTGGGGCCGAGGGATTTGGAATGTGGGAGGGGGCTGCAGGTTGAGGCAGGGGGTTGAGGTGTGGGAGTGGGTGAAGGCTCTGGGCTGGGGCCAGGGATGAGGGGCTTGGGGTGCAGGAAGGGGCTCTAGGCAGAGGGGTGGGGCCAAGGGATTTGGAGTGCGGGTTGAGGCAGGGGGAGTTAGGGCTCTGGACTGGGGGCTCGGTTTGGGAGGGGGGCTCAGGGCTGGGGCAGGGGGTTGAGGTTGGGCAGCTCCTGGTCAGCGGGGCTAAGGCAGGCTGCCTGCCTGTCCTGGGGCACCGCGCTACATCCCGGAAGCAGCCAGCAGGTCCGGCTCCTAGGCGGAGCGGTGGTGGGGTGGCGCTCGCAGGCACTGCCCCCAGCTCCCATTGACTGGTTCCCGGTCAATGGAAGTGGGGAGCCGGTGCTCGGGGCGGGGAAAGCATGCGGATCCCTGTGCCCCCCCTCGCCTGGGAGCCAGACCTGCTGGCCACTTCTGGGGCACAGCGCGTTGCCCCAGAACAGGTCGGAACTAGCCTGCCTTAGCCCCACAGCACCGCTGACCGAACTTTTAACGGGAAGCCGCCGGGGTCCCTTTTTGACCGGTGGTCCAATCGGAAGTCGGCCACCTGGTCACCCTATAGAGTTGCCCATTTTGGGTGGGTGTATTCCTGGACATTTAATCGCGTGACATAACCTAGAATTAAAGATTAATTCCTGGAGACTCCAGGCCAACCCTGGAGGGTTGGTAACCCCGTGCCCCGATCTCCGCCGGCCCCAGCCTGTCCCCAGCCATACAGAATTGCTGCCAGACAGCGACACCCCGCGGCTTCCAACCCAAGCGCAGCCGGTCTGCGCTGCGCCGGGGCCGCCTCGCGCTCCTGGAGCAGGCGCGGACAGACGCAGAACCAGCCGCTGCTTCTCCACGGGGCCAGCGAGGTACTGTTACCGCGCATGCGCCCCGACCCACCCCAGCTTGCAGAGACCGGTCGCTGGGCTGGTAGCTGCCATGCGCGGTGAACCTTCCCTCCCGCGCATGCGCTTTGAGCCCTGGCCCGGCGGCCGGGTAGGGAGCTCTGCGCCGGCGGCTGCTCCGAACGCCGGCCCGGCGCCCCAGCCCTGCTGCTGGACGGGGCCGCGCGGGCTGACATGAGGCCGTGAGCCTGCGCCGCTGCCGGCTGAGGTGAGGCCGGGGAGCCGGGCTGGGGGCGGGGCGGGGCGCTGGGCGGCCTGGCAGCCGGGGGGCGGGGGCTGTGCCGCCGTTAGGGACAAGGGGTTCCGGGCGGGGAGGGTAAGGGAGGCAAAGGGCGGGCCGGGCCGGGCCGAGCCGAGCCGAGCGAGCAGCTCAGGGCGGCGGCGGCCAGCTCCGAGCCAGGCTGGGGGAGGCCTGTCACAGGGGAGGGGAGGGGAGGGGGGCGGCTGATGTGTCCAGCGGCCTGGCAGGGATCCCGAGGGGCGCTGCAGCGGGCAGGTGGGAGAATATCGCCAGCACGAGGCGTCCAGCCCCTTGCTCCCTTACACAGTTTCTGTATCTGTGACTGCCCAAATGCGGGGAGAAACTGACTGGGAATCACATAAGGGGAGGATTCACTGTTCAGGTGCCGTGCCCTGAAGTAGGGCAGTTCTCTAGCCATGTTTCCTACTATTTTAAAGACTTTATTTCCTTTTTCTTATTATATGTGGGCGGGCCATAAACCACATCTATTTTACCCTTTAACAATATGGGTTGAAACTGATTTTAAATCTTATGTTGTGAGGTGCAGGTGAAATCACTGGGGGGAGACCCACCCCAAGCCCACTTACTTTTCATTCTCCTTCTAGTGTTTTTTAGTACTGCTGTAAGTTTCATTCCACTCCCTCAACTTTTCTTATATGGATGCATCTCTCTGTGGAGTCTTGAAGTATGAAGTGCTTTTGCAGAGAAGTTTTGTTTTAACAAAGTGTTTCTCGGCTAACCAGGCTAGTGCTAGGCCTGTTCTTTGACAACTTGAGTGATAAGGGGTTCTAACATATTTTTCTAAAATTGTAATCTGAGAATTCTCCAGAAACTCGTTCCCACACTCAACTCAATGTTCATAGTTTTTAGGAACATGGGAGGGAGATACGATGCTGAATCAGACCAGAAGTCTGTCTAAACTAGTATCCATCTAGTAGTGACAAGTACCGCTTGCTTCAGAGGATGATGGAAGCAATCCTGTAATGCCTAGGAAGTCTAGAGTTAGGGGAAATTCAATTAAAGGGTCTGTTCATGGATGGTTATGGGATAGCCTGTTGATAGGGGAAGCTTCTCCTAATCATTGATATTTTATCCTCGATGCCCTGAAGCAGAAAGGCTAATATTCTTTCTTAATTTTTTGAATGGTTTCTAATTAACTCTATTGATTCTTATTATCCTATACATATCTAATTCCTTTTTGAATCCTCTTAAATACTTTGCGGAGGCAGTGAGTTCTAGAGATTAATTATGTAGTCTGTAAAAATGAATAAATAGTTCCTTGTCTGAGACTGAGGGAAAAAACAGTCTTTCTCAGTGACTCAAGAGCCTGTCACAAATGTATGATCTTTGTGATAAATCAGATGATTCCCACGATGTATGGGGGGGGGGGGGTAAGGGAATAACTTGACTAGAAGGCAGAAGAAACATAGATCTTGGGCTATAATACTGACAGTAATACTGTGGAATTCCTGTTCTTTTCCTGGCTACACTATAACTTCAGTCTTTTACCTGCTGAGTGTTCAGCAGTAGGCTGGCAAAACTATTTAATTGAAATCAGAATGTGAACCTAGTTTCACCTGAAGCATTAAAAGTTGAGAACTTCTTAAGTAGTGTCTAAAATATCTTGCTGTGCTGCTTCAAGTTGCAAACAACCTCTGTCCCAATGTTCTCTGGTAAAAACTGTTGTTTTTGACACACTCTATTTCTTCATGTTTGATGTGGTGGTTTGTTGTTGTTTGTATAATTTCTGTCTGGTTAACATTTGCCCATTAAATTTCTCATTTAATTCTCAAAAATGGCCCTCTACACTTTCCCATAAAAGGAAGAATATATGATTATATTAGCCATGCTCTAGTGGAGCAAAGCACTGATAATATGTTGCAAAAATTTGCTGCTGCGCAGTTTACAAGTTGGAGCCATGATCAGTTTCCTTATTGTGAGAAGTTTTGAGTTCTAACTATGTTTGGAACTCAAAAACCAAAACACCCTATATATGTAACAAACATAGTTTGGTTATTATCTCTCTCTCTTGAGTTGCTGTTCCTTCACCCTGAAGTTTACAAGTTGGCTTTGTTTAGTAACCACAATTTTGAAAGCACAAAAACTAACCTACATGATCCTGGAAAATTATATCGGTCCCCAGCTACAGTTAATGTATTTTATATTGATATTGTGCTTTTCATCCCAAAATATTTCACAAGGATATACACATAGCACTACTGAAGAGCCTCTTCAGTGGTGGGGAAAAGGCCAGCTGATGACGCACTTGGGTGAAAGAGCACATTTGCCAAGGAGACCAGGGCAATTACCTACTCTTACAAAAAGTACGTTAGTATCTTTCTAGTCCACACAGGATAGACATGTGGTGTTTATACAGGGTTACTGTGTGTGTGTGTGTGTGTGTGTGTGTGTGTGTGTGTGTATATATATATATATATTTTTACAACCCACCCTAGATTAGTGACTGCATCTTGATTGCGAGTCCTGGATACTCTTTATTTGCCCAAAGCTGGGTATCGGTGACACATACCCATTAATCAGAGTTGAATAAGTTTGAGTTTGGCATTGGACATTCCCCTGCTCCCTCAGTTTATATACTTAATGTACATTTAACTGCCTTTCCCGAGTCCTTGAGCACACAATACTAGGAAATGTACATTGGGAACACTCTGGGAGATAGACTGGGTGGGACCTATATAATGACTTTTCCTATCTATCTGATTTTTTTTTTTTTTTTAAAAGCTCAGGCCCATTTGTTGTTCTGACATTGTGGTTGCTAACAGTTTTATTGAACTATTTTATAAGGATGTTGGTCCGTGGTCCCAGTAGGCTTTTGTTGGTCCCAGCAAGTAACTGTTTCGTGTTGGTGCTTCCAAGTGTCATCCCTGATACAGAAGGCATCAAGCACCTGACATTCCAACGGAAGACTTGAATATCTGAAGAATGTCAGTGCAATCCTCTGAGGCAAAGGAGCCTTCCCAAAAGGGAGCTGAATATATTTCTGCCCTGCAGTTCCTGTTCTTTGTGATACCTGTGTCTCTTCTATCACACTTAAAATCGTCCCTGTTCTTATCTTGTGCATTTGTCTCCGCATCCTCTAGACACATGAAGAAGAAGTGGCTAGTTCCATTATGTGTGCGTCAGCCAAATATAACACCCGGGGTCCAGCCCTCATCCCAAGAATGAAGACCAAGCACCGCATCTACTACATCACACTCTTTTCCATTGTCCTGCTTGGCCTTATTGCGACAGGTATGTTCCAGTTCTGGCCACACTCCATTGAGTCATCCAGTGATTGGACAGTGGAGAAGCGCAGTGTCCATGATGTGCCTGTAGTCAAGCTTCCTGCTGACAGCCCTATCCCAGAACGGGGAGACCTCAGCTGTAGGATGCACACCTGCTTTGATGTCTACCGTTGTGGCTTCAACCCCAAAAACAAGATCAAGGTCTATATCTATACACTGAAGAAATATGTGGATGAGTATGGGATGCTGGTTAGCAACACTATCTCTCGGGAGTACAACGAGCTGCTGACTGCTATCTCTGACAGTGACTTCTACACAGATGATGTCAACCGGGCCTGCCTCTTTGTGCCGTCCATAGATGTGCTGAACCAGAATACAGTCCGCATCAAGGAAACTGCTCAAGCCTTGGCACAGTTATCCAGGTACCTACAAAAACCTTACTGTGTGAATTCTAAAGTTAGAGCTGGAAAGGATAAGGTTAGTGATGGGAAAAGTTCTGCAGTGAGCCTTGGTCAGAGCTGAGATCAGAATTTGGGAGAGTCTGGCATCCATGTCTCAGAGAACAGCTCTCTTGGTTTTAATAATTTATTCTCTTTAGGTGGGATCGAGGCACAAACCACCTGCTGTTCAACATGTTGCCTGGGGGGCCACCTGACTACAACACAGCACTGGATGTTCCCAGAGATAGGTAGGCATCATGCTGTTTCTTTGAGTGCATTGGAGGGTGGCATGTAGGATAAAATGTCTTTAAAGAGGAAGTGGGGCTCAGAACTCTTGGTAGTCCCAATGCAAATGCTACAGTTCTTGAGTCTTACATAGGTGGAGTATGTCTTACCCTGTTTGAATAGGAGATGGACTGTCTAGCTTCTTTAAGTTGAGAAGACAACTGTTTGCCCATAGCATTCTATAATGTTGCCCATCCTTAAATTCACTGGGAGTGTGGCCCATGGTAATATTGCAGCTGTCAATGCTCCATCTTGATCTGAGCTACTAGGCTCCTCTGATCAAGATCAAGCATTCTATGCTTAGATCTGTAGCCTCCAGATGAAGAATGACAGACTGTGTTCCACTTAATTCAAATTAGGAGCCATTCTTGGGCGCTTCTCTAGCTGCCTATCCTGGGCAAAGTTTGGCTGCTCCTGCTTTGTATTCAAAAGAAACAATATTGCTATTCTAGCTGACTCAACATTGATTGTGATGATTTTGACACCAGAGCTTGATTGGTTGTGTGTGTGATTTCAGGAATTGCACTGATCCAATAATTTATTGCTGACTATAATGATGTTGGTTTTCTTTATCCTTTTCTGGCTTGTGCATTTTGAAAATTCCTGCCAGGAAATTAGTAGTTTTGAAACCTTATCTTAATTGTTAGTTGTAGGGTAGGTTTCTCTACAGGCATTCTGGGAAGGGGAAAAGAGGGAATAAGGGTAAGGAGAACATCGGTATAATAAAGAACAGGCACTTTAGGTGGAAAGATGGGCAAGAGAAGAAATTTCCAGCTATATTAAGCATAACAAAGTGAATCTTTTTACTTCACTGACCCACATGCAGTAGGCCTTACAAAACCAATACAACTATTAGAGAGCAAGATGGACCTCTTCTGCCACATGATCAGCAAAATCCTGACTAAAATGTGATTGCAGGATCTTTACTACCAATGATAGCATATGAGGCAGAATGTGGCTGGATTTTTAGATATTGGTTTGATTGCAACATAGGCTACTGATTGTCTTTTTATTCCAAAATAAAGTAGATTTTCTCTGCAGTGTTCAGTATACTTTTTGGAGTTACTTTACTGACATTAAACTGTAGTTGCAGTCAGAAAAGGTAAAAACCAAAACACCTTAGGTCAGGGGTGGGCAAACTATGGTGTGTGAGCCCATCCTGTTTGGCCCCTGAGCTCACCAGGGAGGCTCCTCCCAGCCCCTCCTCCACTGTCCCTCCACAACACGCCGCCGTGTGGGCAGCACTCTGTGGGGTGGGGTTGCGTGCTCCGGCAGGGCAGCGCAGGAGCGTGTCTGGCTCCGGCTGCTGCTCTGAGTGACATGGTAAGGGGGCTGGAGCCGGGGTTTGGATAAGGAGCAGGGAGTCCTGTGGGGCAGTCAGGGGACAGAGAGCCAGGGGGAGGTTGGATGGGGCGGAGGTTCTGGGGGAGCGGTCAGGGAACGGGGGGGTTGGATAGGCGTGGGAGTCCCGAGGGTCTGTCAGGGGGCGGGCGTGTGGATAGGGGTCGGGGCAGTCAGGGGGCAGGGGGACTTAGATATGGTATGGGGTCTCGGGGGTGGGGTAGTTGGGACAAGGAGTGGGGGGGTTGGATGGGTCAGGGATTCTGAGGGGGGCAGTCAGGGGACGGGAAGTGGGAGGGGGCGGATAGGGGGCACAGCCTTCCCTATCCGGCCCTCCATACAATTTTGCAACCCTGATGTGGCCCTTGGGCCAAAATGTTTGCCCACCCCTGCCTTAGGTGCATTTGACACAAACTTGGCCTGAAGAGGGCAGTCAAGCATAATTCTTTTACAATCAAAACTTGTTAAACATGTAACCTCTCTCTCATGCTCGCGTTCTCTTAAGTTCTGTCATTTTGAGAGGTTTTCATTTCATTTGCATTCTGTTTAATGGAATGCCCTGTTTTGGTACATAATATATAATAGCAACAGTACCTATGAAAGGAATAGATCTGTTGAATTAATGCAATAGATTTACTATGTGCTTCACAACTTTATTTTATTAACCTTTTTTATATCAGGCATCCATTAAAATTGGCCATGTGTGTCTTGGACTTCATACACAGGAAATATATTATTTCCGTAGGCATTTGTTTTAGGCATATGGCATACTACTGGGAGAAATCA
The DNA here is from genome assembly GCA_037349315.1 of Chelydra serpentina. NCBI lineage: Eukaryota > Metazoa > Chordata > Testudines > Chelydridae > Chelydra > Chelydra serpentina. The sequence goes on along the minus strand of JBAIAC010000007.1, from coordinate 67,315,936 downwards.
GGTAGTTCTGAATCCTCTGAGGTCTACTAGTCTTGGTCTACACTGGGGGGGAGGATCAATCTAAGTTATGCAACTTCAGCTATGAGAATAACGTAGTTGAAGTCGACGCACTTAGATTTACTCACTGCGGCATCTTCGCTGCGGTGAGTTGACTGCTGCCGCTCCCCCATCGACTCCGCCTGCGCCTCTTGCGGTGGTGGAGTACAGGAGTCGACGGGAGAGCGCCTGGGGTCGATTTATCGCATCTAGACTAGACGCGATAAATCGACCCCTGCTGGATCGATCGCTATCCGCCAATCTGGCGGGTAGTATAGACATACCCTTAGTTACAGGGGGAACAGGGTCAGATGCGTGAAAGTAACTGCTTTGTTGTAGCAGAAAGTCATGAAGTCCTATGTAACAAATCATAACTCTCCATTTTGGAAAAACTTGCCATCAGTAACACATTTGTTTGTAGCGAGAATATCTTCAGAGAGCCTGAGTGGTAGGGGTTATTACATGAAGCTTTCACTTCTGAAGACCTCAGTTCAAATCTAACAAGACCAGCTGTACAGAGTTGAAGGTCAAGAATGAAGTGCATTAGTGGTTTCTGTAAGGCTCTAGGACTAGACTTCCTAGGAGTGCAGCAGGTCAACATTAAAGTATACATTGGTGCTGTCTGGAAAGCTTGCACGGAGAGTCTACTTTATTTCTTTGGCATGTACCATTCTGGTATGTGGCCCAAAAACAGTACATTATAAGATTAATGAAATACGACAAATATGTTGTGTTGATTCAGTGCTGAACTTTAATCTGGGTAAAATAAGACCTTATGCGCAGAGGAGAGTAGTGATGTTTTTATGGTATTCCTGTAGCTGGAAAACTTTTAGCTAGGTTACCTCGTTTGTTTGTTTGTTTTTGTTAGAGCTTTAAAACCAATATTAGGATTTCCAGAAGGCAGCTTGAAAGCTTTTGATTTCATGACCTTGAAGATGGATACATTGGTTGTCAGTACTAAGTAGTATGTTAATTGGCGCAGAAACTGCTTTGCTAACAGTGTTGTAGAATATGTAGTCTTCTAGCCTTAATGCCTGGAAAACAGACTCTAAGAATTTTCTATCAGGTAATATAGTGGTTGCTATCATAGGGATGAAGAAGGATTTCCATTAGCTGGGAGACAAGGCAATTCAGAACTTTTTCTTGGGGTAAACCTAACCCTAGTCTATAGAAGGAAACCCTACCTAACAAGTCCCCAGGCAGCCTGCCTCCTTGCTGTTGGTTCTTAAATTAACTGTTGAGTTGGACACTGATTGGGGTGTAAAAGTTTAACCAGTAACCGATAAGCATCAGTCTTATCAGTTTGGGTTATGATTAAACTCCACTGCTGGCCTGGCAGTCGGGAGGGATTCCGGCGGCGGCGGGGAGCTGTGAAAAATGTGGGGGTGCTACAGCAGCCCCCTGCACTCCTACTTTCCTGCTTAAACTTTTAACCGATACATTTTTAATTGGTTACACGGTTACTTTTTTTAACCGCTATTTACATCACAGCACTGATGTTTAGGAGGGTGGGTTTACAAGACTGGGGAGAGAACTGGTGATGCTCCAGAGTAAGTATGGGACATGAACAAGCAAACTTACAGCAGAGGGGAATGCAGACAGTTTTTTGTACTTTCTGAAGGGAAAAAAGCAATCAATGACTGGGAAGAGGTTAGGGTGGGGTAGAAGGGAGGAGAAAGGAACTGAGAACATGTTCACTCATCTTTAGTTCAATGCAATTTAAAGACTACTTGTCTTCAGTACATTAAAGGTTAATACCTTGATTCTCTTACTGCACTGCATGATGAAAATCTGAGTGGAGTTATTTAACTGGTATTGGTTCCTGTGGGTTTATTTTGGTAAAAGTCTGTGTAATGCACACCTGCTTTCTCAAGGCTGATGAGATGCCGTCATGTTATGCGCCAGATCCAATTAAAACAATCTGGTTGCAGTTTTCTCATTAAGGGATAAAAATAACCTGGGTTTAAAAGCGCGAGAGGAGCAAGACATGAGCCAAATCCAATTTTTCATTCCTTGCCTTGCAATTGAATTATTGTGAATAAGACAAGGAACATGAAATTTGAAGGGTGGGAAATAGTCACAGCAACATTCGACACACACAGTCACTGAAGGTGAGGCATTGCAATCCAAAATAATCACTCTGGCTTTGGAACCTGAATTCTCACTCAGCACCTTTTTAATTTTTCATCATGTGCTCAAGTAACCTCTTTCTCTGCAATGTCTAATTAGCCAGCGCTGGTATGTTTGGGTTTGATCACCTATTCAGAACTGCAAGTTCAAAATATCTTGTATTTCTGTAGCACCTTTCGTCTTGAACTCAGAACTCTCAAAGAACTTCACAAAATAAATATATTTTGCTTGCATCACCACTGCAGTGCAGCCATATCTGGAGTAAAGGGTGGTAGCTTTTTAACAGCACAGAACAACTCCACACTGCTGTTTAGGACAGGCAGTGAAGCATCCTATAGAAATTTCAAGGTTATTAAAGCAGTTATTTATTGGAATCTGACCAGGGCACCTTGCTCTGATGAAAAATAATATAGTGTCTTTGAGAGTAATCTGTAAGCTTAGTTTTACATCAAATGTGAAAGACAGCATCTCCAAACACCATGCTAAGGAATTGGTTTGGTGCTAATTCCGAGCAAGAGAGCCACCTAATGAATCATGAGTATTGCTTCCTGTCTCACACTGGCATTTTTTGGATGTCTCCTATTCAAGTACTGACAAGACATATCCCTGCTTAGCTAGTGAACAGTATCCCAGCTTGAGGCAATATGGCTACTATCCACAATCATCTTAATCATTACAGACAATGAGTGCTGCTCCTCAGGATTCTTTCAGTACTGCCTAGTACAGTGGTAGGTCATATTCTGCTCCTTTTCTCCAGAAAATGGGTGGCACTGGAATTGAAAAAAAAAATTTTTTTTCTGCAATGTAAATTACTTTATATGGTAATTTGAGAAGACCCAGAATCCCTAGGACATTTTCAAGTATAGCATTCTATAGTGAAAGACTGGGTGTAATGAACTGTTCAGGAAAGCTGACTGAAAGAAGTTGAATCCAGGATTTCCTAAATTAGGGCAATGCATTCATTGTGCCATCTGGTCATTGGGCGTGAAGTGGGGACTGAAAGGTGGTCTCTCGCTACTAGCATATTTCATAGAAGGTCAGTCAGGAATAGCAAATATGTAATACACTAGAGTGCAAATTTTCTCTCCTATATGATCTTTTCCAGTACTCAAAGCTCTTCCCTTCTGTCTAGCAAAAGGTTGCCCTACACAGGAAAAGCCACAGATGGACTATCTGCATGATAGTGAAGGGATTGCCATTGGGAGGATACATTGTATCTTCGTATAGGTAGAGTCCTACACAGATACAAAATTTGTATCCGTATGTGATCTGCAGATTTGCAGGGCTCTAGATCTGCAAACGTGGTGTGCAGATATCCATGGCTATAAAGCGGATATCTGCAGATTTGCAGGGCTCTACATATAGGGAGGTTTTCTAACCTATTCTTAAAAATCTTCAATGATGGGGAGTCTACAAACACTTGCCAGGAATGATTTAGGCATACTTTTGATCCTCTCTCAACACAGGGGGCTGGACTAGATGACCTCTCGAGATCCTTTCCAGCCGTACATTTTTATTGTTCTATGATAACCATTTTTTATTACTCTTCTGTTTCTCAGTAGACAGTACTACAAGTTTCATCTGCTATGAGACTTGTTTCAGACCATATGGTTTATCTTTTGCCATTGTGTTTGCCATTTATAGCATTTTCCTTAATGTAAAATCTAAGTAAACTGACTATTTTATGTGGTGTATTCTGAAATACAATAGTTAACAATTCTATAGTGCCTTCAATCCTGAAGAATCTTTGTGTTTTAAGAAATACAAAATCACTACACCTATAACTGAAACGCAGCTTGCCTCTAACAGTTCAGAGCAACATTAGACAAAAAGTAGGGCAGGAACTGAAGAATTTGGTGTTGAGCTAAACTGATAGAAGGAATTTAAGATGTAATTACTGTGACGGGGCAAGGCCAGAGGGCTATAGGAAAGTGGTAAGGAACCAGTATGTTAGCCCCAGGCTAAACAAATCCCTGATACCTTATGGCAGTTGCTCCAGGTTAATCAAGACACCTGGGGCCAATTAAGAACTTTCCAGAAGGCAGGGAGGTTAATTGAGACACCTGCAGCCAATCGGGCTGGCTGAAACTAGTCAAAAGCCTCCCAGTGAGTCAGTGAGGTGCGCATGTCAGGAGCTGTGGAAGGAGGTTGCGTGTGAGGAGCTGGGAGCAAGAGGCACTAGGAGCTGAGAGTAAGAGGGCGTACTGCTGGAAGATCCTGTGGTGAGGGTAAAGAAGGTGTTGGGAGGAGTCCATGGGGAAGTAGCCCAGGGAGTTGTAGCTGTCATGCAGTTGTTCCAGGAGGCACTCTAAACAGCTGCAATCCACAGGGCCCTGGGCTGGAACCCGGAGTAGAGGGCGGGCCCGGGTTCTCCCCAAAACTCCCAACTCCTGATCAGACACAGGAGGAGTTAACCTGGACTGTGGATTCTACTAGAGGGGAAGATCTCTGAGGCAAGCAAAATCCGCCAATAAGCGCAGGACCCACCGAGGTAGAGGAGGAACTTTGTCACATTACTCAAACTGAAATTTAGCTATGACAACAGGATCATTAGTGACTACAAGTGATCAGGACTATCTCATCCGAAATACAACACCTCTACCAGCACTATGCCCCCAAAACCAGTGGAGACACTGGTTCAGTGAAGATTCAAAGAGAAGAGTATCACCTCTTGAAGTATCAAAGCTATTCTGGGGCACCCAAACCAGGCTGGTCCTTTGGGGGAGTTTGATATTTTAGTTCTGAGCCAGTATAACTGCATATTAAAGAAATGTTCACAGTTCCTTTTTGTTTTGTACTGCAGCTGGGGTAAGTTAAAATAAAGGTAAAACTTCATGGGAAAGCCACTGATAAAAGTGCTACAGACACTCACACCTCAAAGCAGAAAAGCCATCTGTTATGCTAGGAGTGATGACAAAGTACCATGACAGGGAATTTAAACGTAATAGCCTATGTGCTCCGCTCACAATCTTTTCATTTCCTTATACTTTCAGAGCCTTGTTGGCTGGAGGAGGCTTCTCCACATGGACCTATCGGCAAGGCTATGATGTCAGTATTCCTGTTTACAGCCCTCTGTCTGCAGAGGTGGAGCTGCCAGAGAGGGGACCAGGGTAAGCTGATCCTGGTGAATTGGACTGGTTACATTCACTAACTTGTTAAATATGTGTGGTGTTAGCATCTAGATATAACTTCAGACTTGCTTATGGCACTGGGCAGGTTTGTAAGAAATGGTGATAACAGAAGTGTTATACGTTTGTGTGTATAAATCCATGGTACGCCCACATCTTGAATTCTGTGTGCAAATGTGGTCTCCCCATCTCAAAAAAGATATATTGGAATTGGAAAAGGTTCAGAAAAGGGCAACGAAAATGATTAGGGGTGTCGAGCGGATGCTGTATGAGGAGAGATTAATCAGACTGGGACTTTTCAGCTTGGAAAAGAAATGACTAAGGGAGGATATGATAGAGGTCTATAAAATCATGACTGGTGTGGAGAAAGTAAATAAGGAAGTATTTACTCCTTCTCATAACATAAGAACTAGGGGTCACCAAATGAAATTAATAGGCAGCAGGTTTAAAACTAACAAAAGGAAGTATTTTTTTCACACAACGCATAGTCAACCTGTGGAACTCCTTGCCAGAGGATCTTCTGAAGGCCAAGACTACAACAGTGTTCAAAAAAGAACTAGATAAATGCATGAAGGATAGGTTCATCAATGGCTATTAGCCAGGATGGGCAGGGATGGTGTCCCTGGCCTCTGTTTGCCAGAAGCTGGGAATGGGCGACAGGGGATGGATCACTTGATGATTACCTGTTCTGTTCATTCCCTCTGGGCACCTGGCATTGGCCACTGTCAGAAGAAAGGATACTGGGCTAAATGGACCTTTGGTCTGACCCAATATGGCCTTTCTTAAGTTCTTATGTGTTGGGGAATGGTGGTGGGAGAGGAGGGGGGGAATTGCTGTTAGAATATAGACATGTTTCCTCACCAGTGGCTGGCTGAGACCTATGTAGGTGATACTTACATGCAATGAAGCATAGTCCCTTCTGGCTAGCCCCGCTCCAGAGATTGCAATGGTGGTCATCTTCAAATGGGCGTGTTTCTAGTGGAGTTGTGCTGGGATTCAAAATATATAATCGTTGATAAAATTTTCAGGTGACATAAAGACTGGAGAAATGATAAATAATGAGGGTGGGGCAGTTATTCAAAGTAATATGGATTGCCTGGTAAGATGGGCCCATTCAAATAATTTTTTTTCATACAGCCAAATGCAAGGTTGTACATCTAGGAACAAAGAATGTATGCTATACATACAGAATGGGGGTCTATATCTTGGAAAGCGGTGACTCTGAACAGGATTTAGTAGACAAACAATTCAACATAAACTCCCATTTTGCAATGTTGTGGCAAAAAAGGTGGGGGAAATGCAGCCTTGGGTGTGTAAAAGGGGAATAGTGAGTACGAGTAGGGAGGGATTTTACCTCTGTATATGGCATTGTTGAGACTGATACTTGGAATACTGTGTCTAGTTCTGGTGGTCCACATTCTAAAAAGACATTGAAAACTTGGTGAGGGTACATGAAAGACGCAAATAATTAGAAGGCTAGAAAAAGTGACATACTTAAACAGCTCATTCTGTTTAGTACATCAGCAAGAGAGTTGATTAGTATTTGGGTACTTTCATGAGGAGAAAATACTGGATACTAATGGGCTCCTTAATCTAGTGGAGAAAGGCATAACAAAAACCAATGGTTGGAAGTTAAAGCCAGACAATTTCAAATTAAAAATAAAACACACATTTTTAAGTGAGGGTATTAACTCGTTGGAACAGACAACCAAGGAAAGTGGTTAATTCCTCCTCTCTTGATGTCTCCAGATTAAGACTGGTTGCCTTTTTGGAAGATATATTTTAGTCAAATACAAATTATTGGGCTCATTACAGGAGTAACTGGGTGAAATCCTTTGGCCTGTAATATACAAAAGGTCAGACTAGATGATTTAACTGTCCTTTCTGGCCTTAAAATCTATTAATCTATGATTTTTTAAAATATCGTGTTCATAATACCTTTTATCGGAGCAGCTGAAAGCACTCGACAATGAGGCCTTACTTACCTGTTGCTGTTCCTATTTAACAGATGAGTAAACTGAGGCAGTAAGCTTAAGTGACTTGTTCACATCACAGCAAAACAGATACGGAGCCATGAATATGACCCATAAACTTTCAGTCCTTTGTGTGATGATCACTCCCTGTCAAATGTTGTCCCTTCACATATGAGATATCTGCTACATAGGGCAATGCTAACAATGATGCATTTTTAACCTCTGTATCCTGGGTACTTGAGGCAGCAGCCAAGTGGTTAAAGGGATGCTGTCAACTTCAGATCAGAAGTTTACCTTACATAGCAGTAATCTGTGCCTACTCTTCTGCTGACAATGTCAGGTTTTTTACTATTGGCTTTTGAGGGCTGTAAACCTGAATTATTTTGAATTTCAGGTCACCTCAAACTCTAAGGTTAAACAATCACTGCTCGGGGTTGTCCTGAAGTCATTCATGTACATGCAGTGACACTTAAGTGAATCCCAGTTGGTGTTTGATAAATTGTTACCTTAAGCACAGAGGAAAGAGACCATCATGTTCATATCTAGGAAACAAAATGCGTCTGGTAGACCTCAGCATCTATGGTTTCTCTTTAGTACAGACTTCTTCATAGTTCATGTCCACATGATCAGCCAAGTGGCATGGCTGGTTGCAGTGCACCAGAGAACAGATGTGTATCAAGTGCCTCAGTCACTGATTTAGTGAATATTTTGGAACCACCATGTATCATTGCACACTGATACTTATTGGCAGAGTTGGTGTGCTACAGCTTGGGTAGAGTGCCATCTGGTGGCCAATCATCATTGATGTCATTTTAAAAACAATTGGTCACTGTGAGTTTTATTTTTCTTTTGTGGTGGGAGTGGGGGAAAAATGACAGAAGAAAGCCGGTGAAAATTTGATCACCGGTTGGTAGATACAATTATATACCATTATTCTAAACTATCAGGCTTGGTATACGTTAGGATTTTACATCCATTTATAGCAAGACTTGGATCACAGGGTTTTAGTGTCGTCAGATGTTGACCATATTATGCCAGTATTTTGGTCTTAAACCATTAAAGCATAAAAATGATCGACCTTGTGCAACTTCTGGCTGGCCATTGCCATTATTAGCACTTACCAACATCTGCGCTGGCTTGTAAGGTAAATTTTATTTTTGTTTCCTGAAGAGAGCTGAACTGAGAGTTTGGTTTAGTTTCTTTATCGTTTAGTTGCCTAAAACAGTTATAAATTCAGTGATGCCAGGAGTAAATATTCCAGCAAGCCTCTGCGAGTTACAAAAATAGCATTAAGAAGAAAAAAGTCCATGTAACTCAACTGTCTAATTGGAGCAGCCAAAACTGCTGGCGTGGAGATGGTAAGGCGAGTAGGTAGGGCAGAGTTCAGCTTTATAATGTGTGTGCTTCAGAGCCACATATTTAAAAAAAAAAATGCCAGCCATCAAGTGGAGGGAAATTGGAATCCTAAATAGAGGCCTCCTACTTCCTGAGTTTTCTTGGCAGCATGGGGGTGAGGCACATACTGTGTATTTCCTTGCATCAGACATAGTGGAGTAGACTGTGTTAGCTGATCTTTAAATGAAGGATCAGAACAAATTTTAGAACTCTGTTTTCGGTGCAGTGTGCTGTACTCCTGCCTGAATGAGCTGCCCAGCTAAAAGCCATGAACAACTAACTTGAGACTATATCCCTGCATTTTTGACCTCAGCTGTTAAAGAACATTTTTGAATATGTTGGTATTAAAATAAGTTATTTAGCATGTTAGCAATTTACATTATAAATATAAATTTCTTAGTTTCAGCAGTGGTCAGTGGCTGAATGGGGCGTTGATGCTAAACTCTGACTTCTGTCCTATAAGTATTCCTACCAGGATAACACAAATGTACAAAGCTGAGTCAGTGAGGAAAACTTGTCTAACTATTGCCCTTACTGTATCTATCTATTTTGTGGATCAGCATAGGGTGCCAGGGCTGTCAGCACCTTTCACCCATACAAAATTAACTAAAATGTCTACAAGCAGAATAACCTAGCATCAGTCATCCAAAGTGTTCTAGGTGCTTTACAATAAAACACTAACATCATGTAAAAGTATAACCAAGTGAACACATAGTACAATAGTATTGCATCAGAGGCTTTCTCAGTATGTTGCAAAGTTATTTTTATTTCAGTTTATGAAACAGATGAAGAGTTTCCCATCCCAAGCTTTTGGGCACCCTTTTCAAGACTTAAAATTTACACTAATCTGTACCTCACTTTGAGCTGCTTCTCTCTTACTTCCTGTTGTCCAAATAATTATAATTAGATCTGGCCAAATCTTAATTATGCTATATCAGTTAATAACTCCTTCCAACTTCCATCCTGTTCTCTCCCCAAACATTGGAAGAAAAAAGCTGAGTTTTGTGGTGTGTCCAGCAGGTAAGTAAATTTGGACTCCGCTGGGCCAAGATAGAAGGAAATGAGTTCCAGAATCTTTAGAGAGCAAACTCCTGGAAATGTCAGGTCACCTTGGTTCCACTTTTTAGTCCTCGTAGGTACTTCATCCTGTCATCCCAAATGGCTCTTCACCCGGAATACCGTTCTGACTTGGAGGCTCTTCAAGCTGAGAACGGAGAGTCTGTGCTGATCCTGGACAAGTGCACAAATCTGTCAGAGGGAGTTCCTTCTGTTCGTAAACGTTGTCACAAGCACCAGGTCTTTGATTACCCTCAGGTACTTCAGGTAAGGCTGCTTAACCTCCATAGCCCCACAGACCCAATCATGCTTAACTTAGCAAAGAGTTTTTGTTTAGTTTAGATAGAATGCTTCCTTAATTTTCAGTGAAATTGCTGGAAGAATTTGAAAATGAAAAGTCCATTGCATTACACTGAGTGTTGTATCCTAAAAGTAAATTATATTCTAATTTACAGTTAAATACTCATTGAACTTGAAGGACCAAAAGTGTGTTATGAACTTGAAGGGATATACAAGGATTAAAGGGTATGCAGTTTAGTGTTTGAAAAACAATACCACACAGTGCTCTGTGTACCCATGACAAACTGAGAAAATTTAACAGCATGAAGCTATGGAAACACCTAGGTGAAATGTGTTTGATGGCCTTGGCCCAACTTCTAGAGGGCTTTTGATGTGTCAATGAAGATAAAACCAGATAAGCTTTCTCAGACTCTTGTCATCTGGCAAGCCCCAAATACAGAGTAGAAGTACTTTAGCATGCAGTGTGGTGAAGCCAGCTATACCTTTGGCCAGTTGGGGAATATTCCACTGCACTCCATCTCTGGCCACCAGCATGTAATCCATCATTGAACTTCAACAAATTACGATTAAACAACAAATGCACTGCAGAAAAACAAATTTTCCTCCAGTTCTAATTCCAAGAGGAGGAGGGTGAGAGGAAGGGAAGGGTTGTTCGGAGTTGTAAACCTTTATCCAGAAGAAAAAACGATTTCTCTTCAATTTGCTTCTTTATCATTCAAAGGTAGCAGGCGAGGGGAGATATAGATATAGATATATAATTTTTAACTCGAGAGCTGGCACATGCAGAGATTGTTAAAATACTTTCCCTTGCAAAGCCCTGCATCTCCCTTTGGAATGTCTGGCTGATAACAGCAATGATACGAGGAGATATATTTATAGTAACTTTTGTCTAGACAGGAAAAGTGGTTATCTGGGCAGATGAGCATGTGTGTCCACATCTGGGACTCTTTTCTTATTCCCCCACACCTACCCAGATTCTTCCACCTGCTGCCCTGTGATCTATCGAGTAGGTGTTTAAAATGTGATTTGCTCCTTTTTCCTCCACCCTCCCCAAAGTAGTTTGAGATTTGATCCCAGTACATCCTTTCCTGAACTCCCTTTACAGTCGTCTTATTAAACAGTCTCCTGGACTGCTAATGCATCCTGTTTTGCAGTCTTCTCTTGGCTGAGATTTTAGGACTGCTCCGCAGTGTTCTGATGTGAACGTAGGTTTCACAGCTTTGCTGTCCCCTCACTTGCTTCCCAACAAAGATTTTTAATTCCTAGTTCTCATATATAACTACCTGCTACAGAAAGCAAATTGGATTCCCTGAATAGATAGTCTCATATGAATATTGTACCATTGTACAAGGCACTGATGAGACCTCATCTGGAATACTGTGTGCATTTCTGCTCACCCGTGTTCAAGAAAGAAGACTTCAAACTGGAACAGGTGCGGAGAGGGGTTACTAGGATGACAGAGGAATGGAGGACCTACCTTACTAGGGGAGTCTTAAGGAGTTGGTTTGTTCAGCCTAACAAAATGAAGGCTGAAGGGAGATCTTGATTGCTCTCTATAAATACAAGAGAGGGATAAACGCCAGGGAGGGAGAGGAGTTACTCAGGTTAAGGGTCAATGTTGACACAAGAACAAATGGATATAAACCATTACCAACAAGTTCAGGCTCAAAATTAGACGAAGGTTTCTAACCATCAGAAGAGTGAAGTTCTGGACCAGCCTTCCAAGGCGAGTCATGGGAGCAAAAAACCTAACTTGTTTCAAGACTGAGCTTGATACGTTTATGGAGGGGATGGTATGATGAAGTTGCCTACAGTGGCTCATGGCTAATCCACGGCTACTATTAGCAAATATCTCCAATGGGAGAGATGTGACACTAGATGGAGAAGGCTCTGAATTAATACAGAGAATTCTTTCCTATGTGTCTGGTGGGTTGGTCTTGCCCACATGCTCATAGTCTAACTGATTGTCATATTTGGTGTTGGAAAAGAATTCCCCCCCAGGCCAGATTGGCAGAGATCCTGGGTTTTTTGCCTTCCTCTGCAACATGGGGCACAGGTCACTTGCTGCCTTGAATTCGAGTAAGTGGTGGATTCTCTGTAACTTGAAGCCTTTAATCAAGATTTGAGGACTTCAGTAGCTCAGCCCGAGGTTATGGGCCTATTACAGGAGTGGATGAATGAGGTTCTGTGTCCTGTGATGTACAAGAGACCAACCTAGACAATCATGATGGTTTCTTCTGGTCTTAAATTCTATATGCCTCCTTTATATATTGTGTTCCTTCTCTTTTCTTGGGCTCTTGGATAAAAGATTCACTAGATCCTTTCTTAATAAATAAATCTATAAACAATTTTTGAGCGACTTTTTTTGGTGCTGGAGAAAGGTTCCAGACTGACAGCCCTGGGGAACAAAGTCCTGTTAGTGCAGTACTAATACAATAGCAGCAGCAGTGCAAGCAAGCTTCAGCAGTGCCTAGCCAATGTATCTCACCCTGGCCCTGAAAAGGCCACCTATAAGATGAAAGAATATTTCAGCCTTCATATCCTACTTGGTTCTCAGCTTCTTTGCTTTTTTTGCCAGCCCAAGTTGTCAGTTAATGCCAATAGGAATGGTGGTTTCTGGGGATACTGTCTTCTGGAAACTGGATTGTAACCAGAAAACTCTTTGTACATAGGCCATAGAACAGACATCAGATAGTAACTTACTAATATCCTGAGCTAGCTTTGAACCAGAGACCTAGAGGTGAAAAAACATTGACCCACTACAGTCCCTGAGCCAGTTCCTTAGCATTTAACAAACACCAGTTTTTTCTGATCAGCGTTATATAGTACTCTTTTTCTAATGCATATATCAACACAGGGAAAATTGTTTCTCAGTGTCTCCACTGACATTCCAGAGCATTTATATATTGTATCAGTTGAATAATCATGATTAAGGCTTCAATTTTGTCATGGATATTTTTAGTAAAAGTCATGGACAGGTCACAGGCAATAAACAAAAATTCACCAAAGCCGTGACCTGTCCCTGACTTTTACTAAAAACATCCCTGACAAAATGGGGAGGGAGGAAGGGTCCAGCACCCTGCCCCGCTGCATGCAGTGGCTGGGAGTTGTGGCTCCCTGCCCCTACCCAGTGACTGGGAGCTGTGGGGGGATTCCCCACTGCCTTGAAAACTGAGGGGGAGGGGGGGGCTGCTGCCTGTGGCAGCTGGGCTGCTGCGGGAGGGTCTCCTGCTGCCAGCGGTGGCTGGGATGCTGTGGTGCCCCAATATCATGAAGGTTTCTGAAAGTCATGAATTCTGAGACTTCTGCGACCTCTGTGACATAACTGTAGCCGTAATCATGATCATAGCCAACCATTAAGATGTTAGATTTGTAAAGGGTTTGGCATTCTTTTGTCTTTCCTGATGGATTAGACTTCTGACTTGAGATCACTAAAACACAAGATGGAAAAGCCCTATTAGTTCATCCAGTCCTCATTTTTCACCTTATACCCAGTGGCCAGTGCAGAATAAAGTTGCACATTTATTTTGAGTCCGAGGATAACTCAGAACATGATGGCAGAGAGCAAACTTGAGTGATGTTTTCCTTTAACCTGTGTGTTCAGAAGGAAATGAATGTATAAATTATAGGGATGTAATATTTGTTTTTTTTTCATATTTGTTTGTGGTTGCTATTCATTGACAGGAAGCCACATTCTGCATCGTCCTGCGTGGTGCTCGCCTGGGACAAGCTGTGCTAAGTGACGTACTTCAGGCTGGCTGTGTCCCTATTGTTATTGCTGACTCCTATATTTTGCCTTTCTCTGAAGTTCTGGACTGGAAGAGGTTCGTACTTATTGGTTTGTACCCTCCATACCTGTGTAAGGTATGCATTGCACTTGGAGATGTGCAATAAATTCAGACCACTTGAAACCTCACAACCTAGAAGCGAAGGAACAGAATGTGCAGGGGGCTGCATTGAGAATGCTGACAACAGGGCAGTTGATGCATCCACGCATAGGAAGTAATGGAGCAGGAAAATGAGAGGGGACAAAAGGAGGGTGGTGAGCAGCACAGATTCTTGGTATTGGATTTCCTATCTCTTGCAGCTCAGGATATTCATCTATAGAACAAAAATTATTGGCCTTTTGTATTTGCACTCAAGCTGTTTAAATTCACTTCTAGCAGTTTACACCTCCCAAACCCCTGTGAGGGAAAGAAGTATCCCCATTTTACAGGTGTGAGTAACTGAGTCATGGCAGAGATTTTGTATGCATGCAAAATGTCCATTTTGTGTGCATACAAGTGTATGCACTTAACAATCCTTTCCCCTAAATGATTTATTCAGAATTGCACGAAGTCATTGACAGAGCTGGAATTAGAGCACAGGAATTCTTGGCTCCCAGTCCATACTTAATTCATTAGACCACACTCCTCTATGTAGCCACTTGCAGCTGCTCTTCTGCAAATGCACCCCACAGAGTTTTTGGGCATTTCCCTTAGGCTGAGCAGCTGGGATCATGAAGAAATTCCCCAATGGTCTAGTACTGAATAATTAATTGCATTACAGGGGCTTATGCCTTCCTCTAAAACCTCTAGAGCGTAGCACTTTATGATACCAGTTTAGATGGACTATTGGTATGTTCTCATGTGGCATTTTTATACTTTTTTCCCCCTCACTTTATTGCATTTAGATCCTCTGTTGTGATACCTGAAGAAAAGATGCCTGAAATGTACAGCATTCTGCAAAGCATTCCTCAGCGGCAGATTGAGGAGATGCAGAGACAGGTAAAATAGCCTGAATATAGCATTTAAATCTTTACATGAGTTCATGTGTGTCCACTGTCTGTATATGTGTGTGAAGTGTGGTTGGGTGTAGAAGCATTCTGCATACTCTCATATTATTAAAGTGCAGTTCATTCAGCTCTCTGATTTTTTGCACTAAAAATACAATAACTGACATTTATATAATGCTCAGAATACTTAAATACTGAATATGCAAAGATAATTTTATCCAACTCTGGCACAACTAAATCTGCTGAAGAGCAGCTCTTTAACAGTACTACAGTGTAGGTTAGGTCAGGAATTTAAGAACACTGCATATGATTGCAATTGTAGAAGAACGCTTGAGTAGGCAGAATTCAGTTACCCACATTGGAATTTCTCCGGCATGCTATATTAACATCCATGCTCTTGTGAAAGATGTTATGGGATCTTCAGTGCCCACAATGGTCAGGGTCTCCCAAACATGGACTGCCTAAATACTGTGAAAAGTGAAACTGAGGTCCAGACCACCTGTTCGTTATAGATCCCATGGTACTTTCCACAAGAGTAGGGGTGCTTACCCCAGTCGCTGACCAAATTCCACTGTAAGTAATTTCATTTTACTCTGTTCTCCCTGCTTTCTCAACACACAATCATGATCAAATTCCTGCAGAGTTCAATTTTATTCCGCTGCTCTTGCAAGTTAAGACAAGTTTTTGATAAAGCCACAGTGCAAATTTGTAGCTTCCTGCTCAACCATAGCTAAATTCATTGAAGTGAGAGATTCATGAATTCTGCTGACCCTACATATGTCCAGATCTATAAATATACTTTGAAACCTTTGGCTGAAAGGTGGTCATGAAATGCTTTATGTATGTTAATTACACAAGCTCATCCCTGTAAGATAGATGTTATACCTGTTTTACAAGGGGAAAACAGAGGCATAGAGAGGTTGTGATTTATATAAGGTCATGGAATGAGTTGAGTGGAGCCAGGAATATAATCCAGGAGTATTGACTCAGTTCCTAGTTCAGTCCAGTAGGTGATACTGCCTGTTTGCCACAAGTTGCTAGTGTGCATAATACCAGATACTTGCTCTGACCTGAGCATTCTTATGCAGGTGTGTGTGTCAGTGACTCAGCTGAGCAGATCAATACAATTGTTGGCTGTAGGCAGATTGTGGTAAAGTGACTGAGCATCTTGGAGAAGACTTTGGGTATAAAATTAACATGTACAATAGGGTTCAAACATAACATTGTTTGCATGGTGTTTTGAATATGTAAAGTAGAATTACATTTTGGAGGCATAGGGAAAGAAGGATATTTGCATTTCACAAATACTTTTATGTAAGGTATTTCTGTCACCCTTGTCATTGAGTGCCTCTCAGTTATTGATGTATTTATTCTTACAACATCACTGTGAATAGAGAAGTACTGTTATCCCTCTTTTAGAGATGGAGAACTAAGGGACTTGTTTAAAGTCGTATAGGATTTCTGTGGCAGAGCAGGAATTGAACCCAGGCCTCTGGAGTCCCAAGTTATAACCTTAGCCACAAGGCCATCTTTTGTCCCTGATGATACTTGTAAATATCAAGGAGAGGGAGAAAATATTTGTGGTCCAAGAGGAGTTAAGGAGATGAAATTCAGAAATAGAACATTTAAGATAAATATCAGAAAATATTCCTTATAGTGAGATTTTTTTTTAATGTGGCCTAGTCTCTCCAAGTAATACAGTCCCATTGTTCAAGTCACTTGTAACTACACAGTTCTGGAAGCTATACTATATGTAGGGTCTTACTAAATTCATGGCTGTGAAAAATGTGTCATGGACTGTGAAATAAGCCCTCCCCTGTGAAATCTAGCTATGGGAGGGGAAGGGCTGAGGGCACCCAAGCCGGGGGCTCCTACTGTTCCCCATGCTCCAGCTGCTAGTCTCCGGGCTGGGGAGGCAGGGGACTTACTCTTCCCCTGCACAGTTGCTCTCCGGGGGGAGATGAGACCCACTTCCAGGTACCTCCCCCGCTGCAGGAAGCTCCACAGCTGGGCTCACAGAAGTGAGGGTGGCAATCCCATGACCCCCTCTACAACAGCTTTGAGGACCCCCCCCCCAAAAAACCCCTCTTTTGGGTCAGGACCCCCATGATTACAACACTGAAATTTCAGATGTAGACAGCTGAAAATGTGAAATTGACTAATTTTCAAATCCTAGGGCCATGAAATTGACCAGAATGGACCCTGAATTTGATAGGGCCCTAACTATATGGATCCATTCTGCATGTGCTGGCGGAAAGAATAGACTAGATAACTTAATCTTCCATTTCCTTCATGTCTAATTTCTATGACTAGTTTAACTTTCCTTGTATGCAGATCAGAAGCCTTTGCAAGTATCACAGCAGCCAGCAGAGGTTTCCATTCCCTTCATTCACCCTACTCCAGTTAACTACTATGGCTGTATTATCTTTAGGTCAACTGCCAGAGATGTGTACCTGTTCACAACTCTAATAGGTGCTAAAACCAGCACCTACTGGAGTTGTGAATGTGTACACATGCCCCTATATATGTATGAAGTCTTTGCTAGGTGCTTTGAATTAAAATACATTTTTAAAAAAGCTCCTTGGAATGTCTGAGCTGCCAGTGTAAAATACTCCATATTCACCACAACCCTTATATATTTTAGTACCCAGCACTTGTGTGCTATCTCCAATTTTCTCCTTCCCCACTAAGTCAAGTTAGTGTTTGGTTGGAGAGGATCAGTAGTGTTTGATATGGAGTTTTCTGGCATATAAATTATCTACACTAGTCATTGTTGTAAGTTCCAGAGTATCACTGACCATTTTAGAGCTTCTCTTATTCCTCATTCACACCAAACTACTAGTATACTTTGATTCTTCTTCACATGTGGTGAATATTCTTGTGCATGTTAGCTGGTGCAAATTCTGGAGTAAAATTGCATCAAGGTCTGTCAATAGGCTCTCTACCCACCTTCCTCTTGTCTTCTGAGGCTGGCTTGGCTGCTGCAGGCAGAGGACACATGGACAGATTACCCATTCATTTAACACTTTATCAGCCTTATTTATTGCTGGATTCCCGGTGCTAAGCATCTGTGAAGTCCTCTCTGTGATACCTGGTTTTGTGATATTTCCAGGACAGATATTCAGAAAATAATATCTAACATCTGATATGACATTGAATAGCAAAATAAAGGATTGAGTCACAAAGTAAACCATCACCTGTCTCACAGCTGTCTGCATTCTGCTGTTCTGTCAGTTTCACAGTGAGGCGATATATTTATTTCACCCTTGACACGGAGGTTAAAAATATACTTACCTTCTTTTGATGGGAATTATTCTGGGGGAAAAAATCCTGGAACTTCTTGTCTAGCTGGAAGACCCTCCTGCGACATCCAAGTGCCAACACCTTCACTCTTTAAGCTCTCATCTTCTATTCTTTGCTGTTTGACTCCTTAAATTATATTCAGCACTTGTATGGCACTGTGCATGCATTAATTAATAAATGAAGATTAATCCCAATTCAAGATTTCGGGGGCTGGTGAGGGAAAGGAGAGTTTCAGAATGTGATTGAGTCTTTGAGGCATCAGGTGCTAAGAGATTCAAAGACAGTCAACTTGTAGGTAACATCTCAGCCCTGCTGCTTTAGTAACTCCTTGCCTGAGCTGGTCCCTGACTAGTAGGTATTTGTAGATGCCTCTCTATAGCTAAATTGAGGAGCTTGTTTACACTTTTTCCAGCTGTGAATTACACCTCTTTCCCCAATGCTTTCCACTGTGATGTGTGGTAGTGTTTGCTAGCATCTATCTGCTTAGCTGCTGTCTCTTATATAATGTTTACAGAATGCTTTTCTAATCTGTACTCTGCTTGTTCAGGGGCATCATTTTCCTACATTCTGTCTTTGCACTGTTTCAGAGGATTATTTGTCATTGTTTGCAGGTAAATTGCTTTGCTCAACAGTATTTAACAATGCATGCCCTGTTTTCTTCTCCTACTATTCATTGCTTCACTTCTGAAGAATAACAGCACTTTCTTCACTCTCTTGTGATGCTCATCTCTGTGAGGATGAGGCTCTGACCTGAAAGAGAATGACTGACTGTAGCTAGCCTTAAGTGTCATTTATCATCTGTGAAACCTGTGGCCAGATTGCTGGTTAAAATGGGAGTGTTGTTTAATAGCTGGAACAGTGGAGTGGAATCATGACTATCCTCTATTCTAATTCTGCCTCTTACACCCTAATACTTTGACTGTGTTTAAATTGAAGCACAAAGAATGGAACTTGTCCAGTAGTAAAATGGGCATGGCATAATGTGTTGAGGCTTATTAATGCTTATAAAGTAGTTTGAAATCCTTGGATTAAAGTAGCTATGGAAATGATTGATTATTGTGCTCTTGAATCTAGGTATTTTCATACCAGCAGGTAACAGCTAGGGTTCTTTTTTAACTCCTTTCCTCTATCACCCACAACTTTCATAAAATTCCACATATGGAGGTGATACCATGTGACAAAATGAATTTATCATTCACCTTTGAATGGCTCCTCTGCTCTCTGTCCACTAATCTATTTCCTCCATAGCTAATTTTAACATTTCAAATTGCCTTCATTTTAAAAAATCAACCTATTCCACAAAATGTCCTCCTTTACCCCTTTTGTTGACTTTTTTTTTTTTTTTTTTTGGTATTATACCTACCCCAGGCTCAGAATGAGCAAGACTCCGTTCTGACAGTAATGTCATATTTTTATGTACAGGAAAAAAAAGACTTCTAGCTTCCCAATGCATTCCCACCACATGTGCTTCTAGGCCTGGAAGGCCCTGAGATATTGAACCTTAGAAGTGTGCCATTTTGTGTGGGGGTGGTGGGGTTAAAGTTTTTGGATGTTTTAATGGTATTCCTGAGCTCTGAACAGTTCGACTTATGGTAACTTAGGTGCCAGACATTACAGGTAGAGCAATACAAAGTAAACAACTTCATAAATCATTTAGAAACTAATATTTTTCTAAAATATTGCTGTGAAATATGTGGCTCATACAGAATACATATTGCTGTGGTGTTATGTAAAAGCTTTGTCTCTTTTTGGGGGTGACCTGAATAACACACATTAACTTTTTATAAATAATACAGCCATCCTGATCTCATGCTGATAAAACCACACCATCATGTAAAACATACACTATTAGATGCACGCACACATGATGAAAGAGCACCCCAGTTGTGCTAAATTCTAAACTATCTGTATGTGCTGTGCCAGTATAAAACAGTTGCTCCTCAGATTCAGAAATCTTTGCCCTTAATGGGAAAGCACTGGAATTGAGTTGTAGTATTTAAAATGTTATTTGCGGGTCTTCTCCATTTGTTAGCAGCTCTTTGTACAGCATCTTTCTGTGATTAACTCAAGATAAAAAAAATTTCTTCAAGTTGATATAGATTAAAAATCTCCTTGACAATAAGACTGCTGAAGGAAGTTGTTTAATTTTTAAAATGTTCTTGCTGGAATTACTTTGTTGTTTTTCCAGGGTCTGTGGGCTGACGTGCCTTGGCTTTTGTGATTTCAATACAACTTCATTTTGCATAGCTGCTTTACCAGGACAGTATATGCTATAAATCAGGGAAAAGAGGCAGCAGTATTTAGTGGTTTGAGCAGGACTAAAAATCAGGAAACCTGAGTTGTATTCAGTCTCCCTGCACTGCCACTGATTTGCTATGAGACCTTGAGTAAATCATCATGCTAGCCTTTGCTTTTTTTGTTCTGGCCTGCAAAATGTTTTGCCATCAGAGCCCCCAGCCCTCCCAAATGCTGCATCCTGTGCCCCTCCCCAAAATTGAATCTTCATGTTCATACCCCACTCTGCATTGTTGTGAAAACCTTTACAGCCATATAACTGATTGGTAAGCTCAGAAAATAGAAACTTTCCCCTTTGTTCAGGGACTCTCTCTCTCTGTATATACGTGTATGTATATACATATATACACTGTGTCCCTGAATAGAGGGGAGGATCCCAGTTTTCTAAGCTTACTTCTCTTATTTTTACAAAAATCAATACAGTAGGACCCTGTTTTATTTAAGCCTCCATTAGCTGCCTTTCCATATTTACCAAACCATCCGCTGCCTGGGGTTGACAGCGGCTGGGGCTGTCAGTTGTCCCACTGTCCGAGCCACAGCCATGGCTGGAGCTCTCGCTGTCAGCCCTGAGCCCCGCCACCTATTCTCTGGTTTATACATTTTTTTTGGTCACCTGATCTGGCCCCAGTCCCAGTTAGATAATCGGCGTTCCACTCTAACAGACTGGCCACCTAAAGAAGCCACCAGCCTGCTGAGCTGGTGAGATTAATACAAAGTGGGTGTGAAACACATGCACTTTTGGGACTGCTCTCATGTCTGTTGTTCTGTGTTGTTACCATCCTGCTATCTTGTAAGCATCCTCCTTGAGCCATCCTTCCCTCACCTGGAGATCTATATGGAGTCTGCAACATTGGTGGTAATGCCTACAGGCAGTTGCTGAGCTGTACTGTGGACAGCATCCATTGTTCTACTTTCGCTTCCCCTGCACCACAGGTCAACAACAATATTGTAGCATAATATTGAGGAAGGAAGGAAGGGAAGGACAGGAAGTGGACATGATAGGACTATGGCTGAGAGGAGGAGTGGAGAATGAGAGATGAAGGTGAGGAAGAGGGAGAAAGATTGAAGTAAGGGGAAGGAGAAGAGCAGAGTGAGGAGAAAGGAAAGGAAAACACAACACCTTCGTGACTACCGTTAAAACCATCCCTCATGAAACCTCCTCCCTCAGGACAAATCTGTTTTTCACTTTGTAATTTGTAGGGTAAACAGACTTCCAGAGTCTTTCTGGGGTTTTTTTTGTCTGCAGATTCATTTAGCAGAGTATTGTATGTCTTGAAAATTTATGTTCTACTGATATCATAAATCCCAACTCATTGACCCAAATCCAGCAAACACAGATAAACTCATTACCAACTAGGACTGGAATTTAAGGAAACCTTCAAGGAGAGGGGAGTGCCAGGGGATGTGGGGAGGTTTGTTTGTTTTTTCCCCTGCTTTGTTTTTTTACATTATAAATTAAGGCATTGTCTACTCTGATGATGATGATCTTGTGATGAGAAGAGTGAAGAAGCTAAAAGCTGAGGAAAGGGATTTTTTTTGGTCACACTATTAAAACTTTAAAAATGTTTTTTAACACTTATATAAATTCAGTGACTAACGAGCACACTAGTAAGAGAATGTCTTTGTTAAAGGTACAGCACCCTTACCCCTTCAGCTAATATATGAGCTCATGCTACACCCTCTTCAAAACTCTGTAAGAGATCCACTCGGAGAACTAGAGAAGACCAGACTTGAGATTTGTGTTTTTGCCCTGAGGCAAAAACAGCCAGAAAAACTTAAATAAACATAACCCCACACCTTTTAAGGCCTTCTTTATGCGCTGTAAAAAAAGACACAAGCCCAATTTTTAAAATAAATTGTGAGTCATTTTAGAGTGAGTTTTCAGTGTTGGCTTGGGAGGTGAGATTCCCAGAACAAATAATGTATGAGCAATATCACTAGTTTTTCTAGCTCCTATCCCCCATGCCTCAAGTTCTCCAGGTCAAACGGAACTGAAGACACTAGCATATGCATAAATCAGTGACTTATTTTAATGTCACATTAAAACATGAGTGGCTAGTGTCTGACCCCTTCCCCCTCCTATTTAATGTGCTTCTTTGACTCTTCTCTTTAAAGAGGACTTAGTGGAGTAATTTCAGCCCTTATCAGTTTGCTGACAGCTATATGAGCCTTTGTGCTGGCTCCAGGCAGGGAGTGCAGGCGTGTGAAACTTCTCATTCCTACACTGAAATGGTCCTGGACAAAGTTTAACCAAATGGATTGTATGGATTTTTTTTTTTTTTTTTTGCAGGGTGAGGCACATACAGGAGGTAGGATTGTTAGCTGTAATTGGCTGATACTGAGAGAAGTGTCTATTTCCAGCCAAACTTAATTTCAGTATTTGGACACTCATAGAGGGAGGAATGAGGAAGAGTGAGCTTCCAAAGGGCTGTTTTTTGTCTTGTCATTTGAAATGTAGTTCCAGGATATATTGGCTCTGCCATTTGTAGAGAGCAGCAGGGCAGCTCTTAAGGGTGCATGGTTTGGTCTTACAAGCTTTAAAAAAAATAAAATTTACTTTCAGCTGTATATCTTTCCTTGATGGAGAGCAACTTCTTTCTCGGGGCTCTTTAGAATCATCGTTATTGAATATAAAAACTTTCATCCATCTGACATTTGTAGAATTTTAGGGAGTGTGATTAGAGAGGCTAACCCCGCTTTAATCCTCCCAGAGTGCTTCCATGGAACCCTGGGTCCTCCATAAATGTCAGGCACGGACAGTTTGCCATCTTATCAGATGTACTGGAGTTAGCTCCAGCCCCCCCTCCCTCTTGGGAAAGGTCTGTTGCAGCAGACAGCAAGGGAAAGGAAAAACGATTACGTGGCATATTGCCAGGAGCACTAGGGGAGTTGCAGAATCCTTGGCATTCACTGATCAGAATTTTTTTGAGTCGCTTGAAAAGAGCAACCGTAACCTAGGTTCTTCCTATTCCTACCCCCATCTTTGCCTTCCAGAAAGGAGCAGATTGTCTTCATATTACCTATGAAGCGGAACAATCTCCATGCTACAACATATGGGATAGCTGAGAAGTCCCTGAGAGCAGTAAGCGCACTACTCAATGATTTTATGGGTCAGAGCTATGTTTTATTAGAATTGGAGCTAGGCAAAACTTTTTGGATGAATAGATTATTAGTTGAAAAATGCAGTTTTGGTCAACTCAGAACTATTTGTGAACTTGACATGAATTAAACGAATAGTTCGAGCCAAACATTTTTTTTGGGTGCAGGGGAGGAGGTAGATTCACAAAGAGTGTGTGGTACCATCCTATAACTTCTAGCCCAGTAGTCAGGGCACTCATTTAGGATGTGGAAGACGAAGATTCAGTTCTCCCCTCTGCTTCATATTAAGCAGGGATTTCAGTTTGAGTTTCCCACCTGCCAAGAGACTGCCCTAACCACCTGGCTATGGGGTATTCTAGAACAGCTCTCCATCTCAGTCTCTCCTCTTGAAGATGTTCTGCTTTGTATGAAGTACTTGAATAGTCGCTGGGTGGGACTAAAGATTATAAGGGAGGTCAAGACTTCCTCCTCTGGCTGTTTGCAAATCTGGTCCTTTAAATATGCCTGGAAACAAAATGTTTCTGGTTGAACAGAATGTTTTGTGACTGAAAAACAGTTGTTTGCCCAGCACTAATTAGAATCTGTGTTTTCGGCCTCTAAATGACAGGGTTAGACATGAGCTTTAAGAGAGTAATTACGCTAATTTAAGTCAACTTTACGCCACTTTACACCAAAGTGGCTAAATTACGCCACTTTAAACTAGTGAAAATGCTGCTGTGAATTTGGATATCTTACTACCAAACCTTGGAAGGTTACTGTATGCCAATTCCTAGTCACGGGATATCTTGGGTATGCAACAGTTAAATGCAGGTTATCCAAATCTGAAAGCTCAGGATTTCTTCTAATTGAGAATATTTTGCACTGTTTGAAGCAGCTGGTTGCAGATTAACGGTGTTTATGATCACCTGGTCCTAGTGCTCAATCCAATTTCTACTCTGCTTCCCCTCTTCTGTTATTTGGATTGTACCACAGTTCTCTTGCCCAAATCCACAGCCTGCTTACTAATTGAGACCATTGTAAAATTAGTGTTTACCTATATAATAAAAACATTGCATTTTTATAGCACTTTCTATTCAAGGATCGTAAAGGCAGCAATTAAATCATTCAGAGCTGCTATGAGGTAGGTATGATACCCATTTATATAACATATAAATGTGCAAGGCATACAGAAATAATTTACTTACACAACATCAGACTGGTAGTCTAATGGAACCTGGGAGTCCTGGCTCTGAGTCTTCTGCTTTAACCACTAGATCATGTTTCCTTATACAATAAGAATGTTTGGTTTTAAATTACAAAGTTGTAGGTGCCCTGTAGTGGCACTCAATCTGCTGCTGGATAGTTTTCATATGTGTTTGTTACCTTTTTGACTTGTTGGACAGCAGTTGCGCAAATCAACCTTTTGGATACATTTTCTTGAATGCCACATGACTCTTTCAGGGATGGAATAGCCAGCAGTTGAGCAGCTACCACAGCATAAATCACAGAGCAAGTGGAAATAGTTCAGCTGTTGTGAACTAACTCCTAGTGTTGACACAACTCTTTGGAACCTGTTCCATCTCCTGCCTAATGTCACTGTAAGAGTTCATGTGCATCCCCCAGCTGTCAGTCAGTGCTAGGAATGCATTGTGGTGCCCTTAGGTTCTGAAACAGCCATGAAGTTCTTTCTCTTGTTTTACCTTTTTTAGCTGCTAATTTTGAACATCCTTTAGACATGTGAACAGAACTTGGATGTGTCATTAAAAATGTTTTATTTAAGTGACACTTTCATTTCTAGAGATATTCAGAAATAGTAGTTAACAGGAGAGCTACATGTTCCATTGAACTAATAATGGGATAAGAAGCCTTGCTTCTAGGATGGAGTTTTGAATATGGTCCAGGCTGAAAGAAATGCTTTCAGTAACTACCTAACAGCTGTTTTGTGGTCTAGATAAAGTTAATTTTATCTCCAGCTACTTTCTTGCTGGACAAGTTTGTACATCACATGGCACCATCACATTTGACAGTAATTGACCCCCTGGTTCTCAGCCTTAGCAGAAAGGCAAAAGATTGATTGGGCCATAGAAGGTGAAGTACTTTTGCACCCTGAGAGATGGTTTCATTTGCTTAAGGTATGGGGGAAGCTGGGTAAAGAATTTCAGACTCCAAGGCTGTCACTCCAGTGGTTTTCACCAACACAGATGTCACTAAAATGTGTGGTGTAGGCGGAGGTGGCAGCAGCGCCTATGGCTGTTTAACGCCTTCCACTGTGTGTGTTTATACATATATAAAAATCCATATTTCACAGTTAACAGAAAAGAATAAGCAAAGGGGATAAACATGCCTTGTGGAATATGGCTTGCGCTCTGAAATAGGAGTGTGCTGGTTTTTTGCAAGTTAGAACATTGCCGTAACCTGACATACATTTTTTTTCGTTACTACAAAATGCTGGTCTTTCATGTGTGTGATTGGCACTGGGCTTGTTTTGTGTTTAACCTCTCCAATCAAGGGAATTGAAACTTCAATTCTCCCGGCATTAGTATGGCAGTCATGGGAAATCTCAAACAAGATGGATCTTATTGCGGCAGTTGACACAAGTTGTGCTTTTATTTATTTATTTTTGATGTTGGATACTGATTAAAAGTTTCCAAGCATCTTTTAGCCATGTTATAAAGCTAGCCAGCAGAGAGCTGGGCAGCTGCTGACCAGGGGAGATGCTTGCGGACACTGGACAAGATCACAGTGGGAAGCATCGGTGTGTGTAACTCAGAAAGCTGGGAAAGGTGTAAACAGATCCCCAATTTAGCTGCAGAGTGGGCTCTGCAAACACTGTTTTATTGGCCAGTGGCTCCTGCTTTACTAACCTCTAACCTTTACAATACTCAGAGGTGCTGCCCACCCGCCGGCCTTGCCTTTGAACCACTCTTGTCTCCTGCCACCTCAAAGGCTTGCAGTCAGATTCCTGTGTTTTGCTTGGGACCTCACCTCTCAGCAGGATGCCTGCAGCAGAGAAAACTGATCTACCCTTAGAACATAGACATATTTGAAGGCGATACCCCTGAGACTTGAAACCTATTGCTTTGTGTTTCAGGAGTTGTCCATCACTTTTCAAGAAATGTGGCTGAACCTCCCCTTTCACTGGGAAGTCATATAACATTTGAATGTTTCTGCAGTTGTATACACACGACTGATTTTTGTTCTCTTGACTGTTCTGGCCTTTGTAACAGTTATAGCAGAAATCTAGATTTATCATAATTTTGGTTGTGTGTGGTTAATGGAGAGGGAGTGTTCAAAGCAGAAACTAATCTTATAGTGTAGTTATAGTCAAAATGACTGTTAAAATGGCATTGTATAGGTTTATATCTATCTTTTCTCAGTGACTGCCTATTCAACTAAAAGGATTAGTCAACGTTGCAAACTCCATCTGGGATCTAAAAAAATCAAGCTGTGTTCCCCTCTGCCATTTACATCTTCACCAATGTATCTGACAAATACCATTATCCATAAGGCAGAATAGAGTCCAACTTGCTGTCCTGTAGTTGTATTGGCTCTACTGTGTCTACAAAAGTAAACCCTTGTTGGCTGTAAATTAGGAATATATAAGGTGAAAACCCAACAGGAGCAAAGATGTTCAGAAAACAGGGTCTGTTTCTGCATACATACTATACAGAGTTTAGGTGCACTTCAACCGTTTTTTCCCTTTAGTTTTGTTTTGTTTAGTTTAGTTTTGTTTTGCATGTTTTGGCTCCATTCCCCTCAACCAGAAGGCTCTATGTTTTTGGGTTCTTCACTGGCTCTGTGACTGGAACACATTTATGCTGCTGATCTGGGACGGAGATGTTAAGTTTGTGTCAGTCAGCCTTACCAGCAGTCACAGACTCAGGATCTGCTTCTTGGAGGAGCAGAGAGGAGAGTTGGGTTTCAAAGTGCTATTCCATGCATTTCTCACAGCAGGATGTTTGCAATGGGGAAGTTACAGTAGATCCAACTTATGCAAGATTCCCCCCACACTCTGTTCTTCTCTTCTGTCCTGCATGCCCCCATTCCCAAAACTAGTCAGACATCCCCAGGATGGGAAACACTGCTTTAAATCCTAGTATGTTGGCAGTATATTAAGGATCAAGATACTCTTGGATTTAAAGGCCACAAAAATGCAACTGTCTCATGGGACAACATGGAAACCCTTCTTCCTGTTAAATAGTAGTTTTGTGTGTAGTGTAGATGCAGCTGGTTTTGAGCAAAGTGATACTATTGTAAACTAGCAAAAGTGAGATGAGAATTGAGGATGAAAACTTACGACCAAAACAAACGTGATATAGGAAAGACTTGGCAAAGCTAATCTTTAACAGAGACCTGCTTGCTGTAGTGCATCATTTTGGTATCTGAATGCCAAATGCATGCATTGCTGTAATTGTACCTTGTGAACTATCACAGCCAAAATGTGAGACAAGGACCCAAGAAAAATCATAGTGCAAGAAACTTAGTGATGTGGAATTTAATATTTTGCTAGCACTAACATTTCCCTTTAACCTCAGCTCCAAGTGTCAGCATTTGTGATGTCAGGAGTTTACAGCAATAAAACTGAACTCCTAGAAGTCTGCTCCCAGGCGACTAGTATCTGGAGGGTCAGACTAGCATTTTGAACCCTGACCTCTCCAACTCTGAGCATTGACAACTACCCCCAAAAAAAAAAAAAAGTGGCAGTGGTAAAGATTTGATTTCTTCTCTTCATTCTGTTTCTGAAGAGGCCAAATATACTTGTTTAATCCATGATTAAAATGACTGCAGTGTAGATTGAAAGCAGATATTGGATTAGATGGTTAAATACATTGAGTGAATTTTATCAGGTCAAATTAAAATGAAACTATACCTAATATTAGCACCAACCCTCCTTTTCCCCCCATATTGAGTCACCTTATAAAAATATCTGGGTTAGTATGTCCATGGTCCTTACCTAAGTCTGCTCAATGCTTGTGACGTGTCTTAGCCAGTGTTTCAGATGGATTTAGGTCGTAGGGATGGCAAGAGGGACCACGGATTATTTTACATCTGCTCTTACCCTTGTCATAACCAGCATTTCTGATGCTTAAGGCAAGAAACCAAACAAATACATTTGTGACTAATCAAGGACAGTTGAGAGGTAGGACAGTATTGTTGTATATTTGTGTCCTGTTCAGCCTACACAAGCTGCTTGAAATAAAGGATTTTTACCTTCATAGGCCTCTCGTGGTTAGGTAAAGTTAAATAAATGCAATTTACTTCTGGCTTCATGAGGTCCTGGGATTTATGCAGTTCAGTACAATTGGGAAATGGGAGGAGGAGTAGATGAGTGAATAGAAATAATGTTAACAATATTGCTGTGTTTAATAAAATGTAATCATTAAACGTGAGAATGTACTAGTATGTGATATTTCTACAAGTCACTCTTCTCTGTTCACTCTTCTCTGGTTTATCAGAAACCCAAACCAGGTTAAATTATAGTTTGGTCTTTATTTCAGGTGATATGTCACCAAATGACTGATTTTTTTTTTTTTTTTTAATCAAAGTGCAATTCCCCCTTTTTAAACACTCACTCACTTTAGAAATCTTGTCTGTACAATACCTGTATAATAACCCTGAAAAATAGATCCCTCTTGGAAACTAGCCACACTACAACTTGCTTTGCACAACTTTGAAAGACACTTTTTCATATTTTATAGAAGATTAACTTAAATATTTTAGAAGCTTTTTTGGTCAGGAAATACAGCATGAGTTTACCAATACTCCATTGATTTAATAGGTCTAATATTAACACTCCTATACGTGGGAAGAGGCTTTAACGTTTTGCTTTCAGCCCAAATTTTCAAAAGTGACTTAATTTTGGATGCCTCAATTTTTGGGTAACCAAATTAAGACACCTTAAAGGGGCCTGATTTTCAGGAAGTGTTGAGCTACCTGCTAAGTCAGCCGAAACTGGCTAATCACTTTTGAACATTTAGCCTACATTCTTTTCTCTTTCATACAAACTCTGTTTGTCCCATTGGGAAAATCAATGAGATGTAAATTCCTAAGTGTCTACGTCATTTCTGAAAATAGGATGTAGGCTCCTAAGGCACTTACGTACTTTTGAAAATTTCACCCTAGATCTTTATCCCCTGCTGTAAACTACACATTGCTGCATGATGACCCAAAATTGTGTAGTCTTAAGTAAATTTCTCTCAAGCCCTGCCTGGCAGAGGAAGCAAAAAGTGATGCTGATCATAACTGAAGCATTTGGAGGTTTCTTTCCCATGGAGCTGAATACAGAGAAACTGATTCACATGCTGGCAGTAAGGAATTCATCAGCACAGCAAGCTAGTCATAGATAGAGAAGGACATCCAGTATGGGGGATTGAGAAATGGCAGCTTAAACACTTGAGTGTGGGAATGTTCTGTTGGACCATGGGTCCCCATATGTGGGTCCATATGGTATAGTTGGAGGCAGCTTGGAACAAGATAGAGCATTGTATGCTAGGATATGTAGTGTTTGAGGTCTCTGCTTCTTTACTGAAGATGTGTGGCTTCAGTTAGTTCTACTTTATGTAAATTTTGAGCCTGAAGGCCTCTCCGGGCAAGCTTCTAAATGAACCTTCAGCTAGGTGAAATTTTGTATGTTACTTTGTGCCACCCTGAAAAAGTCTGTCTGCTCATTCTACCATAAGAATGAAAGAACGGCCATACTGGGTCAAACCAGCGGTCCATTTAGCCCAGTATCCTGTCTTCCGACAGTGTCCAATGCCAGGTGCTTCAGAGGGAATGAGCAGAACAGGTAATCATCAAGTGATCCATCCCCTGTCGCCCATTCCCAGCTTCTGGCAAACAGAGGCTAGGGACACTATCCCTGCCCATCCTAGCTAATAGCCACTGATGGACCTATCCTTCAAGAACTTATCTAGTTCTTTTTTGAACACTGTTATAGTCTTGGCCTTCACAAGATCCTCTGGCAAGGAGTTCCACAGGTTTACAGTGCATTTTGTGAAAAAAATAATTAGCAAAGGACCAGAGAGTTGCAGTTACCAATTACCATAGTAATACTGGTTAGCTAAATTATAGGCTTAGAAGTTTTGGCATTTTACAAATAACAGTAGGGAAAATGTTTAGTCCTTTTATAGCAGTGTTTCTCAATCTTTTTGATACCAGGGACCGGCTTGTTGCCTTCCTAAATTGTGTCAAGGAGATCTCAGGGACTGGCGCTGGTCAGGGACTGGTCATTGGGAAACACTGTTCTATAGGACCATCCATCCAAGGATTTCAAAGTGCTTTACAAACAGCTAAGCCTCACAACACTTCTATGAGGTGGGGATTTCACATGTTGCACAGATGGGAAAACAGAAGCACAGAGGTTAAGTGAATTGTATAAAGTTAAACAATGAATAAATGGCAGAGCCAGGAATAAAGCTGAAGATACCTGGCTCCCAGGGTAGCCTCTAGGTTACATGCCTTCCTTTTACCAGAGCTTCCCTAGCCTACCTGGTCGGGGAGTAAAAAGTTTATTTGAAAAAACACTGGGATAGAAGTGGGTGTCTGAACCTACACCATATAAAATGAGAGCAGTTAAAGTAGAGTAACCTCAGCCAGTGTGAAAATGGTAACACTTCAAGGCCTCATAAACCTTTTCAAGTGTGGCACTTTGGGAGTAGTTGGCTCCTGCAATGGAATAAAATCTTACAATAGCATGGCGCCTGACCTAGAGGTTGGGAGAAGTGGTGCTTTATGGGCAGTTAACTTTTATTGCTTTCTTCCAAATCTCTTTTCTGTTGACTTTCCCCATTCTCACCAAACTGGGTGGGTAACTGATGGAAACCTAGAAGCTTCCTTTCAAGGAGCATAGTTCTCCCTGCGTATACACCCCCTTGAGTTGTACCATACAGTGCTCCTTTCCTGATGCCCAGTGTTTTTCTTTTGTCAATGCAAGCAGAAGGTTTATGTTAATCTGTCTTGTACTCTATGTCAGAGCGCCATTAGTGGCATTAACACTAGGTCTTGTA
The DNA here is from genome assembly GCA_037349315.1 of Chelydra serpentina. Classification (NCBI taxonomy): domain Eukaryota; kingdom Metazoa; phylum Chordata; order Testudines; family Chelydridae; genus Chelydra; species Chelydra serpentina. Next base: position 67,284,462 of record JBAIAC010000007.1, on the reverse strand, counting down.
AACATTATACGAATGGACTGTGTAACCTGATGCTATGCTGGCTTGTAAAGAGCTTGTAAAGAGAAAAATAACACCTTGCTTAAATAAATGTTACTTTCAGTGAGTGGGCTACCTTCTTGTTGCAGGCTGCTGTCTCTTGTTTCCTGTGAAATTAGCTGTAAATGCTTCTGTCCCATGCTCCTCATCTATTAAAGTGATGTGTATTGGTACCTGGAACACCTTAGTGTGTCTGCAGTCCACTTGACCAAAGTTGTAAGGCTGCAGCCAAATAGATGGAAATCATGGGTTTGGATGCTTTGTGTCAGCTTGCTAAAGGGATTCCGAGAATAAGTATTTATGAGCAGTACATTGGAGTGGTGCCTTTCTTTTTTGCTTTGTAACTATTTTTTCTTGAATTTGCTAGGGGCTTAATTTATTCTCCATCTTGCAAATATTGCTACAGCTACTAGATATACTACAAAAATTTCTTTCTCAACCCCCCACTCCCCTCCAAAAAAATTCTGTACAAATTGGATTGTTTGGATGTTGGGTCCTTTTCATAAAGAGATCACTTCAGTCTTTTTAAAAATATATATATTTTAAGCAACTTTAGATGGAAAATGCTGGAATTGACAGCTCAGCTTAGAATGTCAACAGTGGTGATGAAAGCTTCCTCCATGCTGACAAGAGGGAACAACTTTTGGCTTGCAGAGATCACTACTTGCGGGGAGAGGAAGAGAGAAGAGAGTTCAGTCTCCATAGTTCGTTTAGTCTTTGGTTACTTTCCTGGGACTATGAACAAGGGTGGCAAATGGTATTGGCTGCAGTGGTGTGTTTGTAAAATGGACGTAGCTATTGGACTGAGACCATTTCATATAGGTTACTGAACGGCGATTTAGTGGTAGCAGCTTAGCTGGCAACCTAAAGACTCTCTAGGTCATTCTCCATTCATTGGGCCATCTTAAATGTCTCTTAAATTTGAATGTTCTGTTGATTGGTGGAGCTAGACTCTCTGGCAGAGGTTCTCTTCTTTTTCCACACTGGATCTGTCCAGGTTCTCTTGCCCATTTAGCAATGTGGGAAAGTCAGGGTGGTTGCAACTCCCGGTCACCTGTTCGTGATCCCTTGAAGGTTGCAAACCCCTATGTTGAGAACTCCAGGACTAGTGTCAGTTCTCCATTATACTTTTAACAGTGGGTTTAAATGTATATTTGAGCCTAATTTATGTAGTTAAAGTTGGTGATGGTTTAGGCACCATCATTTAGGTGGGAAAGGGACTAGCACAGGGTTAAATTGAGAACACATTAGAGAATCCTTGAAGTGCTCCTGCTTTCATCTATATGTGAATAAATTCTCTTTCATAGCTGAATTTTAGTGGTTATCATGGTACATTTTGAAGATTGTGGGTATCTGGGCTTGGGAATAACCATTGTTACTATGGTTTGTGCTGCTGTCCTACTAGATGTCTGTGTCCTCTTGGTTTAGAACTGTATCCCTGCTAATATTTGGGCTTAGTTCTTTTATTTTTTATTTTATAAAGTGCCCATTTCCACCAAATCTATAAAATAACATCGATTAATACTGAGAATGGCACAAACTTGAAAAATCTCTTCAAAACATGGAAGAAATGCAGCTCTGTGTGGTCACCTTGTGAAAATAATCTTTGCAGCAGGCAATAGCAGTGGCCTGGTCTTGATGACCCAGGAGGTCCTTTCCAGTTTGTGTCCTTTACCCTGGAGGTCAGGTAGTAAGGCCAGTATCATAGCAGCTAGTATGAATTTAGGATGCAATAAGGGTACAGCTCATTTGTGTGGGAAATAGAACTTTCTTGGGGGCCAGACCAAGACTGTGAAATTAACTCTCGAGGAGCTAAGGACTATCACAAACCCGAGCAACTTCCACTCGGTGGAAGAAATGCAAGGCACGTTTCTTTGAACTGCCCTCAACATAAATTCAGAGAAGCACGTATATTAAAAAAACAAAATAAAACACAAACAAAAAAGACTGCACACCCTACCAAAACAAGATACCCCACTCTTTGCTTCTCCCCTTGGGGAGAGGATTAGCAAACAAATGTCATGTGACAGACGTGTAGTCTCATTGCTTAATGCACTACTGGAAGGTTCTCAGCTACTATAGCAATGAGCACTGTACAAGAGCCTATCTAGAATACAATAGGGCTTGTCATTGGGAGCTTCCCAGCTGATCTTATCTATCATGTGCGATCAACCTTATCTGTGACACTGTGAGAAGTTCTCCAGTAAGGAACACTCAAGGGTTTTCTGAGTGAGGCCAGATACCCAGATTAAGCAGAATGTCTAGCTGAAGCAAGTCCACTGATCAACCCTCTGCAGATGCCTTGTCAAAGGAAGCAAGAACATTTTGTCACAGCCATGGCATAAAACATCTGTTGGTGACGTAAAAAATATTTTTTGAACTCTGAATGAAGTTTCTGTTTGTCCTCTAGCCTCCTTCCTTCGTACTTCAATAATAGAGGGCTTGTAAAGACAAAAAGAAGGCTCGTGTACAAGCCATTGACGGGAGAGAGTTTGTGATTTGCCCCAGGACACAGGGTGTTGGTGTCAGCCAGGAGTCGAACTCAAGTTTTCTCTATTCCTTGTCCTATGCTTGGACTATGCTACTGGACTATGATGTGTATTATTGACTCCCCACCCAATTCCTACTACCTCTTTGTTACCCTCAGATAAAAGCTTTTCAGTCACATGCACTGTAAAATAGAAAATTAAAATTATTTTGGATGAAACAGGGAAATACAACATATTTCCCTAGTAGAATAGCTTTCCGATAATGCTCAGTACCTTACCATGTTGGACAACCGAGAATAACTAGCCATGTTAATCACTTCTGTTTTATAAAAGCAAACAAGGTGGGAAGGAAGTAATGAGCCCTCAAAACATCTGTCTGGAGACTTGCAATCCCCTTGGAAGGTTTTGGGTTTTGCCTTAAAGAAACTCAGTTCTGAAAAATTACAACCAAATGTTGAAACAGTTTCTAGTTCTTCACCCAAAATTAATAATTACATAAATATTAGTTTGTAAAAAGTAAATTCCCTTCACCCCCTTCTCCTGTCCTGTTCCTGGTGTGAAAATATAATTCTACCTGACACTGCAAACATTCTTGCAGCGAAAAGAAATGGGTTCAGATTAATTTCTGCAGTAGTCAACAGGAGGGAGAGAGTGTCTAAATGAGTTCTGCATATAACCATGCAGGGAGGGAGGAGTTGGTTATCAGAGAATAATCACCAATCTAGCATTTCCAGTACAGATTTACCAGATGAGGAGAAATGGAGTGCACCACTTACTAGCTGAAGTAGCATGCTGGGTTCTGCAGTTGATTTGTATGTAACTTGTGTTACTACTGTATGTAGGTAGGCTATGTAAAATTTATTTCTCTAGCAATTTCTCTCTTACAAATGATAGTTCTCTAAAACTACTTATCAATTAATAAGTTAACATGCAGATGTAATGTAAAATCTGTGTTCTATCTAGAGCCCTGTGAGGATACAAAAATTTTTATTCGCATCCGATTCGTGATCTGCAAAAATGGTCTGTGGATGTGGATATAAAGTGGATATCTGCGGATATGTGGAACTCTAGCTGTATCTACTTGTGGTCATTACAGATTTTGGAAGAGAAGGGCTGTTGGTTAAATGGACTGTCCTGGTCAAATTTTATCCTTGCTCTGTCTTTGGTTTTCATTAGAATCTTGTGTAAGACACTTATAACTTACCCCTCTCTATGGGTATGTCTACACTGCAATTAAAAACCTGTGGCTGGCCTGTGCCAGCTGACTCGGGCTCATGGGGCTCAGGCTAAGGGGCTGTTTAACTGGGGTGTAGATGTTTGGGCTCAGACTGCAGCGTGAGCTCTGGGACCCTCCCACCTTGCAGAGTCCTAGAGCCCAGGCTTCAGCCTGAGCTCGAATGTCTACATTGCAGTTAAACATACCCTTGGTATCTGATTCTTCACTCTTTGTCCTGGTTTCTGGGGACACTAGGAGGATTATTTAATTTTTGTAAAGTATTTTAGAGTTCTAAATATTTATTTTTATAATATGGGTAAATTACTTTTATATATTTCTCCTGCACTTCCAGTTGAGTACAGTGTTCATTTTTGGCCTAAATTCGTGAGTAGCTCCTATTTGGGTCCAGAGAGAGAATGTATTTCTCTAGTGGGTGAAATGACTCGGTCTATATATGGTTTGTAAAGCGCTTTGGGTTCCCTCTGGGTGAAAGGCCCTGTACAAATGTAACCAATTGTTGGATAAACTCAACTGCCTCCTGGAATAGCCTTTGAATATTCTTAGGTGTCAAGGCCTGTGATGATTGTTCTTTCCCCATAGTAGGGTAAAAAGTATTCTAGGTGACGCTACCCATTTTCTTTCTCTGTGATCGCTCTTTGCAATGAGCTAAGGGTTTGTTGCTTTTTGTACCATTTGAGTGGCTTTTCCCTTCCAAAGTATAAAACCAAAACATTCTGAAGAACCTGACTTAAAAACTGCCTCCAGAGCGAGTGATGGGTGTGAGGACTTGGCAACAGACCCGTTTTCTTCTCGGTTGTATTGCTAGTATTCAAAACAACACATAGGATAGTGCCATTGTTCAGGAACATAATTGAGTCTGCTTGTGAACTTGCATCCTCAACACTTTTAGAAATAAAAGTTTGAATTTATTGCACTTATATATGCTGCTGTTCAACCTGAAGAATCCCAAAGAGCTTTACAAATTGTACGTACAGGAATCACTTTACGGTTACTGAAGAGCAGCCACCTGTAGGATGGAATGCAGCAGCTGTTTAGCATTGCACAACTACACAAAACAGTTCAATTTTCTTATCCAAAAGCCTGTTCTGCCAAGACAATTGGATTCCCCCCCAAAAATTGAGGAAGATTTGATACTTTGCTAGCATATCACTAGAGCTGGCCTTTTTGCATTGTTTGAAAAGTCCCCTTGGCATAGTTAAATAGCACTTGGCCAGAGGTGTATATTATCCTTTCTGTTTGTCTTCTGGCTTTGCAAGCTTCATATGCTGCCAATGCATCTGGAAATGTCTTTCCTATCACTTGCTCTCCCACCTAGATGCACGTGTATGCTCCTGCAGGCTAATGCTAAAGCTTGGGGAGATCCTAAAAAGAAGTGCCTTCTGGACACTTCAAGGTGCTGGAAATTCCTGCAGAAACAACTAAGCTCAGGAAATTCACTTTTATTAGGCCGAGGCACTTGAGCTGTGATCATTGGCAAAGCACGTTTCCTTTTGGGTTGGATGTGGTTCTTTGGTATCATTTGATTCCAGGCTTTTAAAAAGTAAGTGTGTGTGTCTCTGCTACAGAATTGTATAAGTCAGCATATTTTTACCAAATCCTGTTTTTCCTCCAGCACTAAGGGTTTGTCTTGGGTAGAAACTGAATTTGGATTGAAACTTTTTATATAGAGTCTCAGCCTAGAACTGATTCATCTGTGAAATTCTGTATATTTATCTGTTTGAATATCACTTTTTTTGTTGTTTGTTAAAAGCTCCTCAGTTTAGACCAAAGACATGCAAATTTTGCAACACCCATGGCTGTGTTGAAAACTTGCCAGGATCAAGGACTACAACTAATTTGCAAACACGTACATTTTTATATAAAAGAAATGTTAATATTTGCTTGCATCTCTATATTTAGGGCCCTACCAAATTCATGGTCCATTTTGGTCAATTTCATGGTCATAGGATTTTAAAAATCGTAAATTTAATGATTTCAGCTATTTAAATCAGAAGTTTCACAGTGTTGTAATTGTAGGGGTTCTGACCCAAAAAGGAGTTGTGGGGAGGGGTCACAAGGTTATTGGGGTGGGTGGTTTGCGGTACTCCTACCCTTATATCTGCGCTGCTGTAGGCGGTGGCTGTGCTGCCTTCAGAGCAGGGCAGCTGGAGAGCGGCAACTGCTGGCTGGAAGCCCATATCTGAAGGAAGAGCCACCGTCAGCAGCAGTCCAGAAGTAAGGATGGCAAGGTATGGTATTGCCACCCTTGCTTCTGCATGGCTGCCTGCAGAGCTGGGCCCTCAGTCAGCAGCTGCCACTCTCCGGCCGCCCAGCTCTGAAGGCAGCAAGGCAGAAGTAAGGGTGGCATGGTATGGCATTGCCACCCTTACTTCTACACTGCTGGTGGGATGCTGCCTTCAGAGCTTGGTGCCCGGCCAACAGCCGCTGCTCTCCAGCAGCCCTGCTCTGAAGGCAGTGCAGAGGTAAGGGTGGCAATACCGCAACCCCCCTAAAATAATCTTGAGACCCCCTCCCCTGCAATTCCCTTTTGGGTCAGGACCCCCATATTTGAGAAACGCTGGTCTCTCCCATGAAATCAGTATAGTGTAATGTAAAAGCACATGAAAAAGACCAGATTTCACGGGGAGGGAGACCAGATTTCACGGACAGTGATGCATTTTTCATGGCCATGAATTTGATAGGGTCTTATCTTTATTCTTTGTAGAAGAATAGAAATTGCTTGTTTGGTAGAGTTTACCAGCAGCAAAAACCTGCAGCAGATCAGCTTTTCCACATGCTGCAATTTCAAGGCAGCAGTGTTTTAGGCTCTACTGCTTCAGTTCCCCCAAATTAGAAAAACCAAATATAACAGTAAATTATTCTCTGCTGTGGTTAAATGACTTTTGACATTTTGAAGGGAAAAACTGATAAAAATATGAACGAAACCGTCTCCTACATATATTTGCATGGAGTTTTATTCTACTAGCCCACTCACGAATGCATTGAAATGCTTTCCTCTGCATGTCCGCCTTGATTGATTGTTCTACAACTTCAGTTCATTTTTTTTCAGTAACTTTTTCAATTTGAGGTCTCTAGCCTCTGTGGAAACATCCCTCGTTCCAGTGAATTTGCCTCCTGATTTAATTTCCAGCTGATTTCTCAGCAGCATTGAGCAGATTGCGTATGACAAACGAAAACTGATTATTAGGCATCAGGTCTGTGGAGTTAGCAGGGTCTGAAAGTGAATTTCATCCTTTTCTTGCAGGCAAGGTGGTTCTGGGAAGCGTATTTTCGGTCGATGAAATCTATTGCTCTGGCCACCCTTCAGATTATCAATGACAGGATCTACCCATATGCTGCCATGTCTTATGAAGAATGGAATGATCCCCCAGCTGTTGTAAGTAGATGTACTTCTGTGGCTTAGTCATAAAATAAGATTTCTTTTCTTTCAGGTCGTTGCTGAAGTATGTAGTATGCATCTTGGTAACATTACTATTTAAAGGGTTGTTTGTTGTATTTGTAAGTTGCACAAAATGAATGTTTTTATGATACTCTGGTGTGTGTGTGTATAATATATGAGTGTTTTTGTTAAATTTTGTGTGAAGTTGATACCTTTGAAAGTGAATAACTGAAGTGATAACACTGGCCGCAAAAGTCACATGGTATAAATAGATTCTGTGTGAGCTTCTGTCAGAGCTATGTGAGGAATACCTCCCCTACCTCCAGTTTTTTTCTGCCTGCTGTTATCTTCTCCACACAGCCCTGTGAATATACACCCCTGGTATTCTAGTCCTAGAACTCGCTTGTACAGAAACTGATAATCATCCTGAGTGATCTACTTTTGGGACAAACTCATTTCACTCTTTACTTGGCCAGGATTTGAACCCAGCTCTCTGAGGAGGAAGTGCTAGTGTATTAATTAACCTGCTGCACCATTCAGCCCTATTCTATTTTCTTACATTGCAGAATTTTGAAAACTAATTTCTCCCTCAGTTAGTTTATATTTTACACATACAGAAAAATTAATACCTGCATTTCCTTTTTCTAAACTATCCTGCAAGAGCTCAGTCAAAGAGTTGGTAGCAGGACGGTTTTCAACTATACAGGAGAAGAGAGCTCAGGAATAGCTTTTTGTTATTAAACTCCCTAAATTATTGGAGATTAATAGCATTTTCAGTGGGCCTAGTTTAAGATACCGACCCATTAGCATCGCTGAGTGGGAGGCGAGCATGGCACTGACAGATGTCTAGTGTGAAGGTTGAGGTATAAAAGAGGGAAGCAGTTACTCAAGAAAGGAGATCAGAACACCTTAGTAGACTATTTAGACCATGCCTTAGCACAGCAAGAATGCCCTGACACCTGGCCCGAGTTCCATGATAAAAGAAAAATAGGGATTTGGAAACACCCAGCATTAAAAGCCACCACTCAGGCTCCTTCTTCCCCGCCCTCCTTCTAGTAGGATATCCATTGACTTCAATGACGGTTCCTTCTGCTGTTGGGGACAGAAGCCCCTGGTTTTTTCTTTATAACTTATATTTACAGGAAACTGTATTTCTTGAGATCCTGTGGGATGAAAGATCCTAAAGCACTTTACAAGAGATTGGTCACCAAACAAACACAGCAATCTCTAGAGTGTAACACTGAAATTGGTCAGCAATATACAGCAACAGTACACAGTAGCATAATACAGGTAGTAAAGAGGAATACTCTATCCATTTGAAATTGCAGAGAAAACTTGAGGAGACTCTAGTAATTAGCCAAACTGAAATTTGTCCAGCCAAACGCCATACTGAGACTCTTTCATGTCCACAAATGGTCAGTTCTTTGGATTTATATTTCAGCTTGAAAGCATCTCAATACATGCATGAATATTTTTCTTGCTTCAGTATGGAAAAAAAAGTCATAAAAACGTCCTTTAGGAGCTGTGTAAGCTCTGTCAGCCAGCTATGCAGAGATCTCTTGTGACCCTCTCTCACAGGATCAGTAAAAGAAAATACAGTTCAGATCAGGAATTGTTCTTTGTATTTAATTGCTCCTGAACACACCCACGCAGTTCTATGACATTAATGACGATGGATTTTGATAAGTATTTATCACTCCAGTATGAGTGCATATAAAAGTATAATTGATTCAATCACTTCTTATTTAACTGGCTAAAGTCTATAGTTTGTGTATTTTGACCCTCGCTCTAATAGTGGAAGCAAATAACCGGAGCCTTCAGTAGCTATGATTTATCCATTGTAAAAAATGTTTGAGTTAGAGATATTTTATCTCTTGGAGGTGAGCTTATTATCATTGCAGTCTTTTAGGCAGCCTCCTCTGCAGGGTCCTGCTAATTTATAATTTCAGACACTTTGGGCGGTGTGCTTATATAGTATCTGCCAGTCAACTTAATAAATCACTGAGTGAGTTTTTTTTAAATAGTTGCGTTATCTAGCTGTCAGAATTCCACAGATGGCCTGTGCTTATCAAAAGGAATAATGTCCCACTTGAGCCATAAGCATGTTTCTTATCTTGGTTTGTGCCTAGATAACATGCATTTATAACGACACTGTTAATTTCTGATTAGTCCTGGTGGGAATTATGATTCTAAAGATACATTTATGCATGTAGAGATTGGACACAGTATCTTTTAGGAGAGCGAAAGGTGCCATCAAATCCAGATATGAAAATAGAGTGAGTAATTAAAAGTTAGTTTGAGAATGCTACCAGTTTACAAATGTTAGCTGTATTCTGGGCTAAATAAATTTCAAGGCTGAGACATGTACAACAAATAAACTCTGAAATTTAGGACATCAGAGTTCCCTTAGTCTAGGTTATAGTTATTAGTCAGTTAACAAGGAGCATCCTCAAGTCACTATAGCATTAGTAGTGAAATATACACTCAGCTGGGCTTAGAGTGACCAGACAGCAAGTGTGAAAAATCGGGGTGGGGGGTAATAGGAGCCTATATAAGAAAAAGACCCAAAAATCGGGACTGTCCCTATAAAATGGGGACATCTGGTCACCCTAGCAGGGCTCCTGTAAATCCCTCTTCTATTATTGGCTTTTGCCCTCAGAATTTACTAGTCACATTCCCACAACAAATATGGCTGACTCATCATCTGACTCCTTCTCCTTCCTCTTTCTGTCACCCCTCCTAATGCTACATTTTATATTGAATGCAGGTCCATCTACACACTATGGTTCCACTGTGCAGTGTAGACTGGACACTGAAGTGACAGATTTGGGGAGGGGGTCAGAAGATGAGGCAAGCATGTGTGCTGTGGGCAAAATCAGTGAGAGGTTCAGAGAGTGCAGTTGCTTTTTGGTACCAAGGGTTTTATAGCAGCTTATCAGAGATTTATATGGTCACTATATGGTAATTAACCTAACATTTATTATGCAGATCCCTGTGCACTGTCTAATAATGGTCCTGAGTGAATCGGAGAACACAGATTTGGTTACAGGTAGTTATGCATGAAAGACCTGCTTTTATTGGAGCAAGTGATATGAGTTTGGGCAGCTGGAAAAGGGAAACCTTCCTTACTACTTAATGTAACCGAATAAGAGCCTACTGTGTCTGTAAAGTTCATCACACAAAGGAGAAACTAGTGAGAATTCTTATCTGGGCTTCTAGCGGTCCTACTTCATTTATGTAGTGTTCTCATCTGTAGACATTAAATGTGATTAGTGCCCCACATACTAACTGGACTCTCTTACAGTCACTGCAAACATCAGAATTAAGTGTTCAGTAATGTGCCTTACCATGTTACAAATTATGTCACTGGACAAATACTGTTCAGTTCAGAGGTATAAAATAGAACAGTAAGTGGTGGTTTTCCAGTTTAACAGTCCACGTAATTTGTTCAATTCCTGTAACTCCCCCGCATGTGTAATTCTTCTGTGACCTCAATAGGTTACCTTAATTTGAGTAATCTTTTCATTTCAGTCCCTTATTTCCCAAATTTGATGCAATGCCACAGGACTTTAACATTAATTTGAATTAGTTCTGATTTTTTTTTTTTTTTAAATGGCATGATAACCTGTAAAAGTGCTACACACAGGAGTTTGCCAGGGATCTGAATGTTTCCTTAGACAGGTTTATAACAACCTCATCTCTGAGGAGGAATCTGCTTTCACAATGCTGTGTCCACCTAATTGGCAACAACATGTTGGGATTGTTGCAAAATGCAGGCTAATTTTCTAAGCTTTTTCATTTTAAGGTTTACCTTGACCACACCATCACCTTGAAATGTGGGGGTCAGGGCATATCTTCAAGCTTGGAAATCTTCAGATGGTTACATACGCCTTTGAGCAGAATTTCAGTGATTCTGGTATTTGAGGCGTTGGCTATTGTCTTTGACAATGAGGATGGAAATGGTGTTTATACACTAAAGTTCATAGTGAGGAGGTTCACAGCTAGGTCTGTATGTAGTTCACCTTTATTTCTGATTCCTTCATTGAACTCCTCACATGCTGAGTGTTGCTGCCACAATTCTTGTGCAGCAGCATCACTTGAGTGTTCTTTGAGCATAAGGGAATGTAAGTTACATGAGACACGAATGCATGTGTAAAGCATCACATGTTGAGTATGTTATACATTAAGGAAGTGATCAAAGCAATTTCACCTATTCAAATTGGTTGGCTGATTGAAAGTTTTTAGCCCTTTTTAAAAATAAAGGTTTCCATGTGAAGTGGAGCAACATCTGTGTTAATAGATACTTCCATTGGGGCTGAGGGAGAAGGGGGGAAAAAAGTAACAAATACCAAAACATTTGCTTTGTTTTATATATTATGATACAATACTGTGTGTGTACACACCCACACCTAGATGTTTCCTTCTTTTAATAAATTAATATAGTGCTAGTGAAAGGTGCTAAATTGACAGTTCTGGCACCTTTGCTGAGAATACACAAAATGATGCAGCCGTTATCCATTATAAACTGGACTGAGATTACTGACTTCACATAAATCACTAACTGTCATGATTTTTGGTCTCGACCAAACTGTATTAGAACAAATAACCTTGAGTTGAAAGACTCCTTATCCTACTATCAGTCTCCCTCAATTAGATGCTTTCTAATTATCTAATACAGAGATAAATTAGTCATTGCAACTCTAGATTTTGGAAACTATTTAAAGTCTCTCTCTTTGTGTGTGTGTCCTTGTACCTTTCCAACATATGCAGAGGATTGAGAATGACAATAATGTTGTTCTTTCCCCGTTTTTCTTTCACTGGTGTTAGTGGAATTATTTCAGGCCTGCTTATAGCACAGACCTATAAAAGGTTTGGCCCCATTATTGTGTCTGCCTTAGAGTTTTGAACTTGAATGTTATAAACTGTAGTTTAATAGTTTCTAGTTTAATAATTGTTGAGAGAATTGCTATGGGCCAAGAAATAAATGCACTTCTCTAGCAGACCTCCATTCTCCTGTTGAGTGACTGCCAGACAATGTATTTTCAGTAAGGCAGAAAAGAGAATCTCCACCCTATTTAAACTAAAGTAATAGTCAAATTAATTTAATGCAAAAAATGACTTTTTCTCCGAGTAACAGTAGCATAGTTGCTATTCACTTGGCAAAACCTAAGTCAGATGTTCATTTAGAGAATGGATTGTGTATTTCAGCCAACTGGCAACCAATTGAGCCTTTTAAAACACTTAAAACAATTTCTGAGCTGTTTGGCTGACATTTTACATCTCACTGTTCCTGTGAATAATCTAGATCCTGAGGGTTTCCAATCAAAAACATCATTCATCCAAGTTTAAACAATAAGTGTGAAACAGATGATTCCACTGTATTGTATTTTCTGCTTGTGCTCCAATAACACTCTTCACCTTCAAAACATTTAACAAACATTTATCTGTGTATGAGAGGAAATCCTCCAGCAGTCTTATTGCCCGACACACGTGGTATAACTCTCTCAATTTTTCATTGCCACATTTTTCTGAAATTATTAGGTTTTATAACATCCAATCTACTTCCAGCTACCTTAAATTTTACTTGTGAGATGCATTGAATCAGTTGGGTGGGATTTTGTCTTATTTGACATGTTGGATTTCTTGCCATGTCTTGATAGAAGATGTAGTTACTAATACACTTCTGCGGTGTTTGTGTTATGATAGGTCATGTGTACCAAATATGTGATTATTCAGACTTAAAAATATATTTTCTTGCTGAAACAAAATTTGACAATTTCTCCTTGCCTTACCTGCCAAGAGTAGAGTTCAGGATTCTCTGCTTATATGGTAAAAGATGACATAATACTTATCTAATGCAGTGTGGCTGGTACCTAATGTAGAGAAAGTTTAACTTCATCTGCTTGTGATATCCTCTGTGCCATGAGAAACAGACTCCTGGACTTGGTTCTTGGCATGCAGTGAAGGTTCAGATGTTTCACTTTAATGTCAGTTGTAATTTTAAGTCCACACGCAATCTGTCTGTGTCTAATACTGTTAGGTTTTTTAGAGAGCTTTTTGCTTCAGCTTTAATCTGGGAGAGACTGAAGGGAGAAGTACATACACAAATGTATATGTAGGGGTTGTGTTTCTTCTTCTCATGGCAGTTGTTTCACGTAGGCTAGCCTGAAGAAACTGTAGGATTTTTGCCTGCCATCTTATTCTGAAATTACTTTATTATCTGATTTCCTTATAATAACCCTTCTTATTTCACCATCTGGTCTCTGTTGCTCTCCTTATGGCCTGGAAAGTTAGGAGGCTTGGTCTTCATTAAGGGCTCAATAAAAATGTATAGTAGTAGAATTTAGTCAGCTTCCTTTTATCCCAACCTTCACCTTCATAATGCACTCAACCTTTTCTGGCCCTAGGGGTGGGGCCTTGCAGCCCTACAATTGATTTCAAGTTTTGTTTTCCCAATTTAGAGTATATTCCACTGTCTGCTTTGTCAGGAGACTGCACTGTAGATTTTTATTTGAAAGAAAACATTAATCCCATTCCTGGACCCCCATTTAGCGGTGTTCAGAAGCTATGGTGATGAGCACCAATAGAACATAAATACCTTGATAGATGGAGCGATCCTAAAGATCCCAGTCACTATGACATTTGTAAATATGCACTCTGTTCTAAACAGCGCTCACCGTCCCCCTTCCTCAAATCCACTCCATTGGCACATTATTGAAATTAATGGAAGAAGGAAAAAACTTAAAACTGAAATAAATACTTCACAGAATGCAGAGAGATGAGGTGAGTGAGATAACATCTTTTATTGGATCAACTTCCGTTGGTGAAAGAGACAAGCTTTCAAGCTACACAGACCTGAAGAAGCACTCTGAGTAGCTTGAAAGCTTGTTTCTTTCACCAACAGAAGTTGGTCCAATAAAAGATATTACCTCACCCACCTTGTGTCTCTAATGTCCTGGACCAACACAGCTACAACAACACTGTAAATAATCACAGAATGTAGTTAGACTATAGAATTCACAGTTGTAGGAGGCCAGAGAGAGTAAAGTAGATTTAGCTAAACTTTAAAAAGGTATTGCATAATTTTGTATTTGTAGTTATGTGCTAAAAATTGATAATCAAAGATCATACTTCAGGGGAGTAGCTATTCCCACAGGAGTTCACAAGGAATTCACATGGGTAACCCCTGTGTGCACTTGTGGAAACCCAGTGTATATTGTAACAAAGTATAATTCTTACTACTGATGGGAGTGTATTAAACTCTGCAGACCAATGATCTTGTCCAGTCTGGCAAAAAGCCCTGTTTTTGAATCCTCTGAATCCACAATGTAATCATTTTGATTGACTCTGGAAAAGTGGAGAGGGTTAACTCCTCTGGTTTTGCCCTTTGACCACTTGAGGATGGAGGAAGCATGATGAAATACTTTGAGAAAGTATTCAGAAGAAACACATCATGCATAATTGGAACAAAATAGAATAAATCAAGGCTTTTTTGGTCTGCTAATTCATAATTGAAACCACATTGAGGTTAAGATTGATATTTGAAACAATCCAACCAAAAACCCCTCCATGCAGAGGTAGGGGATAAGTACATCTCTGCTTTGCTGGGTACATGGAAGAACTGTTTAGTTACTGTACCATTCAGCGCCTCATACTCCTCAGTCCTTGTCTCTTGGCTTTTTAATGACAGTGGGTTGTCCTTGTTCAAATTGAATATGGTTTTACTAAAAAGTGTGGTTAACATCAAGTATTAAGTCTGATGGTTGTTGAAAATAAAATATATAGGGAGGAAAAAGCCACAGTTCTTGTTCATGAGAGCAAGGGAATCTATGTGCTATATTGTTTCCAGTTTTTCCTACTAAATAGTATCTTGGAATTGTTAACCCTTCTGCTAGGATATGGACCTTCTTCTACACAGCCTCAAGTTCCTAGAGCCCCCTCCCTGGACCCGTCTGTCATGCCTCCACCTTCTCTCCCTTCAAGTCTTTTTCCTTAATATTCACCTCTTCCCATTGTCCCTTTACCACCTGACAAAGTAATGATACTCAACAAACAATTTTTTCAAAAAAATCATGGAACTCATAAAATGTGTGTTTAGCGTCACTGCTTGCTTATTGCCTTTAATTTGTCCTTCCTTTGTTTATACTTAGATTGTAAGCTTTTGGGGGGAGAGGCATTGTATTAGCTGTGTGTAGCATGTAATTGGTGCTATACCGATGTTATAATGTATACAGTGATTAGCCAGTTATAGAATAATTGGGGTTGGATGTGATTTCTCAGATGTCAAATATCCCACTTCTGCATCCTAGCAAGTTTGATTTTGTTATACCTAACACCTTTGCTCCCTTGCACATGAAAGAAGGAGCAAGTGCAGTCTTAGATATCTCTAATGGCGGGGTTTCCCTTGTCCCATTGCTTTAACTGCTCTTAAAATAAAATCATGTTGCATTCAATAAGGAAGGAGCAGAATAATGTTCCGGGATTGTGTTCCTGTAACAAGGAGAAAATGCCTTACTAGCAAATGGAAACTTTGTTTTGTTTTGATTGTTGCTTGTGGCAGTCACGCACAAGCCAGCTGCAATAGCTTGAATCCCTTCTTGTGGAATCCATCCCTTTAAAAAATTCTCACACCTCACCAACTTCAGACCAATCTCCCCAGCCCTCTCTGACATTGTGGGTTCCAGTCCTTGGGCTTTCCATGTTGTCTGTGGAGAGGCTTGCCTAACAACTGAGACAGAGTGATGTGAGATCGCTGGTAGGAAGCTGCCATTTGCAACCTGATATTGCTTGCCCATATAAGTGATTCACAATAAACAAACTGTCAATCTTGGGTTAATTACCATGGCTCCTGTAATGAATATTAGCATGGGAGGGATGAAGAGGGGAAAGGATTGCTGTATCCATAGCTGAGTGTCAACACTTTGTCATGGAAAGTGATAAATGATCTCTCCACCACTACCTCTTGTTCTTCTTTCTGACAGTGAAAGTTCAGATGGGTACCCATCATGAGGGTTAATAATGATGAGACTAAAACAAACGTTCCCTTACCATGTTGACTTCTCCAGCTGCCAGTGTTTGGGAGTAGTCATCTTGATGCCATGGTGCATTTTATGCCCTGCTGCCATAATAGAGATTTAATTAGGTTTCTGTTGAGTTAATTGCCTGCATTGTTTGCATTTCCCCAGCAGAAGTCTGGAAGACTCAGGTAAATTATGGAGGTTTGAATTTGCCCAATTTCCTGCAGAAAGTGGGGTCAAGAGGTCTCAGACTGTAGACACACACTTTAGGCAGGCAGCAGGGGGTTGGCTCTTAATGGCACTTCAGAGATGCCTAAATGCCCTTTTGAAATGTTTCTCTCAAACAAGGGGCCTTGGTTTTCTTTCCCCATTAGGTTCTAAGGAGCAGAGTTCAAGCTTTTCCTTTACTTGGACACCACTTACTAGGGGCATAAGATGAAATAAACATACTACTTTTGAGAGGTTACCTTTCTTTCCCTAAGAAGATCCTGTCACGAGGAAGTATTGTACTTTGGACAGAGAGTAGGATCAGTTGGAATTGACATCATGTCATGTTTAAAACCTTTAATTGTTGCTTATGTTAATGCTCTTTTGGCAGGGGTTGTCTGTATACATTTTGTGAAATACCTAGCACAGTTTTAAATGTGTTTTGTCTTTTTTTTAAAGTAGTGTCAGAAGATGATGGTGAAAGGAGTAATTATTATAATATTTACTATTTTTATTACCATAGTGCCTAAGAGCCTGAAGTCAAGGACCAGGGCCTCATTGTGCTGGGTGCTAACACATTATATTTAGATATACTACAGCCAGAAAGGAACTTGCACAATAGAGGAAACTTCACATGGGAGCTCTTAATTTAGATGGTGGGGTCAACATTAAATAATAAAAAGGATATTGTGTGTAAGATTACTTCACCAGATATTTCTTCTTGTTGGGCAGAAATATAGGATTTTCTTGGCACTGTATTGAATATACAGCTAAACCCCTGCTGCAAGTATGAATACAATCAGGCTTGTTAAGGATACACAAAAAAGATTCTCACCATTGAAAGGATCATTTGGAGGAGGTGGGAAATTGGGGAAAACTTGGTATTCAGGATCTTTGAGGAAAAAAATGCAGTTTTTGAAGTTGTTCATTAAAGATCTAATGAGGTTGACTGTGCTCTATTCAAGTTTAGATTGTGATTCACCCTAGAAATTCTTGGGACTGCTCCATAATCAAAGAGGGTTCTACCTCTGCTCTTTAGGTCCCAGTAAATATTAAACAAAATAAGCCTAAAATCTGGCATTTCAGAAAATGTGAGCATCTGAAATCTGTTCCTGCACATGTCATCTGCTAGTGTCACCAAGACAGACCAGTAGACATGCAGACTATAGTAGTGTAACTGGCATCAGGTAAAGGTGGATAAGGCAGCCACCTTTGAAGTGTGAGGAAAAAGAACCCAAAGACTCTTTAAGGAAATGGTGAGGTTCCATACCTCCTCCCAGCAAATATGAACTCATAACTTTGGGTACCTAAAGTTTATTTTCCTCCCAATACTAGCAGAATTATAATATGTATTTAATTGGGGGTTCTTACAGTATTGCAGGAAAGTGTTGGCAGTTATTGGGCAGTGTTTCTAGATTATTAAAGTGTTCTTTGTCGGCTGAGATTCAAAGGTTTCCCTGCAAAACAGTGTCAGCTTCTCCTTTCCCAACTCCCAAACTCTTTCTTTCCCTGACCTCCAAATAAGTCTTGTTTTCTCCTCTGCTTCTCTATCCTAGCCTGGATGTCAGCATCTGAATAGCAAGCTGGAATGAAAAAGTTGAGAGTCAAAATGCCTGCAGTTTCATTCCCATCTAATGGTTCCTTTGCAGTTGCCTCCCCCCACGTCTTCGTCTCCAAATGGAGTTGGCACATTCTGTGAGAACAGAGTTGTCTGTCTTGTCTCTTGCCAACTGAGCTGGCTTCCTTATGCTGGCAGTGCATTGAAATAAGAGCTTTAAAGTCTTAAAAGGGACCCCCTAGTTAAAATTCAGATGGAGTAAATAACTCTCTGAAATCGATCTTTGCGTCTCTTATAGGGTTTTCTATTTAATGGTGTAATAGCTTTTCTTTCACACAGAATAAACCTAGTCTTGTTGAAGTTAATATTTTATCCCTCTTTATTATAATGTCAGCATTTGTCTTTTTTATTTGTGTGCCCATTTTGTGTCAGGATTATGCATTTGCTGTTTTTTATTCTATTTGCACTCTGAAATGGTGTCTCAGAGCTGACTCTCTGCTTGTTGGCCAACGACTGACTATAAAAATCAAAATACTTTCAAGCAGAGAGTAGCAAATGAGAATCAAGCTATGGTAGCTGGGTTTAAAATGCCTCCTACTTCCCTTTCCCCGCAAGTTTTTCCATTCCTTCTACTCCACTTTTTCTGAAGCCCATCACTACATACGAAGTCATTGTCAGGCAATGACAGAAATTAACATTAGGAAATGGGGTTGGCATGAAGGTTTTAAAGAACTGTGAATTATGAAAAAGAAAATCGGACTTTCAAAAGAAAAACGCTTTTGAAAGCGTTAGGGTGTTGACCAAAGAGACCTACCTGACTGCCTACATTCCCCTTTTATAGTTTTAATTGACCCTGATCTGATCAAACATCCTCTCTGCTTTTACAGAAATGGAGCAGTGTGAGCAACCCACTCTTCCTTCCGTTAATCCCACCACAGTCTCAAGGCTTCACTGCTATAGTCCTGACATATGACAGGGTGGAAAGCCTCTTCCGAGTCATCACTGAGGTGTCCAAGGTGCCCAGTCTATCCAAGCTGTTAGTCGTCTGGAACAATCAGAATAAGAATCCACCAGAAGGTAAGGTATGCATGTTGTAGGGAGGGGGTATGTGTTAGAGCAGTAGGTGTTCTGCCACTATCCATCTAGTACAATGCAACCTCTCTTTTTATGTACTTTTAAACATAAAACTATTTAAAACTATTTTGTAATACTTTTCACATAAAAAAAAACCTGGTACGTTTTCATGACACTTTTTTTAAAGTTGCAAAATACAAAAGACCAAATTACGCTTTTAAAAGGATCTTTGCTGGTGTTGCCTTTGCCAGCTGCTGATTCAACATGCAAATTCCTCAATGGAGGATTTTTCCCCAAAAACACAAAACACTGAACAAACGTCATTAACATTTGCTTTGAGTGGGGCGGGGAAGCCTTAATTTATCTACACTCATTTGATTTTTCTCTACAGACACTATTAATCACAGTGAACACTTGTTCCACTAAACTGTTTGTTCTCTGTAAACACAGAACAAATTTGGCTCGATGCAAGAATGTAGTTTGGACATTTTGTGATTATAAAATAAATTAACATTTTGACTGATGAAATAAAAACCTGAGACATTCTGTGTGTCCAGAAAAAAGTTTCTGGGACATCAGGTTATCATGTAAAAACTTTGAGACTGTCCTGATAAAGTGAGGCGAATGGTCTTTTTATTTAAATATTTGTTTAAAACACAGATGATTCTATTTATATCAGTGATGAGCAAACCTCATGGAGTTTGGAGGACTTTTTAACTTCGCAGTCGTATTTTGAGTTCATGGGTTTATAAAATTATTTGATGCTCATGAACCTTTTTTCATGTCATTTAAATCCATATTATTTTCAAGGCAGATTTGGTTTCAAAAACATACCAAAGAGCAGTTTTTGCTCTGTATTGAAGGTAAAGAGCCACCTGCTCCAAAAATCAGAACATGACAAGTAGATTTCCTATATACAATGTCTATTTAGAATTTTTCTCTTCCTCCCATTTCTTTATCTTGTAAGCTCTCTGTATTTTTCACTCTACAGTAACTCCTCACTTAACATTGTAGTTATGTTCCTGAAAAATGGGACTTCAAGCGAAACGATATTAAGCTAATCTAATTTAGCCAATAAGAATTAATGTAAATGAGGGGGTTAGGTTCCAGGGAAATGTTTTTCACCAGACAAAAGACTATATATATATATATTTTAATACTGGTACACAGTAATGATGATTGTGAAGCTTGGTTGAGGTGGAGGAGTCAGAGGTTGGGAATTTCCCAGGGAATGCCTTCCTGCTAAAAGAACTAGCAGTTGGCTGAGTCCTCAAGGGTTAACTCTCACACTCTACAAGCCAGCAGGAAAGGAGGGAGGGCAGACAGAGACAGATGTGTTTCAGAGAGAGAGATGCGCATTTCCCCTTTAAATATCAAGAGTGGGGTCAGAAGTACACTGCCTTATTAATTAGATCAGCAAGCCTGGCAGCTGCAGCTTCTGCCTAAGGCAGCAGCTCCCTCCATCATGTGTCCCCCCTGCTCTCTGGAAGATGGGATAAGTGAGGAGCAGGAGGACACCCTGACATTAGCCCCCCTCTTCTTCCCCTCACCCTGCCCCATAGCAAGCAGGCAGGAGTCTCAGGGAGCAGCACATGGCAGTGGGGGAAAGGACAACTGAACTGCCGTCAATTGATAGCCTGCAAAAGACTTTAGAAGGGAGCATTGCACAACTGTAAACGAGCATGTTCCCTAATTGATCAGCAATTTAACAACGAAACAACGTTAACCGGGATGACTTTAAGGGTACGTCCATACTTACCGGCTGGTTCAGCGGCAAGCAACCGATCTTCTGGGATCGATTTATCGCGTCTTGTCTAGACGCAATAAATCGATCCCGGAAGTGCTTGCTGTCGACGCTGGTAATCCTGCTCTGCGAGAGGAGTAGGCGGAGTCGACGGGGGAGCCTACCTGCCACGTCTGGACCCGCGGTAAGTACCTTTTAGTTCAAACTAAGATACTTCGACTTGTATCTTAGTTCGAACTGGGGGCTTAGTGTGGACCAAGCCTTAGTGAGGAGTTCCTGTATTTGTTTTCTGTTCTCTTCCCCCATTAAATTATTTCCTCTGATCTCTATTCCCTTTTTTCAGTCTTTCCTAACCTGAATGTGAACTCTGTGATGTTAGCATGCAAATTAAACTTTCCAACCCACAATGTCTGAGGGCTGGTCCACACTAACCCCCCAGTTCGAACTAAGATACGCAACTTCAGCTACGTGAATAACGTAGCTGAAGTCGAAGTATCTTAGTTCGAACTACAAGGTACTTACCGCGGGTCCACACGCGGCAGGCAGGCTCCCCCATCGACTCCGCGTACTCCTCTCGCGGAGCAGGAGTACCGGTGTCGACGGCGATCACTTCCGGGATCGATTTATCGCGTCTAGACAAGACGCGATAAATCGATCCTAGAAGATCGATTGCTTACCGCCGAACCCGGAGGTAAGTACAGACGTACCCTGAGTGACTTTGAATTTAAGAAAAATAAGATTACCTCTCTTTAGCTAATACTAATTGGGCATCCTCCCTAAAGTATGAAGGAGATTCTCTTTGGGCAAGAGTGCTTCCTCTAAGTAGAATAACTGTTCTAAAATATTAAAATCTACGGCTGTAGAACCTTGTAAATTATTAATAATCTCTCTTCTGTCTGCAGTAGCCAATAAAGTGAATCTTTGAGACAACTCTTTGGGTTTGTAATTCTCCTATATAAGAATGTACTAACAACCTATGAGATTAAACTGGCCATTTATGTATGTTAGGTACAATGTTAAACTGAGTTCCTGATCACTTGCACTCATTTAAGATTCCATGGCACTTTTACAGGAGTCAGGCTATTAACCCCATTGTCCTGGCCCATTTCCAGTTTTGGTGCATTGCATTCTGCCTCTTTTTTTATATTCTTGTTCCAGTTTAAATTGAACACAGTGTTCATTTCTTGTCTCAAACGGTTGTTTATCACTGCTGTGTAAAATGCACTAGATGTGGTTGCCCATCACTGACAAATGAAGTGATTCTTACATCTAGTTGTGGTTGGTAATCATTTGAGTTTACAAGTGTTGCATATAAATGGAAGGTGTTATTTTTATGTACTCTGAAGTTTTTATTGAAAACATATTCATAACATGTAGCTGAGCCATTACTTCAGTAGAGTAAACATTGCACACACCGTGAATATAACAAAAAATATTGATTTCTGCCCCAAATGGGTTGTTTCCATATATTCTTTCCTGTAAGGCAGGTAAGGGAGAATTGAAACAAACTACTGATTCGAAAAATCTCATATTAACAATCATTTTAAATAATCTTAGCGGTGTAAATTCTTTTTATAGGCATATACATTTTCTGTCTTCCTTATGTTTGCTCAGATATTATTAAATCATAAATCATTATCTCCAAAAAGAATGCATTTGCTTATGAACCTAATGATCATAGGTCCCAGTTGAGAGCTTTGGGGCTGTTATGTTCAAACTAGTCTTGCATGGTAGTAAATACGTGTTTTAATAAATTATGTTTCCTCATGTGGCTCTTATCTTCCCCCCCCTTTGTCCATTTATTTTTAACACTTTGATAACCCATGTAATCTGGACTGCAGCTGAGGAGAGGGCAGTTTGAGTAATTTAATTTGTTTTGATACAGATCCATGCAGTGCGTTCCACCTGGCTCTTCAGTGGGGTAGCAGGCCTTGGCTGCACTTAGTCACTGGTTCAGTTTGTCTATTAGCAATTCTAATCCTTGGACTTCAAAGCTTCTGCCATTTATAGCCTATTAAAGCCAGGAAGTTTCTGATGGATTAGGGCAAGGAATGAGTTTGAAGTTTGTAATGTGCACCACTGTCACTGATAAGGTATAGTTTATTACCCTACGGTAGTATCAGCACTTTTATGGCTATTCTCTTTTAATTGGTTATTGTAAAGCTGAGACAGTTAACGTACTAGTGCATCAAATGCAGGATTTCCTGGTCATTGCCATACAGGGGACACATTTCTGGGTCTGCTGTGCAAAGGCAAATCAGGGCTTCTGCTGTCAGAGCCAGTGGGTTTTTCAATATGCATAAATGGTGACTGGGATGAAAACATCAAAGTAATTTTCCTTTGTGATGACCTGCAATAAATTCAGATTTGAACCCAGGTCGCCAGAGGCATGGCTAGTGCGGTGCTACACAAGCATGTCACTTAACTTTGCCACGTCTGCGCCAGAGTAATTTTATAAATTAAAACTATACCAAATGCTTTTCCTGCTTAAAATTATCACTCACTTTGAGACTGGGTTGTATAATCAAGGGGTTTATGTTTACGCAGAACGTCACATAACTAAACAGTCAAAAAGAAGCAAAAATGAACTCTCCTCTATCCAGGAAAGAAAAGAGTCAAATTAAATGCAAATTTTAAAATCCCCGTAGATACTTTTAATGGATGAAATGTGACTTTATTGAAGCTGAACCAGAGTTCTCTAGGCTTATGAACAATACAGAATAAAAATACATTTTCAAAATTGAAGATGTCACAATGTTCACTAAAAACTCCCCATCCCCAAAAAGACTAGAATCCTCCCCAGTCAGCCCCTAAGTTATTAATAGCCTAAGTAGAAAGATAAACTTTGCAATGGATCCTAAAAGTCAATAACTATAGACTCTGTCAGACCAAGGGTTGAAAGTGAATTCCAGTCAAAGGGCCTCTACCAAGAATGTCCTGCTTTTTGGCCCTGATATAAGAATTTGAAGCTGATCTTAATTGCTGCTATGTGATACAGGGACAGATGGTGTCTCAGATATGTGGGACCCAAACTCTTTGATCGCTCTAGTTAGAATGATATAGTGAAATTGCAACTACTGATGCCTCTGAGGAACTGTCCTAGATTGAGATGTCAATAGAGAAGATTTTGGAACTAACTGATAAATTAAACAGTAATAAGTCACCAAGACCAGATCGCATTCACCCAAGAGTTTTGAAGGAACTCAGACATGAAATTGCAGCACTACTAACTATGGTATGTAACCTATAATTTAAATTATCTTCTCTACCAGATGACTGGAGGATAGCTAATGTGACACCATATTTTTAAAAAGGCTCCTGAGGCAATCCTGATAATTACCGGCTGGTAAACCTAACTTGAGTACCAGGCAAATTGGTTGAAACTATAGTGAAGAACAGAATTATCAGACACATAGATGAACACAATTTGTTTGGGAAGAGTAAACACAGCTTTTGTAAAGGAAAATTATGTCTCACCAATCTATTAGAATTCTTTGAGAGGGGTCAACAGATATGTGGATAATGGTGATCTAGTGTATATTGTGTATGTGGACTTTCAGAAGGCCTTTGACAAGGTCCCTCACCAAACAAAGGCTCTTAAGCAAAGTAAGCAGTCATGAGATAAGAGGGAAGGTCTTCTCCTGGTTAAAACACAGGAATCAAAGAGTAGGAATAACTGTTTAGTTTTCAGAATGGAGAGAGGTGAGTTGTGGTGTCCCCCAAAGATCTTTACTGGAACAAGTGCTGTTTAACATATTCATAAATGATCTGAAAAAAGGGGTAAACAGCAAGGTGGCAAAATTTGCAGATGATACAAAACTACTCAAGATAGTTAAGTGCAAAGCCAACTGAAGAGTTGCAAAGGGATCTCACAAAACTGAGTGACTGGGTATCAAAATGACAGATGAAATTCAGTGTTTATAAATGCAAAGTAATGTGCATTGAAAAACATAATCCCAATCATACATGCAAAATGAGGGAATCTAAATTAGCTGTTACCACTCAAGAAAGAGATCTTGGAGTCATTGTGGATAATTCTCTGAAAACATCCGCTCAATGTTCAGCTGCAGTCAAAAAAGGTAACGATGTTAGGAACCATTAGGAAAAGGCTAGATAGTAAGACAGAAAATATCTTGAGTAGTTTTGTATCATCTGCAAATGTTGCCACCTCACTGTTTACCCCTTTTTCCAGATCATTTATGAATATGTTAAATAGGACTGGTCCCAGTACAGACCCCTAAGGGACAACCCTATTTACCTCTCTCCATTCTGAAAACTGACCATTTATTGCTACCCTTTGTTTCCTATCTTTTAACCAGCTACCAATCCATGAGAGGACCTTCCCTCTTATCCCATGGCAGTTTACTTTGCTTAAGAGCCTTTGGTGAGGGACCTTGTCAAAGGTATTCTGAAAATCTAAATATACTATATCCACTGGATCCCCCTTGTCCACATGCTTGTTGACCCTCTCAAAGAATTCTAGTAGATTGGTGAGGCATGATTTCCCTTTACAGAAACTATGTTGACTCTTCCCCAACAAATTATGTTCATCTGTGTGTCTGACAGTTTTGTTCTTTACTATAGTTTCAACCAGTTTGCCCGGTACTGAAGTCAGGCTTACCAGCCTGTAATTGCTGGGATCATCTCTGAATCCCTTTTTAAAAATTGATGTCATGTTAGCTATCCTCCAGTCATACAGAAGCTGATTTAAATGATAGGTTAAAAACTATAGTCAGTAGTTCTGCAATTTCACATTTGAGTTCCTTCAGAACTCTTGGTCCTGGTGACTTATTACTGTTTAATTTATCAGTTAGTTCCAAAATCTCCTCTATTGACAGCTCCATCTGGAACAGTTCCTCAGATTTGTCACCTGAAAAGAATGGCTCAGGTTTGGGAATTTCCCTCATCCTCCGCTGTGAAGACTGATGCAAAGAATTCATTTAGTTTATCTGCAATGGCCTTATTGTCCTTTAATGCTCGTTTAGCATCTCTATTGTCCAGTGGCCCCACTGGTTATTTAGCAGGCTTCCTGCTTCTGATGTACTTAAACATTTTTTTGGCTAATACTTTTTGAGTCTTTGGCTAGCTGTTCTTCAAATTCTTTTTTGGCCTTCCTAATTTTATTTTTACACTTCATTTACCAGAGGTTATGCTCCTTTCTATTTTTCTCACTAGGATTTAACTTCCACTTTTTAAAGGATTCCTTTCTTTCTCTCACTGCTTCTCTTACTTAGTTGGTTAGCCACGTTGGCATTTTTTTGGTTCTCTTACTATGTTTTTTAATTTGGGGCATGCATTTAAGTTGAGCCTCTATTATGGTATTTTTAAAAAGTTTCCATGCAGCTTTCAGGGATTTCACTTTTGTCACTGTACCTTTTAATTTCTGTTTAACTAACTTCCTCATTTTTGTGTGGTCTCCTCTTTGTATTCCCCCTGTTAGAACAGCTTCCATATGAGGAGCAGTGGCGTAGCCAGGTGGAGAGAACTGGGGGAGTGGACATAAAAAAAGGCGCCACCTGCTTGTACTCACCCGGTGGCGCTCCGGGTCTTCGGTGGCACTTCGGCGGTGGGTCCTTCACTCGCTCCAGGTCTTTGGCGGCACTTCGGCGGGTCCTTCAGTGCCGCCGAAGACCCGGAGCGAATGAAGAACCCGCCACTGAAGTGCCACCGAAGACCTGGAGTGCCTCGAGATCAGTGGTCTGGCATCCTCGCCCCATTCCTGTGTGGGGAGGCCCAGAAGGCCTACTATGATCTGCCTGAAGAGGCTGCAGCAGACTACCCCCAGCTGAAAGCAGAGATCCTGGCCAGATCTGGGGGTAACAACCGCAGTGCGGGCCCAGCGGTATCACGAGTGGAGGTACCTGGAAGACAAAACCTCGTGGTCCTAATTGTATGACCTCATCCATCTTGCACGAAAATGGTTGCAAACTGAGTCCCGGGGTCCAGAAGAGATACTAGAGGTTCTGGTCATCGACCGATACATGAGGGGACTACTGCCAGACCTTCGTGCATGGGTAAGCCAGAATGAACCCTCCACCTATGACGAGATTGTGGCAATGGTAGAGAGGCGAAGGACGGCAAGGGAGCTGACCCGACCAGTTAAGGAAGCGGAACCCCGGGTTAAAGTAGCAGCACCAAGCCCTAGAGTTCGAGTGACTGGGCCACCAGAAGGGCCCAGGTGGAAAAAGAGAGGGCCCACCAGAGGCCATAAAGAGTCGGAGCACTGAGGGGGAAGAAGATTGTGATGTTAGACTCCCCAAACCAAGAGACCGGGGAACGCCTAGGGTTCCATACAGATGTTATGCCTGCGGGGAGTGGGGACACATAGCTGCACAGTGTCCCAATGCCGAGGAGCCTATGCAGTGTAACCTGGGGAACTGGACAGACCCATGCTCCCTAATCCACCTTGTGGGGGTCTCACTAACCCCACATATGTACACCAGACCAGTAAAACTAAATGGGGTAGAGACCACAGCACTGGTTGATTCGGGAAGTGCTATCACACTTATCTCAGGGAGGCTCGTGAAGCGTAGTCAGCTGCTGCAGGCTAAACGTACAGGGATAACATGTGTCCATGGGACAGTTAGTTACTACCCCACCATCCCAGTAAAAATTGAGATCCAAGGGAACACTACTGAGGTAGCAGCAGGTGTAGTCCCTAAACTCCCATACCCGGTGCTCATAGGGAGGGACTTCCCAGGGTTTGGAGACTTACTCCCAGTAGGGGGATTGGAGAAAGAGGGGAACCCTGAAATTAGTGAGGCATCCACAGTAGACTATCAACCCCCAATCTTCTCTGTAATATCCCCAGATTTGTTCTCCAGTCCCAGACAGGGTAGAAAGACGAAAAGGGAAAGAAGGGCAGCTAAGGCCTTGGGAACCTGAATACTGACCCAAAGCCAGAAGGTCGCGCTCATAGGTAGGTGGACCCGAGCAGCTGAACAAGAGGCCACCCAGGAGGGAGAAGCACCCGAGTCTGACCCCCACCCTAACGCCTCTGAACCAGTAGAAGCAACAGAAACTGGCCCCCTAGATCTCGGGCAGATTAGCCCCGGGAGAGGAAATTTTGGACGGAACCAGGCTGAAGACCCAAGGTATGACCACATTAGGAAAGAGGTGACCGAAATAGATGGGGTTCCCATGGAAGGGAAAACCCAGGGACCAGGACCCTACTGCATAATGAAGAAGGATCTCTTATACCAGGTTGCACCAGTACAGGGGCAGAAGGTACAGCAGATCCTAGTACCTCAAAAACACCAGAACGCTGTA
This sequence comes from Chelydra serpentina, assembly GCA_037349315.1. Classification (NCBI taxonomy): domain Eukaryota; kingdom Metazoa; phylum Chordata; order Testudines; family Chelydridae; genus Chelydra; species Chelydra serpentina. Next base: position 67,256,452 of record JBAIAC010000007.1, on the reverse strand, counting down.
TTAAGTCTTTCCCATAGTCATCTTTTTGGCGGGCATTTGCGGGTAGAGAAGACCCTGGCAAGGGTCCTACGCTGATTCTTCTGGCCTGGAGTACATGAAGTGTGGAGGTACTGTGCGTCCTGCCCAGAGTGTCAGTTGCACTGTCCCCGTGCCCACTTGAGGGCACCTTTAGTACCCCTTCCCATCATAGAGGTCCCCTTCGAGCGAATAGCCATGGACGTAGTGGGACCCCTGGAGAAGATGGCTCGGGGCCACCAATATATACTTGTTGTTTTGGACTATGCTACTCGCTATCCAGAAGCCGTCCCCCTGTGGAACACAGCCTCTAAAATGATCGCCAAAGAGCTGGTGGGGATCTTTGCCCGAGTGGGGCTACCGAAGGAGATCTTAACAGATCAAGGAATACCATTTATGTCGAAGCTAATGAAGGACCTCTGTACGCTGCTCCATATACATGCCCTGAGAACTTCAGTCTATCATCCGCAGACTGATGGGCTGGTAGAAAGGTTTAACCGAATCCTCAAGGCTATGATAATGAAGGTTGTCAGTCGGAACGGGAAGGATTGGGACACCGTACTACCTTACCTTATGTTCGCTATCCGGGAGGTACCTCAGGCCTCAACTGGGTTTTCCCCCTTCGAGTTATTATACGAGCGCCACCCCCGGGGCATCCTAGATATCGCCAAAGAGATCTGGGAAGAGGAACCCAATGAGGGGAGAAATATAATAGAACACGTATTGCAGATGCGAGATCGGATAGCCCGGGTCACCCCTATTGTACGGGAACATTTGGAAAAGGCCCAGGAGGCCCAGCGAACCCATTACAATCACCAGGCAAAAGTCCGACAGTTCCAACCAGGGGATCAGGTGATGGTGTTGGTCCCCACGGCAGAAAGCAAGCTTCTGGCCCAATGTCAGGGGCCCTGTGAGGTGGTTGAACCCGTGGGGGAAGTAACCTACAAGGTGCGGCAGCCAGGACGCCGGAAAGAAGAGCAAATATATCACGTCAACCTTCTGAAACCCTGGCATGCACAAGAGGCATGCACAGCTGTCCGAAAAGACCTACCCCAGGAAAACAAACCTTCCAAACATGTGAGAGTGTCTCCCGATTTAACACCAGACCAGAAGAATGAGGTGTCTGAGATGATCTTCTGGAACCAAGATGTGTTCTCGACAAAACCGGGTTGAACAACCGAGACATATCACCACATCGTCACGAACCCTGGGGCCAGAGTAACAGTGAGGCCCTACCGGGTGCCAGCAGCCATAACGGAGGAAATAAAGGCAGAAGTAAAAAAAAATGCTGGAGTTGGGGATCATCGAAGAATCCCACAGTCAGTGGTCCAGCCCAATCGTGCTGATGCCCAAACCTGATGGCACCATAAGGTTTTGCAACGACTTCCGGCAACTAAATGAGGTATCCCAATTCGATGCATGCCCCATACCTCGCATAGATGAGCTAGTGGACCGTCTGGGCAATGCCCGGTACTTGACTACCCTAGACTTGACAAAGGGGTACTGGCAAATTCCCCTTGACGAAGATGCAAAGGAAAAGACTGCGTTCTCTACACCAGAGGGTCTTTTCCAATATACTGTCCTCCCTTTTGGACTACATGGGGCCCCAGCTACCTTCCAGCGCCTCATGGACAAGCTGTTATGCCCCCATAATCATTATGCTGCTGCCTACCTGGACGATGTGGTCATTCATACCCCAGACTGGGAAACCCACCTAGAGAAGGTGGAAGCAGTTCTTGATACCTTCAGGCGAGCTGGCCTTACAGCTAACCCTTCCAAGTGTGCTGTAGGGTTTACGGAGGCCAAATATCTTGGCTACATTGTGAGAAAAGGTCTTGTAAGACCCCAACTGAACAAGTTAGAGGCCATCCAAAATTGGCCCTGACCAAGTCGCAAGAAACAAGTCCGGGCATTCCTAGGTGTGGTGGGGTATTACCGACGATTTATCCCCCACTTTGCCACAAGGGCAAGCCCCCTGACAGACCTAGTGAAAGCCCATGGACCTGACCTGGTGAAATGGTCAGAAGGAGCAGAGAGAGCGTTCACAGACCTACGGACTGCCCTCTGCAGTAACCCCATACTGATAGCCCCAGATTTCACCAAGGAATTTATCCTGCAGACAGCTGCATCAGAAGTAGGGTTAGGGGCCGTTCTATCACAGATGGTTGCGGAAGAGGAACATCCAATTCTCTACCTCAGTAGGAAACTCCTTCCGAGGGAACAAAAATATGCCGTGGTGGAGAGAGAGTGCCTCGCCGTGAAATGGGCCATGGAAACGTTGCGGTACTACCCGCTCAGGCTCAGATTTGTCCTCGTGATCAACCATGCCCCCCTTCAATGGATGCAGCGGAACAAGGAGAAGAACACAAGGGTGACCAGGTGGTTCTTATCCCTCCAACCTTTCCAGTTCCGTGTGTAACACAGAGCAGGGAGCCGTCACGGCAATGCCGATGGCTTGTCCCGTGTGCACTGTCTGGTGTCCCAAGCTGCCCAACCCCTTGGTGTTGAGCAGGGGGGAGGGATATGTGACAGATCCAGACCAGTGGGGTACAGACGTCTGGTAGAAGGCAAATATACTGGCCATTGGATGAATAGTTTTCTGTTCCCTGAGTGACCAGAGCAGGGGCTGCACTAGAACAAGCAGGAACTTGCTGGAACCAATGTAAGGCAGGCAGGCTAATTAGGACACCTGGAGCCAATTAAGAAGAACCTGCTAGAATCAATTAGGTCAGGCTGGCTAATCAGGGCACCTGAGTTTAATAAGGACCTCACTTCAGTTTGTGGGGTGCGTGTGAGGAGCTGGGAGCAAGAGGCACTAGGAGCTGAGAGTGAGAGGGCGTACTGCTGGAAGATCCTGTGGTGAGGATAAAGAAGTTGTTGGGAGGAGTCCATGGGGAAGTAGCCCAGGGAGTTGTAGCTGTTGTGCAGCTGTTCCAGGAGGCACTCTAAACAGCTGCAGTCCACAGGGCCCTGGGCTGGAACCCGGAGTAGAGGGCGGGCCCGGGTTCCCCCCAAACCTCCTCCTAACTCCTGATCAGACACAGGAGGAGTTGACTTGGACTGTGGGTTCCACCAGAGGGGAAGATTTCTGAGGCGAGCAAAAATCCTCCAATAAGCCCATGACCCACCAAGGAAGAGGAGGAACTTTGTCACCCATGGAAAAGAGATGACTAAGGGAGGGTATGATAGAGGTCTTTAAAATCATGAGTGGTGTGTTTAGTATTTCACATAACGCACAAACCAGGGGTCACCCAATGAAATTAATAGACAGCAGATTTAAAACAAACAAAAGGAAGTAGTTCTTCGCACAATGCACAGTCAACCTATGGAACTCATTGCCAGGGGATGCTGTGAAGTCCAAAGTAAAACTGAGCTCAAAAAATAATTGGATAAGTCCATCAATGGCTATTAGCCAAGATGATCAGGGATGCAACCCCATGCTCTGGGTGTCCATAGACTCTGATTGCCAGAAGCTGGGAGAGGAGGAAAGGAGATGGATCACTTGATAATTGCCCTGTTCTGTTAATTCCTTCTGAAGGACCTGGCACTGGCTACTGCTGGAAGACAGGGTCCTTGGCTAGATAGACCATTGATATGACCCAGTATGCCTGTTCTTCTGTTATGTTCTAACCTGCCTCTGCCCAAAACTCACCAGAGTCAAGGCTGCAAGGAGCTCTGGGATGAGCAGGGAACTTGCATCACATTTTAGTGTGTTTTGAATACATTTATGCTCCTTACTTTAACACATGCAATTATGGAGGCCAATTTTCAGAAGCTAAAGAAAACCAGTGTCCTGTTTTTTGATGCTTTCTATAACTGTTCAAGAAACTAAAATATAGTCCATGGGATTAATCCAGTTCATTCAGAACTGGACATGAAGCTTGCTTGATTGATAATTGGTTAATTGGATGCCAAATTTTGCAATTGGTCAGTCAGATGAAAATGTAAAATGGGTTAAAGGTAACCAAATACATTCTTTAAATAAATACATACTGGTGGTGTCTATCCACATACATTTTCTCCCCCTTCCTATGAAGTGATCACCTACTGTCTACTCAGTGTTGTTGCATGACTAAGCATACCTTAGTAACTGCCATATTAATCATCTGTGACTTTTGTAAGGGAGTTGTAGCTATCTTCAGACCCTGGATGTAGCACTTGAAAAACAATGTTGATATAGAGGATTTCTAGTCTGAATATCATAGGTGCTGGAACTAGAGGTGCTGGGGATGCTGCCGCAACCCCAGTGTTAGTGGTTTTCATTATATACAGGGTTTATAGTTTGGTTCAACGGCTCTCAGTATCCCCATTATAAAAGTTGTTCCAGCATCCCTGTGACTACTGGAAAGATGGCATGTCTTCCTTAAAATAAGAAATTAAAAATATTTAATCAACTCTTAAATTATAATGTACAAAAAGAGCAAACTGTTTTAATTACAGTACTTTGCATACTTTGTTTACTTAGCATTTTTCACCTGAGCGTATCAAAACACTTGACAAAACACACCCTGTGAGATATATTCCCATTTTATCATTTTAGATAGTGAGGTAAGAGAGAGGTTAAGTTTGGTGTGCAAGGTCATACAGTGAATCAGTCTTCTTCCGCCTATTACTAACATGATGAAAACCATGCCAGTGAATCAGAGCCAGGGATAGGAACCAGGAGCCCTTACTTCTAGATCCATGTTCTACCTGTAATAGAACATCTGGCATTTCTTGTTTAGAATAATAATAATAATTAATAGGGCTGTCGATTCATCACAGTTAACTCACGCGATTAACTCAAAAAATTAACTGTGATTTTAAAAAAAAGTAATCAGTTTTAATTGCACTGTTAAACATTAGAATACCAATTGACATTTATTAAATATTTGTTGATGTTTTTCCACTTTTTCAAATATACTGATTTCAATTACAATACAGAATACAAAGTGTACATGCTCATTTTATATTTTTATTACAAATATTTGCACTGTAAAAATGATAAACAAAAGAAATAGATGACACAGGAAAACAAGATCCTGGTTCCTTGCCTTTGAACCCATGTTATGAGCAATGTTCTAGGAATAGAATTTAATTGCAGCTGCAGAAGAATGCACTAACAGCAAAAAAAAATAAAAAATCTTTTGAAGACCCCAGGAAATTTTTGTGGCATTGGTATATAATGTATTGGTAAGAGTGGTGGATTTTTGTTTTGAAACAAAATTGAGAAGAAATCCCTGGCTGATTACCATTTTAAAATGTGTCTAATTTTGAACTTAACCCCCTTTCAATGCCCCTTTAAACACATCTCTCTGATCTTGGTCCTACAGTCAGTCTTGACTACATGGGATATGAACCATTTGTAAATGGATTGTCAGCCCAGCTGTAATGCCAGCAGACAAACATAACTTTACGTGTACGGTATTAATAAAAAATGATTTAAAGCTTTGAAATATTATAGTAGAAAGTGATGTTTTTCACTCGCTCTGCATTTACTAAAATAAATATTGTGGTCTAAGTGTCTGCTGCTGGAATATTTGTGTAGGCAGAAATGTTTTTTTAAAATTCTCTCCATCCTATCAAATACTTCCCTCCTCCCTTTTTGCTTACATTTAAGTCTAAATTACTGCTTTTGAAGTTTAAGAAAATACCTACAGCATATGATAGACGTTTCCAACAAGTTTTCATCATGTTAGTTTCAGTCAGAGGAAGAACCTCTCCCCTCCAGCATCCCCCATGTTTGTTCTCAAGCCTATGACTTTGGAGGGTGTTTACTTTAGGTGGCCATTACTTTGTGTTGAAATTTAATTTATTCCTGGTATTACATAGCGCCATCAACCCAAAGTGTTGCTCTAAACTATATTTTAATTAAGTGTTGAGATTGGCTTATTTAGACATTAATGTCACCTCCACTATTGTTTATTTGGTGGATACCTTGGACTAAAAGGGTGGATGGGGTAGACAGGACAAAATTAATACTTTGCCCTTCTATAGTGTTGTGTCTTAGTTTTTACACAACATATGTAATATGAAGGAACCACACAGGGAGATACAAATAACCACGTTTCATAAGTGTATGGAACATGCAAGGCCTAGTTACAAATACACGCTGCTGCTTTAGCAGGGTTCTGGTGGCTTCTGAAACATAGAAGACAGTCAGGGGCCTTTAGAGGGTTCACAGATTATTTAAATTGGTATTACCCCATCCATATACACAAGTGTGTTTTCTCTAAAAGATCTCAAAGTGTCTTACAAACAGTAAACCTTACACCATCTTTGTGAGGTAGATGCATATGATTATACATAAAAGGCAACAGAGTAGCAGAGCTGTGACTAGAACATTAGAGTCCTAGCTCCTGATAAATGGTTCTAACTATTAAAGCTTGCTATCTCCTGATGTTAGGATGACTAGTAAAATGAAAAATGTATTGGAGTTTTTAATTGAACGTTTCTAGGAAAAATAAATGTTCTCAGTGCTGAATCAGACATTGAGTTTTAATGACTTTTTCCTTTAAAAGAACCTGTGATTAGCAATGAGTGAATGGAGGGAGCTTTCTTGTTCTCTTCCACTATGTTTTAAATCATGGTGGTAATGATTAGGATTAGAGACCCAGCGCTCTACTCAAATTAGTTGGATCATCTACTAGCATGGAGAGCAAGGAAGATGAGTTGTTTTAGAACATCCATCTTCCTTACTAACCTAAATAGAGAAAGTAATCAATACAACTTTATTCCGTATTTGCTTAGAAACAACCTTGCTCTAAATTGTGCAGAAAACATCTGTTGCTCTGAGAATTTGTATTAAAATACTAATAATTGCCATGAAAAATTATTAGTCTTGTATTAATAAAATAGCAACTTTGTTTCTGTTGTTTTACAAATGGAAAGTAAAATCTAGAATTTGCTTGCTGCAAGGGCTTTGACTGGAATCTAACTATGGCAAAGGATTTCCTAAAACTGTTTCTGGTTAGAACAATGCAGCTTTCACGTGCTTAACTACTGATGACCTGAATGGCTGAAGAGCCAGTAGCTTTTGTTTAGCACTGTAGTATGTAGGTGCTGGATGAGTGTGAACATACAGTTCGATTGCTATTCAAGGATATAAAAAGTTCATACAGATGAATTCTTCACCTACTCTCAGAGCCCCATGGACTCTTTCATTTCCCGCATATTACTTTATCCTCCCTAGCTTTGAGACCCCAAGTCACTTGCTGCCCCTTTCAGCTGATGACTGATTGTGACTTACTTTGGAATCTGCAGATTGAGCTGTGGTGCTGACAAACTGAGTGTTGCAAGTCATTCGAGCACCCACTTGTGTTAATCTCACTGCCTTCCAATACAAGGTGGGAGAGAGACTGGAATCAGATGTAAACCACTTGTGTGGCAAAGGCAGAGCATGGGTCCCACAAGACCACCCAGATAAAAATTAATTTTCTAAAGTGTTTGTGTGTGTGTGGTTTTTTTACAGTCTCTCAAGAACCACCTCAGGGTAGGAATTTGAAATAATCATATTTCCAGTAAATATCATGCTATTGCTTCTCCTTTCTTTTGGCTACTCACACTTGCCAACCCCTCCTTCCAAAATATCTTTCCAAGAAAAACCTGCTCCTGAAGATTCTTCAGTGTGGGTTGGAAAGGAGGTTTTATTTTCCCAGTATAGTAGTCTTGTGTTTGGATGCCAGTGCTTATGAACTGTGCAAAGCTCTGGGAGTTTTTTGAGTATTGTATCAGCCATAAAGTCTGAGAGCCCTAGCTGGCAGTGAGAACATGCACATTCACCCACAGCAGCAAGCTCCACTCGTGTGAGTGTTGGAATGAAGTGGCTATGTGTTCCCCTGTGGTACTAACAGTAGTACAGTGTCTCTGCTCTTTAATTAGGTTCTGAACTCATTTTAGTGTTAATGGACTGACAGTGGGAAAAGGGTGAATGTCTGTTTACTTGCAAGTTGTAAAAAGCAGAGCTGGAATTCAACTCTGGGGGCTGATTCTGGACTATTACAGAGTTGGGAATGTGTGCATGTATAATTTGTACATCCCTCCCCACCGCATTCATTGTCGCTGCTGATGACATCCAGTCTTGATTTGAAGCCTTCAAAAGGTGGAGAATCCACCACTTGTCTAGGTAGTTTGTTCCAGTGGTTAATCACCCTCACTGTTAGCAATAAAGTACAACTTTTTTTTAAATGTTGAATTTGTCTGGCGTCCGCTTCCAGAAATTTGGTTATTTTTATATTTTCTTCACTCAGTTGAAGAGCTCTTTAGTACCCAGTCTTTTCTGCCCATGAAGGGGACTTATACATAGTAATCAAGTCATCTCTCTTTTTGATAAACTAAACAGATTGCGTTCTTCAAGTATGCCACTGTTAAGGCATTTTCTCCCGGCTTCTAATCACTTTTTTGTGGATATTTTCTACAGCTGCTTCAGTTATCCACATCCTTTTTAAAATGTGGACACTAGAACTTCCAATATCAGTCTCACCCAAAAAGTATAACACAATCCAATGGCTGGAAGTTGAAGCTAGATAAATTCAGGTGCGAAGTAAGGCATACATTTTTAACAGTGAGGCTAATTAACCATTGAAATAATTTACCAAAGGTTGCAGTGGATTCTCCATCACTGACAATTTTGAAATCAAGATTGGATTTTTTTTTTCCTTAAAAGCTCTGCTCTAGGAATTCTTTTGGGGGAAGTTCTGTGGCCTGTGCCATACATGGGGTCAGACTGCATGATCACACTGGTCCCTTCTGTCCTTGGAATCTATGAATACCCTATACAGAGGTAAAGTCACCTCCCTGCTTTTACTCACTACTCTTCTCTTTAGATATCCAAAGATCACATTGAGCTTTTTTTGCCACAGCATTGCACTGGGAGCTCATGTTGAGTTGTCAACCGTGATCCCTAAATCCTTTTCAGAGTCACTGCTTTCCCAGACAGAGTCCCCTGTTCTGTAGGTATGGACTACATTCCTTGTTCTTGGATGTATAACTTTATATTTGGCTCAGTTAAAACATATTATTTTGAATAGGCCTATCTTACCAAGAAATGTGTGTCACTCTGTATGGCTGCCCTGTCCTCATCATTATTTATTCTTCTGCCAATCTTTGTGCTATCTGCAGATTTTATCAGCAGTGATTTTATCAAATTTGCTTCGAGGTCATTGAAAATGTTATATAACTTCAGGCCTACTATGAGTCCCTGCAGTACCCTGTTAGATGCATCCGCATTCAATTATGATTCCCCATGGACCTTATGAGGTCTGTCAGTTAGCCAGTTCTTAATCCATTAACATGTGCCTCCGTACTTTTAATGCTCTTGTATCTTGTTACTCCCTACACTTTTTCTTATGCACCCTCCTTCATGAGGTCACTACCCTCTCCTCATTCCAGTTGTCCTAAAAAACAACTGTGACTACAAGAGATCAGCCAGCCAGTGTTGGCTGGGTTGTGGAGTAGGCTGGGTTAGCTATATATTTATTTTATTTTAAAAAGCTTTTAGATAACTTGATACTGTGTGAACCATCAATTGTGCAATAGCTACCATTGTTAACCTTTTGCATTAGAAAGATTGTTTTTAAACGTGCAAATTTAGAAAATGAGTTGATGCTTAATATTGAAATCTTAGCTCTATTACTTTGTGCTTGTTACAATATTTTTAATTACTAAGCTATGTCTCTGATAGAATAGAATACAATGTTTTGCAACAATAGATGCATGTGTAACATGTTGTAATATATTTTAACTACGAATAAGTCTTAATACAGTTGTTTCAATTACCAAATCTAAGCACAGAAACCCAAACTGTAATATTGTCATGGCAAAATTGACATGCTCCATTTGCACATGTATACTTTGTTACTAGTTAAACTATTGTGTGTAATTTGTCATAGTTAGTGTAGTAGGGTGCCTTACTTTCCACCCCACTTTCAGTGGTGGAAATCTCAAAATGTACTTGTAGAATTCTTTTTTTAGCTTGGTTTAATCCTGATACTTTAGATTTTTCAGAAGAACCCCTTCCCCCCCCCCACCCCAAATTAATTTTCTCATATGTGATATTCAATCTGTAACCATTAATGGCAATGAACTTTTTAGTTCTCTGTTTTTCTCTGATGCATTTAGTATTTAGCTCTGTTTGGAGCTGTAAAGAGTAAACTTCACAATCTCTTCAGGTCATAAAGAATTTGAAGGGGAACAGGTGATTACTTTCTGCTGCCCTCAATTCTCCCTACAATTTCAATTGGATAAAATATTCTTATTTGCTTTCTGTCTTAAACTGTCGCATAGTGTTCCTATGTCCTATTAAACAATTCTCATATACCATGCCAGTGGTAGCTGCATTTCAGTGATAGGCCTAGTAACCCCTGTGTGTATATATGTTTGTAAAGATCTTAATTGCACTGTGGAAATATAACAGGTTATCTTTCTTGTTGCTATTTTTGCCTAGTTGAAAATAAGGTATCAATCAAACACCCACAACCTTTTGTGAGGGGTTAGAATACTGAGGGAAAAATCAAGCTGAGGAATCAAAATCTGAGAATCAAAATCTAATAGTGAATTCTTTCTCTCTTAATGTTTCTCCTCAGACTCTCTATGGCCAAAGATTCGGGTTCCACTGAAGGTTGTGAAGACCACAGAAAACAAGCTTAGTAACCGCTTCTTCCCCTATGATGAGATTGAAACGGAGGCAGTCTTGGCCATTGATGATGATATCATCATGTTGACCTCAGATGAACTGCAGTTTGGTTATGAGGTAAGAGGATTACTTTTTTTCTCGCTGTGTTATGCTATCTGCCTAAAACTGTGTGTATATATGACTATCGCATGGGGAAAAGGGCCAGATGATGAGCTGGTATAAGTCGTCACAGCTCTATTGACGTCAGTAAATCAGTGCTAATGTACACCCACTGAGGATCTGGCCTAAAAAAGGTTGGGGGCTCATGACTTTTTGAAAAGCCTTTTAGCTATGGTGAAATTCTTAGCCAACAGTAAATACCTTGTAAATGGCCTGTCAGTGCCATGAGTTTCCAGGAAATTCTGTATACTTTAGACAAGAAATCCCTGCTAGGTGGAAATGGTGTCTATGGCTCTTCAATTTCAGTAACTTCTATTGGCATAACAAGTCACAGAGGTTTTGCCAAAGTTAATACACCAGGTCTGTGTCTATGGGAGAGCTTCACAGTAAATAAGGTTCACATGTGTCCATTCTGTTATTGCCCATCTTGGATTTGTTGGGTCCAGCTGTGACAATTTATTCTGTGACCAATAGAAATAAATACTATTGCATTGCTCTAGAATATTTTTATCAGCTAAGCACCTTCAAATAAATGAATGATTCTCAGTAAGCATAACACCTGAGCTATTCTAACAAATAGGAATCAAATGTGACTGAAAGTTTTCTGTTTACTGGTCTCTTAAATCAGTAGCCAGCAGTTGCTCCACTGGATAGTACCTTATCTACACCTCCTTTCTGTATGAAGTAGTGGACAAGGCAAGGTCCAGAAGTTAAGTAGTAAGAACAGGAAAGGCCTCCTGAAGGAAAAGTGCTTTAGCACTAGGTGTGGCACAACAAAAAGGGGGATTGATATGGTCTGTCAAATGGGAGATGCACAAGACACGTGGTGGAGACAATGAAGACGCAATGGCTGCTGTTACAGTGATGGTATCAACAAATAGAAAAAGAGTCCAAATCAATTAGCCATGGCATTAGAAGGAAGGTAACATTTTCAGATCTGTATCTGAGTCATTTGTCAAAATGACCACGCATTTAAAGGGAAGTAGTCAGTTTCACTTGCTTCTGAAATTTAGGTTTTAAAGAAGGGGGTTGAAATGTTTCTTACAGCATTTATTTTCTCCTTCCTTTTTCAATATTTGGATATATGACACGGTATATAGAATCTGACATTACTATAACACCTGTGTACAAACAACAATGCTCTGTGTTGTGGAAATAGAAGACTTTTTTTCCAAAATCTAGTATTAGTAGAAATATTGAGTACGTTTAAATTTTCTTTTAAAACCAGGTCAGGAAAGGGTGGGGTGTCTTTTTTGTTTTTTTTTTAAATGTATGTATGTATTTACACTTTGCTGGAGAATGGTGAATCCAAAAAAAGACACTTGGCTTAATGCATGAGAGCTGGACTGTGAAACTGATGAGCTAATTTCATTGCCCAGAGTGAAATAACAAAATCAAACAGCATAAAAGACTAGAAAGTAAAATAAATGTTGCAATCTGTTCGCTGTTACTAATCTAACTTGCTAACATAGGGTTTTGTCAAGATGTATAACTTTAGTATCCCTTTAATGTGAATCCTCCCCAAGTGAGAGAACCTTTTAGCCAATAACCAATTTTTGAATTCAAGAAGTTATTTGTGGAAACTTAGATATGTTGACTTAAACAATAACAATTTTTTTTTTTTAAATAGTGGAGACAGAGTGCCACATGTCTTCACAGGGAAATATGTCATTTGGGCATGTAACAGTTACACGTTAGTACGTGAAACATGAAAGGAGAACTAAAAGACAATTGTGGGAAGGATTTTTTTATGGCCATATTGATCTTTTCTATACTATGTTTTCCTCTTGATGTTCCCCCCCCCATTGCTGATGACAGTTCATCTCCATCATAGGACTGTCTACTGCCCTGAGCATTTTAAACACTGTACTGCAAAGTGGTGATATCACTGGCAGTTATCAGAGCCCTGTCTATGTTAGTGCTTCTACTCTTGCTACCCAGCTGTGGGGCTGAACTGGTGATAGTAATGGTGAAAAGTTTGAGGAGAAAAATGTAATGTTAACAGAGCTTCTGACTGGCATGCAGTGTAAACACTGCCTCCGTTATCACCATAAGTCTGGCTCAAACTAAAACAAAAATAAATTCAAGAAAACCTAAAAAGTTTCCTAAGTAGTTCCAAAATGTGCCTTCACTACTGGTGGTGCAAAGCTCTGAGGGCTTCTGTTTAAACACTCTACCACAGGTGATCTTTGGTGTATTTCAGGAGGAAATCATGATAATCAAAAGGAGTGTGCATATCCAAAAAAGTAATACTTTACACTTACATGACAAAGCACTTCACAGGTGTTAAGTCTCTTATGCCCCCATGTTAGGAGATTATTATCCTCATGGGGAAAATTGTGGCAAAAAGTAGTGTAAGTGACTCCTTCAAGTTTACAGTACTCAGTATCAGGAATTTAAATCCAGTACTCATGACTCCCCAACAGCTCTAACCATTAGACCACGTTATCCAGTCCTGGGCTTGTTTGCATGGAGACTTAGTGAATGGCAAGCCAGTGTGTGACTGTATAGCACACTAGGCTGTTGTGTGCTGAGTTGCCATGTTTGAAACAGCAGTATGTCAAAGCATACTAGGGAATTTCTAGCACACGGTAGGTGACTTAGTGTTCGGCAGGTTAGTGTATTGTAGATTTACACCCTGGCTTGCTGCACAGTAATTCTCCATGCAGAGAAACCCTTATTTGCCTGCTGTGGGCCAGATGCTTGGATTGCAGGACTGCCTGAGTAACAGCTTGCATGGGTGAATGTAGCTGTTTGGATACAGCATTGCTTTGTCTGGGAGACATATTTTGCAGTCCCACAGTTTAGCTATAAAACCATTCTCGTTTAATACACTACCATACAGATAGAATAGTAAAATACCTTATCAAACACGTAACTGAAGCAAACCCAAGGTAGTTTGAATCAATATATTTTTAGATTACTAGGGTTTTTTTTAAAGTGCTGAATCATACAAAAGTATGGCAACTTATTTTACTTATACAATTTTTCTTCTTAAGGCAGCGGGTGATACAGTTCCTGCTCTCCAGCCCAGAAATCAGGGACTACAGATTGATCTTCTCTGGCCCTGAGTGTCTTTGACTTGCTTGACAGGCCTGAACTGGCTACCAGATGTTTAAATTGTTCTCAGCCTGTGATAATTTATTTATCTGTTTATGTATTTTACCAGGAAAGTATCTCTTGAGTTCTTGACTCATTTGCAGGGGAATCCAGAGGGAATAGTAGCAGCATATAATGTTACAAGAAAGTTTTCTTTTAAAAGTACGTCTGCTTCTGCTTCAGTCACAAGAAGCATTTGGAAACGTGACATTTAGTTACTTTCTTCGCTTCTCCCCTCATCCTTGAGACTGTTTTTAAACATGTGGCAAAACCTCTCTGTTACACAGACTTATGTGGATGTATAGAGTAGGATCTTTTTAAAAAAAACAACAACAAAAAAACCCTCAAAACAAAACCCCCACAACTTTGATCTCCATACAATTTCAGCTATAAAAAATGATAGTAACACTCAGTGTCAGACTTTTTTTACTTGTTAAAAGTGAACTTTTACAGTTCAGTGATTTATTACATAATGTAAAAACTATAGGAGCAAGCTGCCTCTGTCTGCTGCTGTTATAAGGAGGTGTCAGAATACCTAAAATATTGTAAATTGAAATAGATCTCTGTAGAAACCTTTGTGACAAAAAATTTCACCAAAGTAGAGGCACTGACAAACTAAAGTACTAAACAGGACAAGACATTCTCATAAGCGAACCATGGAAATGTGGTCAAGAGGTGAATTTATTAGGGTGGGAGCACCATTGGTTGAAGGACCATACTCTGACTTCGAACCATTAGTAACTACTCTAACTGGAGGATATATCTATTGTGTCCCATTGGAGTCAGTCCTGGGTCCAGTGCTATTCACCATTCTCATTAATGGCTTGGATAATGGAATAGAGAGTATTCTTATAACATTTGTGGATGACCGCAAGCTGGAAGTGGTTGCAAACACTTTGGAGAACAGGAGTTGAATTCGAAATGACCTCGACAAATTGGAGATTTGGACTGAAGTCAACAAGATAAAATTCAGTAAAGACAAGTGAAAAGTACTACGCTTAGGAAGAAAAAAAATCAAATGCACACCTGCAAAGTGGGAAATAACTGGTAGGTAGTAGTACTGCTGAAAGGAGCAGGGGGTAACTGGATCATGAGTATGAGTTAGCAGTGACACAGTGTTGTGAAAAAAGCTAATATTCTGGGGTATTTTAACAGGAATTCCATATGTAAGATTTGGGACATAATTTTCCCACTCTACTCAGCACTGGCGAGGCCTCAAGGGGAATACTTTGTCCAGTTCCAGATGCCACTCTTAAGGAAAAATGTAGACAAATTGGAGAGAATCAAGAGGAGAGCAACGAAAATGATGAAAGGTTTAGAAAACTTGACCTATGAGGAATGGTTAAAAAAAACCCTGGGCATGTTTAGTCTTGAGAAAAGGAGACTGATCAAGGACCTGATAACATTTCAAATATGTTAAGGGCTGTTATGAAGAGGACAGTGATCAGTTGAAGGTAGGACAAAAAGTAACTGGCTTAATCTGCAGAGAGGGAGATTTAGTTTTACTAGGAAAATCTTTCTAATTATAAGGATAGTTAAGCAGTGGACTAGCCTTCCAAAGGTGGTTGTGGAATCCCCTCATTGAAGGTTTTTAAGAACAGGTTGGATAAATTCCTGTCAGGGATGGTCTAGGTCAGCAGTTCGCAAACTTCATTGCGCTGCAACCTCCTTCTGACAACAACAAAAAACAACAACACTACATGACCCCAGGAGGGGGACCGAAGCCTAAGCCCACCCAAACCCTGCCAGGCCAGGGAGACAAAGCCGAAGCCAGAGCCCCACCACCCCATGCTCGGGCCAAAGCCCAAGGGCCACAGCCCCAGGTGGTGAGACTCGTGCTTCTGCTTCAGGCCCGGGTCCCAGCAAGTCTAACGCCAGCCCTGGCAGCCCCATTAAAATGGGGTCGTGACCCAATTTGGGTCCTGACCCACACTTTGAAAACCATTGGTCTAGGTGTACTTGATCCTACCGTAGCTCAGTGATCTTGATGATCTCTCAAGGATCCCTCCAGCCCTACATTTCTATGATTTTATGAAAGATGGTATGTCTAAAAGCATTCGTACTCTATCATGCTGAAGCATTGGAACAGTGCTGACTAGTGAGATGAGTACTCCCTACTGAATTGTCAATACTTAAGGATTTTCTTAAATATCTCCCATCCAAGCCTGACCTTCCTTATCTTTAGAGAAATGTCAAGATCACAAGCCAAAGTATCAAGGATTCCTAGCTGATTGATACATGGCAGCTAACCCTCAAATCAAAAAAGGACGGTAATACGAAATGAATACTAAGTATAAGGTTAAGTATAAGTTGTTGTGAAATCTCCCGTAGAAATAGAAGCTGGATGTATTAACTTGACTGTGGAAGTACTTGTATTGATTTGGACTATGAATTGAAGGTAGCTATCTGGAGTCCTTCCAAGAACAGCCATCGAATGAACTACTGATGAACATTACGAAAAAAACAACATTTCCATTGAGTTCACTAGCAGTAGTTTTAAAAGCAATCTTTGTTTGAAACAACTGGGTTATATATTTTAGCTGCTGCAAGTTGTCAGTTTCCAGAGGCCAGAAGGCTTGTGGTGTGTCCTGCATTGGTGCTTTTAGAAGACTGTAAGCCACCATCCATAAAACCTAGTTTTTACTTTGTCAAGTGGGACTTTAGCAAATCTCTCACTGAAGGAGCAACAAAGCTAAAAGGAATATGAAGCAGCCTTTTCCTGTGCTACAAGGGCACTGCAGTCCCTTGGGAAGCAGTAGTTGAGTTTAATCCTTCCTTCAGCTGCCTTCAATATGCATGTCATTCTTTGTACAGGAGTTCTTAGCTCTGTGTATGTTACAACTCTGCTGTGTTCTCTCAAATCCTTTGCTGAGCCTCAATAGCTCATGTTGTGGTGCAGTTCAACAGTTGGGGAACTGGTATTTTAATAGTAGGGTTTTTTAAATTTAAAATGTAATAATTAAAAATATAAGTCCTAGGAAAGGTGCAATAGGACTCTGGAGGGAAAGTGTGAGCTATATACTTGTTCTGCTGTGCATTAATATTTTGAAGCTATTTTATAAAGAAGCAGTGCAATGTAATTTAAGCCTTTCTTGGGTTCTTTGGCAGTCACATAGTTCCTTATCAGCTGATGACACCCAGTTATGACAAAAACTTGAGTGCCTCTTCTCTCGAGAGAGCTATAAAGCTTTCAAAGACATTTTTTGCCTGCAGTTGCCTTCTAATAGAGAGCTCTCTTACATAATTACCTAGATACTACTGAGATCATGCCCTGTAATTACTAGGAAAGGTGGTCTTACGGTTAAGGTACTGGTCAGAGTCAGAAGATCTGATTTTCATTCCTGGTTTCTGTGTGATTTTTGACACATTTTCTTATCTGTAAAATAGGGATAATAATCTTCCTCCTATGGGGAATTCCAAAACTATAATCATTGACATTTGTAAAATGTGTGGAGATCTTTGAATGGAAAGGGATATAGAAATGTAAAATAGTAGTAATGTACCTACAGTAGAAGCCTATAAGAGACAGATCAAGAACTAGTACTGACTGTTTTATCTTACTTACATTTCCCAAATACTTTAGTAGAGTTTTTACAGTCCAAGTCATGTAGTTAAAAGGCACTGGCATGTACAAGGTGCCCTGAATAAGGGAATTGCAGATAAATTGCACAATGGTGGCTTTCAGTAAAACAGAACTCTTGATAACCCTTTTGCTGTGAATCCAGCTTTATGGGTGAATGAAGATGGAATGCTTGTGGAATGAAGATGAGGCAGTTAAAGGGAATTCCTTGTTGACATGTAGAAAGAGTGAAACCTCGACACAAATGGTTTAGTTTGCATGTGCACCCCACCAATCTGAATCAGAAACATTTGTGGCCCTATACTATATTTTAAGGTTTAACAGTCAGGCACCATATCCAAGTGGGTCTTACACTCACTGGGATAAATTTCTATAAAGTTAAAATTAGTAGCACAAAGTAAATGTTACCTTTTTTACTGGCAAATAGAAAATCCCATATATTTTGCTAGTATTTGCTCCTTGTAAATAATTTGAACACTGTATCCGTTTTCCCCTCCTGGGCAATTGTCCGTTGTTTAATGTGGCCAGCATCGTGTAGAACAGGGGCTGCATTAATGATGCCCTGTCCCTGTTCTTGCCCACTTGTGTTTGATCCTGTAGTCAGCTGCAGAGTAATGTATGAAGTGACAAGGATGGTATCTTGATTGTATCCAGCTGCCTGGAACAAGTCAAGGGCAAAGATGCCTGTCATGTAGCAATAGCTTCACCAAAGCACCCATTAAAGAATATAAAGAAATATAACATGTAGCATTTGAACATGTCCCTGTTAAAGAAAAGGGGCATATTAGACACACAGTCACTCCTGAAAAGCAGATTAGGTTGTAGTCATAACCACCATGTGTAAAGTTCTATTTTAACCTCTTAAACAATGTTAACTCTTTTTGAGCAGAACAGTTGTTCCCTTTAATAGGAAAATTGGTGCTGTTTTCCTGTCTTCTTGCATTAATTAAAAGAGCCACATCCACAATTGGAAATGTCGGGTTCTTTTAAAACAAACTCAAAATAAAACAGTTACGTGTATTTCCTTCCCAGACATTCCTTGTTTCTCAATAGAAGCTTCTTCCGGCACTGTGAATGTTAATGTCACAAATGCTCACATTAGAGTCAGCGAATGAACTGAGTAGCAACAGTTTGAAAGATGAAGCTGTTTAGGATCATTTAAGGAAGCACGTAGGAGCTTGGGAGAAATGGGAGGAAATGAAGGGGAAGAAATAGGTGAGTCAGGGGAAGCTTCCTAATGGAGAAATTTGTTAGTGTTATAATTTTCTAAGGGAAATGATAGAAGCCTCTTGGGCCATTTAAAACTAGACTGGAGAAAGCAGTAGAAAATAAAGAACAATCCTTTAATGGCCTGAGAGAGAAGAACCCCAATAGGTTGGAACCCAATAGGTTTTTCCCATCCCTAGCTTCTGAATTTAACACCTAACTCAGAGAATTTGCAGTGATGGGAACATGTGTAGAAAAATTAAGTTAAATAGCTACACTCTTGTTCAGAGCTATAAAAACTCATCAAAAGATTTTTGTTTACTAAGCAAGATGAACTGTACAAAGCGTGGGGACTGAACAGCTATTACACAATGTAAATTTCCATATATGTACAATACATTCTGCCAAGGTCTAAACGCTAGGCTGCCTAGAATTGTAACTTCTCTAAGTAGCTTCCATGAAACGTTTCAATTGAGTTAGCTCCCTGTTTGTGCCAGTGCTGGCTTTAACGCCTCTGATACTCTCTGCAGGTTTGGCGGGAGTTTCCTGACAGGCTGGTTGGGTATCCAGGTCGCCTGCATCTGTGGGACCATGAGATGAACAAATGGAAGTATGAATCAGAGTGGACCAATGAAGTCTCCATGGTGCTTACTGGAGCAGCTTTTTATCACAAGGTAGCACTGATTTCCAAGATAAACAGGAATTTTGTGGACTACGCTGTGCCCTGTAAGATGGTATAATGATATTTCATGTCACACTAACATTTCTGATCATTTTTCATTTGAGAATTCAAGTCTTCATTTTATTGTGCTGCCTTTTTGGTCATTTACTACAGATGGCATTGCAAAACTTTTAAAAGCGGTGTAATATTGATGGCACAGGAAGGTGTACTGTGTGAATTGAGTGTGTGTCTGGGGGTTAAATAGGAAAAAAATGAAAAATCAATGTATTTTTAATATCACAATAGAGCCCACATTGAGCTAGGTACTGTACAAATATATATTGGAAGATGTGGTCCCTGCCCTGAAGAGCTTGCAATGTAATATACAACTTTTGGGGAAACTCCTGACTTATACTTGAACTTTCAAATGCCTTTCTCAACTCTCAGTTTACCCTTACAATCTTACCCTAATTATGGCAATGCAATTGTGTTTGTAAATAAAGGACCATATTTTCAGAAGAGATGCTCCTCTCCTTAGGCATCTAAATAAAGTGGCCAGATTTTCAGAAGGGCTCAGCAACTTCCACTGAGAATAAACTGGGCCCCTTTGAAAATCTGGCTCTAATGTTTGACCCCTTTCCCTCTTTGTTATCTTTTCTCAGTGATGGTTTCTATGCACCTTTTTGTGGAGGCACAAAATATTACCTGATGCATTCTTAGAAAGTGAGAAGGTGCAGGCACCCTAAGAGCGAGCGAGGTGCCTGGAGGTGCAGAAGAGACTCCAACAATACACCATATTCAATATTTTAAAGGATGGGGTGTATTTTTGTAGCTCTGTTGTTTGGGATTCATTTAGTGAGGCTATGGTTACAGTTTCTAGAACAATCCAAAAACCAGTTGCAGACCTTCCTAAAGCTATATTCTCTTGCTATAGAAACAACTATTCTGTCTAGAACTGTTTTGGTGAACTTACAGAAAAACACAATTAAATAGTATAAGTTTGTGGGATGTGTTATTGCACAGTGAATATAGGATTTCAATTAAAGTTTTTTAAACGAAGAAAAGCAAATGCAGAAATATTTCCTTTTTCTACACACATGGTGTGGCAAAGAAGGCGTAGGTGTTATGCACAAATAGAGAGCCATCTTTGTGTGCCTAGCAGGCTAAAGCTGTGACTGGCTAAAAGGAAGCAGCAACTCTTTCACTTTTAAGGTGAAATGCAGCTCCAGCCACTAGACTGTGAGGAGCAGGGTTTGCTCACATTCCATTCCTTAGTTGTCTACTGTTCCCAATAACTGGAATATTTTGCAGGCAGACAGTCACTGTAAATGTTTTTAAAGTTGCATTCTCCTTTCTCCCTTCTCCCTCGCCTTTCTATCCTACAGTATTTTAACTACCTTTACACCTACAAAATGCCTGGAGACATCAAGAACTGGGTGGACGCTCACATGAATTGTGAAGATATCGCCATGAATTTTCTAGTGGCAAATGTTACCGGCAAAGCAGTTATTAAGGTCTGATTTTCAGCAACTTTTATCTGATGCATCTCTCTAATGCAAAAATGTCACAAATTGATATGTGAGTTTAGTTTAGTGGTTTTGAATATCCTCCTTTATTTGCTTTCTTCCTCTCATTTACCTCTGGAATGATTCTGTTTCCCTTCCACAGTAGGAGTAGCCCAGTTCATTGAGACTAGCATGCCAGTTGGGAACACAGGATTGACTATTGATCATTGTGGCTGCCTACACAGAGAGGATAGGTTAAATTATAAAAAAATATTTTTTGAAATTGCTGGGGAGGGGTGGGGGGGGATCTCCAACTATCCTGGCCCTGTGTATCATGACTGGCAACAGCTGATTTATAGGAATGTTAATTGCACGAATGTTAATTGCAAGATCAGTTTTAAATGAACTTTTTATCCCCGAATTAATTTCCTGACATATTTCGACATGTTTTCAGGTCTGGACATTCACTCTGTACATTCATGTCAAAGTGTGTCAACTTGGAATGAGATTTAGAGGCTGCCAGGCATTACTTCAATTAGCAAGGTCCACTTTCCTGCCTGTCTATCATCATTTACCAGGACTGGTGGCTGTGTTTCCTAGAAAAGTCTTTAGAAGATAAAGTGTGTGTTTTTTCCGAAAATGTTTTTGAGCTGTACAAGGGCACTGTAGAGTAATTTGGCACCTCAATGCAATTGGGAGAGTCTTGCAGAGTTTGCCAGTCAGCTATTAACTCAAGTGAGCAAAAGAGCGTCTGTTGGATTAAGGTTACGGTGAAGTATGGGAAGCTATATTTCATCACTGTTATGGCTGCAAGAACAAATGGTGTTTATACAGAGACCTTGGCAGTGAGAAAACAGTCATTAAACAGGAATTAAGGAGCTTGTCATCGCCACTTCTTTTCAGTTACAGAAGGCAAAACCCCTCCAAACCATTTTTATTGGGCCCCTGTGAATTTTGCAGTTAGCCGGGCCAGATGGAGCTGAATGGGGGAATGGCATGGCTTTTTTTTTAAAAAGTTTTCGAGAGTGCTTGACTTACACTGCAGGCATGTTCAGAGGCATTGCTCTACTTTCCAACCAAGGGGATTAATATCCCTTCTGTCGATGATGATGATGTCTGTCATGCCTTTGTGCAGGTGACCCCACGAAAGAAGTTTAAATGTCCAGAGTGCACAGCCATCGATGGATTGTCGCTGGACCAGACACACATGGTAGAAAGGTGAGTGGGCCTCTTTTCATTGCTGAGGGTGCCTCACTGTGATTCCGAGGGCCAGTTTCTGGGTCTCTCCAAAATTAGGACTCTAATATGCATACTGTCCATATTCCTGAACTCTGAAATTGCTGTCTAAATCTGGTCAACCCACGTATGGGGTCATTCCTTCAATGGGTAATAGGGCGCACTGCACATGATCTGTAGTGACAAGTAATCTGTTTAAAGGAAGAGCTTTGAAAGGGCACCCAGTTGTAAAACACATAGATTGTATGAAATTTATGTTGCCAACAATATTTTTTATACAAATTTTTCATTTTATGATGGAAATTTAAATGTAATGAGTGTTCAAACATTTTTAAAAACACAGGAAGTTGATAAACTGTCAGAGAGCAATTGGCTAACAAGGATAATAATGACTGATAAAGGGAAAGTGTTATTGATGATATAATAACTGATGTTTATACGGGCTCTTTCCTCCAAAGATCCCAAAGCCCACTTCTCCTGCTGAAGTGCAGTCCCTGTATGGTTAAACACAGCAGCTATTTAACAGTGGTTGCAACAATATATTCTAGGGAGAATTATTTTTGAAAGGTGATATGTATTTGGAGAGGCAGTTTTGTAAAGGGTTTAGAGCAAAATATTGGAAATCAGAAGACAGATTCTGTTCTGCACTCTGCAGTTGACTAGTTTTTGTAACTTTAGGAAAGACACTAAAGCTCTCTCTACCTCAGCTTCTCAACAGGGAAATATTTACTTACCTTTTGTAAAGTGCTTTGAGATGCTTGTACATAAAGGGCTGTCTGAGAATAAAATATTACTTCTTAATTATTTGTTTGGAATTTAGCCAGACTCCCAGAACTGACGCACCTACATACTCCATGCATGTCCACATGAACTCTTTAGTCTGTTGTCTCCTCTGCAGGTCTCATGGCTATAGTCTGCTGGGTGGTTAGTATATATGTTCCTTCCTTCCAAGATACGTTATACTGCTGCATATTTTATGTTCAGACTTACTTTTCATCAGTCATTCTCACTTTAAGTGCACAGAATAATGCGTTTGGTCACAAACACATCTGGAAAAAAATAGTCTGAAATGCACATATGCCTCCCCTTCATGGGAGGAAGAAACAACGGAAGCAATAATGCTGCGGGAGACCTACACTAGTGATGATAGTAAACAACAAATTAGACATGTGTTTGTGGCTGATAGGGCAGTAAAATAGGCCAATGCAAGTCTTAGCTGCAGGGGCATCAAGTCATGAAACAGGAAGGAAATTGTCTAGCTGTAGATATTTTGAATGCACTTATCACCATAACATCTCCAGATCCTCTCCACATTGCTCTGATGAGACTGCACCTGGGACACTGCATTCATTTGTGTGCTCTTCATTTGTAGGGAAAGATATTGACATATTGAAGTGAGTTCAGTGAATAGCTGCAAAAGTGGTTAGTAGGCTGGAAGGATTGATTTATGACATGAGATTAAAAAAGCTAAGTATATACAGCTTTGCTAAATGATGACTAAATGGAGATATAACAGTCTTCAGGTACCAAAGAGTGTAAATACTGAGGACAGAGATGAGTTATTCGCAGTGCTACAAGGATATATTACTGTAGAAGGGATTAAATTAAGAAAAGGAAAGTCAGATGAAAATCAGGAAGTACTTCCTAACAGTGAGAGATCTGTTGTTGTATAGAATAATTTCTCAAGGAAGGAGTATGGAAGCCTTTGGAAATTTAAATGTAAACTGGATGAAGCACTAGAAAATATTCTGTAGGTAACAATCCTGTATTGGCTGAGGAATGGACTACATGGATTTAGTAGTTCTTTCCTATTATCGTTGTTTGTATTGCAGTAATACCTAGGAGTTTGTTATGGGCCAGGACACTATTACACTTAGGAAGGAAAAACCATAAGCACCATTACAAAATAGGGAATAATTGGGTAGGCAGTATTGCTGCAGAAAAGGATCTGGGGGTTATGTTGGTTCATATTCAATTTGTGATCCACTAATGCAGGGGTTTTGAAACGGGGGGTCAGGACCCCTCATGGGGTCGCAAAGTTATTACATGGGGGGTTGCGAGCTGTCAGCCTTCACCGCAAACCCTGCTTTGCCTCCGGCATTTATAATGGTGTTAAATATATTAAAAAGTGTTTTTCATTTATAAGGAGGGGTTGCACTCAGAGGCTTGCTACGTGAAAGGGGTCCCCAGTACAAAAGTTTGAGAAGCACTGCACTAATGTGATGCAGTTGCGAAAAAGGCAAATACCATTCTGGGGTTTATTAATAGGAATGTAATATGCAAGCTGTGGTAGGTAATTATCCTGTTCTACTTGGCACTGGTGAGGCCTCAGCTGGAGTACTATGTCCAGTTTGGGGCATCACACTTTAAGAAAGATGTGGACAAATTGGGGAGAGTCCAGAGGAGAGCAACACAAATGAGGAAAGGTTAAAAAAACTGGGCATGTTTAGTCTTGAGAAAAGAAGACTGAGAGGGAACCTGATAGTTTTCAAATGTATTAAGGGCTGTTATAAAGAGGACAGTGATCAGTTGTTCTCTGTATCTACTGAATGTATGACAACAAATAACTGGCTTAATCTGCAGCAAGGAAGTTTTAGGTTGGATATTACGAAAAATGTTGTAACTATAAACATAGGTAAGCACTGGACTAGGCTTCCAAAGGAGGTTGTGGAATCCCCATCGTTGGAGGTTTTTAAGAACAGTTTGGACAAACATCTGTCCAGGATGATGTAGGTATACTTGGTCCTACCTCAGCTCAGGTGGCTGGATTAGATGTCCTCTCATGTCTCTTCCAGTCCTGTATATCTGTGGTTCTATGCTATACCCTTTAAAAAACACATAGCAAAAACGCAGTCTCTGTCCCAAAGAACATTATAATTTTATCAAAAGGATATGTTATCAATCATGTATTATGTAACAATATTGGTGTCCCAAAAGTAAAATGTTACTGACAGTTTAGTGAGTATACTCTCAGACTGGGTTCTTCCCCACATGTAAGTTTCTACCAGTGGAGATAACTAAGCTAGAAAAAGTGTCAGAAAGTAATAGCAAATCAAACTTATTTATACAACTACTTGATTATCCAGCTAGAGGAATTTTGATAGGAATTTAACAACTGCATCTTGGAGAAGAACTGCAGTGATACACAACTGGGATATAGTCATACTTGATTTTTATATTTTAAAGATTGCCCTTACTGTTTAGGTTGACCTGGCTTCAGCAGTATAAGCCCTTACTTGTTGTAAGAGTGTGAGCTGACATACCAACCAACTGCCAGGGTCCATGTAGTCCCATGTTACTACTGTCTATTTGAAATTAGTGGGCACTAACTGAAGAACTTGCAGGGTTTTTTTTATGGAATCCCATAAGCTACCTATTTGTTTTGATGGGAAAATAAACCACAGGATTCTCAGTGCAAGTTCCCATTAATTTAGCAATGGCTAGAACTCTGCTTTGGTTTCAGGGCTTGGCATCCAGACCTATAATTCATGCAGACACTGGTCAGATATGTCATCTGCCTTCTGTTCGGTTAGGAGAGAATCTAAATGAGAGGTGCCCATGAGAACAAGAAACTTTGAAGAACAATTCTTATAGTTAGCTATGTAATGTCCAGTGCCCAGAATGATGCCCTGGGGTATATGACAGTGTTCCATAACAGGTCCATTTGCATACCAGACTACTGATTCCCTGGAATGCAGAAGTTGTGACACACTTTGGTCTTGGCATATGAGTTAGTACCAGGCCCAAATGACCGGGGATCAATCTATTATCGTAAAATGGATGGAGTACAGGGCTAGTAATGGAGGTACAGAGTTTTTGCTTTGAGGTTTCTTTTTCAAAACCAGCACAGTGACCCACAGATACCAGGTGGTCGCTGTTTAGTGACATGTGAAAAGAGCTGGTGGTCTTCATCTGTCCTCAAGGAACAGGATGATCACCTGGTAAAACCATCCGTGAGTGGGCCCATTGTTAGCAGTCTTATCAGGGAGAAAGGAGTGACTAGATGATGAAAACTGAACTCTTTCCTTGTCTCAGAGGTTATGCTAAAATTAGGTCTGGTTACAGGGGAGAGAACTGATTCAAAGGCTTGATTGGCAGATTGGATCAGCTTTCTGGCCAAAGCCAACTGAGGTCTTGTTTTTCAATTCACACTAACTTAATTTCATGTTGAGCACAATTCTGTGTTGGCAAAGTAAGGAAAAGATTAAATAATTCTTGGAAGCAAAGATGCGTGTGTTAATTTAAATGTACAGAGCTATGAAAGCAGCAAGCCAAAACACCTGCCCCTCTGTATGAGATGACCTACTATGTTTTCTTGGCTTCCTAGCCAAAAATGTTTTATGCTTTAGGTGTCTGTGTTGTCCAGAAGTGGCAGATCCTGTAGAATGCAAGCTGGACCTGTTAAGCTCCATGCAGGAGATGAAAGCTCCCCTGCTGCACTTCTCCCCATAGACACATTGTCTGACACATTCTTGGTTGTTGTTTTTTTTAAAAAGCTGTTCTTCAGCCTTGTTCTGATGTTTGCTGAGAAGTGACTTTTGTGAGTGAAGGTGATGGTTCATAGAGGATTTTAATTTGGATTTTTCCTTTTATAATTTCTTTTAAAAATGAAGCAGCTTTCATGATGGTTACACGTGACACATTGCTAGCCTGAATAGTCTATCTCCAGAATAAGTACAACATGAGCCACAGCAATGTAAGATTTCCCTACACTGTTCTGCCATTCTGCCTAATCTTGACCTAGATGGATGACCTCTGGGGAACAGGGATCCATTCAGTTTTGGTTTTTGCTATTGGGCTGCCATTTAGTGCCAGTTGTGACAGTGGCTTTTATGAGGTGGACACCTGCCCATTAGGAACTAGACTGAGACAACTAACTGACTTCACACAGCTCCACCAAATAGCTGCTATGTTACAATGACTTTCAGTCATTATTAGTCTGGGCAGGAGTTGAATCAGTAACCTAGAAGTGAAAGGCTCTGTATTTCATAGGTCATTGAAGGACAGCAGTTGTACAGACTTCTCACGCACAGTTCTTCTAGTCCATCTAGCTCCTGGAACTCTGTGCTATTCCCTCTGTAGGACTTCAACACACAACCTGGATTACCCACCCAGCCAAGATTTTCAAAAGTAACTAGTGATTCTGGGTGCCTCAGTTTTTCAGAGGGTGGATGTTCGGCACTTTCTGAATCAGGGCCCTTAATGGTGGCTCAGAGTGGACACCCAAAAATGGAGGCACTGAAAATCACTTTGAAAATCTTGACCCTGAATCCTAATCTGCTGCACTCCATGTTGTTCTAGTCCTACTCCTCTAGACCCCACATTCCTCTCTTTGCCAGTGCAGCCTAACTAGGCTCTACAACAGGCCTGGCTAATCCACATTTTGGACAGCTGGTTCTCTCTGTCCCTCAGTTCTGACCTACAGTTTCCTTACTATTCCAGGCCTGGGCCTTTCCTGAGCAGAGAATATTTGTGCCAATTTATCAGGTGTTCTGTGATGCACACTGTTGCTCCCGTCTTACCCTCCAAATTTCTTCTCGTTTGTTTCCCATTGTAAGGATTTGAATACCCTGGGGGGGGGGGGGGGGGGAAGAGGGCGATGGCAGAGCATGAATTGTCTGCACTGCTTAACTTCAAACCCTTTCCACATTTTTAAACCAGTACGAGAGTGACTATTACAGGTTGAAAACAATTGTGCAAAGTGTAGCACTTTCAAAAACTCTGACTCTGTTTTCAATTGTTTACTCTTACTGTAGTTAAATAGGGAGCTAGAGGATGGCTTAAAAGATGAAGAATTAACTTTTGAAATCCAGTCTAGAGAGTTTTTTGGGTGGTGCTGAAGCAGTCCTCATTGCAAAATGGTCGCACTTAGTTGGTGTGATTGGCCAAATCTGCTCAGGAAAGCTATTCTGGAGATTGAATGACCCCCTCACCCTTAGAAGGGTTTAAAAGTGAGCATGGGGGTGGAGAATGGGAGAGACTTGCCCTGAGACTTTTTGCAGCACACCACTGTCTGGAGCACAGTCCTAGCTTGCTTTCTCTAGCCAAAATACTTGCTTTTAATTTGTGACCAGCAAAAGAAGCAGTGACCCTTTATTTTGTGGATGGCGCTCCATTGCTTGAGCATCTTGGAGCCTCACATACTGTGACTTTCAGTGTCAGAAGCTTTTTAAAACTATTGTGTTAAACACAGACTTAAAATTAGCAAAGCACAGGCTGAGATAAGATTAGCTAGGTTTTCCTTACTCTGCCTCCCCCACTCCCTGCCTTGCAATGAAGAGATTAAAGAGGGGACAGTAAGGTTAAAAATCATGCACTTTAAAAAAACAAACAACATTCCCTGTTACTGATACCTAAGATTATTACAAGTGAAAGAATGATCAGAAATCTAATTAATTTTTCACTAACTGTGATGCTTTACTGTTCAATTTGTTTCGTATGGACAGATAAACTAGTCAGTTTCACTTTGTAGATTTTTATTCTGCTTCACTTTTAGGATCCCAAGTACAATCAATGTTACTAACTTCATACGGGAATGTTTGTTTGTTTAGTAAAGAAAAAACATTTCTGATGGAGTCTAAAAAAACAGAAAAAACATTTCCATAAGTCTTCAGTTTCAAAAATGCTTGTTTTTTGCAAAACCTTCGTTATGAGTTAAATTTGACCCACCAGTGATACTTTGAGATGTGTTGGCAGCTAATCTGTTCTGCTTTACAGCATGTGTTGCTTTAAGAATGACTGGAATTCTAGGGGGAGGGAGAAGGGAAGCTTTGACCTCCATGTGCACATGTGTTGCTGGCAGCATCCCCTTGCTCTTCACTGTGATTAAATGGATAAATCAAAGAGCACTAGCCCTCTTCCAAACCCTCTGTGTAGTGAGCCTCCCTCTCCTATTTCCTAGTAGCCAGTGTGGAGAAATATTTCCAAGAACACGAGAGAAGGTTATTGAGTTCTTTTTAAACTGGTTATTTTGGGGTGGGAGCTAGTAGCTGGAATGGTCACAGTCACATTGCTGTCTTTTTCACACAGGTCTGAATGCATCAACAAGTTTGCCTCTGTCTTTGGGACCATGCCCCTGAAAGTGGTGGAGCATCGTGCTGATCCTGTCCTGTACAAAGATGACTTCCCTGAGAAACTGAAGAGCTTCCCCAATATTGGCAGCTTGTAAAAAGCAGCTCGGAGGCAAACTTGAGTATAAAAAACAATGAGAGAAAAAAGATGACCAGTGCTCAGAGGATCCTGAGACCTTGACGGAAAATGCCAGCGTGTGGGTTATAACTGAGGGGAAGGGGATTAATGCCAAGTTCTGATATATTAGTCCGTCCTTAACAATATACTGAACAGTAATGCAGAGCACCGCAGCTGTTTCTATATTACACACAAATACAGGACAGGCTCTATGCTTGGGTCTACTGAAAATGCCAAACACTTTTTCCCAGTGAAGGCTGCTTATACGGAAGAATAAAGCAGAATCTTGCTGTGTAAGGGGTGCCTTACATGACTCACCTGTTCTGTTAAATACACTCTTTTGGTTTGATGCAACCACCAGTATAAATGCAAACTGCTTTCAATACTGGCTACAACATGTATCCAGCCTATTTTTCCCCCTAAAAGGCTGGCATGCCTACCTCCATTGAAGTTAGTTGTTGGCTTTAAGTAATTGAGCAACAAAGATCCCTGCCTGGCTTTTTTGCTTAGCAAGATAAATGGTTTTTCTTTTTAAAAAAAAAAAAAAAATCCAATCTTTTGTCATAGGGTTTAGGGGGCTAAACATTTTTGCATTAAATGAAAAATATTTCAATGGTAATTGATGCAGATCACAGCCAAGGGGATGGTCTCCTTAATTTAAAGACTTAGATTATCCCTACCATCACTACACCTCTCATATGTATGTATAAATCTCAGGTATTCTGCTATGCTCCTAGAAGAGAAGTCTATTCAATATAAAAGACATTTTATGGAGAGGAAAATGTATCTTCTGACCTTACTATGTTTTGCTATCCCCAAAGCTCTTCCTTATGTTCATACAGCATATCCATGTACTGGGGTAACAGCTAAAATGGATGTTTGTATACGTGAACCCTCTTCAGAAATCAATGTGCTCTAGGATAGATTGTCATACACCTCCATCTGCAGGAATTCCACTTTACAGCTGGTGTGTGTATGTGCAATATATTAACAACACATACTTGGCATACAAACCCATACAAGCTGCCCTCATTTGAAAAATTGCCAAGGGTTAGCCTGTGATTAACCTATAGAACCCACTGCCACGGGATCTTACTTGAACAAATGGCTTAGTATAATTTTTAAAAGGTTAGGCATTTGTTATAGAGGGTCAAGCTGTTTCTCCACGGTTAAAGTTGATCTGAATATTATCTGTCTACACTAGAGACAATAAAATTTTCAAGGATGATCCTGCATATAAACTGATCCCAAGCTGGAACCAGAGAGGAAGTCTCCTCTTTGCCCAAATGGTATAGTGTCCATCTATTTGGTGCATTATGGGCAGTTTGCACTTTCCTCACTAGCATCCAGTACGGCAACTGTTGAAGGCATCATATTTGATGGACCATCTTTCTGTTACAGTATGACCATCCTTATAGTTTTGCCAAACCCCAAACAGCAGGGCAAGTGTTAGCACTCTTAGTTCATCCCTCTGCCTTGAGAGTGACAGGCA
Organism: Chelydra serpentina; assembly: GCA_037349315.1. Taxonomy (NCBI): domain Eukaryota; kingdom Metazoa; phylum Chordata; order Testudines; family Chelydridae; genus Chelydra; species Chelydra serpentina. Next base: position 67,225,699 of record JBAIAC010000007.1, on the reverse strand, counting down.
ACAATGGCAAAAATCAAATGGAAGTCAGGCCAGAAACAGGAAACATCTGCTCCCTGTTTGTGTCACCCCAGTAAAACTTTCCTCATTGCCCAACACAGTGGAGGTGTTGGGAATGAGAAACCTGTTAGAACTGTAGCCGTGAGGGGACACTTCAACTTAGAACTCTCAAGGGAAGTGTCTGTAAACTAAATTGTCTCATTCTTGGGAATGTTTAATTACCGATGAATTCTAGGACTTGTTTCTAGGATCTTGCAGTCTTTGCTACGTTCTGACTGTGCTGGTAGTAAGCAATGGCAGGGATAGCTGTACCGGTGATGGTAATGCTAATGACTTTTTGCATACAGGGGGTACCACTGGGTGAGGAACACTGTTTCTCTACTGCTGAGCAGTTCTTTCCTGCAGCCTCCACACATGCACTTACTTCCTGAGTCTGTTAGTTTATGTCTGAATTATGTCCTTGTGCTTGTGAATCACAGACTGCAGCTCACTTTCCATTAATCAGCTTGTTTTTATAAGGGAAATTATGACAGCATAATATGCTACTGAATTGACCCCAGAGGTGGGGCTGACCTCAGGATAGCAGAGGATTGGGAGTGTTCCAGAGAGAAAACTTCTCCCATGCGCATAGTCTTGAAACTGCTGCAACCTGTTAGTTCCTTCTCAAGTTCATAGGCAAAGGTTACATGTAGTTTTTGCACAACACTTATAGCGCAAGGCAGATTTCAGATTGGGGGGAATATGATGGCCTAGAAATAGAAGTGGTGGATGGCAGCCTGACAAAGAAGAGCTCTGTGTAGCTCGAAAGCTTGTCTTTCTCACCAACAGAAGTTGGTCCAATAAAAGATTTTACCTCACCCACCTTGTCTCTCTGAAACCCACCTAAAGTTATCTCTAGATTTGACACTAAGTGGGCAGCAGCCCCTCATAGCCAAGATCTTGTGGGCTTGAGCAAGTGTGTCTTCCTTGATAAGCCCAAGAGCCATTACGTCAATTAACCTGTCACATTTTGTCCTGCATCATTTCACAGGTGTTTTTATATTCCAAGCTCTATTTAATGATGGTATGTCTCCGTTCTGTGGTATGGAAAGTGACCTGAATATACAGTTGGACAGCTGTCAAGTCTATAAGCTGGGCCACTTCCCCAACCCATTTATAATTATTGTGTTGTTGTTTCTGAAAACGATTCAAAAACTGTAAAATAGCAAAGTATGTGTGGGAGAGAATTGGGATGATTCTATTGTCGGTCATTACAGGAAGAGAATTGTTAACTGTTCAGCTTGTATGTTTTATTAAAAAAAGTTCAATATGGATATTAAAAAAATTAGCTCAAAACTATTGATTGTATTCTGTTTTACTTCTGAAGAGGTGATTGTGTGCATTCCCTAAGGAACTGTGGAAGTATTCTGAAAGGAAAACTGCAGGGATTGGTTCTTTTTGCTAAATATTAAAACATGAATATCCACAACACACTCTAGAAATCATCACTATTTTAACATCTTCACAACTGTTAATGGTGCTGGTGTCTTTCAGTGGGAGCTTTTACTCTGGACAAACTCTTCCCATATACCCCTCCAGAGAGGGTAGATTTTACTTGTTTCCTGCCATTATTTGACAGTACCATTGAGGTACTGTCAAACCTTTTGGGGCGGAGGGCAGGGTGATTTCCCTTTTACTCAATGGTTTAATTGTAATGCTATGGATGTGTCAGAATTCATCACTTCCCACTTTGCTGGGAGTGGTCACTCTTTGCAGCATTAAGGGTTATGTGCTCAGGAGATAATTTGGGAGACCGCTGAAATGACCCACCTGAATAAAAGAAGGGACTTCCTTACAAACAAGACGGCTGCAAACATGAAGGGTCTGGATCTTGGGAGAAGGGTAGGTGGCTAAGCTATCTTGACAGTGGCATTCTTTGCAATGGCAGCTTCTTATTTCCTTTCTGTTCAGAGACACTGCAATGTGTTTATTAAAATACGTAGCATGCTGCATAATTATCAGAATGATGGTGGGGGCACCTTGTTATTTGTATAGGAGGACAAAGTGGCATGGTTATCCCTGAGACTTGCACAATTGGCTGGGTACATTTTTAGTCTCAGTAACCCTGTAAACAATTTGTCAGCTCAGTCTCTTGCCCACCTCAAAGCTCTGCTATCTGATTACAGGACATGCCGATTAAGTCCCCAACATTCTGAACTGCTGCTTTCCTGCTGTCTCCAGCTCTTACACTGAGCCCCCGATGCATCTTCACTAGTATTACTTGAATTTGCTTTACTGCAGCAAGTATCTTTCTAACTGCATTTAATATTAAGCTCAACGGTCAGCTCTTTGAACCCTGGATGCCTAAATTAGGCTCCTAAATCCATATGAAAATAAAAGTGGCCTTTTTTTCAAAGGTTCTCAGGACCTGAAATTCCCATTGCTTTCAGTACATGGGTGAGTGTTGAGCACTTTGGAAAAGCCATCCATTTGTATTAAGGTGCGTAAGTATGGATTTAGGAGGCTACTTTTAGGCATTTGGGTTTGAAAATATTGACCTGAGCTTTATGATGACAGATTATTCTGTTAAATGAGGTCGCTCTGTGGATGCTTGTGTGGATGCACTATGGAAGCAGAATCTGTTACGCTGTAATAGTCATCTATAAGAATGCCGTTTGCTCGGAAGCATCCCAAAGTGGTTTATCGACAACGCACAGAAATCTACTCATCCACCAATGAAATATAGCCTCGTCTGTAGTAAAGAATCACTGCTGTTGTAACAGCAAAACTACAACAGTGTAGGGCAAGAAGTGAAAACTGGTGGGCTGATTCAGGGAGGCAGATTGTAATGATCTGAACTGGAATTGAGGCAGGACAAATGTAAGTATTCCAGTTTTCTTGGAATTAGTTTTAAAGGCTCACGTATTTTCAATTTACCAGAACAGCTGCAGGGCTTTCCCCACCGCCACCCCAAAAAAAGACCAAACAGTAGCTTCCACTTCTACAGGATGGATGTTTCATTTTCCTGCTATCATGTAGACTTTCCCTTGCAGTAAAAGTAGGGGTAGGGGGGAGGAACAAAGACAAAACTGCACTGTCCAGTGCCTATAGCAGATGATATGTGAGGCAGAGACTGGGAAAAGCTAAGCTGGCTCCACTATCTTGCTTGCTGAGGAGCTGCGGATAGCAGAGCAAAGACCATCCAAACCGTACTGATAGACGATGGGAGCCCAAGAAAGTTGTTGTGGCAAAAAAACAACAAAAAACCTTCCCCCAAGCCCAGCAATAACTGCATCTCTCTGCTGGAAACTGCATGGTCTTGAGCTAAACAGCTGCAGCTCCCTTCACATGAGCATTTAAGCCACAAAAAAATCCAGCTCCTAGAAACCAATTTGCAAACATATGTGGGTAGGGAGGAGGAGGATCATCTTTATGCTGCATTCCACCTCCCCTCTCTGTCCTCCCTTCATTGCACTCTGTCTCAGAGCAAGGTTAGCTAGGACAGTGTAGATTCACATTTGATATTGGTGGGGCTTTTAGCCTCACATCACGTACGTGTGTGTGTACCTCACAAACAATAAAGTGAAGATGCTTCAGGTATTCGGCGCATTCCCACTCCCCTCTGTAAGTTGCTCACTTAACCCCCTCCCGGAGGTCAGTCAGTCAGTATTTATTGTTCCTGTTATAGTTGACAAAACTGGCACAGAGAAGCTGTGAGTTACCCAAGGTGTTGCTGTCTTCGTAGGCAAAGCTGAGAATAGAACCCAGGCATCCCAGTCCTGTGTCTTAGCAACATGACCATCCTTTGTCTTAAGTGCCATTTTCCTGGAGCACTGGAAAGTCCCAGGACTCTCTCTGTTATCAGTGAGCACGACTTGGCCTGCCCTGGTTTGAAGCCGTTTAGAATCGTTCCCAGTGCGCTCAGTGTAATTGTAGTTTGAGATAAACTGCTGTTAAGCAGTCCTGCGTCTGCTGATCTTCAGGATTCCAGTGTCTGCCAGGCTCTCGTAGCCGCTTCCAGGGCAAGTTGTGTTTTTCATTAAGGGGTGACAGCAACAATTGAGGCAATTAGCTGAAATGGTGTGGTGATGGCGGTGGCCAGGGCATTACCCACCCGAGGAAACACAGCACAGCCCTGATGGGTATTCCCAGCAGCAATCCTGGCAATACTGCAAGGCTGCCTGCTCGCTGTTTTTGTTTTCTGGAGATGGTTGCAGCAATTCTCCAAATGTTCTTGACTTTATCCCTGAATGCCTTGATTGTCTGGTTACTTGGAGAAAGACGGAATGCTTTGTTAACTCCTTCCTTTCCAGACTGGACTGACAGCTCTGCAATCCTTTCTATCCTACCTTGGGAGATGGCGACGACATGGGATTACTACACGTCTCCAGTAACTGTGCAAGGCCATGTGCTTTCTCTGTCATCTGGTTGTTTTGGAATTTATTTATTTTTTTTTAAACATTAGTTGACAGTAAACTCTGGATGGCGATGCTTCCGGTATTCAGACCATTCCCACACCCCTCTGAGTGGCTTACTGCCTTTCTGCAGCCAGTAAGGCTAAAATCTGCTTCAGTTGCTTTATTTGAAAGCAATTTTAGTGCTGCTGAAAGTTTCTGCATGGGCAGCAGTGGGGATTAAAGGCACTAGTGATGCAGGCTTCCTTTTTTACTGTCCCCTAGCGCTGCAAGGAAACTCAGTCCCTGTGGTCCATTCACTTAGCCTCTTTGCTGAGACTGGTGACACAAACAGTTTGTTTTTGTTTTGGAGTGGTTTTCTTTGGAGGCTATTTGTTCACAAAGAGCTGGCCTGAGACTCCAGCAACTCATTTCACATAACGCAATGAACAGCCATAGGATGGTAATAATTTTCAGTCATTATCAGTCGCTGTGTGATACAAGGCATAGAGATGAAAGGCTTCATACATCACCCCCAGTCTTCTGAGCCACATAGTTCCCCATTCATTCTCTTCTTTCTCACATGTGCCTATGTACATATATGAAATGATAACCTGGCACGCATGGCTCTGAAATGAGTTCAGTCATAAAGGAATGAATCAGAGCTGGTACGGAGACTGCCACTTATGGGCAGGTATTCTGTTACGAACTGGTACAGAAGGACCAGTAATGCCATTTCTTGAATTGGAATCTTCTAATCCATTTTTTGTCATTTGCTGGGTTGGTGCATTAGTTGGAATGTAGAGCAGTGATGCATGTCCTGCCCACTTCTTTTGCACCTCTTCTTCTCTGGACTACTACAAGCATAGTTCAGCTTTTATATGGACAAAGGTCAGTTCAAGTCCCAAATGTAGGTTTGGTTTAAAAACAAGCTTTTCCAAAACCAATCATCACTGGAAATGGTTCCATGGTGCTGTTTGTATAACTACAGAAACAGTTTAATTTTCAGGAATAATTTTTGCTTGCATGTTTATGGCATCCAAAATAGTGCACCATTCTGCTAAAGTATGCATAGAACTGTACACAAATGTGAACATAATTAGATTTTAATTGCACAAGGTGAGTGTAGTGCAAAAAGTAAGCAAAACTGTCATTCTTTAGAATTCTTCCCATTTTTAATGATTTGTTTAACACTTGTAAATAAACAAATAATCCTTCTTTTAAAGACAAAAAACATAGATTTGAACCTTACAGCATCTTTAATTTATTTATGTTTGGTTTCTTTGTCATTTTGTTGTATTTTTATTTTCAGTGAAAAATGACGCTTTTGAGAGTGTAAATCTGCAAACTTCTGTTGTTGATGATGACTGTAATGCACCCAGAGGTGTGACAGGGGGACTCTCTAAACAGCTAGATGACGAGAACCCTGCCCCAAAAAATGTACACTCAGAAACCCAGTCCTGAAATCAGATCAATGTGGGGGGATCCTTGAGCTTCTGCTGAGCCTCCTTGACGTCAATGGGCCTCCAGCATGAATGCAAAAGTCCACCCAAGTAGATCTAATGGTAGGATCAGAGCTTGAATCTTGGACAAGATACAAGTGAGGGAGAGAACAAATGGGAGGATGGAAAGCCAGGCTTCGTAGAATCATAGACTATCAGGGTTGGAAAGGACCTTAGGAAGTCATCTAGTCCAACCCCCTGCTCAAAGCAGGACCAATCCCCAATTTTTGCCCCAGATAGCCCCCCCTCAAGGATTGAACTCTCAATCCTGGGTTTAGCAGGCCAATGCTCAAACCACTGAGCTATCCCTCCCCTAGGCTTCTGTAAACATGATCAGATGGTGACTGAAGACTTGTGTTGGTGAGCAAAAATATTTTTTGGCTTAATGGCTAGTTCATGTCTTGTTGCATTTTTGACTGAAGTGATGCTTGGACTAAGGAGCGAATTGGAATTTTCTGTTGGTTCTAATGGAGACACAAGGTGCGTGGGGTATAAGCACTTTCATGAGAAGCGATGGATTCCAGGAGCATGCGGCTGGGGTGTGGCAGGAAGCAGATTTTTGTTGAGGTTCAGACCCTCGATCACGGGCTTCAATGTGACCAATAAAATGTCAACGTATGGAACCAGCGTGCAGGTGCCCCTTGTGACCCATGCATGATGGACACCCGCACAACTGTCATCACTTAGCATCTCACGCCTACCTGCTCATGTGGTGCACACCTGTGGCCACTTGGCAATGAACCTGAACCGCTCAGATCAAAGGCCCCTTTGTTCCTCGTGTGTGTGTTTATTTTTGACCCACCTTTCATATAGCTGTGAGCTGTTTTACTTATGAATATACTTATATTTCATACCTGGTTTACTCTATTTTCTAGGTAATTTTTTAAACCAGCAAGAGTTGTTTTGTGACTGTATATTACTGGAATTATGGGCCAGATCCTCCGTGTATCTCCATTGAAGTCAGTGCTGATCACACCAACTGAGGACCTGTCCCTCTAATTTTACCCTTGCTGAGTGTATCCAGGCCACTTTATACAGGTTAGAAAAAAAAATCTAAACATAAAAGGATTGAAAAGTGAAATCCAGGAAGAACGCAGCAAAAGGAGTAAACTGCTAGGTGGGAGCGTCTGTCTTTGTGTCGTTACTGTTACAAATCGTCTGAACATTTATGCAGTTGAGACGGGGAAGTGGAAGATCTTTTATAAGTAATAAACTCATATTTGTCTCAGATTTAAATGCAACACCTTAACACATGGGCGCCATATGGCCATAAACAGATGCAGCTTTCATGTATTTTGCCTTTTTCTCAAAGGTGCAGGTTGTGATTGGTCCATATTATTAAAGATTAGTTGCCTGCTTTTAAAAAGGAAAGAGGAAAAGAACCTAAAGCTGTTTAGATTAGTAGAGTTTACAGAAAAAATTGCTTTTCATTTGGATGTCTAGTACACTAACACAGAGAGAGGGGGGGGTCGCACTTGCCAAAAGAGAAGGGATGTTACCCCTGGTGTCCTGGCCAAATTCCCATGTGGGAAATTACATTCTGCCTCCCTTAATTCCTCCTGGAGTTTCAGTTGGAAACGATCCCCTGCTACAAAGGATGGTGGGGAAGTGCTGTGTTCTAAGCCCGCTTCCACCAGACAGGTGCTGAGCAGGGCACCTAACATCTCAGTATCTTAATTTCCCCAGCTGTAAAACAATGCTTCCTAGTTCTTATGGATGTGGTGCAGTAAAGGGCTCTGAATATGTGAAATATATTCTAAATATCGCTACATCTAAGCTCCATTATTGTAGGTGTGTTTAATTTTTAAAATGGTATCATTCGCCCTATTCATACGGCTCAGCAAAAGTCTTCCATGTCAACCTTCAAACGAAGAGCTAATTTTTATGCCGGTTGTGTAAACCCCTGCAAACAGGAAATACTGAAACCGAGTTTAAGCCGCCAACAGACCAGGCTTTGCCAGCATGTGGAGAATCCGACATCTAGTGCTTGAGGGCCGGAGAAATTTCTCCCCTACAAGTGATCCAATCCATGGAGAGGAATAGACAGAATCTTCTTGCTCGTTACACAGTGCCTTGGGGGAGGGGACCAGTTACGCTATGGCTGAGCTAATGTGACACTTGGCAGCTCACTGACGGCAAAACAAGAGACGCCTGTGCAGGCACAATGCAGAGTACAGCTTAGCAGCAGCACAACAGTTTGAGTGCATCTCAGCTCTGCATGGGCCCAGAGGGCCACGTTCAGATCCCCATCCAAGCGTTCTCAGAGTTTGGAGCTAGTCGGGAATGCAGAGGTTTGGGCCAATCCCTGTTACTGGCTCCTGGTGGCAAACCTGATGCGTTTGCAAGAGTAGGCTGTAGATTCTAAGAGTAAAAAAATGGCTGCAGCTGGAGGTGATTTCCCCACAGGGAAGCAACAGAAGATTTCCCCACAGAGCACTAATTTCCTTCACTCTGAGCTGAAGCAGTAGAGAAGGTGTGAAAAAGCAGAGCAAAGGGACCAACGGGAGACAAAACCTGCTCCATGGCCTTGGCCTGCCCTTGAGAAGCTGCAAACTGGGATCCACTCAAGCTGGTACTAGCAGCCGCTTTGGTGTGGGAAGAGCTAATCCTGATTGAAGGGCACTGCTAAGGGAGAGCCTGAACCTTGTCTGGTCACCATCAAGCCCCTCTTTGAAACTTGGCAGTGGCTGAGCGTGCAGGGGACCCTGAGTGGTAAGGCCCAGCAGGCTCCCACTGGACTCGCAGCCACCTGTGACATGGGGAAAGGGGATGTGGCTGGTGAGTTTTGAGTACCTGACACATGGGACAAAGTGGCCCCTTCAGAGGCTAATTCCCAACACACTCATGTTTCCCCTTTGTCTCTCAGAAACCCTGAGTCACTATATCCGAGCTATTATAGCCAATGGCCTACTGAAATGCAGTGTGGTCTACTGCTTAGGATAGGCCGGAGGAGTTTTATTCTTGGCTTTTATTCCCACTGCTGCTGCTGACCTGTGGGACCTTGGACAAATCAGTTGGCTTTTCCATGCCTCTCTTTCCCCAGCTGTGAAACGGGGTGTATTATCAGCCGGCTTCATTCATTACTATTTGGGAAGTGTTCCGAGACCGTATGGTGAAGGAGCTGGAGAAGTGCCAGGTATTATTTATAGCTTTAGAGGGTTTGATCCCTCCCAGCAGAAATAGTTACTGATACTATCTAGTGGGAATAGTACCACCCACGTACCTCTGACCATACTCTCCAGTTCACCTACTAGCAGCCACTTTAAAGTGCACTCTTTGTAGGTGCGAAAAGCACTCACTAGCTTTACGTTTGCCTGTGGGGTATTGCCACGGCTGGGTTTTGGCTGTTAACAATCTCTTTGTATGGGGGTAGAGGCAGCAGCCCTGTGAGCTGCCACCTGTTGTTAATCTAGCCCCGGCTAATCCATTCTGCACTGTGTCAGCAGTTCAAAAGGGCACTGTTAGTATTTTTTGCCAACTTCAATTAATGTGAGATTTCGGAGGCCCCCTCTGATCACATTTCATCTGTCATGAGTCAGGAACAAAATAGACAGATTCCAGTTGGGAGGAGAGAAGAGAAGGAGTTTATTGCAAACAAAAACAACAACAACAGTTGGGTCTCCTCAGACAGTGCTGTGAGTAATTCAGTTCATTTTGACTCCTTTAAAAAAAAATTGGCACCTAGAAATTCCAATCCCTCCCACCTCACCAAAAAAAAAGAAAAAAAGTTCTAAGTGCAATAACTTACTCCCAAAACAATTCAAAAAGAACCAAGATGCAAAGTGGTTTGTTCTTTTTTTAATATTACACTGTAACGCACTTGTAATACATGTCTGTATAGGCAGTAAAATTGTATGGCATAAACCTCACATTGCAATATCTTTTCATGATTTTTTTAGTCATTTTTTTTCCTGAACTTTTTTATTTAATTTTATTTTTTTAATATATTCTACCCCAGGCTGTTAAGCTAAAGAAAAAAAAGTTGCGTTTATACAAGGTTACAATATTTTACAGCAAGACCAATAATATTGATTGAGGTTTGTTTTCTTTCTTTCTCCTTCTCTCCCATTCTCTCTTTCAAACACTGCACACCTAAACCGATATATTATTATACATTGAAAACTGTCCTTCAAAATCAGTAGTATAAAAGTCCTAGCTCTATCTATGTATCTAGCTATGTGGGATTGGGTGGGTAATCATGTTACCAGCAAAGAGTTACTAGGGTACAAGGCCAGTCTGCCACCGCCCTACAGTACCATCAGCAGAGTTGAAACTGGCTGACTGAGTTTCAGGCGGATTCTGCCCCAGTTCCCATTTGGGTTTAATCCTTGATTCAATCTGTTTGCTTTTCGCTATGTCAGTCAGAACAGCAAAATAAACACAGTCCTGCGTGGCCGTTTGATTATTTTTGCAGCCCTTTCCAGGAAACTACCTTTTCGCCTTTGTTTGTTTTTAGAGTGTTTTACAACGTACTGCGACGTCTGGGTGTACGCTGTCAAACAGGAACACATGGAAAAAAAACCACCCCGTAGAAACAGACACGCTCTGCACACAGCCAAACTCTGCACTGTATGTACACATCTGGGCGATGCACACTTTCCAGATACACACTGACCACATACAGATCCGCTGGTATGTACACACAACACACATTGCATATACATACGTGCAGGGCATTCATGCTTTACATACTGTACATATATCGTTTGCACACAATGCACACCCCTCCCACACCTGCCTTGGAACATAGGGACATATTTACACATGGATACACACATGCGCGCACACACACTTTTCTCTCTTATTAGCTAGACACGACCGGCTAGGGCCCCCTCTTGTTACAGACTCTAATTCTAGGACAACAGGGCAAGCAAATTCTCCTTTGACTTGACATCTCAGCCTGCTGTTCCAGGGAGCTAGCAATACTAGTGCCTGAGAGATGAATCTCTGAATTCATAGCCTGTTTTAAAGGAACCAACACAAGCACAGCAGCTGGCTTAAGGGCCTATGAGGAGCTTGGCCAAGAGGAGATTTGGAACCTGGTGGGTGGAGGGAAGCAAGTCCTCTTGCCTCAACACTCATCTATGCACACAGCCCAGTGGTCTCTTAAGATGCTTGTTCTGCAGCAGCAGAGTGGAATTTCATACCCTTTCAGAGACCTGCAAATTCAATGGGACAGACCTGGAGCAAATGCATCTCCATGCCCTCTAGAGTGGGATTAAGGTAAAGCGCAGTGGTTCTTGAAGTGGTCTGTGGCTCAGGGGGAGCCCTCCCTGGTGACTGGCAGAGGATAGCAGGGTGCAAGCCACGCAGTGGGGGGATGGGGACAAAGGGTAATGAGTAAATGTTTGCAAGATGTTGCAGAAGCAATTCTACTCCCAACAAAGCTGTGCTGCCAGGCACCTGGATAGCGATCTACACTCCGCTGCTTGTAAAACCAGCTCTGAAAACCATGCTGTAATGCTGCGCTCAATTTTGCCAAGTCCCATTGCCAAACCCCAATGGCCTCCCCGTCTTGCGTTTCCAATGGTGGTGGAGCAAGGCGGCGGCTGCTATTTACGTCCCTCTTGGTGGTGTAGCCGTATGGCCTCAGTCGCTGCTGTTCAGGGGAAAGTTTTGTAAATCGACTGCCACTAGAGACTAGCAGAGGGCACAGGAGCCAGCAAAACCCCATTGTGGGCATTGGTCCTAGGCCCCAAGAGGGAGCTTCGTCTAGTGCTCATTATACACAGCTGTTGAGCTGGTTTGAAAAATTCCCTCACCAGGTATTATTGTTGTTAGTTCGATTACCGTAGCACTTAGCCATTTCAGTCATGGACCAGGGCTCTGGTACACAAGGAGCTGGGCAAACCCAGACCAAAAGGCCAGTCCCTTCCCCCAAAGAGCTCAGTTGTGGGCTGGTGTCTTGTGAAATATGGCAGGTGTGTTTTCCTTTCTAAAGGCATGGCCGGAGCAAAATCATTACAATGGCAAATTATAGAGCAGAGCAAAGCCCTAGATAAAGGCAGTATGGACAGGGTCATAGAGAGAATCAACATGAAGCTAAGGGTGCCATCCCAGCACCTCAATACAGAGGAGGCGTGAACACTCAGCAGTGCCATTGCGATAATTAGGAAAGCAGAGTAATTTGCGGCTGGGCTAAAGGAAGCGCTAGATTGTAAGGTATTTGTTTCTAGTTAATGTAACAGTTGGGTAAAAACAAATTCTTAAATTAACCTTAAAAAAAATTGCTTCCACGTAGCTCGTAGACGCCTCCTTACCTAGCTCCGAAAGTGATTTCTGATGCTTTCAAATGTCACCACTCACTCTTTCAGCCTTACTTTGGGGCATCAAAATTGGGGCCCTGTGCGGAAGTGACAATCAGACGGCAGCTCCCGTTGAGCGCGAGCGAGAGAGCCTGAAGCAGTGGCAGGTATTGCTTAACTAACACGCTAACACTTCCTTTGGAATGCCCTAGCACAGAGTCACTGTAGTTAGTGCCCAGCTCTGCGACCTCAGCTAGCTATCGGTTGTTTTCAACATAACTATAATGACTCTAAAGAATAGTTTGCACAAGGATTTTAGGGTAAGTGAAATTTGGGGCCGAACGACCCTGCTAGTGTCATGTCTCTGCTATATGGAAAGAGTGGAGAGTGCTCAGTACTATGCTGGATCGGGCCCAGTCCTACCCTGTACGCCTCTAAAACCACCTCCCCTCTAACTGTGGAGATCACTTCCCCTAACAGCTCCTGCCACCTCCCACCCCCGGGCAATATTTGTCTCGCACTAGCAATATAGCTAAGAGCAGCTCTCCGCGTGTGTCCCCACTGTGTGTGTAGTGCATGGGCACTGACGCCAGCTGGGGCTGTTTGTAGTCAGGGCCGGCTCCAGGCACCAGCTTTGCAAGCTGGTGCTTGGGGCAGCAGGCGAGAACGGGGCGGCAGTCCGAGTCCCGCAGCGGCAATTCGGTGGCAAGGCCGCTCTTCCCACCGCCGAATTGCCGCTGCGGGACTCGGACTGCCACCCCGTTCTCGCCTGCCACAGCAGCAATGGGGCAGCAGGTCCGCCGCTCTCCCCTTGCCGCCGCGGACTGGGACTGCCTGCGTTGGGGGCGGGGCCTTGCTACGTCTGCCTGCGTCGGGGGTGGGGCCGCCGCCCCTGCTTGGGGCGGCAAAATTGTGAGAGCCGCCCCTGTTTGTAGTTCCCCTATGAGAGGCAGGGGCGGCTCCAGGCACCAGCCAAAGAAGCAGGTGCTTGGGGCGGCCAATACCAAGGGGCGGCACTCCGTCTGCTATTGGGCCGGCACATCCGGGTCTCCGGCGGCAATTCGGTGGCGGGTCCCTCAGTCCCTCTCGGAGCAAAGGACCTGCCAGGGACTGGCGTGATTGCACTGCTGTGGCTTTCCCCCCCCCTCTTGGGGGGGCAGAAAACCTGGAGTCGGCCCTGATGAGAGGCTGCTGGTGCCTGATGGATAAGTGAGGGAGCATGTGTGTTGCACTCTGCAGCCTTCAGCAGTAAATCATTAGCTAAGGCAGCCACTTCCTGGGAACTGTCCCCACTTAGCCCAGGACCCACCTCGCTTTCAGTGACAGCTCTGAGTCCATTTCAGTGGTGGGGGGTAAGGGGAAGGGCACATGTTTGGCTAATGGGGGAGGAGAATAACTTTACCGGGTTTCCCCTCCTCCCCCCAAACACATCAAATTACAGCAGACATTTACAGGATAGGTTTGTTGTCCCCCCCCCCAAAAGCTAACATCTCTTTAGCAAACTGCATGAGATCAGGGGCGTGTAAGAGAACACTGCTCCTTTTCCAAGGCCAAGCCTTCGCAGAGCCCCAGCTGGTATGGGGAGGATAGTGTCGTCAACACTCCCTCCAACAGCTGCTTAGTTCAGGCCGCCTGGATTTAGAGAGCCTGGTCGTGACATTAAGTAGCCAGGGAGCTAGGGAGCTAGAGTGAACCACGGGGTCTGTCTTTGTCCAACAGACTCAATGAGGTGAGGGATCCTCTTTATAGTCATCCCATCTGGGTCCTGTCTCTTTTCTTCTCTACAGGGCAGAGGGTGGCTGAAATACTTTTCAAATCACAAAGGGCTGCTCAGTCTTGCTAAGGTGGTTTGGAGTGGGTGCTAGATCTGCCCCAGCATCACGCTGGGGGCTTGGCCGTTAGATTTCTGCTTAAATAACATTAGTTTAAAAGTTTTTTTTGTAAAACCAAGTAGCAATGGGCTGAGGAAATGAAAACAACGATCAATGCAAGCTGGCTCTTTTCTCCTGCAGTACTGGCCATCAGAGGTGCCAACTTCTCCTAGCGCCAGTGGGTGCTCGCGTGCCCCCCACCGCCCCGACTCCATCCCTGCCTCACCCCTTCCCCACCCCCATTCCAACCCCTTCCCCAAAGTCTCTGCCCCAACTCTGCCCCCTCTCTGCCCCATTGGACCCCCCAAATCCCCACCCTGGCCCGGCTCCGCCTCCTCCCCTGATTGTGCCATGTTCCCGCTCTTCCCCCACTCCCTTCCACAGCTCGTTATACCGTGAAACATCATGGCAGCAAGCGCTGGGAGGAAAAGCGGGGAAGGGCACTCAGGGGAGGAGGTGGAAGTGAGCGGGGGCGGAGCGGGGAGTTGCCAGTGGGTGCAGAGCCAATTTTTCCCCATGGGTGCTCCAGCCCCGGAGCACCCACGAAGTCAGCGCCTTGACGGTACCTCTTTAAAACATACATGAAACCTGGAGAAACTTTCACAAAGGGCTTTAAGTTCTCCCGTGACTCTGTCTGATGTGGCAGGCAGCCTTGTCTCAGCAAATTAAAAACCCACGCAGGGAACATGTGCCTAATCCAGCGGGTCTCAAACTGTGGGGCGAGACCCCAAAGTGGGTCATGACCCTGTTTTAATGGGGTCACCAGGGCTGCATTAGACGTGCTGGGGCCCAAGTTCTGAAGCTGGAGCCCAAGCCCCACCGCCCGGGGCTGGGGCCAAAGCCAAAGCCCCACTGCTTCAGCCCTGGGCAGCGGGGTGCAGGTTACAGGCCCTTCACCCAGGGCTGAAGCCCTTAGGCTTTGGCAACCCCCGCAGCGGGCGGTGGGGCTCAGCTAGGCTCAGGCTTCAGTCCCCTCTCCTGGGGTTGTGTAGTCATTTTTGTTGTCGGAAAGTGGTTGCAATGAAGTTTGAGAACTGCTGGCTAATTGTTAAGCTAATCTTCCACCCTGAGGCCCAGCTCCTGCTCATCCTTGGCTGACATAGGCTCATTATTACACATGGACTGCTGGATACGTGCATGACACCTTCCTCGCTGAGTGTGGGGGAAAGATTCACTTCGCATTCTACTGACCCCAAAGACTTTTGAGGAAAAAAGAGACAGAAGTATTAGTTTCACTTAGTCTAATAAATACATATGAATGTTAGATCTAATATAGCTGTATTATTTATATAGGGCACAGCAGCGTGCTAGGCAGTACATAAATAATAATAATAATATATACACATTGCCAGAAACCTGAATTTTGGAAGTAGTTTCTTTGGAGACATTCCAAACCATTGTGAAACAAGACTCTGAAAAGACCCCTAAATACTCCCAAATGAACTGACTTCCTAACACCCAGAGACAAGGAGTTGTGGTAATGTCTTTCATTGACCCAACTGAAATGGGACCAAAGAAAGAACCTCACCCACGTTGTCTTGCTAATAGCCTGGGACCGACAGGGCTACTCCAACACTCCCTATTGCCCCTAACATGCTGGGCCAAATTCATCCTGATTTAATGCTCTGGAAGTTACCGGACTTGCACGTGGGATGAAATGAATCTCCACGTCACATGGGCTAGCCAGGTCCGCCATAGCTCTTGTGACAAAGAGAGAGATGAAGCAGCTTCTCTGTCTCATGAGCCAAGGTGCCAAAGCCAGCTGCCCCTAGCCAATGCTGTTTAACACCATCACTTGAGGCACGGGCATGTGTTAGATACGCTGCCAGAATTACCCCAGGCTGTTTCTAGTGCTGCTTCAAGCATCCATGGCTTTAAGCAATGGTGCAACGGGAGCTTCTGAGCTTATCCCTGGCACCACAGACTCAACGGAAAGGTTGGGAAGAACTTGGCCTCACTGGGGAAGACTCACCCAAGGGTTTACAGTTTAACTTTGAATAGTTAATGCAGCCCCGGGTAACAGGAAACAAATAGGAACTACAGAGAGAAATCAAGAAGTGCCATTGACTCAAAGGACAGAGAGAGCCCAGGGAGGTTCTGCCCATCTGCGCCCTGCTGAGCAGCATTTCAGAGGATGCACACTGGAGGCCACTGTCCCCCTACCGCATGCTGTTCAGTAGGAGGATGGTGGTGAAATGACAAGGGATCATTCCATACATACTGATGCCAGGACAGCGGCCGCGTGTGTGGGATTCCACCACACATGAAAGCCAGCAAGCAGGGGGCGCATGCTAGCGCTTGAGTTGTGATCCAAGGGACCCTCCCTTCTGCTATGAACCAACAGACCCACACTGGGCAGGGTCCACATAGCAGCTGCACTTTTGCAGTTGCTAGCTGTAGGTAGATGCCAGTAACTGCTGACCCAATAAACACCTCTTTAAAAAGATGGAAGAGCAAAGGCCTGCCATTCCCTCCCTGCTGTGGACTTGTGCTTACACACCATCTAACGGCAGCTTTTTCCTAGAAGGGGCGAAGGAACCTTAGCTTACTGGGTGCTAATCCCTAAGAGGCAGGGAAGGGGCACTGGGAAGCTGCTATCTCCCTTAGTGAGCTGGAATGAAGGTGAGTGAAGTAGGGTGTAGCTGACAGGCTTAGCCTGTAACTCAAGCTTTTCCAGCAATGGTGGTACTTAGCTCTAGCCTTGAGGTGCTCTGTAAGGAAAGACATACCATCCCTTTCCCCATCCTCCCTTAACGTCTCTGCAAGTCCTTGCTTCAGCTAAGCTTGTGCAACACAGAGAGGAACTGGGGCAGGAGTCAATGGGGGTAATTTTTCTTTCTTTTGGGCCAAGATTCTCCCCCCAGCTCTATTGCAAACTCAAATTGCTAGTTGTGATTATTGCTAAGAGGCCACGAGTGATGGCCCTGCACCCACCCCAGGAGGTGCCTCCTTGCTGGTGCCAGGCATCACCCCCACACCTGTTGCCTGTATGGGACAGAATAAAATGGATTAGAAACGACACTTCAGCACATGGGTGGAGGGAGGGGGAAATCAGCTGAAAATGATGGGCAGCTGATTGGAAAGTCCGATGTGGTGTCAGAAAAGGCACGGGGAGAAAAATGCCCTGGTCATTGGCAAACGCAAGCATGACAGTGAAAGGGAAACGCCACCTGTTAGAAGAAAACCCAAGTCTAGCTGGGATAGGAGCGACTCCACCACTGCCTCTTATCCTGCTTGAGCACAGGAAGCTGGGAGCGCCCTGTGTGTACGTTTGAAACACTCCACTTACGGTAAGGTACGTGTGCACTGTACCTAGGGTAGCTAAAAGTGCTGCATTCAGCTCCCCAAGGAGGCAATGGCTGACTTGAGTCCAAGCAGATGGTGGGTTTTTTCGGTTGTCCCTGTTTGCTCTGTCAGTGTCTTGAGGGCGTTGGCTGCAGCCCTGTCATGTCGCCCAGGAGATGGCAGCACTGTGCTCCTTTGCCTTCATCCTCAGGGCCGCGATGCTGGAGGTTTTGCGGTCAGGCTCGCCGCTCAGCTCGTAGCCATTGATGCCCGGGCTGAGCCCAGCGGTGCCGAAGAGGCTGCCCATGTGAGTCTGTCCCACGTGGCTGCCAGGGCCGGAGACACCCAGGAACTCGGAGACGCCACCAGCTGCATGGGGGTGAGCGTGGGGGGACATGCAGGAGGGCACCGTGTCACAGGGGACCACGCAGGCGGGCACGGGGGAGGCGGCGCCATTGTTGCCAATCCAGGATGGGTTCTGGATCTGTGGGAGGAAAAGAAACCTCGGTGTTAGCTCCTGGGCAGCTGGAAGAACTGGTACAGCACCGGGAGGAACAGTCCTGGCTTCTGTCTCCCCACACCCTGACTGCCCATGGGCCTCAACCCTGACCCACAGGGGCCCCCTCTAGGTGGGACAGGACCAGTCAGGGTCTGTGGCCCAGTCAATCCTCAGTCTCCCAGCTGAGACCATTAGCAAGGAGGCCAGCTAATGCGAGCTGTGCTGTGGACACCTGGCCACCAGAAACTGGACTGAAAACCATCAGGCCATTTCACAAGGGCCCCAAACAGCCATTGCATGAGAACAACTTGCAACCTGTGCCAACCCGGCCTAGATTTCAATAAAGACCTAGAGGGAAAATGCTCTGTCTCTCTTGCCAGTCCCCACAGCCCTTCATTTTAAACTCCACTTAATGCAGCGTGACATAATATACTGGGTGCAGACAGAAAATTGCTCCCATGAGCCCCTTATGCACTGAGCACCTGCTGAGCATTGGAATGGGTTAGCTTGAAAGAACACGTGAGCTACAGGAATAAAAGGGCTAAGAGCACAAGCAACATCGGCAGCCCTCTGGGGTCTGGCAGCTGCTATTCCTGGGTTGGCTACGAGTACTTGGGACTGTTAATCCTGCTGGCCAGGTAATAGGGTTGAAAGAAGGCTCGTTAGCCACAAACTCGGTGTAGGTAACCACCGAGCAAGGGAAAGGTGTAAGAGCAGAGGGAGTAAATCCAGTTCTATGTCAAGGAAAGTTTTCCAGAGAGATTGGGGGTGGGGGGAAGGAGGGTGGTCTGGATTCATACAAAGCATCCTTCAGCCAGGAGACTCATGAGTGAAGGGGTGAGTGCCATATCAGCCCCAAAACCACCTGAGATGAAGTTGGGCCATGCTGTTTTGCTCACTGAATGGGGAATGAAAATGTGTTTAACCCTTTGGATACCGGCTAATCCCAAGATGTTTTACACCAGGGGGATGGGTTCCTGCGTCTTGGGAGAGGCTGCTGAAGAGGAGGGGACAGGGAGCACTGAGCGATCACCCTGAAGTACCCAGCCTGCTTCTGGGACATTTCCCTCCTGACCTGGCCTGTGGGAAAGGCTTGCCCCAGATTCCGCAGTTGCTGGGTCTGCCCTACCCAGGGAAGCAGCAGACCCCAAGAAGTTAAGCCAGGTACTTCCTGCCATGGATGCCAGAAGCAGACCTGTGCTGAAGGTGTGGCTGGTGAGGGAGCAGAGGCAGCTGGGGAGAAGGTGCTAGGGAGCAACGCTGCTCAGCTGTCTACAGTGCAGGCTAAGGAGCTGAGCGGGGATCATGTTGTAGTGCTAGGTAGATGGTTTGCAGGGAGGAGGAGGGAGATGGGCTCTGAGTCAACTCTCCTTCAACCCTTCAGCCGAGAAATTTGACGGACACATCTTCAGGTTAAAATGGCAATATGACATAAGATCTCAGATCAGCAATGAATTGCAAAGGAATCCGCTCTATTGGCATCAAGTCCATTCCTAGCAGGCTGGTTGGTGTAAGTGCTCAGTGTAAGTGGTCAAGTCATCCATGCAACCACCCAGTGTGCACATCACACCAGGCGTAGCATGTGGATGTGTTAATAATGCTAACTCAGTAGCTGTACTCTTTTATTACCACCTGGATCTTCCCTGGCCTCTTCCGACTTCCACAGACATTTCCTTATGAAATGACTAATATACTTACCCTAGCTAAGGAGAGAAGCTTCCCTTTTTGTAACAGAGGCATGAAATGATCAAAATGAAAGGGGTAGAGGTTGTGTTCATATGTCCAGAGATTTAAACAGGGGGGTCAAATTAACCAGTGAATTGGTTAAGTGGAAGGCTCTGTAGACTTCAGATTATATCTACATAAATCAGGAAGGATCATCAAGTCAAGGGGAAGAACAATGACATCCTGAGCATTTGCTAGCAGGCTTATAGTTTTCAGAGGATTTCCCCAGTGGAACTGACCCCAGCTACTAGTATGTGCTATGCAGACAGCAGATCATTGTGCCTTTACTTATGTGCCAAGGCTTGAGTGCAGGGTATTTACCCTGTAACAAAGAATGACACCACAAATGCCTAAAGCAGCACAAGGAGGTCAGCTCCCTGCCCTGCTTTAGATGTTAGCAAGGTCACTACTTGAGGCCAAGGAAAAGCAGAACCTAGAATGCTGGTTTATGCAGGGAAAAATGTTTGAGGTCATTCTTCTGTCCCAGCAGATTGAGAGCACTCTAAAACAAATCACACAGCCTCCATAGGAGGCACTGTCTGGGGATCCTCAGAGCATCCAGTAAATCCCCCAAATCCTTTCCCAACGTGCACTGGGTGCCAGCTGAAATCTACAATGGGTTCTCTGAGATAGGCTTCTTTGGCTGTTCCTGGGCAGGAATATAGAAAGGCCATCACCAGGCTATTATGTTCACCTTTAAGTAAAGGCCCTTACAAGGCACATCTCCTCTGGGGGAATTAATTACTTATTGGCATGACAAATTATGTTTAGAAGTTAAGCAATCCAGACCAAAAATTACTGCTCAAAGACTGCAGGCCACATTTAGACCCAACGGAAAAGCGAGTACAGCTCCATTGATGTCAGTGGACTAGCACTCACACGAAGTCTGACCCTAATCTTGAGAGGCATTGAATCTAGTGGATAGGGCTGCAGACTGGGGGACTCAGGAGACCGGGGTTCTGCCTCTGCCCTACTGTGTGATATTGAGCAAGCCATTTCACCTCTCTTCGCCTACGTTTCCCTGCCCACCCCTTTGCCTTGTCTAGTTAGACTGTAAGCGCTTCAGGTCAGAGATTGTCTCTTGCTGTGTGACTATTCAGTTCCTTGCACTGCTGTTATAGCTGTATTAGACCCAGGATATTACAGAGATAAGGTGGGGGAGGTAATATCTTTTATTGGGCCCACTTCTGTTGGTGAAAGAGACAAACTTTTGAGCTACACCAAGCTCTTCTTCAGGTCTGGGAAGGGTACGCAGAGTGTCACAGCTCAATACAAGGAGGAACAGATTGTTTAGCATAAGTAGTTAGCCATAGTCTAATGCAAAGTGGCTCGTTAACACCCCTGTGGTCACTGGACAGATTGTTGTAATAAGCCATAAATCCAGGGTTTTTATTAAGACCATGATTTTTAATGTCTAGCAAAGTTATGAAAATGTAGGTTCCCATGCTCGTCTTTTGAAGATAATGTGCAGGTTTCCTTTGAGGGAAAGGGTTGAAAGGTCAGATATGGAGTGATCACTTTGGGACAAGTGTGCACCCATAGGTGTTACGTTGTTTTCGTCTTTTATCATTTTTCTGTGAGAGTTCATTCGAGAGCATAGTGATTCTCTAGTTTTGCCAACGTAGTTGTTATTGTGGCATTTAGGGCATTGGCTGAGGTACACCATGTGTTGTGATAGGCATAAGTAGGACCAATGAATCTTGCTAGGTGTGTTGTGGGGGAGTGTTGATCATAGCAGTGAAGATATGTCGGCAAGTTTTGCATCTATTGTTATAGCAGGGTCTGGTGTCGCTTTGAGTTGGTGGGTCCTGGGCTGTGGAGCCCTTGCTTCTCATGATGAGTTTGGAGAGGCTGGGGGTTGTTTGAAGGCCAGAAGTGTGGGTTCATGAAAGAGTTCTTTCGGAATCTGGTTCCCATCGAGTATAGGTTGTAATTGTTTAATGATGCCCTGCATGGGTTCCAGTGTGGGGTGATAGGTGACAACAAGGGGTGTGCAGTCAGAGGGTTTTTTTTTTATATGGAAGCAGGTTCTCTTGGGGTATTTGTGTGGCCCATTCCATGATGCAATCTACTTCTCTGGTGGCGTGTCCTTGTTTTAAGGTAGGTAACCTGGACTTTCTCCTTGAAGCATATTCTGTGGTATCTGAGGGCCTGTTTGTAGATAACAGATTGCTGGCATCTTGGTTACTGGATCTGTGAAGGTAAGGATGGTCTCCAGGAAGTTGATGCTTGTGCAGGAGTGTCCAGGAGAGAATTGAATAGAGGGGGGTTGTTGCTGAAGTTGTGGTGGAAATCTATGAGGGAGTTTAGGTCTGTCCAGAGGATGACAATATTATTGATGTATCTCAGACATACCATTGATTTTGCGGTGCATTTGTCCAGAAATTCTTCCTCAAAGTGGGCCATGAAGAGGTTGGCATATTGGGGAGCCATCCTAGTACCCATGGCTGTTCCCATCGTTTGGGAGTATACAGTTCCTGGCTCAATTGGTGCTGCTGTAATACAAATAGGCAATAAAGTGTTTGCAGCACTCCAGTATGCTTGTCGGAGAGACACTGGTGTGGTCTGGACGCAGTCTCTGGGGCAGACCATTTCCCATTTGCTTGCCTTAATTTTTGCTTAGCATATGCCAGCTGGTTAGAGAGAAAAAAGGAAACCCCTGCACATGCCCCCCCACTCCCCAGAAAGCAAAGTCAGATTCAAGTGTCCGGCCATCTGGGATCCTGAACCTTAATAATAAAACAAAATGATACTGCAGAAGAAGAGCGGTGTTTGGCAGCGGGAGGCCCTTCCTTGGGGAATAGGTGTGTTGGGGAGGGGGGGGATGAGATGAAAGAATGCAACAAGAGAAGATCCAGATGGAGCGAGAGTGTGAAGAGCCCAGCATTCCACAGCCCGGCAGCACCACTGGCTTCTTTCCCACTACTGACCTTTTACCTCCTGCAAAGTACATTTTTTTAGGCTGGGGGAGGAGGTGGTGAGGAGTGAGAGAGGCGATGAAAGTACAAAGGCAGAAGAGAGAGTGTTACAAAGTGTGGTCTCGGCATCCTTTGCTTGAAAGATCCTTTGGTGTCTCTCAGCTGTTTAATAAGGGCCTCTTATGCCTTCCAATCCAAAGGGAAAGCCAACCAAAGGGAAAGGTCAAGCACTCTTGGCCTTCATGCAGGAAAGCCGGCATGCCGTGCTCTCCAGGAAGGCCAACCATGCATCTGACAGCTCAGGATTGGAGGGGATATCCCAGCAGCTGAGGGGAGCAAAAGCTCAGCTCTAAAACATCTGACCTGGCAAACCCTAGGATTTCTTGGATCCTGCATGACAAAGAGTGGGTGGCTCAAGGGGACATGCTGTGGCCACCAAATCCAACTACCACTGAGTGTTTGAGTCCTTCCCTTGGTAGCCTTCTGAGAACATGGGAGAGGAAGGCTGGGTCACTGTTTAGAGTGCTGGCCTAGGTGTTGGGAGATGCAGATTTGATTCTATGCTCTGCCACAGGCTCCCAGTGTGACCTTGGGCATGTCACTCAGGGTGGGATCCACAAAGGGACTTTGTCGAGTTACCATGACACTCACCATTGCAACGCCTATCACAGAAACAACACTCTGATCCACAAAGCCAGGGGTAAGTGTCTAGGCCCCCATACGAAGAATGGGGAAAGATAGGCGTCTAAGAAAGCAACCCACACATGTCAGCACTAGGTGGGGAGCTGTCTAAGGTAGCCAACGCGAGATGCTAATTCCACCTTCCCCTCCCATGGAAGGCAAGCTGCAGGGAGACGCCAATCTCTGCTTAGAAATCTGTGAAAGGGACCCTGGAGTCAGGTGGCTTAGGCACCCAAGACATTTCTTGTGGGAACAAGTTATGTGTGCTCCACACAAAATGGCTCAAGGAGGGGCCCACATTGTAGCCCAGTGGTTAGAGCGCTCCCTGGGATGTGGGAGACCCTGGTTTGATTTCCCCCCTTGCAGGCTGAGGGGGAGAAAGGATTTTAACAGCCGTCTCCCACCTCTCAGGAGTGTGCTCTAACTACTGAGCTATGGGATAGTCCGATGTGGGAGCTCCCGCAATCTATTCTGGTGATAAATAATGAAAGAGGGATTGGAGCAGGGGGACTGGAGCCTGCATCTCCTCCCAGATGGGTGTCCCAACACTGGACTAGGGAGTTGTCTTCTCTCTGTCTGGCCCAATGACTATTTAAGTATTTTTCCATAGTGGGCCAGAGGAAGACAGAGTGTGAGAATAACTCTGGGCCTTGAATAGGACCTGATCTGGCAGGCAGCCTCTGAGCACCCCTACCAGATTGGGCCCAGCATGCAACTCTTAGGTGGCCAAACACCTGTTTCCCCCTGGTTCACGAATTGCTCCACAGTTTAGGTGGGAGATAGGCATAGGGGCACCTAGAAGCAAGTAGCAGAGCACATGATCAGAGGCAGAAACACAAGCTCCAAGGGAATTTTTACCCTGAAAACTTAGTCACTGAGTGAGTTTAGGCACCTACTGGACTTGATGGGAATTTTGTGGATCACAGTGGAGCCAAAATGTGGACTTAAGTGACTAAAACAGGGGCTTAGGTGCCAATTGGAGTTTACTTTTGTGGCTCCTACTCTTAGCCTCTTGGTGCCTTTGTTCCTTATGGGTAAAATGGGGGTAATAGCATTTTCCTTCCTCACAGGGTGTTATGAGGATAAATACATTACCAATTATGAGGTGCTCAGCTGTGCTGAAGGGGGACATACAAATATCTAGCTAAATGAAGTACCCCTGAGCAGGGTGTTTGGTGTCTCCTCCTGCATGAATATATAAGAAGGCTACGTCAGGTGATATCACAGAGGGACAAGCTTGTCCTGGGAGATTTAAACAGATGAGAAGGCTGTGCCTAATGACTCCTACTTGATTCAGGCAGGGACTAGTGTTAAAAGGGAAGGGACATCTGGGGAATTTATTTAAGGGTGACTTTAAAGGTCCTTTCCCATCTTTTCTAAACCAATTAAATGTTTTCTGGAGCTAAAATATCCAGGGATCAGAACAGAACATAATTTAAGAACTGAACAGAACAGAATTGGAATGGAGTGTGACCAATGAATCATTGTCCATGCTGCGTGGTGTAGGATTGGTCTTGGTGTCGACCCTAGGGGAGGCTGCAAAGGACAGCCCTATATTAGGGCATGGGAGATCCAGATCAACTTGCCCACTATTAAGAGCTGGGAAGAGCTGTATAATGATCATTATTATTTATGTATTGATATGCATTACAGCAGCACTTTGGGGTAGAGTCCAGGATCAGGCACTGACTGCTAGGTGCTGTACAAACCCCAAGACAGTCCATACCGCCGATCTAGGTTTACGACAGGACATGACAAGCCAACGCGAAAGATAAATGAAGGGGGAAATGGGAAGAACAAGGTAACAGCAAGAGGAGCAGAATTAGCCCCGTAGACAGTGGCTTCACTGCACCACTTGAATAACAGTCATCAGCTGCCAGTGTTTTGTAGGAAGCACCGCAGAGGTAAGTCTGAAAGAGGATGATATCTAGCTCCAGACTGTGCTATCACAGACTGTGCCTGAGATGCTCATAGGGTCAGTACAGTTTGTGTCTCGGCAGAAGGTCCGACTTATTGTGGGAAGCACAAGAGAATATGAGCGAGTGTTGTGTCGGGCACCTGTTGCCCAGACACTACAAGTGACCCTGGTCTTGGCCCACCACCTCCCAGCTGGGCCAGCATTGCATTGCCCCTGTGCATCACAACCATGGCTAGCCTCAGGGTGAAGGAGGGAGCGACTGAAAGAGGCCGAACAGGGCAGTCAAGAGGCCAGAGTGGGGCAGGGCAGGGGACACTCACCTGTGCATAGTTCTCTGCTCGGGTTAGGAGAGGCAGCTCATAGGCCGTTGAGAAGTGGGTGCGAACCTGCTGCATCTGACCAAACCGCTCTCGCTTCCTCCATTTTGCCCGTCGGTTCTGAAACCAAACCTGAGGGGACAAGCACAGACGGCAGAGATCAGAGCGGATGGGAGCAAGGAGTGAGCTCAAAGCGTCTCCGGAAAGAGCTGAGGGTAGAGCTCCCGGAACACCAACCCGGGAGAGACTTTCACCAGATAACACCTCTTGTGCTGTACCCAGAGTGCTTTGCAATAGACGTCCCAAACCTAACTGGGGGCAAGGGACAATATTCGATTGTAGGCATCTTAATATGATGCCAAGTGCCCACATGCAGTTGCACAAAGGGCCAAATCCTCTAAGGTATTTAGGCTCCTAACTTCCATTGATTTCAATACAATGGAACTTGGGCCCCAAATCCGAGTTTTAGATATGCACCCACTTGAGCTCCCATATAAGGCAACTGGGCACCCCACTTACTGCTCGCCCAAGAATTTGCTGAATCAGAGTCTCTTGTTTATTTTTGGCTAGATGCAATTTCTTACCTGCTAAGTAAAAGAGATGCTGTTGAGACGAATGTCCCTGTATTACTGAAAAGTCCCCACCCAGAGATTAGTCAACTGGAAAGAATTTTAAAATCTGTTTTTTCCTTTGTAGCAATAATCCTGTGTGGTTTCTTTCAGCACCTTCATCAGCTCGGAGAAGGATACTAGCCCAGTCATTTTCACTTTCTGTTTCTGGTCAGTTTCATTCAATGGGTCCCAGGGCTGCTGATCCCACTTTCTGACACTCTGGGGAAATTGTAAATCCCGCAACAAATTGTTTTCATAGAAAATAGATGGAAACTTCTCTCTTCCTCTGAGGATCCCAGTCCTTGAGAACTGAGCTTCCTCCCAAGATGAAGGAAAGTGGGAAACACTTCCTAGTTTAAGAGGGAAGAGAATTTCCTCTGCATTTACAGAGCTGAGATCTGGGTTTTTCCATTGTTGGATCTTTTTGGTGCAAGGGATTCCTGTGGGAACCATAGAAACCCACTGGAAAAATTCCTTGAATGAAAGGAAAAGTATAGTTGTCTCATGTATAAATCTGGCATAATTTTTACAGTAGGGCAGAGAGGTCCAATGGAAATGATGCTGACCCAGGAGTGAAAAAACTTGGATTCTAGTCCTAGCTCTGCTACTGACTCTGTGTGACCTTGGGCATGTCCGATCACCTCTCTATAAAGATGATAATCCCGACCCACCTCCCCTGGTTGCTGTGTGGATTAATTCATTCCTATTAGGTGAGAGGTGCTGTATAAAAGTCTGTATGAGATCAACAGCCCTGGACTCTCAATTCACAGAGGCCACTCATGGCAATCTGCCACCCTACACACCACTTCAGGTGCCCCCCCCCCGCCCGCCATGCCACTCCAATTTGGCCCAGCTGTCCCTCTGTCATGATGGAATGGCATCTGGACCAAATTTAAGGGAATGGTGTAGCAACCTGGTATATGGGGGTCACAGTGCCACTCAGGTTTGGCTCCCCCGGGGCAGCGGGCATCCAATACAACCCTTGATAAATGGTTCTGCCGCCCCGCTCCCCTGGGGCGCCGGTGGGGAGGGTGGCATGCCCGCCGCCCTGCTCCCCCGGCTGAGCGGAAGAGTAGTTTGATTTTTTAAATAAATAAATAAATAAATAAAAAAGAGCGCCGCCCCGCCCGAAGGTGCCGCCCCAAGCATGTGCTTGGTGGGCTGGTGCCTGGAGCCGTCCCTGCCAATGGCTCATTACTCTCACTGTTAACATTTTAAAAATTAATACCTGATATCCAGTCTGAATTTGTCTAGCTTTAACTTCCAGCCATTGGATCATGTTACACCTTTCTCTGCTTGATCGAAGATTGAACAGCTGATTATCAAATATTTGTTCCCCATGTAGATATGTGATCGTGTCATCCCTTAACCCTCTCTTTGTTAAGCAAAATAGGTTGAGTTCCTTGAGTCTATCAGCATTAGGCAGGTTTTCTAATCCCTTAATCATTCTCATGGCTCTCCTCTGAACCCTCTTCAATATATCAATAGTCCTCTTGAATTGTGGACACCAAAACGGGACACAGTACTCCAGCAGTGGTCAAACCAGTGCCAAATACACAAGTAAAATAACCTCTCTACTCCTATTTGAGATTCCTCTGTTTATGCATCCAAGGATCACATGAACCCATTTGGCCACAGCGTTGCGCTGGGAGCTCACGTTCAGCTGATTATCCACCACAACTTCCATGGAGTCACTCATGAGTTACACCTGTAAAGCCAGTTCCTGTGCGTTCAAAGCTTCCTGAAGCTGTGGGTCAGTGGAACGCATCCATCAAGAGCTGCTCTGACGGGCTCTGACAGATGCATGCAGTCCCTGGGGGCTGGATTGCCCAGGTCAGGCTGGTGCATGAAAGGAGCTGCCAGGAGCAGCATGGCAGCTCAGGGAGCACTTAGCGCTGACCGTTCAGAGAAGTCAAAGGCGGGCTCGGGGGAGAGACACGGCCCCATGGCTTCGGCGCGGATTTCCTCACCATGTGGGCTGCGGGGTGGGTTAGAAACCGTCCGTGTGACAGCAGGGAGATCCCTCACACACATGCAATGGAGCCTGCCAGCTGCCGCCCTGTCAGCTGACATCTTCCCAGTTAGGGATAGCCTGCATCCTATGCAACAATTAGCAACCCCCCCCAGCCCCTCCACGGGTAGGATTTTTACGGGAAGTAAGGAAACCAAAGGGGGCTCCAAAATCTACAGAGAGAATGCTGCATTCGAGTGATATCCCAATGGAACAGGTTTGGTGCCCCAGGCATCTGTCTGCTTTGTGCTAGCACTGGCCCCTCCTCCGAGCAGCCCAGGTGGAGGCTGGTCCCACAGAGCTTTGATCTGCAGATGCAGTCAGTGGTGGGGACCCTGCTACTCCCTGTGCTGGGGGGACCAGGCTGTGCATAGAGGACGGGTAGCAGCGAGGGGGTGTGCCATGCACGGCACACAAGGCTGGTGAGAACATATGCCGCACACATGTGCCCATCTCTGAGCATGACAAACCCATATACCTGTCTCATGCAACGTGCACGTCCCCCATCCCACATACCTGAGATCCCCACCGAGAGACAACAGAGTGCATCACATTCTGGCAACTCTATGCTACCCGGGATTTCCCCAGGCAAGAGAAATCCTTAAGTGTCCTGATAGTCTGACTTTAGGTTCCCTTTACACTGCCAGAGCCTAGGACAGCGTCTGGCTGCTATTGTATATAAAACTGAGCATACTGCGGCAACCTTCAGCTTTACAGGAAAACTTCAAAGGGATAAAAATAGTGCACAGGGCTCTTTTTGTTTTGGGTCTTGAAATACCAGAAACGTTAGGTCTCGTCAGGGAAACCTCCAGCACAACTCTGGATGAAGGTCTCACTTATGGAGTGGGAGTTTTCTGAGCCCTTTGTGGGTGGGGGGGGAGGGGGAGAGGAGAAGTGTTTTATTTTTAACACCGAGCTTTCCTCGTGGCTGTTTATTCAGGCATTCAGCTTCAACTAGTGTTAACGAAACCCAAATGCTTTAAACAATCCCAGTCCCTTTGCTCTGTCATGTTTTAGTTGCTTTGTATCTTTGTTCTCATAAAACTGTTAGGCTTCCAGTCTTCCATAGAGTCTTCCAGGAAAAACAGGGCAGACAAGACATATAATATAATGCTCTAAGCAAGGAAAGAAAACAAATCTTTCCAGGCCTTCTCCGTGAATTCTAAAGAAACAGAAAATGGTACAAACCCAATTTTCTTTTCTTAGCAGGGCACCTTTAATAGAGAGGAGACTACAGGTCCCAGCATACAATGTGGCCTATCCACTAGGATCAGGGGGCAGCATTGCGTGCTGTGATCTGCAGCTCCAAGCTAATGGTCAGGGTGGACAGCAGTGTAGCATAGCGTGTTCTTCACCTGCAGGCTGCATATTGACAAGCTCTGCTATAGCACAAAAACAAACCAGTCCTATAAAATCCATAGAGTAGAAAATGTTCTATGTCTCCATATACATCTAGCCTTATAGTGGTACATGGATACATATTGGGGGTAGGAGAGGCAGGGAATAGTTTGTAACAAAGAGGTCAGTAACTTCCTCCTCTCTTCCCCTCTGCTGTCCCCCCATTCAGCTGGCGCTGCCTGTTCTCATACAGCGGGCAAATGTCCTCCCTCCTCACAGTGCTCAGCTGGGTATTCTGAATGCCCCACTCCCATGCTTACATCCCCCTATGCTTCTGATGCAAACAGAAGTGATGGCAGGCGGGGGTGGGGGGGAGAAGGGGAAGAGTAGCTCAGTATAGTTAAAGGAAAGAGGGGCTCATTCTGCAGAACTGAGATCTGCATTTCAGAGCCAACCCCCACACACTTCAAAGTTCAGGGAGTAGGGCTTGGGGCTGAGGCTGGCTGGGCCCAGCTCTAGGGGAAGCGCTTTGGGTTTCAGTCTCCCTGTCTGTGGCTGCATTTCTCTGCCTCTGTCACTGTCCAGCTCCAGCTGTTTCTCTGCTGCAATCCCTCACAAGCTCTCTCTCTCTCGTGGTCTCTGCCTCTTGTCTTTCTCTCTCTTTCTCACGGTCTCGGTCTCTTTCTCTTCCTCTCTCGCTGCCCTTTTCTCTCTCACGCTCAGGCTCACAGTCTGTCAGTGTCTGTCTCAGCTCCTCCCTTTTCAAGGCCAGGCTGTCTCCCCTTCCCTTGGTGAGGGCCACAAGCCCTTCACTTTCCAGCCTACAAGAACAGAGCCAGAATTCATCCTTAAGCGCTGAAACTGGACACCATTTTATCAGTGGCCTGGAATGGGAAATTGGAGCCTGGGATGAGAGAATTGAATAACTTGAGCTTGTTTTCATTTCATGTTTAATTTCCTGCAGGCTTAGCTCAGTCTTTCCGCTCCTTCCACCAGCCTCCCAGGGTTTTATGGGGGAAAAGGGATCAAGATATATTACTTCTTGCTTTGCTTTTCTTTTTTTACCAAGGCAGTGATTTTGCTACAGCGGAGTTTGACATTTCCCCCTTGCTTTCAAGCCCCTGCCGCATCACAGGGTCAACACTGAAAAGATTTTCATTAACAGCCCTGCAATCAGGAGGCCGCCCCTGGGGAGGGGCAGTGGGGTGACATTCCCTGGCGCTGACCCCATGGGGAGGAGGCAAACCAGAATCACAGCTACTGTCTGCTAAAGAGAAACTTGCAGCCAGTGAGAGGTATGCTCATGCCCTGGTATTGAGCTGGGGTGCACAGCATGGGGGTTGGGAGGGGCTGTGTATAAGCAATTGTATGGGTATGCCTGGAGAGGGGGAGGCACAGTGGTACGTGTGTGTACACAAGTGTATACCTCTGTGTGTGTGCATGCGCATATATGCAGGGATGGAGACTTTGCAATGGTGTGTGTGTGTGCATGCATCAGATGGGTGGGGGGTGCAATGTCGGTGTGTGCATTTATGCATAGGGACGGGTGTTCGACAGAAGATGTGAGCACAAGGAAGGAGCTGTGTGTGTGTTTTATGGGGTGTGGTGGAAGCTCATGCAGTTGGGTCATAGATTTCTCAAAGGAGTGGGATCAATCCAACCTCAAGGGGCCCCCTCGGGATCCTGTCCCTGGTCACATAGCCTTCTGCAGCTCTTACACCAAAGAACCAGACCAGATCCATAGAAACAAAAGTAGGTGGGACTCCAGGCGTGAGGACCTGAGGGAGGAAGCAAGGCAGGGGTCCTGGGCTTGGAGGGAGAGTTGGTAACCTAGTTGCATTGATCCACTAAGTCCTACAGCTTTGTCTCAGCCTCTCACACACACTGTACTGGTTTCTGTGGTAGTTCTTTGTGATGGACACATGCCAAGCTGCAGTGCTGCTCCAGGGGGCTCACCACCCACTTCTGGGGTGGGGGGCATGGGGAAATGCACAGACATGGCCAGCAGCCCACTTAGGGGGAGCAACCTTTTGTGCCTGACCCATCATCTCCATCCTAGCCCTGGCCTTTCCTTCCCCTGCTGCCCCTGTTTAAATTTGTTACCAAGCATTTACTCCCTATGGGTATTTCCAAGGGGGGCCAGAGACTTTAGCTTTCATGGTTCTATAGTTCTGTAGCTTCCTTCTAACTCCATGAGGACCTCATGGCCCAGAATAATTGAAGGGGGAAAAGAAAAAGCTATACTTAGTGTAGGGCTGTACATAAACAAAGCTGTGCTAGAGGTTGCATGCCTTCCTGCCTTTGTTGACATGTAGCATGTAAGGGCGGGAGTAGTTTGTTGAGTGCTCACTTTTATAAAGGTGCCCCTGTCACTGCAGCAATCTTGCAGCACATTGGGACTGTCGACCGCTAAGGTCGCTGCAGTTTGGGCCATGCGATCTCTCAGCTAGCTGGCTCTTTTAAATAAGGTCAGGGCATGTGCAGGCGGGGACTGAGAAAAGGAACAGCACGCTGCACCTCAGGGGAAACTCATTTTTATTGCCTGTAGACACCAGCTGCGGAGATTAGAATCCAAAGCAGGCAGAAAAGTGGCCTCTTCAGCATCTGGAAAGGGGCCAAGCTGTGGAATGATTTCCAAAGACACTCCATTCCGGAACTCCGCAGACAGAGCCCACTGTGCCGGGCCTGCTGCTGGGTGAGTTCTTCTCCAGGTGCCTGGTATTTCACTAGCAAAGTGTGAGCTGGGGAGAGGTTTGGAAAGAACCAGAGCAGTCACTTGTCCGTCTGGGCTCTGTCTCTGCTACAACCTAGTGTTTTGGGGACTGTTTAGTTCTGGAGGGAGACCAGCTTGGCCAGAAGGAAGGCAGTTCCAGGACCAGGCCAGGCTTTTACTGAGGCAATTCACAGCATAGACCACCTCATCTCCTCCCCGCCAGGCTAGGGAGAAGAAAGGTCTGGCTTTTGGTTCACCTATTACAATATCTGCTCCTTAGGGACCATAAAGCTCCCTGCTGGAGTCTCAGGTTCGGTTATGGGCCAGCCACACATTCACATACTACAGGTTAGAGCCTTAGGCAGCAAACTTCCAGCAAAGTCAATGGAGCTATGGTGATTGGTAGTCACCAGGAAAGGGGGCTCATGTGGCAGGTGAAATCCATTCAAGTATGTTGCCACCATTTGGCAGGTGAAAAAAAAAATACTGTGGTGGGGACTCAGGTAACTCGCTGTGTGTTCTAACACTAGGTTTTCTCTTGCTTCTTGCAGCTTGAGCTTCCTTAGGTAAAGGACTCTAGTGACCTTGGCCACTTGCTCCATCTCCACAGATTCCTGCCCATTCTCAGGACATTTTGTGTCACCCTCAGTGCTGTAGGCCACCTTTCTCTGGCACAGGTCTTAACTGGAGGGGCAGCAGCAGGGCAAAGCTGGACGGCTTTGGAGCATACGATTAACAATCTGGTCACTCCATTGTAACAAAACCCAGGTCTGCAGACAACGGACACAAATATTAGCTAAATCTCTCACACATGAGCCACGCCTAGAAGCCCAGTCTTTTGGCTCCAAAATACAAGCTTCTGTCACTGTAAAGGTGAGGTAGTGCTCCATTAGTTAACAGCAGTGGCAGGCCCCCTAACCTGTCTATGGGCCAGACTCTAGGGGGAATATCATTCATTCACTCAAACACGCACAAGGCCCGACTCCCTGCAGCCTTGCACTCTGTGTTGTCATTGCCACTACTAGGGCAAAGTGTACAATACTTCACTTTGCACAGGTGTGAACGATGATGGAACATGCAAGGTCATGGAAGATCAGGTACCAAATCCTCTCCTCTACACCCCCTCCAGCACCCCCTGGAGAAGCTAAAATGCATGAACCAGATACTCTGGGATGAGCATGAGAAGGAGATTCCCCCATGCCACTACCACTGACATAACATTGCCATTCCTAAGCAAAAGAAGTCAGTCAGTGCAGCGTGTGTGATCAGTAAACCTGAGATTGTACCTGACCTCCAGGAGAAACCATCAGCATTTGCGATGTGTCCCCAAGAAACAGTATCAATAGCCACTTCCTGGGATCTCTTCTATGCAAGCACTAATGAAGCCTCAGCTTACAACTGTGTGAGACCTGGCAGCTTTGCAGCCCGGGGTTGTTGTTGGACTCTCCTGTTCTTTTGGAAGTGGCAGCCATACCTTCTTGCCCCAAAACAATAGGCTTCCCATTGTCTCTGAGCCTGCCAACCAGGCAGCAAAACCCATTTCAATTGTGTCTCTGCATTCTCTGTTTTGACTCCCTGGCATGGCAGGTCATGATGACCTCTGCCTCCCCCTCCTTGCTGGCAATGGGATGTAGCATGAGAAAGGTTGGCGCCACCGTGGCTAGTGAGCTGGTGTCCCCATCAGATTCTTTTGGAGCAAAATAATTTACATGAGAGCCTTGCTGGAGTAACTATCGCTGAAGACTACCTGCTGCCTTGTTGCTTGCCAAACTGCTCCATTAACTCAAGGAACAGTGCGCTCCTCTGTGAACCTCAGAGGATACTAAGCCAAAACAAAGAAGTCTGCACTAACATCAGGCAGCAATAAGGTCCCCTGCATCTTGGTCTATTGATGCCCATTGCCTAAGAGAAGAGCATGAGTCTGTGGCATGGACTTTGGGTACAGTCCTGCAGGCTGTATATTTAAGTGGAATTAGGGGTGAGGTTGTAGGCAACCTCAGCTAAGATGTAGCGTTGTAATACAGAGCCATATTCCATAGCTATCAAGCCTCAGTGAATTTTAAGACTCATTATCTTATTGCCTGGAAGGTTCTTCGTTCACACACTAAAGACCCCACTGCCCCCATCCACCATAAAGCTTCCCCCATTACCTGTACTCGGGCCTCAGTGAGATCTGTCCTCATGGCTAGCTGCTCCCTGGCATAGACATCTGGATAGTGGGTCTTCTGGAAGACTTTCTCCAGCTCCTCCAGCTGGTAGCTGGTGAAGGTGGTGCGGTTCCGCCGCTTCTTGCCCTTGTTGCTCTCCGAGTCGGCCTTGTCCATGGGGCTGGGGAGGTCAGTGCTGGCCCTGTCCTGGGGCACCTTCACCCCGGCCTCCTTCACACTGAGGTAGCTGCCGTCCATTCCCGCAGGGTCAGCGCTTGGCTGTAACTCAGCCTCTCCCAAGGAGCTCTCTTTCCCTGTTTGTTTGGGAGAGAGCGGGAAACAGGGATGCAGGGAGAGAGAGAAAGAAAAGAATGTAAAACCCAGGACAAATGAATCAGTTTGAACAGGAGTCACTCCAGTAGGGAAAAGAAAAAACTCCAACTTAGAGAGCAAGGGTCAGATGGGTGAGGAGGAAGGAGGGAATGTTAGAGATGGGGTGAGGGAAGGAACAGAGGCCTATGGGAGAATGGGACCCTGAAAAAGGAGAGGGACAGGAGGAGAGAGACAGGGCTGTGGGGCTTGGATTAGAGCTAGAGCGTGAGAGGACTGGGAGATTAATGGGGAGCGGGGCACAGAGAGGGGGACTCTTTTTATGGCATAAGGGAAGATTAACAACACCTTAATTTATATTCAGTTGGAATTTTGCGACTCTGGTAATAATGTCCCCCATGAAACCCACGGCAGAAAGTGAGACTGATGCCACCAGGGGGCAGAAGCAGACCAAAGCATCCCGTGAGTCCATAGGGAGGTGGGGGGGGCAAGGATTCCACCCGCTCAGAATGTTCCTGGAAAGAATGGAGTCAAACTGGGCCTCTCCTACTCATTTCTGGTTGGAGTTTTGGAAGCCCGTTTCAATGTGAAACTCAAAGCCAAACGTGGGAGGCCTGGAGGAGCCCCCACCATAGAGTGGAAGCAGAGGCAGGTTCCTGCGGCTGTCTACAAAGAGAAACTGCTGAGATTTACACAGATGGAGCACCAAACCAACCCAAGCCCCCTTGCCTTTGCTGATTTCCCAAGGACTGACTGTCATTAGAGCTCATCTTCAGGATGGAACTTGCCCAGGATTTGGCAGGTCTCAGTATCTGGTTTGTGGGGGGCGGTCAAACTTGACTCTAATTGTATTTTTTTCAAAGTTCAGATGATGTTTATTATGCCAGTGAAGGCTGATCAAAGCAATATCACTCTCCATAGACCTGTGTGTCCATCATAGACTCCTGTGGACCAAAAGGGGCAACAGCGTATGGAGTGGCTATCATTTCCAGTTCAGATGAGTGCAATCTGATTCCTTCTATGGGAACAGGTCATCTGAATGATAGCTCTCTATGGTGCATATATGGCCATTACCATGTTATCTGAGCACCTCACAATCTTTAATGTATTCACCCTCACAGCACTCCCCATGTTCCATTCTACACCCGGGGAACTGAAGCATAGGAAGACAGAGAGATCTGAGCAAGGCCATGCTGGAAGTCAGAGTAAGGGACTGAACCTGGACATCCCAGGTCAGCAGCCTAACTTCTGGACCATGCTTCTTCTCCTGTTGAATACAGGTTGCTAGAAAAACAACTGCAAATGGTAGCTACATATTATGCTCAATAAGCCCTGTTCCCCTGTCATGTACACCCATATAGCTTCATTGGCATCAGGAGAATTACTCTGATTTACACCAGTGAAAATGAGAGGGGAACCAGGCCCACTGTGTTTTGTTAGGGCTTCAACAAGTTTTGGAAGAGAGGAGGAAGAAGAAAATGATAGCAATCACTGAAGAAAGTGATAAGGTAATAGAACTACAAAAAAACAAAAACACAACCCGCCCCCACCCCAATTCGAGTATTACCTAGTCAGTTTCCAGCCTCAGAGAAACAAAGGGAATCCAATTGTTGCTTCCCATCAGACTGTCCCCCGTAATTAATAATTAACCAAGTGACATATAAAAATAGTAGAGTGAAGAACGAGGGTAATAATTTTATTGGTACTGTGTGTTAGTTTCTCTCTCAACCCCTATCCTGAAGGCTAAAACCTCTTTGAGGCTTCTTTAAAAACATACCTAGAGCTATGTACATTAAAGAAAAGAAAAGAAAAGAAAAATTATGTTTTATTTCTTTAAATGCAATGATAAAAGGAAGGATCTTATTGACAATCTTTTAACTGGACATGAATTGTTCCTTTACTTTTTCTCCCCAACTGTCATGTAATGTCCCTGTCTGTTGAACAGCTACCATGTTCCACACCAGAGGTGGCTGACTTTCAGTGGTGGGTGAGGTAATGGCTTTGGGATCCTGTGGGATTGAAGGCACCATGGTTAAATAACGGGAATTAGGAAGTCCCACTTGCTAATCCCAGCTCCAACAGCAACTGCCTCTGGAACCTTGGACAACTCATTTAACCTCTCTTCATGACTCAGAGTCCCCATCTGTAAATGGGAACACTACAGTACACATCTGTTTAAATGTTTGAGGATTAATCCGTGAATAGTTGTAAAGAACTGTGAACACAAGATGTGCTATCTAATTTCTAGGTGATTTATTAAATACACTACAGCATGTACAATATAGGGCAGTGTAATGGGGCGGGCCTCACCAGGTGGCACCCCCTGCTGGTTGTCTGGGAATTGGCTGTTTTTCCAGCCCAGAGCACCCTCTGCAGGTCGCTGTCCCACTCGCCATTGGACCCCCATGTCTCTCCTAGTCCCCAGTGCCCTTTGACTGGAGTGCTGCCCCCTGGCAGTACTCCCTCAGTCACTGGGTCTCCCCTCCCAGGGGAACCCCCAACCCCCTAATCCCATCTTGCCTCAGCCTATGGGCTGCTGCCAGTCACCATCTAGCCCCCTTTCACTGGGGCCGACTGCAGTCTGTATAAGCCAGTCATCATAGGCAAGGGGGGAGTGGGGGGTTGGACCTGCTGCCTTTGCCTACCCTTGGCTGCCCCCTGCAACCCCAGTTCCTCTTTAGCTGTACTCTAGGCCTGCAGCCTGGGGGATTTCCAGGTCAGAGCTCCCCAGCTCCTCTGGCCTTCCCCCAGCCCTGCTCCAACTCAGGTAGCTTGGTATGCTCCCAGCAGCCAGGTCCCTCCCTCTCAACAGGCTAGAGAGAGCGTCTCTGTTCCTAGACCACTGCCCTCTTATAAGGCCAGCTGAGCCTTTTTCTCCAATCAGTCTGGGAGCTGCTTGCCCCCAGCCACAGCCCTTTCCTGGGCTGTTTTAAGCCCCTCAGGACAGGAGCCGGGTAGGCACCCTGCTACAGGCAAGTATCTCTCATTTTATAAGTGACGATAACATGCCAGACACACTTAAGGGGCTCTGTAAAATAATAAATCATATGCATGTAAGAGAGAATAATAATAAATCTCTTATTGCTCTCATCAATAGAGTCATTATATTATATATATTTCTCCAACTTAACATTTCATTCCACAGCAACCAGACCCCACTTGCGAGGGTAGGAAGGGTGGCGTGTAAATCCAGGCTGACTGTGCTGACGGCCCTCCCTCGACACACTAGGTGTGAACTCATACACACTAATTTACACCTTGCCATGTCTTATTGGTTCGTTTAGCCACAGTTGATTTGTGTTGCCATGTCATCGCTTTGAATGGAACTCAGCTCCCATTCAGGAACAGCTTGGTTTTAAGCACATTTTAAGATATGTTCAAGTTGTCAGGACTCCAGGTGTCTGGGTGTGTATGTAGCTATCAGTTTGCTCACTCCGCCCTGCCATACCAATTGTGCCTTTGCACTAGTGTCTGAGCAGTGCCAGCCTGGTGTGTACCAGCCTCCTCCCCACAGTCCCATCTATGGGAGTGGTTGATTTGGGCTGCCCTAGCAGGGTCCTATACCAGAGATGTCCAAACTTGGCTCAGCATTGTGCAATGAGCCCAAAGGCCATGCCTAATCTGCATAGAATGGAGCAGATTTTGCTATTCATCTCTTCAACAGGGAAGGACATCTCCAGGCGACTATAGTTCCCAGCATACAGTGCTCCAAGTGGCCTGGCTACTCAAGTCAAGGGGGAGCATTGCATTCTGGGATCTCGGATAACCCCTCATGTTGAACACAGAGTGTGTGTGCACATTGTAGAACTCTGTTGGTCACACTGCGGGCT
Organism: Chelydra serpentina; assembly: GCA_037349315.1. Lineage (NCBI taxonomy): Eukaryota > Metazoa > Chordata > Testudines > Chelydridae > Chelydra > Chelydra serpentina. The sequence goes on along the minus strand of JBAIAC010000007.1, from coordinate 67,187,388 downwards.
GCCCTAACCTGTACTATTCATGGATTTTGCAAGCCTGTGACATGTAAGGGTTTCCGAAGCACATTTTGCAGACTGAGTACAGTGGAGCATGATGTGGTTAAGAATCACAGCTCTTCAGCCAAATTACTCCCATTACTTCACTGCTAACTTTGCTTAGCAGTGACTATAGCAGAATAAAGGGCAAAGCTGAACTGAACCACTACAGGCGGGGGACCGAATGGCTAAGAAACAGTTCTGCAGAAAAGGACCTGAGGATTACAGTGGATGAGAAGCTGGATATGAGTCAGCAGTGTGCCCTTGTTGCCAAGAAGGCTAGCGGCATATTGGGCTGCATTAGTAGGAGCTAGGGTGACCAGATGTCCCGATTTTATAGGGACAGTCCCGATTTTGGGGTCTTTTTCTTATATAGACTCCTATTACTCCCCACCCCCGTCCCGATTTTTCACATTTGCTGTCTGGTCACCCTAGTAGGAGCATTGCCAGCAGATTGAGGGAAGTGGTTATTCCCCTCTATTTGGCACTGGTGAGGCCACATCTGGAGTATTGCATCCAGTTTTGGGCCCCCCACTACAGAAAAGATGTGGACAAATTGGAGAGAGTTCAACGGAGGGCATCGAAAATGATCAGGGAGCTGGAGCACATGACTTACGAGGAGAGGCTGAGGGAACTGGGCTTGTTTAGTCTGCAGAAGAGAAGAGTGAGGGGGGATTTGATAGCAGCCTTCAACTACCTGAAGGGGGGTTCCAAAGAGGATGGAGCTAGGCTGTTCTCAGTGATGGCAGATGACCGAACAAGGAGCAATGGTCTCAAGTTGCAGTGTCGGAGGTCTAGGTTGGATATTAGGAAACCTTTCACTAGGAGGGTGGTGAAGCACTGGAATGAGTTACCTAGGGAGGTGGTGGAATCTCCATCCTTAGAGGTCTTTAAGGCCCGGCTTGACAAAGTCCTGGCTGGGATGATTTAGTTGGTGTCGGTCCTGCTTTGAGCAGGGGGTTGGATTAGATGACCTCCTGATTTCACTTCCAAACCTAATCTTCTATGATTCTATGAATCGGCAAACTTTTCAAGTTTAATTTTGAATTCCATATATTAGAGTCCTTAAAGTTAAAGATGGAAACGGTGCATTAGGTCTTCTCATCCATACCCCCTTTACCAATCCAGCATCGTTCCCTACAGTCTATTCTCCAGCCAGCTTTGAAACATCTTGAGGAAAGGGGCTTCCATCACTATCCTTGGGCGACAATTCTAATGTCCTAATGGCTTTCACTATTAGGACGTTGTCCATGCTATTCATCCAAGTTGTCAACCCACTACTCTTAACTCAGCCCCCCTTGTACCAGTACCACCTTAACCAACCACCCCCTTGCATTTTTCAAACACTTGTGCCTGATTACAACCTCCCTTATAACCCATTCATTGCACATGGGGTTTTGTCACATGCATATATCTGAGGGCACATGTGGGGATTTACAACAGGAAAACAGACAAAATCCCTCCTCCTATTCTCATGATCTAAGGAGATAGACAGGCACAATTCAGGTGAAAAATCAGAGAGTGTAATGTGGCTGTTGTCATGGACAGAGTTGGTGGAACAGCTTTTCAGAAGGGATTGGGAGGTAGCTGGGAGGGCACTTGATATGCATCCAAAGGTGAAAGAAAGGACAAAGCCAGCTGTGGAAGAAGGAGACACACAGGGAACATAAGAAAAGATACACAGACAGAATTTTGAAAGTAGCAGGACAGGAGTAGGAAATGGGGCAGAACATGCTATAGATATTTAGTAGATCTAAACCTTGTCTTTTGGACAAGGGGTTCCAAGAATCTCAGTTCATTCTCCCCCCCTCCACTTATTTTGGTTGATCCAGTACTATCAGGTTCTAGCTGATCTAATAAGTAGAAGTTTAAGAAAAGGCCATTTTGCAGGGAAGTCTTTCCCCATGAGATCTTCTGTCCTGTCTTAGAGTCTTAAATGGCTCAAATAATTGGGGAAGCATCTGTTCTGAACCCAGGCTTGCTCCAAACAGTTTGTCCCTCCCTGTTTGCAGTAAACTGTGTTGCTAGGAGGAGAAGCACCCCTGAAGAAAAAAATGACATGAGAGAGAGGATGCAATCTAAGGAAATAGCTTCTCCCCCAAATTACCCTGCACAGGCACACCTCTCCATGACAGGGGGCAGCAAGAGTTTCCTCTGCATCATAATTCTGGGGGATTAAACAATTCAGGTCATCTTAATGGAGCAAAACTGTGGATTATTGACTGTAGAATATGACTCTCTGTGTTTATAAAGTGCTTTGAGATCTTAGGATGGATGGTGCTATATATACTATATATGCCAAATTCTCCTCTTCATGACCTTGAGATAATTTTGTTGACTTCACTGGAGTTGCATTGTATTCACTGAGAGGAGAATTTGGCCCTGTACTTTATTGTCTCCTACAAAGGCTCCGCTGCTATGAATAAACCACTGGCCCAGATTTAATCCTCAGGTTCCAGCAGCACAAGGCGTTCTATATTGGCACAGAATGTCCAACAGAAATGTAGGCACGCTGCATTAACTGCCCAAATCCCACCCCTTCTCCGGCTGGAGATCTGGAACCAGCTGTGTGTGCGGGGGGGGGGGGGGGGGGGAGAGCCAAAATAATTGAACACCTCCCCTAAGTGCCCTCTGCTAACAGAGCTCATATGGCATCCTGGCTGGATTTTGGAGCATACCTCCCTGAATGCAGTTGCCTGGGGATGGTGGCAGTAGCACTGTCAAAGTCCTCCAAGGCACAGCTGCTCCTGCAGATGTAGGGGTGAATCTGGCCAATCTGGTAGTGACAGGGTGTCTTGACAGCCCAGATGGAGAGGCCAGTGGCTATGCCATTCTCAGCGGGGTTGGAGCACCGACTTCTGCTGTGGTTATTGCTTTGCAGCTATGCCATAGAGGAGGAGGGAGGGGCACTTTCAGTGTGTGGGGCATGGGATGGTACATATATGCAGGTGCAACACGGAGCTGCCCAGGCATTTGTGCCAAAAAATAAATGTACATTTGTCTCATATAGCCAGCAGCCTGAATCTCCAGCAGTTAGTCTTCCAGGGGAAAGAAGCATGTGTGACAGGGACATGCACGTGCTTTTGCAGTAGTAGGGAGGGCCAGGGGAACAAGGAAGGAAGACGAGGCAGAAGAGCCAGCACTGGAAGGGCTCTGCCAGTCAAACTCAGAGTCATGCGAATTCCCTCTGCGGAGCTGGCAGTGGAGCAGCCTGAGAACAATGGCTCAGAGAAGTGGTCAGCTGCCATTTACCAAGCCTCCCCCTGCCTTCACCCCCTATGGCTTCTTTCCCTGTTCACTAGGCACAGGGGGAGGGGAGGGACAAGGGGCTGTGGCCTGCAGCCCCTAATAATGACTACAGGAGGGAAGGGGAAAAAACACACACACCAACATGGGAGAGCACTGAGTCTGATCTAACTTCATTGACTGTATAACATAAACTGCAGCTGGGAGTTAGTTATCTCTGCAGTGGAGATATTTAGCTCAGCTGAAAGCAAACAGTCCTTGATTTACAAACAGCCCTGCTTGGAAACCCAAGGACAATATATATGGGATCTGTCCCTAGCAGGGGTCGCCCTGGCTTCCTGACGTCAGTTTCAACCCCCTAACCTCCTTTCCTTTCAACTCCCCACCCTCCAGCCCTTTATTAGTTGCCTTTATTTTATGGGATATTTCTCAGAGGATTCTCTTTGGACATTGTTTTCATGCCTGAACAGCAGAGCTGAGCCACCCTGCTCTCGCCCAGCCTGTAGAGACTCTTGAACGGGTTACCTGCAAGATGGTGCCAGGTGACATGCAGAACCTGCAGTAGCAAGGACTTAGTGATGGTTGTAGAATTTGTAACAAGAACCTTCTCTTCCTCCCACCCTTCTTTTGTCACTCTTCCCTTCCTTTACTTGGACTGGCTAGAGGGACAAGAGGCATCTTTAGAAGAACATATACTGAATATTTTGCCCTTATTAGGTGCTTTTCATGTGTAGATCTCAACACATTTTACAATGGGGGATACCATGTTAATTGCCTCATTTTACAGATGGGGAAACTGAGGCACAGAGCAGGGCTTTTCCTTGCCCTAGGTCATGCAGGGTGTGGTGGGCAGAGCTAAGACTAGAACTCAGGAGTCCTGGGTCCTAGTGTCCTACTTCTTTGAAATGCACCCAAACATGTGACTCTCAGAAATTAGAGGGAGAAAAAGCTAGTTCATTCCTTTTGGGTGTCAATGTAAGATTGTTCCTACGGTTTCTTCTCCAGAGATTTGTGCAGTCTAGTTGTAAATGTCCTGGGTGGTGGGGGTGCCATTAGCTCTAGGGCAGGATAAAAAAACTGACTGGGGGAACTGCAGATCACATAATTAGATGAGAGCCATTCTAGCGGTTACACATTTTGTTTGCAAGTCAAGACCCCTGAGTTCTGTTCCCAGCTCTGTCAGCACACAACCTTGGCCAAGTTGAGCCATAATTTCCTAGTCTGTAAAATGGACTCTTACATACTTACCTACCTCCAGGCAGGCTGGCACACTATAAATGTATTTGCAAAGTGCTACGAGATCCTCAGGTGAAAGGCACAATAGGCCAGACTGCCCTGCTGCTATGAAAGGGAAGGGAAGGGCTCTCTTCCCTACACAGCAGCATGGCACAAGAGCGGCTCCTTCTGTGTCCCCCTGGAGATCGAGACACTCTGAAAGGGACAGGGTGGGGTGGCGGTGTAGCTGGCTGTGCCAGTGCCCACTATGCACAGGCCAGTGGCGCTAGCTAGCCATGCAGGGGGGAGTATGTTGTAGCAGATGCACTGCCTCGGGGTGTCAAGGAGGAATCCCCAACCTGAGGCTGTCTCTTAATGGCATAAATGAGCCCCATAGTAGCATTATACATTTCTTTTTAGAGCGACTTGGTTCTTGTGGCCCCCATTCAGGAGTATGCCAGGAGTGGTGGAGAGAAGCAAAGCCAGGAGGGTTTAGTTATGGTCATCTCTAATGAACAAACATAAAAATGGCCACCACTGAACTCCATGGGACAAATTCTGACCTGGTGTGACAGCCATTGATATCAACAGAGGTACTTCAGGAATGGATGTGGCGCCATTTGCCTTCTGCTCTCTTTGGTCATTGGCAGAAACAGGCTGTCTCTGAAGTGCCAGTTCCATCCCACTGTTGACCCAGCTGAGACTGGGGCAGGAGCAAACCCATTTATAACCCACTGCCAGCTGGAAGTGGGAATGGCAAGGAGTGGAATGCAGAGAATGTCAGATCTGTATGGAGGGGTTGGCATTTATCTAGCCTAGAGAGGCTTGCCAAGAGAGGGGACTTGCCTTTCGCAAGGAAAAGGGTCACCCCTGTCTAATAACCTCAAGATAGTTCTGTTAAATACCAACATGAAGTAAATTACCTACATCTGCCTAGGGACAGACAAGTTCTGACTTCTTGTAAGCAGAGATAACCTCAAAGTTTAGATCTAAAGTTTGAGGGTTTTGGATGCAGGGTTTTTTCTAGTCACTCTGAGCTACATCATCGTGAAGATTTCCTTGACCAGGAAGCAATGTAAGCATCACTTATTCTCATTACACCCAGATATACAATTCAGTGCCTTCCCTCTGCTTCTCAGAACCCCTTAGCTGCCCTGAGCAGCAGCACAGGGAGACCTATTCAGCTCCTGAGCTGTACTGGTGCCTCTGCTGGCAGTCTTTTCCGTCAGAGGACACCGTGTGACCTGCTGTCAGAAGCCCCAAACCACCAGATACAATTTGTCAGTGTGCAATGGCAAACTAGTATAGTTTGGCGCAGAGCTCCTGAACAGCATTACTGTTCCATTGCTATGCAGGAGATCCAAAACTGGGGAAGTTCTCCCACACCCAGATTTTGCTCCTCCCTCCACCCCCAAGTGTGGTGAAAGGAAGGGCCTTTGTTGACAAAATGTATCATTCCTCCCACTGGATAACTCTGAGGACAGCTGATGTCAGTATTCTGAGGAAGAGAATTGCTCCTATTGCAGGGGACTAAGCATTTGGAACCCACCCACCAGATTTTAGCAGATGATGTCCAGTGTGCCAGAGAATGGCAAACCCCCAGGAAGGTCCCTACCAATAAACTCAGAGGGAACTTTTTTCCTGACCTCAGATCCGGCCAATCAGCTTTTCAATGTGAACCCAAATGATCGTAATCAAGCATTGTAGCCCATTTACACTGAGACACCTCTTTTATCCACCCAGGTGGACCCTGTTATTGAATCCCGTTAAGGTGGATCCTACCGGTATTGTCCCTGTAGCAGAGTAACAGACTTTTATCATGCAATCGCTAGGGCTGCGTGGATTAGCAGCTTGAACCTACGTCGCTCCAAATGGACACTATATTTTACGGAGGGTAATAGGGCCACGCCTTCCTGGAATTCTATCATTTCATTCAGACTGAGTTCAACGTTTACAGTGAAATGTTCACACTGCAGTGAAATGTGAAGATTTCACACAAAGACAACACCACTAGGCCCAAGTTGAAATGACAAATGTTTTGACATTAAATTTGGCCCTGCCTCTAATTTCCACACACATTATATTTAAGGCCCTGATCCTGCAAATTGTTGCATGTGGCTAAAGCCTTGTGTCTGCATGGAGTCCACTGCAGTGTCAGGGCCTCATATAGATACTAACTGCAAGACAATGACATGATCAGGGAGATGCACTTACACTGAAAAGCCATGGTTATCACTGTCTTTTAGTACTGCAGATCCCCTAGGAATCACTAGTGAACCAGAGGCCTTCAGGAACCTGCCATTGCTAATGTAGGTAGTGTCTATGTAGTTGTTACCAGGTTGATGTTATGACTTTACCATGTATCTTTATACATCATGATATTCCAGCTCCATCACTGAACCATAGCTATTAGTGAAAGAAGAGCCCTGTTAGCCCTAGCCCATTCCTCCTGGCGAGTGGTGACCAGTCTAGTGTTAAAGAGCTGCCTTAGGTCTAAATCGTGGCTTTGCCGTGAGCACTGAACAAGGGGCACCCTGTCCTGCCCTCTCCCTGCACGGGTTAGCTCACAGCTGCTCTGAGAAGGCTATGTCCCGCCCTGTGAGGTGGGTAACCTGTGCAGGGGAGTAAGGAGCGCTCAGCTCCTCAGAGGAATTTAGGCTCTTAACTCCCCATGAAATCAATGGGAGTTTGATACCTAAAAACCTTTGAAGGTCTAGGGTGAGAAGAATTCTGGGCAAGCGCCCTGCTCATGAGATACACACTGCTTTCCACTTATATGGAGCAGAATATTGTACGGAACTAGCTAGCATGTGTGTATGTACCACTGTCCTCCGCTGATTGGACCTAGAACTGCCCAAGCCTGCCGGACTAGCTGCTGATGGAGAAGCGCTACACCCCTTTCTCTCCAGCATGGCAGATCAGGTCACGATGTAGCCCTTATTTCTTTGAGCAATTAAGTTTATTTTGGTTTTAATTTCTCAGGGCCAGATTTTTGGGAGATTCTTTAAGCTAATCTAGGCTCTTCACGCCATTTTTGAACCCCTGTTTTAACATCACTGCTAAACTTTCCCCCAGATATGGACAGGGGAGCAGATTAGCTAGCGAGGAACATTTACATTACCAATGCACTCCATACACTTGGCCATCTGTAGTAAATATATCCAGTCTTTGTGATCTTGCCCTAAGTAACACATGCTGAAGCTATTATATTTTCCCCCAAGTTGTCTGTTACAGCCCTTTATTTATGTCTCTTGTCTACTTCAGTTGAGAAGTTGACACATGGCTGTCATTTAAAAACCAAACCAAAACACTCGGAGTTATTCACATTCAGTGAGCAGAGACTGCCCAAGCATAGAGGGAGACACAACCCTAAAATCTGAATGTCTTGGCTTTTATCACTTTATTAATGATTACTGGGTGTTTCATAAAGCCTTTCCTCCTGAGGGATCCCAAACAGATAGGCAACACTTGCTCCCCACTAAAAATGCAGCCATCTCTGGGGTGGGATGTGGCAGCTGTTAGACTTTCCAGAAGAAGCAAAGATTACACTGATCAGTTGAAATTGTAGGTGGAATTTAGGCACAATAGGTAGAATGCGATGAACCCAACTGGAATTTGGCCTCAATACCATAAGCATCTGGCACTGACTCTCGTGGCTACTATTGCAGTGCTGGCTCACTAACAGGAAAAGTACCCAGGGATCCTTAATGATCATAAGTGGTTAGCTCAAGGAATGTAAAATGGATCCATAAACACAATACAGGGCTTAGTTCTGCTCTCACTTTGGGGTAACACCTTTCATTGCAAAGGTGTTGCTCCTGCTTTGTTCCCTGTGAAGGAAGCACCAGGCCTCTTTGTAGTTTCCTGCACTCATTTTCAGACAGGTAAATAGAGGAAGTTGCCTACAGTCCATGCTCCTTTGGCAGATCAATTAACCACTTCAGTGCTGGAGAAAATACCAGGTAACATGGGGCAAAAAGCAGTTCTCCTTCCTTCTCACAGCAGCCATGTTGCCACTGAAGCGTTGATGTTCCTATAGGAGATCAGCTCTTTGAGGAGTTTAACAGTCAAGTACAGCAGCTAAGGGTTAAAGGCAGGAGCCCATTACTCTTCAGATAGGGCAGGAGTGCTGGGTGAAGGGCCTGACAGTCTGGGAGCCAATCCCCACAACAATGGAGCTCTGCGTTCCCAGCACTATCTCAGCAGAAGCCCTGACCCAATCGAGAGGCTCCTAACCCACCCATAGCCTGGGCCAGCCCATGATCTGCAGCAGAGTACAGAGTCTAACCACACTTCTGCACCAGTTACCTTGCTAAGTGACTGGAATTAGAAGGAGATTCAAAGGCCCTGATTCTCCATTGCCCCGCACCTTGTGCGGTCACTTATCCTACTGCAAAGCGGGTGTGAACACCATCATTGTGATGTGGGAACATTTGATACCCACTTTGCACAAGGCACCAGGCCATGGTGAATCAGGCCCCAAGTGCTGACTAAGGGATCTACTTATTTTTTCCTTAGGCCACATATAAAATGCAGGTCGTTTCCAATTCCCTAGTGGGCTTCTTCTCCGGGGGCTAAAAGTCTATATAAAATGAGCAGCTACATGCCTCCCTTTGGATACTGCCAACTCTGGCAGATGCGGTGCCCTTTGGAGCACGTTTAGTCCATGGCATGCTGTGCCCTCCATAGGTCATCTCTGCATTAGGCTGCCTCAGCTCTGGCTAAGGATGAACACAAATTCCTGGGTTACATCTTTTGGTATCTGCCACCATTGCTATGCAGGTGTGTGTGTGAGACGGGGTGAAGTCCTGCATGAATGTTTGCTCTTGGGATCCTTTGTTTACCCACACCAAAGAAAAAGGCTGCCTGTTCTTGCAGAAACTGAAGAAAGCTGCTGATGTGCCTCAGAATTCTGGGTAGCTGCCCCGCTCAAGGTAAGATACACACTGCTTTGCACTTGTCTAGAGGAAAATATTGTACGGAACTGGCTAGTATGTGGGTATGTATCACTGCCCTCTGCTGAATGGACCCACAACGGCCCACGTCTGTGTCATAGGCCTGGTCCTGCTAGCGGCTGATGGAGATTCTTTAACTCAAATGGTGGAAGCTGTGTTTTTGGAGCAATAGGATCTGAGTTCCCATTCTTCAGCCTCTGCTGCCGTGATGTTCCAAATGGGTCAAATTTGCAGCATAAAGACAACTGTGAAGTTCCCGGGTGGTGCTGGCCACAGTTATGTTAGAGCATGAAATGGCTACAGATGCAGCAGTCTGCCCAGAACATGCCTCCTCCTGGGGGGAAGCTCAGAGGGCCAATTTCTTTCTATCTAATGCACTCATCGTAACAGTAGCTAAGCCCTGTCTCTTCAAGAAAGACTAGTTTCTCTAAGCTGAGCAGGCTGCGAGGATAACAGTATGTAAGCCCTGGAACAGAGAATGATGTATTGGGTAGTCACAGACGCCCTTCCCAACACACTGGCCTGAAAAGAGCCTGGGCTTTGAGAGCCTAGCACAGAAGTGCTGTAAAGGGTACTGCAAGCTACACATTGTAAGTTGGTCCATTGGCTTTCTGGTCATCTGACACCCGTGTAACCTACAACACCAGTTCTGTCCCCAATGTGTTTGGCCCAGAGACTTTCATGTAGCGTGAACAGATGTCCCAATTTTATAGGGACAGTCCCGATTTTTGGGTCTTTTTCTTATATAGGTTCCTATTACTCCCCACCCCCATCCCGATTTTTCACACTTGCTATCTGGTCACCCTACTTGCATGAGAGTCATCCCCTGCTTATACCAGGCTGCACACGACCCCTCGTGACTGGCTAGCTATGTTTTGTTTTGATAATCCCTATGTGGGTTTTTAGAATAAACGATCTGATTTGTAAACCTTAACTTCGGCGCATCTAACAAGCCTGCACCATATCAATTCCAGCAACAGCGCATGTGTGTGTTTTTATGCATGGGTAATTTTATTCTCTATGGTTATTGTTGTTTTTGTTGGGTTTCTTAAAACCATGTCTCTTTTATCCCATAAAACATCTGCTTTAGAGGCACATGTTGCTTTGTTTACTGATTAGTTGAATTCATACACCCTGTGGCTACTTGGGGAGCACAACATTATCTGTTTAAATGCAGCTGGTATTGTCTGTTTCTCTCTCATGCTCGTTAAAGGACACTAACTAAACCCACTTTTGTATAAGATAATGTATTCCGAAGGCCCTGAACTGAGGCTGTGGCTGGAATTCAAACAGGGCATGGTTAATGCCCTGAGTTCTCCTTACTATAGCACAGGGATCTCAAACTCAAATCACCACGAGGGGCACATGAGAACTAGTAAATTGGCCCGAGGGCTGCATCACTGAAACCTTTTCATACAATGATACAAAAGTATAGTCAAAAATGAAGAGTAATATAGTATTCTATTAAAAGTCAATGTATTAACTTTTTAAAAACTGTAATGCAAAGAGGGGCTTTAATAAAATATAAACACTCAGTAATGTTTGGAGCTTAGCTGCCAGTGGAGTTGGCGCCTATGGCGGGCCGCAGGAAATAACTCCGCAAGCCGCATGTGGCCCGCGGGCCGTGTGTTTGAGACCCCTGCTGTAGCACTTAGCTGACCTAGACGGAAAGACAGAGCTAGACAGTAAAGCTTTTACCGCTGCTTTAATATGTGACCTATGCCATCGCTCACTTCCTAACTTTCAGAATGCAAAATATTGTAATGAACTGGTCTGGGTGCATGTGCTTGCCACTGCCCTCTGCTGGACAAGCATAGAAGTCCTCAACTGCGTGTCATAAGTGCTATACTGCTGACAAACTAAGCAGTAATCTCCTTGAGTTAAGAGCTTGTTTGTTTGGAGTAGAAAGATCTTAGTTCTCTCTTTGCTGGCCCTGTTAATTTCTGAGCGGCCGTGGTTTTCAACATTGTAACAAATGTGAAATTCTTCAGTGGCCACAGATGAGTTACACAATATGTTAGAAATTTCCTGCAGCCTTAATCAGGATCAGCTACTAGGTGGCACTTTAAATGAAATTAACATGATCAGTAAAAGTGAAATTCACTGGTGCATACAAGCTCAGCCCAAGGCCTATGCATTACTGAAGTCCCACTGAGCAGGATTCCTCCCTCAGGTTGACCATGATCAGCTAATGAGTTTTTAAACATGATTTGCCCTGTCTGGGTTAGAAGCAAAGTCCTGTATAAAGTCACCTTAGTTAAAGTGGGTTAGCTACTGCATTTTTACGCACCACTTTCCCCCCCTAGCATATGCGTGCCCTTAAAGAGTTGGGGAGTAAATTCTAACCCAGCTGCTGGGTTCACTTCCCTGTCTCCATAAACATGTGCGTGAGCTATTCCAAGTCTATAAAGTCTCTGCCTTTTCCTGCACCGACATTGCACTGTTGGTATCTGCGGGCATGTTTACACTCTTGTGCTGCTGTGGTGTAAATGCCTACTACAGCGACAGAAGGGTTTTTTCCCCCATTGCTGTAGGTAAGGGCAGTAGGTTGCTCAATGGAAGAATTCTTCCATTGACCTCGCTGCATCTACCCTGGGGGCTAGGTTGACCTTATTATGGTGCTCAGGGTGCAAACTTTTTCCACAGTCCTGAACGCTGTAGCTTGGTTCATCTAATTTTTAAGTGTAGACCAGGCATAATTCATTGCTTTTAACAAGAAAGGTGCTAAACCCGCCAATTTCCTTGCAGTGTATTTTCAGTGGGAGCCTGTATGGTGCAGAATGAGGCAAAAGAGTATTTCCAGGGCACCTTAAACAAACTTGCAGCTTCCTCTAGATTTGGGACTTGATAGCCTTCATGATGAGGAAGGTCTGGGTCATCTAGGTGAATTCTGAATCTGAAAGAAAATGTTTCAGTCTCCCAATCAGAAGCAGGTGTTAAAAATAACAGTCCTGGCCAACGCCACTACTGGACCTGCTAAGCAGCCAGGGGACTAAAAAGATCCTTAGATTGAGCATCTTAATAACAAAAGGTGGGCATCCCCCTTTATTGAGGGGGCAGATACTCAATCAGTCATCTCCTTCAGGTGTTTCCCCAGCAAATTGGCATTGCCTCCATCTTCTCTGCAATGAGCCTCAGCTATTTACCCTTTAAAGGCCCAGTCTTGGCTAGACACTGAGTAACCTGAGAATCTGGCTTATCAGGGTCAAATGGAGGTGAAAGTTACCAGTGTAATCATCCAAATTACTCAGATGGGTTTTGCCCAATATTCAATCTAACCCCTGGCAGAGTGAGGCAACTCCAGGCCCCACATAGAAATCAGCCAAATTGTTACAAAAGGAAAACCCCACTTCAAAGCTTACTCCACTAGAGGGATTTGAACATAGCTCCAGAGCCTGGCTGTGGTATGGCTTAAATTCTGTACAGCAGACTTTGATTAAAGAATCATAGAAATGTAGGGCTGCAAGGGATCTTGAGAGGTCATCAAGTCCAGCCCTCTGCACTGAGGCAGGACCAAGTAAACCTAAACCATTCCTGACAGGTGTTTGTCCAACCTGTACTTAAAACCTGCAATGATGGGGATTCCACAGCCTTGGAAGTCTAGTCCTGAGCTTCACTACCCTTGTAGTTTTTCCTAATATGTAACCTAAATCTCCCTTGCTGCAAGCCCATTACTTCTTGTCCTGCTCTCGGTGATCATGGAGAACAATTGGTCACCGTCCTCTTTATAACAGTCCTTAACATATTTGAAGACAGTTATCAGGTCCCATCTCAGTCTTCTTTTCGCATTGCTAAACAATTTCTCGGTGTTTTTAACCTTTCCTCATAGGTCAGGTTTTCTAAACCTTTTATAATTTTTGTGGCTCTCCTCTGCACTCTCTCCAATTTGTCCCCATATTCCCAGAACTGGACACAGTACTTCATCTCAGACCTCACCATTTCTGAGTAGAGCAGGACAATTATCTCCCATGTCATACATATGACATTGCTATTAATATACCACAGAATAATATTAGCTTTTTTTGCAACTATATCTCATTTCTGACTCATATTCAATTTGTGATCTACTATAACCTTCAGATCCTTTTCAGCAGTACCACCACCTAGCCAGTTATTCCCCATTTTGTAGTTGTGCATTTGATTTTTCCTTCTTAAGTGAAGTATTTTACACTTGTCTTTATTGAATTTCATCCTGTTGATTTCAGACTAATTCTCCAATTTGACAAGGGCATTTTGTATACTAATCCTGTCCTCCAAAATGCTTGCAACCTCTTCCAGCTTGGTATGGTCTTCACATTTTATAAGCATACTCTCCACTCCATTATCCAAGTCATTAATGAAAATATTGACTAGTGCTGGATCCAGCACTAACTCTGTGGGACTCCACTAGATAAACAGAGTCCTGCGCGGATACAAATTTATATCCGCGGATGCGGATATCCGCAGATATAAATATGTATCCGAGGAACTGCAGGGCTCTCCGGGGAACCACAGCAGTGAAAGGAGCAGAACGTGGGGCCACCGCTCCCAGGATCCAGCGCTCCGTGCTGGAAGCTCCTCCGGCACGGCTGTACCACCCGCAGCCCTGCCCCAGCCCTGCCTGCAGCCCTTCCACACAGCTATCTGCATCTCCTGTCTGGGGGTGTGCACGCTGCTTGAACACAAGAGCGTGACCAGGGACAGCTGCCGGTGAGCCGGGTGCCCGCCCCAGTGGGCAGGGTTAGGGGCGGTACAGCCACACCAGAGGAGCTTCCGGCATGGGGTGCTGGCTCCTGGGAGCGGCGGCCCCATGTTCTGCTCCTTTTGCCTCTGCGGTTCCCGGGAGAACCCTGCGGTTCCGCGGATACTGATTTATATCCATGGATATAAATTTGCATCTGTGCAGGGCTCTATAGATAAACCTAATTTGACAGTGAACCATGGATAACTACTCTTTGAGTATGGTCTTTCAACCAGTTGTGCACCCACCTAATAGTAATAGCATGATTCATTTCATCACGTGAAAAAGTGCCAAGATGGATAGGGGTTATGTGATTTGTCTGTCTGTCTTTCTCCATTTGTCTGTCAGTCTCCTTTGCAAAAGGAACAGATTAAACAGTCTTGTCAAGAATACATCATTGAAGCTCAGCTGCCTCCCAGAGGTGATTCAAGACACCTGCTTTGTGCCTCTCATACAAGAGCTCAAGGTAAGATAATAAGTGGACTGAATGGAGGGAAGGAAGCAGCTTAGAGTCATTTTGTCATGAGCTGAGCAAGAGCTCAGCCACCTTAGCATTACGGGATCCTGTTTCAAACTAGTGACAAGCAAACTTCAGAAGGCTTGGAGATACAACCCAAAGGGGCATCCAATACCGTCAATGCTTATCTGAAACTTACCTAAACTATGGCTCTGACCCAGCAAAGCACTTAAGCAGGTGCGTAGCTCTGCTGATTTCAGTGTGATTACTCATGTTTAAAGTTAAGCATGTGCTTAAGTGCTTTGCTGGATCACAGCCCTGGTGAGCATCTTGAGGCTGCAAAACTGATCTAATAATCTCCCAAGATAGGTTCCCATGAGGTTTCCCGTGCTTCCTAATACGAGGCCAGAAACAATACAATAGAGATGATTTGGAGACTCAAAATCATTTGGATCCAGATCTCAACAAACCCAAGGGTCTAGAGGTGTTTGGATCTGGGGCACAGGCATAGTTTGACTTCTATTTTTGGTGGGGGCGGCTCCAGTCAGGTTAATAAGGACATGCGCGTGGGGAGGAGGCAAATTCCACGCCTGCCTGCGGCTTGCCGTTTGAGGGGGCAACGTTCCCTCTTCCCTCCAAACTATGCTCATGATGTGGGCTACTAGTTCAGATCCATTTCTAGCCAAGAACAGCACTTCTTTGGCACTTTCATTATCAGCTGGAAATTGGAAATCGAGAGCCATCTGAAAATGAAAGAAAAAAAAAAGTTGGCTGAACTTTGAAGCGCAAAACAGCTTGCTTTTGAATTTTGGACCGAAGTTTGGGCCAGGTACTTTACCCAAACTGTTCTGCCAGTTTTAAACAAGTGATCAGTAAAAAAAAAAATGTTCAGATGCAAAAAATGTACTAAAATTTTTCTCTTCCCGCCCAGTTCCTTTAGCAAACAGGCCTGCTCTTAGAAATAAGGCTAAAACTTACATCCATTCTGACTGCCCATTACAGGACTGGGAATTGCTAATGTTCCTATAGGCATAAAACATTTGTAAATGTACTGGAGAGAAATTTGGATTCTGTGGCCAAATCCTGCCAATGTTCATGGATGAGATGGGGTCGGGGTTGAAAAAGAAGCCAACATCAGCAAGACAGGATTCTTTGGCCCTAAAGAATATTATATGGCACTGAGGCATCTATTGTCTAGAGGATGTAACTTGTCAACCCCTTCAGTTCACTGGTACTCCTGCTGCATTAAATGTGACACACACAGACACAGAGGTCTGTGTGACAAAGGAAGCTTAAGGGCTTGTCTACACTTACAGCGCTGCAGCTGCAACAGGTGCAGATGTGCCCCTGTAGCGCTTCGTAAAGACACTAGCTACACCGACGGGAGAGCTTCTCCTGTCGGTGTAGGTACCCCACCTCCCCGAGAGGCGGTAGCTATGTTGATGGGAAAAGCCCTACACTGCTGTCTATGCTAGGAGTTAGGTCGGTATAACTACATTGCTTAGGGGACTGGTAGTTGTACCAACATAAGTTTGTAGCATAGACCAGGGCTTGAACTCACCATGAAATATATTCCTGTGCCTAGAACATAACATCTTACTGAACTGATGTCAATGTGATATGTTCTACTTAATGTAAATCACTGAAAGAAAGAAAGAAATGGTCTGAATCTGACCTGCCTGGAAACTCCCAGTGCCCCTTACACAGTCTAAACAAATATTTATTTAAATTACTCAAAATGCCCCACTCTTTTATATGTATCCCTGAAGAGCGCCATAAAACATCTACAAACAGGACTCCATTAACCTCTGCTGCCCTGAGTTAGAGGAGCATATTTCAACTGCAGTTAAATTGAAGTTTAATAAACTCTTGGCCTCTGTTGGCTCCCTCCACGACCCCTTCCCCCTCTGTCTTTCCTCCATGACTTATTACATTGGCATTCAGTATGAACAGCAGCTGCCAATATGGGGGACTCATTAGTGCTGCTCTTGCTTCTGATCTGACTGGTAAAGCACCTAACAGTGTTCAATCAATCACAGCTCTAAGCGGCTGCAACAATCTCACACCTCTTATTTTTTCGGTGGGGGAGGTGATCGAGTGGCTCCTTCTGGCCTTAATCTCTATGACTCTATGTGAGTCCCCAAAGTTGGATTGTCCTTTTGACTGAAGAAAATTAGATGCAACTCTCTGTCACCACAGCGGCTCCTCAATGGGCAAAGAGGAGGCGTTCACCCCCAAAGGTCGGAACTCATCCCACCAGCCCAGAGAATTATTCTCCCTGACTGGATAGCAAGAACCTGTTAAAGGGGAGTGGAAATGCTACCACATGATTTGGGCAACCAATGACACACCACAATTACCCCAAGAGTCAAACACATTGTTCACAAACAATCCAAAGGCTGAACATGATCCACAGAAATGATATTACAAATGCTTACAAATAACAAAGACATTCACAGAAACTGGGATTAATTTGCCAATGACTTCTTAGCCAGAAAGGGAGCTAAATTCATAAAGAATATTCTAAATCTATAGCTTAGCCAGCTCTCATGACAACTAACCAACTTGGCTCTGGGTTGATCTGTTTTAATTATATATAGCGAGGCACAGAGAAAATGAAATTCATTTCAAAACGCCATTGGATAATTTTGAGCAACCAAAACATTGAGACAATTGCATTCTGTTTGTGGAACTGTAAAGGAGGTGATGAATTATTCAATGGATAAATTGCTCATTTGAACTCATTCACTAGTTCTTTTCATGGCAGCGCATGGAGTGGTGAATTTTGTTTCACTTAAAATGTCAATAGTGCCTGCAATAATTTTAATGGTCACAAACAAACAATAAAACTAAGATTATGTGAGTCCAACAGAATTTTTATCTTTGTTTTTTCCTACGTCACTAGTTTGGCTTTGTTGTTATTACCATCTGTTTCTGTCAGATTTTTCAGTATCCCACCCCTTACTACTCTATCTTCCTAAAAGCTTGATTCTGCACTAGTGACTTCAATGGGAGTATGGCCATTGACTTTAATGGGAACAGGATCCGGTTAAAGATTTTTATACAGTAAACATACAGTGAAAAAAAATAGTATGTGATCATGTAATTAAAAACTGTATCATAATGCACATGCATTATGGGTGCTGAATGAAGGTTCCATAGACAGTCTGAATATTGGCATTTCCTAACTTTTGAGTTCTCGACTTTGCAACCTTAATAAAATTCTTTTAACATAGGAAATTACACATAAAAACCTACATTTTTAAAAAGCAAATGGAACCCACCGCTCCAGATATTCCATCATGTGGCATCATATTCACACCCACATAGGTCATCAGCAGGGTTGGAACTGTTAGATCAACCACAAGACTTCTGCCACTTGAGCTAACAGAGTAAATGATAGCAGTAGTAGGTTGTCATCCTCTATGTGGACCAGCACGAGAGGGGGATGGCAAACTTTGCCAGTGGCTTCACAGATATTTGCTGACAGCAGAGGAATGGTGAGATTCAGGAATCTTGGGTGCCATTTCAGGCTCTGGAGGGAAGCGTCCTCTAGTGGGAACAGATTCTTCTGCCCATTTCTCCGAAGCATGAGCCCTTCTGCCCCATTCCCTCCAAACTGTCCCTGTCCTGGTCCTATCTCTTCGTCACCCTGGACTCCTCATCTCACTCTCATTCTCCTCACTTAGCCAGTCCCAGTCTCCATACCTCAGGCTTCTCATCTCAGTCCCAGTCTCATTGCCCAGTTATGCTTCTTCACTCAGGGAACAAGAAACAGGCTAATGCATCTAATTGCAGCTAACCTACACAGATCAGATTTCAAAGATCAAACGAATGCCTCACATACACTCTACAGCCCAAGGCATAGCCGTCCCTTGGGTCTGGCGAACTGGGGTGACCGCTCTGGGCCCCGTGCTTTGGGGGGCCCCATGGGCTGGACTGATTGGCCGGCGCGGTTTGTCCGGGATGTGATGGGTCGGTCCCAGAAGTGATGGATTTGTCACTTCTGCTCTGGGCTCTGCACTCCCCCTAGGGATGGCCCTGGCCCAAGGATTACTCACAAAAACCACTCAGCAAATAATCTTGGATCAGCAAATCTGCAAAAGTCATAAATTTCTCATGGACAATTCATAAACAGAAAAAAGGATATTTCACTCAGCTCTAGTCCTGGATAGTGAATTTAGTCTCCGGATCTTACAATATGATTTACGTGGGAGGACCTTTGTGTGCATGCACAGAGTTCTACTGAATTCAGTAGAGCTCTGCACGGGCAAAAGGGTCCGTCCATATGGAGCAGATTTCATGACCAGGATTATAGTCCTTAAATTATGCCTCTTCTAGTCAGAGTGCAAGTGGGGGGAAAATAGCAGGGAGAATTTAATGGAAATGTGAGTCAGAGCAGGTATATGTGAATGGTGTGTGCGTGGGAAGGATAAAAATCAATGGTCATAAAAAATTAAATTGCACCAACATTTGTTGAAGACACATGTTCAAAAGGTACTTCTTGTTTCAGAATTTCATGTCTGACAGTAACCAAACTCTCCCTGCCCCCTGCCCATTTCCTTCCGCTCAGTTCTTTAGCAATGGGCCTATCTGCAGGGGTCTGGAAAGAATGAAATTAAGGAAGAAGAACGGATAAACAATTCAGGTTCCAGTTCCTGGAGAATCATGGAATTCACCGCAGGGAATAAGAGGGAGGGAAAGGAGGGGAGAGAAGAAATTTGCTTAGTATTGCCAGAGACTCTGACTCCCAAACTGTCCCAGACTCTAGGATCAGTGGAATGATTGAAAGGAAAGTTGTTGTGTTTGGGAGGGCGGGGGGGCGGGGGGAGGTTGTTTCTGTTTTTTTCTAATAGGATTCCTGCTTCACTGTCGCCTCAGTTTTCTAGCTCACTTTGTATTTGGGTCAGACTTGTGCAGGGTCCCTAAAAAGGCAGAAAAGTGTAAGAGAGACTTTTCTCATCGAGTTTTTTCCAGGCAGCCCATTTTGTTTGTGCCACCACAAGCATCTTAGGAGAACAGATCTAGTCAGAAGTGAATAATGATTTTCCTGGCTGCACAACTCCTTCAGTGGAAACAGTTAGACCATCTCCCACTGAGCCTGTATATTTCAGAAAGCTGGGACTTCAGAACTACAGCTTCAGTCCTGGGGGGACACGTGGAAGCGCTGCCCCAGGTGCAATGGGTAAAGCTGGAATGGAGGAAGCATCATCTTTGTGTCTTTGCAAAGCACATGGTCTGAGCTAAACAGTTAAGTGACGGCAATGGGAAAATCCTGCATGTGGAAACCTAGGTCTCTGTTTCAGAGTAGCAGCCATGTTAGTCTGTATCCGCAAAAAGAACAGGAGTACTTGTGGCACCTTAGAGACTAACAGTGACATTCTAGGAGGATGGTCTAACATTTCCAACAGGAGACTGGGAGTTCGAAGGTCCGGATTCTTTGCTAAGTGACTCTGTGCCTCAGTTTCCTCTCTGTAAAATGGGGATGATAATACTTGGCTTCTTCATTAAGGGCAGGGAAGTTGTGGGGCTCAGATGCTACAATAAGAAGTGAGACAGATAAAAGGATTAAATAGTAACTGTTCACTTTGATAGTCTCCAATGAAGGACAAGAGAAATGTTCAAAGTATTAGAAAATAATGCAGGCAGATGGCAAGCCTCAGGGGGTTGGGAATGGGCCCAGAGCCTCATAGGTATTTAGGCTTCTAACTTCCAGTGAAAACAATGGACCTTTAAGGATTTGGGCCATGGTGTCTTTCAGCTCTAGTCTGCTTGTGTGAATCCAGAGAGGGTCAGGTGACCAAAGTTACTATCAACTGATGACTGTTCAGCAGCCAACGTGAAATGCATTTGGTGGATCTTAGGTTAGTTTCTAGTGGACAACTATTTACATCACAAAATCACCAGCACAACTCCCACTAATTGTCTCCTTCTCTGCACAGACCCTAAGACTGAATGGGACACAGAGATTAAACTCCCCTCTAACCCTTACGTCAGGTCTGAAGCACATAGGCAGGGATATTTTATAGCCTATTCAGTGGATAAAAGACTTCACTTTGTAGGGCTGTTAAATAGGCCGGTACTTTTCACAAGCACCGAACTGATACGTATGCACGCACGTGCTTTTTATAGGACCTTAGTATTAGTAATGTACACTATACAAGCCTTGGGGCCCAAAATGCCCCTTCCTATGGATCTCCTAGTTTACGCAAAGAGATTGATTTATGGGGGTTGAGATTGAATGATCTGTTTACTGAGATTTGTTTTGATACAAGAGAAAATGATACTGAATGAGGGGAAGGATGCAGCTGTTACCCTTGTTCACCTGAATGGTTAGACAGTATTCACGGTCTTGCAGGAGAAGTTGATGATGGAGTCAGGTATTTATTTGATACAACCCTCTCTGTTTACAAGGAATGAGCATAATGTTCTGTTTTCCTGAGCACAGTAGGAATCAAACAACAGGAGACCATTTTTTTGCTCAGTATTCCAAACCTCTTTTTCCAGCCAGCACTCTACCCAAAAAGCTGTCTCTTAGGGTCACACTACAGGTGCTTCTCTGGCTGTCTTGGGCTTCCTTGTTGCCTTCTCAATCTGCTTCTGAAATGTTTCTGACTGCATCAGTTCATACACACACAGCTCCACCAAAACAATACCCAATCCTCTGCATTTGCCTTCAGTCCCCAGCAAAACCCCTCCACTCACATAGCCTCGCTCCTGACCCACCTTGCATATGGCCTGTGTATTGTCTCAGCTATTTTACTCCAGAATGAGTTTAACTCTTCTTACATTGATCCTGAACGATGGGCAGCTATCACACCCACTAGCTTCAATGAAATGTCACCTAACTCCCAGCATAACCATGCCCCTATCTTAATTGACCCATTGTACCCAGTGAGTCCAAAACGGTGATGCCCTTTATGACCCCGCCCAAACAGAAAGAAAAAACATTATTTACCAGTTACGAATGATACGAGCTTAGCTATTCATTTAATTGGTTAGTTCTCATGCTGTTTCTTGGACAGTGCAGAGACCAGTGAACACATTATGTGCCTCCATGATATCCTGTCCTGAGCCAACTCTGGTGCATTATGAGGTAAGATGCCTGTGAGGGACAGATATCTGTTGACGCCATCCAGCCATCATGTTTTAGGTCTTCTGGTTGGCCTTTTCCATCCTGCTTTCATTAGGCTGAAATCAAAGATGATTCTCACAGGGAAATTGGTAGGGATTTAGCCCAGATGATCAAACCACCTTAAAAGAGCTTTGGGTGACAGAGAAAAGCAAATGGATCTCTTCGTTCGACTTCAGTTTATACCATTTGATGTTTTTAGTCATTCAGAGATGCTTCATCTGAATGGTGTCCAGCTTCTTTTCTATCTTGGCAGTGAAGGACCATGTTTCATAGTTCATATAAATACATAATGTTTTTCTGTCAGAACACATTCACATCACCAATCCAAACTGATTTTACTCTAGTCCAAGTCTCCTTGAAGTTCTTCTCTCCCTGCCCAATTTCCTTTCTACCACCCAAGTAGAACTCATCAAAAATTGTCTATTGTAATGCTGGCTGACAGACAGAAACTGCCCAGTCTGTTCTAATGGGGAACTCATTACTGTCACGACTCTCCTAGCCTCAGCTTCTACAGCTACAGTCTTAGTTTTGGAGGGGTAGCCAGGCTGAAATTCAGTCCCCCGGTACCTCATCAGATGGTCCTTATGAATAATGTTGGGTTTAGTCCAGGGACCCAACTTTATCCTATACATAACATCATTTATTTAGGTCATTACTGTAGAGGGTCTCTCTCAAGGTTTATCCAGAGTAGGGCTGCTACCCTTCTTTCACCTTGGATTGTGAAACCAAACCAAATCCCTTCTTTCCTTATATGATCTTCCATCATAGAGGGTTTTTTTTTTCATTTTTTCAGAGGCTATCAATTTTTCCTCCAGCTAAGGTGTGGACTTTTTCAGTTTTGGATTGTAGGGTTCCACATAGTCCACATGGTTCAAATCTTTGTTCCACCTCAGGAACTCCATACAAAAAGTTAGCTGGGGTCCTAAGCTCATCCCAAACATGAAGAGTGCTGGGGTACATTTTGTACTCTATAAGCCATCAAAAGGAATGGGATATGCTGGTTCCATTCCCTTTGGTGCTGTTCTACAAAGGTAGTCCCAGAATCCTACTGAACCTTTACTCCATCCAATCAGATCGCAGGTGTGCTGGGGTGTTGCAAGTGTTGTGGATCCCAAGAATCTCAAATACCTGCTGAAACACTTTGAATTCAAAGTTTCTCCCTGGATCTGTGTGTAACTCACCTGGGACCCCAAATCTGGTGAAGAATTCATTCACTAGGACCCCTCCTACTGTCACAGCCTCTTGATTCCTTATTAGATAAGCTTCAGGCCATTTTGGAAAATAGTCCATGGCTACAAACTAATATGGATTGCCAGACTTTCTCAGGCAGAGGCCCAAGTGCATCAACAGTAATGCACTTCCTTGATGTCCCCAGGAGATACTGCTGCCTCGAGGCTCCCCCAAGGCAAAGCATGCATCACATTTCCTGTGCCAGTTTTCTACATCCTGCCTGCATTTAATCCAGTAGAAATTCTTCCTTAGCTTGGCAAAGGGTTTTGCAACCCCAAAATGCCCAGCAGTTTTCAAATCATGAAATAACCTCAAAACTTCCTTTTTCAATATGGTACAGCCAAGAGATAAATATAGTTAATATAGGTATATAAGATAAATATAGATAAATATAGGTATCATCTCCAGGGTGTTCCCATCTCCTATACAATATTTCATCTTTAAATTCCAAGCTTTCCCACTCTGAGCGGAAAGCTTGTATTGTGGTATTCTGAGGGGATACTATATTCCAAGGTGGCTGCATTTGCCAAATGATTTTCCAATCACACTATCCTGATATTAGGATCTTCTCTTTGGGAAGCTGTTAGCTGATTTGGAGTCCATTCCTGCAAATTCACATCCACTGTTCCAGTGGATGAACCGGGAACATTTGCACTTCTGCAAATTATGGCAAGAAAGGCGACAGCCATGAGCTCCTGAGCACACTCATCCCTGTGGGCAGCCAACGCCTTGCTCTTCTACTTCGGGCAGTGTTTGTAATGAGCCTCCTAGTAAGGCCATCTGGACAAGTCATCAGCATTTCCATGCTGGTGCCCAGACCTGTCTGAGACTATGGAAATCACAGCACTGCAGTTTTTCCAACCACTTGGCAAGTAGCCCCTCAGGATTCCTGAAACTAAAGAGCCGTTGCAGGGATGCATGGTCTGTCCTGACCACAAACTTTCTGCCATACAAATAGTAGTGAAAATATTCCATAAATGTAATCGCTGCCAGGAGTTCTTTTCTGGTGGGGGAATAATTTCTCTCTGGAGAATTTAGACTATTGCTGCAATAAACCACCACCCTCTCAAGTCCCTTGTGCTCTTGGGTCAATACTGCCCCCAAACCGTAAGCACTAACACCTGTGTCCAATATGAAAGGGGGTTTGAAACATGGGTAGGCCAAGACAGGAGCAGTCACAAAAGCCTTTTCAACTCTGAAAACGCTAAATCGCACTCTGCTGACCACTGAAATGGTTCGCTGTTTCTGATTCAGTTTAGGCAGTGGTTTTGTAATATTCGCAAAGCCACAAATAAACCTTCCATAACAGGAATAGAAACCTACACAACTGCACATATCTGAGAGTGTCTGCGGGACAGGCCAATTCTGTACAGCCTTGATTTTCTTTTTGTTGGTTGAAATCCTCCCCTCATTGACTGTGTGCCCAAGAAGGTAAGTTACCTCTTTTTCATACAGCTCACACTTCAGTTTCATCTTGGGAGCCTTAAGCTTGTGGCAGACCATTTGTAAATGTATCAGTTCATGTTCATCAGGTATTAGCATGCACCGACCAGGATATCATGTCAGTAGAGCAAATAAGCGAAGAGTGGTGTGCCATTCCATACCCTTTCTATTAGCCTCTCAAATGTGTCTGATACACAGGCAAAGCCAGCCCTTTACATTGCCACAGGCCTTGCCCTGCTGTGAAAGCATTCTTTTCTCTGTCATTTGGCTCTTCTTCCACTTGCCAATTCCCACTTCTAGGATCCAGTATGAAAAGCCAGATTGAACCTGATACAGCATCCAGCATATCATCTATTCATGGTAATGGATATGTGACTTCTTTTCTTTTTCTATAGTACACACCGAATCTGATGCTGCCATCTTTTCTTCTTAACCAGAGCTATGGGTGAGGCCAAGGGCTGGTTGAAGGCTCAATTATGCTTTACTGATTTGTTTCCACAATGGCCTGTAAAACCACTTCCCTCTTTGCTATTGGCAAATGTGGATGTTTAATGGGTTAGTTTTCCCCAACATCAGTCTGGTGTTGAACCAGTGCAGTGCAACCTACACCTTTGTTAGTTCGGAAGAACTCCTGATTCCTAACCAGAAATCTTTTAGACTGTTCAATTGCTTCTCATTTAAATATACAACACTGCACTGGAACAAGTCCAGTAGAAACTCTGGGAGCTCACCTTCCCCGTTTCCTCTTGTAGTTTTCTTTTATTCCAGCATGTATTAGATCCACTGGTTTACATTTTGCAATAGTGGTTCCTTTTTCTATTTTTTAAACTATTTGTTGCTTGTCAGAAATATTCAGCAAATGATCAGGAATCTGTTTCTGATTCAGATCCACAAGAACTTTAGCAGATATAAGCTAGATTTCCCTCCTGAGACCCTGGATCTCAAAGCAGGTTTATGTAGCTGATGTTATCATATCTGCCCCTGGAAGCGGGACAACTTGTTCACTGAAAAACAATTGCCTATAAACCATGTGCTTCACCTGGGCCGCATCTTCCAGAGGTTCAAAATACAATTTTGCCCAGTTTTGGACTGATGTCTTTGCTCCAGTCACTGTCTACATTTGAGACCAATTACGGGGATCAGTTTTGGATCCCCTATTCCCTGTCCTTCATGACTGGTCTAATAACTATTATGTTTGAGCCAGTGTCCACTACTACTATTCAATTCACAGATCCTATCACACTTTCAATAGGCAAACTCCCATTGTTGTTGTTTAACAGCCGAGATCTAAACCAAAACTATAGGGCTAATCCTTGTATCTCTAAGCTTTGTCCATTCAGTTTGGTTGCCTCCCCATTTCCTGAGCTGGGAGAGGGGCTTTTACTAGACATTTGTGATGCTCTGTCCTGGCCTGCTTTATATTTATAACAATCCTTTATGTGGCCAGTTTTTTCACACTACCAGCATTTAACTGAACTGCTTCCCTTCATTTTTTCATTATTGTCAATTTCCCTTGTTTTACAAACAAAATTAATCATTTTTCTAATAATTCAAAAATGTAATAAACCAGATTAGAATACCCTTTTCGATCATATATATTAGACACAGAGCTGTACTTACAGGGCTAATGGCAGTCAGCTTCTATCTTCCTCACTAGCAGCTGTTTCTTCCTCTGGTGAACAGCTGCAAGAAAAGATTCAAGTTCTCTGATAAATTCCACAGTCTTTCCAAGTGTCTTTGGCCTCCTTTGGTTGATCTGCAAATCCAGGTCCCACTGAGCATCCATAAACTGGTCCATTGCAAATTTATCCTGGAAAGCCTGTCCTCACTGGTAAGTGGATATGCCAGGAACACAAGTCTCCTTAGGCCCGCTGCTATTTCAGATGTGGTGTCTTCTTCCCTCTCCTGCTAGCTCTTAGCTGTGCCCTGGCCCGCTCAGATTGACGACTGTCTCCAAATCAAATATTAAGGGCTTGTACCAGGTCTGGATAACTTGCTGTCTTTTCTGGGGCTAAGTTCTTCAGCACTGTCAGAGCTGGATCACCCTAGGTGGACACTAGAAACCTTACTTTCTGTTAATCTTCCCAGCCATTTATTTGAGTTATGGCATTAAAAACTGAGCTAAATAAGCCTCCCAGGGAGTTTCCCCTTCAAAGACAGTGGGGTTTTGCACTATTTGAGCTGGGACAATGTGACCTATCCCCTCTGAGCCTCTGTGGATTACAAATGGGAGAGAGAAGTGTTCTAAATGTCCTACCTTATCCAAATCCTCTGGCTGGCCCAATTCCTCATCCAGGTGGCTGCCTTCCACTGTGGTCTGTGACCCTTTGATTTCCTTCTGAAGGTGATTTTTCAGTTCCCTATCTCCTTGCTGCAGCTCATCAATGTTTGCAAGTTCCCATTTGGCCAAAGTGTTCCTAGTCTCTCCTATTTCAGGAAAACCTTCTAGGACATGGCAGTCAGGTAACTGGTCACCTCATTGATCCATCTTGCCATTCCAGACTGGGAGTGTTGCACCTGGGCCTCCCATTGTCCCTAGACACTGTGTAGTTGCTGCCCCAAGAATGATTTCATCTCTGCCTGCAGGTCAATTTTCATTCCCTTCCTGGGAACCCTCCAGATACAACTTTATTTCCTTTTGTGAAGCTTCCAGCTTTTGATTTAGATCTTGATTTAATTCCTTCTGGTTTTGCTTTACTTCCTTTTGTCCATCTATGATTTCTATGAGTCCACTCATCATGTGTGCCATCTCAGGTCATCAGGAATCATCGGCTCACAATTTTTCTCCTTGGAAACCAGATCCCAGCCTTAACACCAGCTTAACCCTTTTGACATGAGCGGTTAGCCAATATTTGGGGTTTTGTGGGGAGGAGCAATTGATGATAGAGCTAGGTATTTTTTTGACGTAATCCTGTTTATTTACAAAGAAGTACATACTAAATCCTGTTTCCCTGAACTAAATGGGAGCCAAACAGAACAGTTTCCTTGGTCAATATTCCAAGCCTCTTTTTATAGCCAGCACTCTAACCAAAAAACTCTCTCAGCTTTTCTCTCAGGGGTCACACTACAGATACCTCTCTGGCTCTTCTTCTCTTCCTCGTTGCCTTTTCTGTTTGCTTTTGAGGTGTTTCTGACTGCATCTGCCCACACAGCTCCACCAAAACAATATCCAGCACTCTGCATTCAGACCCCAGTGAAACCCCTCTGCCCACATTACTCAGCTCACAGAAAGTTCTGACTGCCCCTTCTCACCACTCTGTTCCCAGCTCTCTCCGTTTCTCTCTTTCTTTGCATCTCCCCCCCCCCACCCCTCATATTTCTCCTCTCCTTCCCCAAATCTCTCTCTGATGGAAAGAAGATCCTAGAAAGGTCAAGGTCATTAGAACTATTCCTATCATAGCATCTCTTCTTAATTAACAGTTGAAATATGGATCTCCATTCACTAGAGCAGAAGCAAAAACTGTGAAGTGCAATAAACAATATTTTTGAGGAAAATATAATATTCAAGTATAGCTAAACACCATTTAAAGATATATAGTTTTCTTCCTTGAATACGTATACTGCCATTTAAAAGTCTGGAGCAGCTGAAAAGCCAGTGACTGGTATAAATTACCATAACATTCCCCTTATTTATATGAAATATTTCCGTTCATCTTTATGTAAATATTCTTGAATTGCAAAGGTCCTAGTCTTGCTGGGGAACACCTCAGGTTGTTCCTAATTCTGAACTAATGTTCTTTCCTTTTTGAAAATACTTCTATACAAAGATATTGCCCTTACATTTTCAAAAATGACTTGTGATTTTGCGTGCATTCATTTTTTGAATGCCCAGCATGGGACATCTTAGAGACTTCATTTTCAGAGGGCCGGTGTTCAGCATTTTCTGAAAATCTGGGCCCTTTCAAGTGTCTCAAGTTGGACACCCAAAAACGGAGACATCCATATTTACTACTCACTTTTGAAAATTTAGGCCATTAATGTCTTTTGCAAAGTTAACCAGTTTAAGATATAGACAGGTCAGAGCACTTGAAAACATCTGATCAGCTACAGTTTAATACTTTGAATATGGGTCTGTCAATCAAGAGACCTAGTCTCTCTCTCTGATTCTGCCACCGACTCTCAGTTCAGCACTGGGCAAGTCACTTTCCTTCTCTGTGCCTCAATTTCTTCAACTGTAAAATGGGGATAAGTATACTTTCCCATTTTTGCAACATGCTTAGAGGTCAATGGGTGAAAACCACTATAGAAGTGCAACGTTATTGATAAGATAATCAATGGCTATAAAGATTTTAATATGTAATTGACAACAGAGCCAGACACTTGGACAACTATGTGGCTAGGGATGTGGCTGGAGATCTCCTTAAGCACTAGACGTTGGCTGAGAGCCACCAAGACACCTCCTCCCTCTTACAAGGGAAACTCATCAAGGCTTTGCATGCAGGATTTGGAAAGGGAATAAATCTTTTAGATCTGAGGGACTGAAGTCTGCACATTAGCTCCCCTTAAACTCTGAGTGCATTAACTTGGGAGGTTAGAAACCAAAGCCAAAAATCTCTTTTGATTCACAACTTGTTTTGAGCAGTCAGCCATAAAGCAGCCAGTGAATCACTCCCGCCAGTTAGTCATGCAACCACAGTGAACGTAGACTCAAAAAGGAGCACAAAATAAACAGCCTGCAGCCCCAGATAACACACACACAGCTCATTTGTGCTATCTGGCATGAATATATATTGTTAATGGGACTCCTACATCAAACCCTCAGTAAAAGACACATTTGTTAAGCATTCCCAAGTCTCTCTCCCCATCAGCTTCTTCATCTGTTTTGCAGCGTGTTGCTTTCAAAACAATTCAGACTAATAAACGTTTAAGACTCTTTTGTCCTCCTCCTTCTGCTGCTGGTAAAACCTTTGCAGAAAGCGGTGGATAAAGCAGAGTGAAATGAAATCAGCACAGGACAACTTGAAAATAAACAGCCCTGGTGCGAAAGGAAACCTTCCTGCCTAGAAAAGAAAGATACAAATAAAGGGGAGGTTGACACATCAGTGTTATAAACAGCTTGGTTCAGGAATCCTATAAAACTCTCAAGCCAGATCTACCGGCCAAGCCAAGAGAAGCAAAACGGTTTGGAAACAGACTCAAATAAATCATCTTGCGAAGACCCAGGGACACGCACGAGCCATACCTTCGCCTCCTCCGCTGCTCGATTAGCTCACTGAGGAAATCCTACAGGTTTGTGTGCGCAGATAGGAGAGACTCCGCAACCTCCAGTATCCGCTTAAACCTAAGTTTAGCCAAACTTCTTGGCGCGCTCTCCCTCCCCTCCCTGGGAGGGTGCTGCTGGAGCCTTTGAATGGCAGATCTGGTGGCCCTATTGTAAAAAAGAGAAGGCAATTGCCAAAGCAGCGTCAGCTGCACCTCGGGGAGCCCTAAGACGCGAACCTGGCACAGAAACCCGGCGTTACAAAACATGGGAAGAGGCCGCTTCTCACGGGAGCCAGCTGCGCGCACTGCAGAGGCGAGCCCACGGGCCGGCTGCTCTGTGGCGCTGCACGTCTGCCTGCTGCGCTCCCTCGACTCCTGCCTCCTTTCCCCAGCCTGCTTCCCTTCCTCTGGGGTTGTCTCGTGTCATTGCTCGCCTCTTGCTCCTCTTCCTTCCTGTCCTTCGGGCCCGTCGCTCCTGTTCCCTTCCTGGCTTTTCGGGGGAGCGGGTCATTTCCCCGGCTCTTCGGCTTTGCTCGTTTTTCATGCCGGGTTTCTTTCTGTCCGCTGTCTCCGTGCTGGGCTTGCTTTTCCCGCACCCCCCCTGGCTTTTCTTCTCGCCTTTCCTTCCTTCGGCTCGCTCTCTGGTGTAGTCTTTAATTTCACTCCAGGTATGTATCTCCGAAACATATTCACTCCCCCTTTACCACTGACGAGCGTCTGTGGACACCCGGAGTCTCTCTCGACCCTTGTCTCTCTACGCGAGCAGAGCCCAGTTCAAAGCTTCGGAGGGGAGTGAAAGTTCAGGACCTGTAACGCCGGCCCCATTCAGCCCGGGCCTAGAGAAAGTCTGGCTCTCTCCTGAGATCCCCTTCGGCTCTGAGCCCCATCCGTCACATCTGGAACCTGGGCTCCCCTCTGAGCCCTGTCCGTCACATCTGGCTTCAGTGCAGTACTGCGGTACAGGAAGGGGCTTTAGCTGAGGGGAGATGGAGCGGGGAACGAGATGGGGGCAGGATATGTGTGTGTAATCCCCTCTTCAGACAGTGCCAGACGCTATCCTGGTGACACAGCCCTAGTGGGTCCTTCCCGTTGTGTGTTCCCCCTCTACGACTTTCAATCTATTATTGCTGGGGCGGGGGGCAGATTAAAGAAGAAAAATTGGGTCTGAGACAAACTTCTCTTTGCATGTCCGGCTACCTTTGATCGACGCAACAGGCGGGTCCCTTGGAGGATGGAGCCCAGAGCATCACATTTGAAAAAAAACCATTGTGTTGTTAATGGATAGTTTATTTACAGGTACAATTGCCCGTTTCCCCAGTGGGAGAGATAGATGGGTGTTCTACTCCACTGCTGATGGTCAGAATCACACTGAGGCAGGGGGATATTAACTACGGAGGGGGCTGCACTGCTTTCTCCCCACTGGCCCCTCTGCAAACTCCTTTTCAGCTCTGATCCCTGTTCACCGTGTACAACAAGTAACCTCACATCCAGCCCCCTTCCCAGGTAGCGAAGAGCCTAACCGACTCTTATTCCCATTGCTGTCTAAAATGCTTCAGTAAGTATCCTGAAGAGAGGAGAGTGGGGTGAAAGAGGAGGAGGGGAGGGGGTTTATGTTCAGGGATAGAGAAGTATAAATGATGCATTCCCCAGCGAAGGGTGACCACAGGTCCCCCAGGGGAGAGGCAAGAACACCCACCCAGTACTTAATCATGCACCATTCTCGCTACCCCCCAAGCCCAGTGTGTCGCTTCGGTTCCTCGCCTCCAGCTCGCTCAGAGCAACCCGCGTCTCCCTTGTACCTTGCTGAATCCGGAGGATCTTTTTTTACACACACACACACACACACACACACACACACACACACACACACACACACACACACGGAGTCGGAGGAGTGGGGAGCATTTGAACACTTTGCGAATGGCGACTTCAGGGAATTCAGCGCAGGGGACTCTCCCGCACCTGAATGGGGATAGCAAGCAACAAATAAACAAACAAAACTGGCCCCCAGTGGCCCCAACCAGCAAAGATGCTGCCAGCCTCCCAGCGCCTCTGAGGAGGGGAAGGGGCGAGGAAGCTTCTCAGAATGCACCTTCCCCAGCTTCCTGGCACCGGGGGAGCTGCCGGGCAGAGAGAACCCGAAAAGAAAGGCAGCCTTAATGACGGGAGGTCATTAGACATATTGTAAATAGCGAGATACACCAACAGGAGCCTTCTCTCCCATCTCCTCTCCTTAGCTAGCACTGTGGCGGCGCCTCTAGCCACACGCAATGCGCAGGACACTCCTTGGGTATATTCTCTATGGGGTCCTTATATTTCCACCCCTACATTAAAATGTCCTCAGCGAAACGGTGGCGACGCTTTCCGTGTGAACCACAGTCCCCTAACCCATCTTCTCTCCCCCACATTTTGACGCAGGCAGATGTGGAACCGCGGATATTTCCCTCAAAAAACCCGCTTCACGCGTAGAGAGCAAATGGCAGGAGAATCCCACTAGACCGTGTCACCTCCATGAGCCCTGTTTGGAGCGCGCAGAGAAGAGGAGATTCGCTGCCCAGATCACAGCCGATTAGCGCTTCTCAATGAATACCTTCAAGACAGGGATTTTTGCAAATTATATGCGATTCAAAGTCCATTAAAGTCAATGGGAGCCTTTCCATTGACTTCAGTGGGCTTTGGAGCAGGCCCCAAATATCTTAAAAGTCTTTAACGTCAGCTAACAGTTCATTCTGGAGCAAGGTTATTTCTCTTATGCCTACATTTTAAAATGCTTGAAAATTCGTAGACGCTATTTTGCAAACATGTAAAAATAAAAATAAAGAAAGTGCATTAGAAATATATCAGAAAAAAACAGTGTGAAGAGATCCTTTAATTCCTATGGCAATTTCTTTCAGCTCTGATTGATAAAGCGTTATAGATTGCATTTGATATTTGCACGGAAATAAAACAGATCTTTGTTATTTGCATAACCTTGTATAGTACTTAAAGATTTTCCTATGCCAGGAAAAACAGTTTGCATTCACCTAACCCGCTGAACAAACATCCCAATGCATATTTCTCTTTCATTCCCCTAAAGGGTTTTTTTCCCCCAAAAAAACCGTATTTCAAGACAGCAATATTTTTCCAAGAACTGTAATTTACATCACCTCTACGTAAAAGAAATGGCTGTTCTGATTGCTTTAATACATAAACCACTTGATGTTTCCCCCCCACCTCTAAACCAAGATATAATCTGTGCTTTTTTCCGGGTTCCAGTTTAGGGAATAATCCATAACTGGTAGTTTGACTGCAGTAAAAAAAGAAAAAGAGAAAGGAAAGCTTTGCTGCTGCATTCAGGAGCTGTCTACGTAGCCTTCAGTGTGCGTACAAAGTCTATTCTACAAACATCAGACCGGAGTTCTTTGACTCTAGACTCTGAAATCTGGTTTCCACGACCTGTCTTGGTACATGCCCGGTCTGAGTCATTCTCCTTTGATTTCAGCGCTAATACAATTTGGAAATTAAACATTATAAGTGATTCGACCATTTCCTTTCCTTTTGCAAAAACTGCCGATCGGAATAGTGGAGGTATTGCGCCCGCAATGCAAAATGGAAAGACCCGTGAACACCACTCAGCAAACTAAAACTTTGCATCCGCCTCGGTGACCCCGCAAGTGAAATGCGCCGTAAATGAATTGGAAGCATTTCTGTTGTCGCTTCGTTATTATACTTGACTATAACTCTCCTTATGCTATATCTATAGCTACTATCCAGTAGATGGCCCGGATAGTAGCGTAGGGCAGCCACAAGCTTTTTATAGCTTCGAAACAACGTGTTTATTTTAAAAAATATATATCCTTAAAACCCCTCTCCATCAGAGGATCTTTGCTGTTTGTTTCGTAGCTCTAGGTTTAGACATTACATTCCAACCAAGGACCTAATAGTGTTTAACACCGGCACGGAGTCCCACAGTCGCTTTTATTCCCATTCTTTAGATGCTGATGATCAGAAAAACGCAGAGGGCTGAGTTAAGGGGCTCGGTGTGTTTTTGATGCAGGTGGAGGAGGGTGGCGGGGGACAGCATTTTTAGAAGTTATCAGAAGCTGGCCAAACCCAACGGAGATCAACAGGGCTAAGCCGGTTGAAATTAACAAAGGGAAACAGCTACTCAGGAGGTATGGGCCGATCCTGTGGGCAGGATTCGCACCAGTGGCCCTCCCTTACTAGCACAAATCCTGCCATCCGGAGAGCGCAGAATCAGGTTCCCGTCCTAGTTTTCTAGTGAAGACAAGGCCTGCGGGAAGGAAGGCTGCTGTGCTCCGGATCGGGCTCCCTCCTATGTGCATTCTTTGAGCATCCAAAACGCCATGGCTTCATTGGGAATTTGGGGAAGGGTCGAACCTTATTGTTCAGATTCGGGATACACTACGCGACAGCGGAGGCCCAAAAGGATCGGCTGAAGGGCATTAGCAGGGGCAAAGTGGAGAGGTTAGAAGGGGCAGCACCACGAGATAAAGGGGCCACGGAAAAGGCTCAGCTGGGAATTAGAGAGAGAATAAAGCCAGTGCAACAAACCCGCGCAGGCACTGCCAGGGAGACTTTCTCGGCGCTCCTAAACCGATCTCCCTCCAGCTAACCAGCGAGATACAGTCCGGATCACTCAGCAGGGCAGTAAACGGAGAGAAAAATAACAAGCAAATAAAACTGCATTTTTCCTGGTTTGCGGAGGCCAAACCTTCAACTCGCCACACTTGTTGGTCACGCTCAGCCCAGCGAAGAAAAGCTGCGTGGGGCCAGCATGAAGCGGGCGATTGAGTGAGCCGGAATGCCTTATACAGAGATTTGACAACCCAAATGAAGGCTTCTCGCAGCCCCATCTCTAAATTGAAGGCCTGGGATCGGATACGGCCCATACCAGGGGGGCTGGAACAATTTATATAGTGGGGCTGCTGAGAGCCATTGAACCAAACTGTAAACAGGTATAGAATGGAAATCACTTCAAGCCAGGGGGTGCAGCAGCACCCCCAGATCCTCTAGTCCAGCACCTATGTCCCACACAGGTCTGAGCCGCTCCTTAGGCTCAGGTGAGCTCTGGTCCAGCTCCGGGCACAGGGATCCTTCTATGGCAAAGGCGCCCAGAGCCTCGGCACTGCACGATCAACATTAACCGACCCAGGAGGGTTGTTGGATGACGCTTGAGAAGGGGTCCCCCCTATCGTTCCCGTAGATTGTGGAACTCGCTAGAATCAGCCCCTTTCCCCCCTTTGGCATAAGTCTCTTTCCACAAGAGTTTCATCCCCGCCCGAACGTGACCCCTCACTGGCGCCAGGGTCCGAGTCTCCCCTCAGACCGGGGTAAATTAGGGGTAACTCCAGTGAGGCCAATGGGCAACGCTAGTCCAAGACTGATGCCCTGAAGGGGAGAATCAGGCCCAGGCAGGCAGCATAGATAGTGTCACGGTTTGGGATTCGTTTAGCCACCGAACTAGCTAACACAGAGATAGAAACAGCTGCCCCAAAGGACGGGATTGGCAGTCGCCTGCTATGCTCATCGGTACATTTCTCCCCGCCGTAGATATATGCCCGTATTATCAGGGCAATGGATTCTGGAGCTCTAGAGTGACTGGACTCCGAAAGCCCGCGATTAGTAAACGACAACACTAGCTGGGGTTTGGCAAAACTGCAAGCCCTGGTTAACCAGAAATACAAGAGAACGATTATTCATTATTGCAATTATGCTAATTTCCAACGTATACAAATCATTCCAGGGTACCGCGGCATGCGTGCGAGTGTCGACTCAATATAGCGGCGGGAGAATTATTGAAAACAACACAGCGCGCGCTCTGGGAAGCTCGCCCTGGCCCGGTCTCCTGAGCAGGAGGCCCAGCTGATTTTCGCTTCTCTCCCGCCCCCCTCCTCTTCGCTGCTCGTGAAGCAGGAATTCTATCCCTGGGACGGTGCAACCCGCAAAGGAGGGGTTAACCCCCCTTTTAAATTCCAGATACAGAACCACATAAACTCACACGGCTCTGACATTTTCATTTAATTTTAGAAAAGAAGAAATTCCATCTGTCTGGCATGCCACCCTTCCCTCTATGCAGCAATCCGTCCAAATCTTACAGTGCATATTTAGAAACTATTTTAAGCATTAGCCATTAATTATTATTATTATGAATTCTCCTCACAGATCCATGGGGCTTTTATTACATTGCCATGTTTTCTAAGTCACATCACACCAGACTTTAAAAACTGTTAGGGGTTCTAGAGTACCACTAGTCAATTGGGAATTTTGCTTAATAATAACTAAACTAACTAACTAACTACATAAATAAATAAACGCCTAAATATGCAATCGATAGGCATACAGAATCTCGGTGGGATTAATGTGGGTGATACATTCATTTGGTTCTCTACAGCCTTGTAATGTGTCATCAGATGCTAAGATGTTGCCCTGGATTTTTCAACCTAAAAAAAAGAAATCCAGTTAGCAGAGGGTTTTCAGAGACATCAGGCACCTCTGAGGAGAGGCCTCAAATACTATTTATTCGCCGCTAACTAATTAGTAATGACTTATGCAGCGCCGTTCACGTCCATTGCCTCCCGAACACATGCAGGACGAGTTTACAGTCTATGTTAAAGGCCCAGGGACTTATTTAGTGGAGTCCAATATAATGAACGTCGTTATTTAAAAGATATCGATGGCATATGTTCGGGGAGTATAAAGAGAGACACCCCCCCCCCCGCGCCCCAGCGCCTTCTGATTTATCATCTTGAAATTCGCAGGGAGGTGTCTTGGGAAATGAGCGGCGGAAAGGTTGAGGGTAATGACATATAATGTTCCAGGTGGGCATGTGGCTATTACGGCTCTGTATCAGGTAACTCGGAGTGCTCTGCATCGTACGCATTAAAGTTCATGCGCGCTGTAACTCACGGCATCGGTCTCTGACACGGCGCATTCCCTCTTGGGGTTCCATTAGCGGGGCTCGGAGTTACGGACCGGCGCAATGACATTTCAAAGCCTCGGGGTGTGGGGAATTTGGAAATAGCCTTTGAAATCACATCGAATGGGGCCCGCTGTATCTGTAGTTCTTTTCCAGACTCTTGCAACGCCCCCCTCCCCCCATGCACTACATCTTTCTTTTTGCCCATGAAGTGACCCGGGGCCAGACGCTGATCTCAGTTACTCCGCTGCAGGGCTGGAGTAGCTCCACTGACCGGTGTCACGAAGAACAGACATAGTCCCCATTGTCTCTATTCCACCTGGACACAAGGGATTTGCCCTGAACTGTTTCTTTCTGATCATTCAGCCACGATGAGTTTCCAGACCTGGCCTTATGGGGTGGGGGCAAAAACTCGTGCTACAAGCCGTGGCCAACAAAATCCACTCAACTCTACTGCCCATTTCCCGGCAGCATTTCGGGGGAAGTCTCCCCTTTCAAGGCTCTGATATCTGTATTTCTGTGTCGTGGCCTCTGAAGAAAAAAGTGTGGGTGTGAAGTCTTGGGCGCTGGTAGTTTAATTTCAGATCTCGGGAAAATGAATCTAAATCGCTCTGGTTTCTTCTGCACGGGGTCATTTCTGGGAAGGAAGGTCCCAGATTCCTCCCATCCAGAATGGTGCCTGTGGGAAAGTTAGGGGCTAGAGCTCGCAAAAGCCCAGACTCTTGGCAGGCGGGGAGAGGGGCTACTTCGGAGATTGTAAGGGGCGGCTTTCTTTTCTTTAACAGCGATTACATGTTGTGCTGCCTGGCTTTTTCATTATAGATCCAGTTAGCGGCCTGATCAGAGCTCCCTTGCCCCGCAGACTTTCTCCCTGCACTGCGCGCGGTGCCTGCGCCATTTGCGGGTGCACAGCGCACCGATTTGCCCGGCAATTCACCAAAGGTGGGGAACTCCTTTGCAAAAGGCAAGGAGCTTTCAAGTTGCTGGGACAAGGGAGACCTTCCTCCATGGGACTTTAAGAGCCTCTGGTTCGATCTATATCTCTGGAGTCAGCTGTCATTCCGGGAAATAAATGAAGCTAACGGGGCTGGGTGCAGGACAGCTGAAGATTGGCCGTACACATATTTCAAAGCATCTTTCTCCGCTGCACCCCTTTGAGAGGGGCTGCCCAGGCCGGCTCCTTACAGCACGAGTGATGGATGGCTTGTTAATGTAACCCCGGCCCCCGTCCCTTCCAGCTTTTCCTATAGTCAGCAAACACTCCAAGCCGTCAGGAGATGTTTAAGGGGAGGGGGGGGGAGAGGAAGGTGCCTTTGACTTGTCTCGAAAGGGGGAAGGGAGGTGCATGGAGAGAAAGTAAATAATAAAATAAAAGCAATTGGAGAAGCTCAGACATAATCCAAACCAGGGTTCAAAGAAAATGGAACTGAAGACCGACGGATGGGAAGTAACCCCAGCACACCGCTGCTGCACTGTGGAAAAGCAGGAGCTGCAGAAGACTTAACTTTCCCTTGCACTTCTGATCTCCCTTTTGTAATACTTCTCTATTGCTCACTTTGACTGGCATCGCTAGTGTTTTGCTTTCTCTTTTTTCCTCTAGTTTGTTCCCGGTCTAGGGCTGCTATGGGCAACTTTTGATTGATGGGACAGTGGAAAAAATGAACTTTCACTGAGACTTGGTTTTGAAATAGCAGTGAATTCCGACTGTAGGAGTTAATTAACTAGCGTTTGTGTAGAAACAGGGAAGATAGATAGATAGATAGTGAGATAGATAGTGAGACAGATTTTTATTTTCACTTTCCCTTAACCAGAAGAGGATTTTTTTAACCTCCAAATATAACGGAAATGCCTAAACAAACGTTAGTCTGTCATTTTAAGTACATCCCCTGAAAATGAGAATAAATCCGGTTTAATTCTATTCAGTTTAGCACCAATGCGAGGAGATGTCTTAATTGCCACTAATGAAATGAAGAGGATGCAAGTGTGTTACCTTTGATGATTCAAACGCAGGGCAGAAATCAACAGAGTGGCAGTGGGAGGGGGAAGGAAAGATAACCCAGTAATGGGCAGAGCAGATTTCTCTCAGCATTCACATTTAAGCAGAAGCCCACTTTAGGGAATATTTTGAGTAAGGAATAACTAAAACTTGTGGTTTTTTTTAAAATAACAGAATTACGGATTTTCTTTAATTTGTGATGGCAGAATAGCAATCTCTAGGTGTGCATCTAGTGAAGATCTAGCAAAATTATAACACTTCATTGCAGCGGGCCGAAAGGAAATAAGCTACGGTCAGGTTTTTGCTGAGTTTGGAAACACAAAGAGGCATTGACTTTATAATAAAATAATAATAATTAATAGCACAACAATACCATCACAATCGAGGGATGAGAGTCTGTAAATGACTTAAGTCATTCTCTCTGCGAAATAAAAAAAACAGAATAAAACCCATTGTTTCTCCCAAGGGCATGTTGTTGCTCTGTTTCCAAACGCGCATATCCCTCCCCCGACATTACTGGGACAATTTCAGAGCAACCCCGGGAAAATGGGTGGGGGGGGGGGAGCTTTTATACATCCCCCTCTTTTCCTGGGAGTATGTGCATGGGGGGGGGGGGGCGATGTGGTTGTTTTCTTCCATCCTCTCCCGTTTCACGGTCTCTTCTGCACCGGAAGACGGGATCCCGAAGCCGGCAAGGGGCGCGCGGTGTCAGGGGAACGGCTCGCGTCGCGTTACTGCTCAGTGTGCTGGAAAGTCGCCGGTTCGCCACCGAATCTATGTACCTCTCCCCGACAGATACAGCCGATACGATCGACAGATACGACCCCGCAGTCCTTACTCTGGCACGGATCCCCCTTGTCTCCGGCAGGGCGTTAGTCAGAGCCGGGACAGAGCACACGCTGAAGGCGAAGCGGGTCCCGAGCATGTGGCCCCTGTCCACCAAAGGCGCGCTCGTTTCTCTGTTTTACGCTCTTCCCTTTCCCCGGCACTGCACTTTATCTGCGCGCCCCTCTTCCCATCTCCCTTCCCCCCGCCCAGCCACTCTCAGCAGCAAACATGCCCCTACCGGAGCCGTGTGCACGGGACTCACCGTAGCAGGAGACCTGCAGGGCTCCGTTGTGGCTGCTGGTCTCCTGCAGCTTGAGGTTGCTCTCCGGGGGAGTTTTGCAGGGGCCTTGCTGCATGTAGAGATGCTGCTGCTGCTGGTATTTGTTAAAGGAGCCTTGTGTCCCAGCAGAGCCGGGAGCCTGCCCGCTGCCATCCAGGGATTGGCATTCCGGCTGGCTATAGCGGCTCCGGCACTTACTGCTGCTGTCACCAAAGCCTTGTCCTTTGCTGGCCAGGAAAGTAGGGCTGAACTTGTCACTTGCTTGAAATGCCCTAAAAGGCGAGGAGCCCTCTGTGCTCTGGGAGGCTGCGTTGTAGTAGGAATCCATGGCAGCCGGATCACAATAAGAAACACAAGTATCAGCATTCATTCCTAAAATTAAAAGGCCCGAGTGTCCTTAATGCGCTTGGAGGGGCACCAGGAGCCTGCCTCTCTCCCTCTCCCTCTCTCGCTCTCTGTCTCACATGCACACTCACAGCTGGGCCAGGGAACTCTAAGAGGATTCAGATGTTCCTGAAAGCTGACCAGATCTCCAAAGCCTCCTCAAGATCTTGCAGAGCGAAAGGGATCTGCCCCCCTTTCCTCCCTCTCTCGCTCACACTCACTCTCTGTCTCACCCTCCAAGCTATCTAAAGTCCAGAGAGACTCTTCTCGACAGTCCCCCCCCCCCCCCCCGCGCACACACATACAAAAACCGAGACCTCTCCCACAATTAATATGTAGATGATGACAGTGGAGGGGAGGGGGCCAAGGAAGGAGGGGAGCAGCGGGGGAGGGGGAGTCAAATCTTTTGCATAAAAAACTTTTTTATGATTAAAAAATAGACAAACACATGACATTAATGCAATTAGGGGATGAATATGGGGATCTGTGCAGGGCGGAAGAGCAGGGAACAATTTAATGGGTATGACACACTCGATTCGTTCTGGCCCTCTTCACTATTGACTTTGTAACGCAGCTGCAGGGACCTTAGACTTTGTAACCCCCTCTCTCCCCATTAGGTCCTTTATAAATTAAAAGCAATATGGATCCCTCCCCAGCCATATCCCTTTAAGACCCTCACTCTTCTCTCCCCCCCCCCCCATTAACCCTTTGCCAGCAGCCCCGCTCCCTCTGCCACCTCCAGGACTGGCAATGACTTTGTTAGACCCTTTCAGTGTTGCTGTGGGGTGTTTTTCTGCCCCTTGTTAAGAGCTGAAGACAGCAACCCGATACCCAGGGCAAGTTCGTCCTTGCTTCTAGAGGTATTATTAATTAATTAAATTATTATTACAACCCAGGGAAGCTTTTCACATTTCTTTCTCTATCGGATGTAAACAATTCTTTGTTGCTCGTGGTGTTTGTATTACAACCCCTCTGGTAGTAGAGCAGTGTTTTACTA
This sequence comes from Chelydra serpentina, assembly GCA_037349315.1. Classification (NCBI taxonomy): domain Eukaryota; kingdom Metazoa; phylum Chordata; order Testudines; family Chelydridae; genus Chelydra; species Chelydra serpentina. The sequence goes on along the minus strand of JBAIAC010000007.1, from coordinate 67,146,348 downwards.
GATAACCTGCCTCCGAGGCGGCGAGACTGGAACTTGTAGAGGGACTGTGACTGGAAGAAGCCTTTTCTGGACTGAAAGGTCAATTGCAACCCCAAAGGGGCTTAAACGCAAATCAGTATCAGCCCCGGTCCCATCAGCGGAACCGGACTCCACTCCTGCTTCCCCAGTTAACTCCTGCTGCCCCTGACACTTTTTTTTTCTATCCTGCCTTTCTTCCATCCCTCACATCTGGTTTCTATCGCGCTCTTACCTTGAAGTTTTCAGTAATAAAGATATTACGCAAACTGCATCCACAGCTCTTCAGTCAAAAAGGCCCTTAACCCTTTCCTCGCCGCCTGTAACCGGACGATCATTTCTGCGTAACGCCACGAGAGAGATGACCCCAAATATCGCTAAAGACAGAAGGCCCGGCTCCTGCCCCTAAGGAAGTCAGTGGGCCCAAGGTCCGTGCAACGGGTGGTGCGGGAGGGGGGAGGAGGGAGACGAGAATTGACGAATTTCTATAAATATACACTCGGGGCTTTTGCAGATGTGTTTTTCTCCCCTCCTTTCCTTCCTCCACCCCCCACTTCGGACTAGGGGGAAAACAGACTCACGTTTTTAGATTTAGTTACAGAGTCGGAAAAGCAAATTTGCAAAACTTGAATGTAACAGAACGGGCCAAGGGAATAATAACCCTGATTGCAAAGGAATAACCTGGAGGGGAGGGGATTGGGGAGTGAAGCCGGTTAGACGCTTGCAAGTGGATTGTTACAGTAGGCAGGGAGATTTTACAATAATAACCAGCATTGTAAATATCGTTGTCTGACAAAACTCTATATTGCACGTTAGTACTAAATACATTATGATGCGGCAAAGCGGGGGGGGGGGATGGGGGGGGGACTGCCCTTTTTCCCAACGACACACCAGGGTTTCTAGTGAGGTCCTCGTTAAATAGCCAAAGATGGATTCATTTATAAGATTTGAAAACATTTTCAAGTCTCCCTCGGAGCAGAGCAGCAGCGCTGGGCTTGCTCAAGTTTCTGGTCCAAGAAAGCTTTCAGCGGATTTTCCTTCCCTATTCACTTTATTACCTGCTTAATTCTTTCCTCATTTTTTGTTCCTCCCCACCCCCGCCCGCCGCCCCTCATCCTCGCTCTCCTCTCTCTTATGACTTAATAAAAACCAAATCGACTCCATGCATTCACGTCTTTCTAACCCCCCCGGACAGCCAGTGGGAAATCCTCAGAGAAAACTCAACCATGAGCGCCTGGGATTCTCCTCTGGGTCTCTTTCTGCAGGGTGAGTATCTCGCCTCGAAGATAACCGCATCTTTTCCAGGTCTGGCTCCGGTTTTATAGCCAGTAGCTCGAGTTCATTGAACTTTTAGACAGAGAAATGAAGGAGAATCCATATTTGTGCGTGTCGAATAAAAGGGTTTCTAGCCAGCGGTTTCGAGGGCAATTCTATTGGCAAAGAATCAGCACCAGCCTCAACCACTCTAATCAAGAAATGCTGGGGTATTTCAAAACGCTTGGAATAAAAATGTGCGGCATGGTACTTGGCGTTTGGATTTCTCTTCAACAGAGGCACCATTAAAAAGGAATGAGATTCCCAAGATCCTGATACAACAATAAAAAGACACTGGTAATAATCAAAACTGCATCTCTCGATGGTTGAAACCAAGATTCTGTCCAATGAATCTATTCCCCACTCGCTAACCCAGCCCCTAGTTGCATTAAATTGCAACGAAAATTCAATTAGCTTCCAATCAAGGATAATCTGCAGCACTGTGAAAAGGTTTGCTATAAAACTCTCTCTCTAATGACCAATTTGTATCACTGGAAGTGAGAGGTTAACGCAGGAACCGTTACCAAGTTAAAGGGTGTTTGGAAAATACATTGAAATCTAGCGATTAACAAAGATATGAAAAACAATTCTCCAATTATTTTTATTTTGTTGTTGTCCAAAGTCCCTTCACAAATCCGAACGATGATTATTTTTGGTTGTAAACGAAGCTGTGTAAACAAATAAAAGCAAACACCGAGTCTATAATTATACACCGTCTCTGCTCCAAATTAATATAAGCACACAGCTGATTTCCCCAGACTATCAGGTTTACTGAATGGGAACAGATTTTCGTTCCTATATTTAAAAGGAAGAAAAAAGTAAAATCTTTTCCGACTTTTCGGCAGTCCTAGAAAGCCAGACTCATGAATATGTTATCAAATGCATTTATTATTTGCAGGAAACGTATTGAACAGGCCATTATCAGACTGAAGCGACCCCACTGTCTGTTGATCAGTATAAAATCGATGCGAAAACCAAAGCTCACCTTTCTCTGATCAGCCCCAGCCTGCTTTTATCATAAATAAATATAAAAAATCCTGGATAGCTTTTCAATTAAAATCATGATCCACGTGCCTATGAACAGTTGAGTTTGACCGAGACAGTTTTGAATGCACCAGACCTGTTTGCGAAATCAATTCTGTTTCCCAAACCACCCCAGTCTGGGCTACTTTGGGAAATCAAACCTGTACACTGAAATTGATAACGCTTATCAGCTCCACACTATCACAGCTGCACTGCAGCCTCTCGCTGGGGAAATAAATAGCGCGTGGCATCCTTGCAAAGTTTTAATTTCAAGCAGATAGTCTTTATTGGAATAGAAACAGACGAGTCGATTTAAATGGTAGCGATGCCGTCTTTTGATAGAGGATTATTCAGGCAGTTCAGGCTCCAAAATAAACGTCTATTTCGGTCTAATGGAAAACCCAGGCTCGTGTGGTATCTAATGAAAAATACAGCGGTCAGCAATTAATCTGTAAACATATCCATACGTGTATATACAGAGACAGTATATTATTCATTCACATTTATATGATGTTATCTAAAGAGATTCTAGCATATTCTTTCATATATATATATATATATATATATATATATATATATATATATATATATATATATATATAAACATTGATTATATGATTTATGATCTACTGGGCATTTGTATTAATCTCTCGGATTAATGATTTTTAATGATATAATCTGTCAGATAGAGAACATATTTCTCTGGGCAAACTGCTCACCAATACAGCTTTGAACAAGTGGCTGGATTCACTTTCTATTTTAAAAACCTTAGAGGAGCGGAATCAATGGGACTGGGAAGGAATGGGATTCCTGGTTAAAATACTCCTTGTAAGGCTAAATCCGCCACTCTTTCCCATCCAAAACCATCATCATTTTTTCCCCAGGCTCTGGTTGCTTCACTGGTTGTACCCCCGCCCCGCTTTGCTAACGGACCCCTTTTATTGGGACTGGCTCCGGCACTTGGAAAGCCCGCGGAGCTGCTCCAGCACTCTCCCGCAATCCCTTGTCTATCTTTCACCTATTATTCTTTGAGAGGAGGAGCTGTTTCCAAGTTGTGAATAAATACCCCCAATTCCGCGAGTGGGCGCCTTTCAAAGGGGGGGAGGGGTCGTTTTTCACACCTTCTTCCCCTCCGTTTTTTTGGCAGAGACCTGCTCTTGGAAACGATCTCGCGTTTGTTTTCTCATAGGCTTTGCCCCACACTACCAAACTGCGGGCGCCTTCTTGTATCTGATCGGAGGGACCTTATTTCTAGCGCAATTGCTGGTGCTGCGGTTGGCGGTGGGTTACGTTTTGTGCTAATCTCCATTTTTTTTTGCAGTGGAATTAATGTTACATCTTTGTCAGGAGCCCTCGGCTTAGCTTGCATAGCAACAGCTCTCTTGGCCCTTCCGTGTGTTATGCTTTTTACCTTTTATTTTTGTCTCCCACTAAACAAACACAGTCCATGTTGGGTACTGGTGGGAGAAGCTGATTTCACTGCCTTCCTCTATCCCGGCGGTTTTTCGCTGAGATCTTTTTTTTTTTTTTTAAGCATATTTCTTGGGTGATGAAAGGCCACTCTGAGGAAATGGGACCTGATCCAACCCCCTCACTGAAGTCAGTAGGAGTCTTCAGTTGACTTTGGATCAGGCTCCCGGTTCATTATTGGGCAAATTCTTTCCTGGTATTATTGAACATCAGCCCAAACAGTTGGCACCAAGGCTGAATTTGGCTCATTTTTTTTCTTGCATCAAATCACTACGCGCCTATAAAGTCACATGTGGATGCAATGATATATCCAGCTCCGTCTCTTGCTGTTCTGACTTCTTAATTGTCCATCGGTTATAACTAATTTTGAGGGAACATTCTGAACCGCTTGCTAAATTCCCACAGAGCATGGGCTTCCACTGGAGCCCAGGTTATGGAATAGTTGTTTTGAATCTTTCACGTTAGGACTCAGATAAAGTCAGAAAAATCGGAGCGGTTTCCTCCTCCCCTCCCCCCACCTCCCCCACATACACACGCTCCACTTCCCCACCCTAAGGATTCAAAGGCTGTCCCTGGGGGTTCAGACACGTTCTTTCCTCAGCGGGGAAATCTCACGCTTGTTGAAATGCCGCACTAGTAATCACTCCCCTTCTTTTCGTCCCGATACCAATGAGTTAAAAATCGGTAGCTGTTGTACCCGCATCTGCGCCATAAGTTTCTGTTATTCTGAGGCTTCCTTTTAGCGCCACTTCAATCAAACAGAAATTTCGGAGAGCGGCCAGTGTGGATCAGAGAGGCTGGCTTGTTGAAGAATCGCTGGGATTTTGCACCGAGGTCTCCCTCTTTTCCCACATGCTCTAGCTTCTTAGGGGAACAGCCGCTATTTCGTGTTTGCTTTGCACAACGAATTTTTTTGTCCGATCAAAGCGCAGCTTCCATCAGTAGTTTGATCCCAGGAGAAGATAATTTCTTCTGTCCATTGTTTCATTTTGGGTCTCCCTTTTTGCTTTGACACAGTTTGCTCAATATTGGTCAAATATTTCCAGATAAACTCAACACCTGTTCAGTGGCTGGGCAGTCTCTAGAAAGCTCTTGGAGAAGATGGTCCCTGCTTCAGACGCACTGCTTTAAAGATTGCATTCTACACCGATGTTATGAGAAAAATCAGGAACAAACTACACGATAATTTCGTCAAAATAAAATAAAAATATCAATGGGCTTCGGAAGAGAAACTGTTGTGGGACCCTTCGGTCTCATTTGCATGCACCGTTAGCAGGGACAATTCTAAAAACTGTACGGAAAGGATCTCCTAATGTTGTCTTTTAAATTTTCCCCACAGCTATTTTCTGTTGCAGGAGGTAAAGGCTTTACAGATTTCACGGTGTCTGTGTCACTCCCCTCAGATTTTACTGTCCATTGGGACTGGCCATGACGGGCCATGTGGTCCCATCTTCTCCTCTGTCCAGGAGCCCATTGTCACTTTTATGAATTCTGTATCAATCTCATTGATTTGAGGTGGGGTGATGAGATACTTCTTTTTTAATCATTGGTTTGTGCCAAACAAAACCCAGCTGCAAAATAGCCGTAGAGTCTTCAGGCATGTGATATGAAGCTGGGTATATTCATTTCACTCGTGTGCTTGTTACTTGTTTAGACGCAGGTATATATGCCAACAAAAATATATGTAATAGAACAGATTGGATCCTGCTCTAAAACCCGGAATTAATATTTGAATCGATTTGTGAATTATCAGGGAAGCAAGTGAATATACTTTCCCCTACTCTTTTACCTGAGGCCTTAACCATGAATGATGAAAGTATCAAAGGACAGATTGGAGGTAGAAGTTTCACGGAAGGGTTTGTTGCCACTAGTTTAGTGTCAGACCGAGAAAAAAACAAACCCAGGAGTCCTGATTCCAATCCCATGGGTCAAACTGTGATGCACACTGGTTTAGTCTCCTTTATTGCAAATCTATATAAATATTTGGAACGTTACATGGATCTGAACCTTATTTTGAGATATAGTAACAACGTGACGTTTCATTTTTAAATCTTCCAAGATTTGCTGTGTGAGGAAAAATACTGAGATTGACTTTATCCAAGGATTCCTGGGCAGGAGGGAATCCCTACGAAAATTTGCCCTTTTTTCGTGATTAACTGCGTAGCTGATGTCTCAAAAAGTCCTTTCAGTTACTATTCCCTCACCTCAAGAAAAATATATAACTGAAAAATATTAAATTTTGTATAAGACTCCAAATCATCCAACGACTCAGAAAAATAAGGGACAAATAAAAGTCTGAGTAGATGAGATTCAAGTCTACGCACGTACATATGCGAATATACACCCATTACATATGTTGTGTAGTAAATGACCACATAAATAACCCCCCTCAATTCAATTAAATGAAGAAACGCTGCAAAAGTGCATGCCAATTAAAACTTCAGAAGCAACTAAGTAATCAGTTTTCAGAATTAGATTCCAGATCTTGAAATAGCTGGTCATTCGCAGAACTCGTAATGGCAACAACAAAAACAAAAGACCTGGCAAACAGGTCTCCTTGTGTTATGTAGAGACGGAGCCCGAGGACTGAGTTGGGGAGTACAGCAGATGGGAGGGTTTCTGGGACCTGGCACTCAGAGCTGCGGAGCAAAGCAGTGTGGGGAAAGCATCACAGACCAAATCAAGTCAAACCCTTGAACTTATTCCCTCTGTCCTTCCTTCTTATTTCTCCCTTCCCTTTATTTCACTGTCTCAACCCCTTCATCATTTCAAAGAACCAGGAAATAATCTGTTTAGCATTGGGCGATCAGCAGAGCTGGCCACTTGATTCCGTCTGACTCCTGGATGGTTTAGATTGCTCACGTACTCATGGTTGAGCCACCCTTCAGCTATGCCCCAAGGAGCTTCTTTCCTCTGGCTATTACAAAATAGTCCGATCTGCCGCAGAGTTTTAAAACTAAACTTCCACCTTCATCCAAATTACAACGATCCCCGAAGAGGTTATTAGCTCAGGTTTCTCTGATGCATCGTAACAGCAGCAGCGGATTGGAATTTTCAATGGGTATCTTGCTGGAGGAAAGAAAAATTTCACTTGCTATTAACTTCCTTGGAGTTTTGTCTTACAAGCTGTTATTTTCAATGGAGGTCTGAGCCTACACAGACAAGAGTCCTGTTGAAGTCAGTGGACATTTTGTCTGAGTAAAGGCCATATAATAAGAAAATAAAGCTGATTAAAAATTCAAGAAGCAGACTTGGAAGCTGCTCCGAATGATTATATGGCCGTATTATACGGCCTTTCCAGGAATGACTTTATGCAGGAACAGCTGTCGTGTTTGACAGTATTTTTACACATTACATTTTTACTTCTTATAGATATTTCCTTCCAGAAAGGCTTGTTTAGGATGAGCGAGTGAGACTTTAGTTTATGTCTTTTTTTTAACAACACCCCCTCATCCTTATTATTGCTTCTGCTTGGGGTTCCATGCTCATTCTTTACAGTGAACCACACAGCAACATGCAAGGGAGCAGAATAAAAAAATAATCCCCTAAAATGGGGAAAGGTTGATTTAAAAGATTGTGTCTATGGAGCTAAATCCTGGTCCCACTGAAAAACAGTGCCAAAACTCCCATTGACTTCAGTAGAGCCAGGATCCCATCCCACATTTACATTATCAGCTTGGATTCAGTGGCCTACTATTTCCAAAAGTGACTGGTGACTTTGGATGCTTCCGGTTTTGGCTATGTCCAACTTGAGACATTTCAAGGGGTCTGGATTTTAGAGGTGGGTGCTCATCACTTTCTGAAAATCAGCCCCCTTGTTAGTAATGGGGGATCCAAAGACTAAGGCATCCCATAATCATCAAGTCACTTTTGAGCAAGCAAATTACTGAATACACTATTTAGTTTATTCTACAGACCAGTGTCGCCGTTTTAGTACATTTTACTCTTTAGCTTAAGAACAATTAACACAGAAAGAGCCACCAATAAGCGAGGCATTTGGCCAAAGCTAAGGATCACTTCACTTCTCCACAGGCTGCCTGGGCCAAAGCCAGTGAGTGATGCTCAGCCAGTGCTCTGCTGTGGCTATTTTTCTTATGGTCCTTCAAGCTAGCTCTAGATTGCTTTTTAAAACCTTCCTGGTGTGCAAGCACCAGCCATATAAAGGAGACTGGGCGAGCCGGGACACTTTCCCACTGTTGTATTTGAATCAGAAACCAGGACAATTTTTTTTTTTGCCACACTGGGGAACAGTTTGTGTTGAGTAATTCAGCCTGGTCCAAAGCCCATAGAAGTCAAGCGCAGTCTTTCTATTGACTTCAATGGGTTTTAATCAAGCCCTTCATCTGTGGGATCGAAATTAATTTTCCTTCGAGTGAACTCTGGACCTACAGCCTACAAGGCGGAGGGGAGTTTCCCGTTAGAGAGGGCAGTTGCTCCCTGCTTCCTTATGGCGCAGGCAAGGAGAGGGGGTCAGCGGGTGGCAGGGCTGGTCGCCCTGAATGGGGTATTTCAGACCCAGCAAGGACTTCTCTCCAGGGTGCCCGTGACCTTCCTGGAGGTCAGTGGGAAGCGCTCCGGCTGCGGCCTCTTGGCATCGGCTCCTCCAGCAGTTGTGGCATTTACCGCCCCCGTGGGATGCGTCCCAACCCTGGGAATTTCCTCTTTGCCCTCTACCCGGGGACACAATACACAGAGGGCAGGGGAGGGAGGGAGCGGCGAAGGGGGCTTCATATCGAAAGGCATCTACTGGCATTTCGTGCACCTGTCAATGCGCAGCTTGAGCGGATCACCATGACCTTTGCAAGCACGGGACAAGCTAGAGCCAATGCGGCCGCCGACGCATGGGGGTGGGCGGGCGGAGAGGGGGGAGGCGGTGAAGGGGTAAAAGGAGATGGGGGAAAGGAAAAAGGGGACGGGAAGAAAGAGAGAGACGCAGGGACCATGAGAGAGAGCGAGGAGAGGGGGATGAGAGAGGCCATGAAGAAGACAGCTGCGGAGTGGAGGGATGTGTGTAAAGGGTTGCATGGGAGAGGCACGGCTGGGATTTTAAGGGCGTATCAGTATTGGATGGTTCTCCAGGGCTAATATTTCTGCAGCGAACAGCCAGCGTTGGGGGTGAACAGGGCACGCCTCGAGCCCGGGGCGCGGCACGACACCCCCAGAGATGTGAACAGTTCCGCCCGGCACCGTGTTTTCTCCCACGCTGGGATACGCGCTCCCCTGGAACCAGCTTCCAACGAACGCGTCCCCTGGCCTGCAGCGTCTCCCTCTCCCTTCAGTGGGGAGCAGCTGGCGCCTGATGAGACGAGGCGGCGGAGAAGCGGGGATATTTGTAATTATTACGTGTTCAGCGAAAGAAAACCCCAGGCCTTAGCAACACCGCAATATTCTCCAGCCACTGAACCCCTTATTCCCCGTACCAGGCTAACCTCACACTTGAAAATGACTAAACCCCTCGTGTTCGCCTTTTAAAGGCGATCTGTGCAATGCAGATGATCTTCCTCGGGCGCTGACGGGCTTTTAGAGCCGATTTTGCCAATATAATAAAGAAATATAACTGAATTCTGTATCACACTGCAGTTCTTTGTCGCTTGGTGTTCTTATTGTCACTTATTTCTGATGGGGCCTAAGTCCCATGATCATTTGAAACAAAAAAGAGTAATAAATAGCACATGGCTACGAAAAATACAGTGATATACAATGTGGTCACTACATCCTAATCCAGTTGTGTGTTTATTACTAATTGTAAGAACAGCAACAGAATGAGCACGAATATTAATAGTAGAATAGTTTACAGTGCGGCTATTACATCATTATTAATTTGAATATTTATTACTAATATTAAGATGTACAGAGTCTCACCGTGGGTGAGTACAGCATGCGGCTCACACGTACCGGAGATCAAACTCGCTTCCCACTTATGTAAAGGGAAATCACATTAATAATTGCACAGTTAAAAAAAGTGTGCCACGCCAAAATACATTTTAACTAGCCAAACGATCTGAGCTAATCTGGAGCACATGCCCTGCTTTCCAATGCAGCGGAATAGTGAGCTCTGTTCTGGCCAGTAGCAGACATCTCCTCTTCCCCCCAAAGCAAATCCTCTCTCGTATAGGATCGCTGTCAGGCTGACTTGAAAAGAAGGAACAGTCCTTTTGGGTTACACAAGCAAACAAACCCAAACCTCTCTTGCAAAAGTACAACGAAATGCCCCAGAGAGTGAAGAAGGCAAATGAAGGAGGAAGCAACAGGAGAGGATGAGACAAGACATTTTAGTTGCTTTAATTTAAGAGAGGAATCAAACCCATCCCCGCCGCTGCATTTATAACATCCGTCTGCTCTGAGCTTTTCTTATTCATTTAATAGTGACTCACTTTAAAATAATTTGCTTGGCTCATTGTCACTGTTTAAATCAGACAATGGTATAGTCTGGCAGCACCCATCCACCCTTCCAGTTATTAGATAATATCGAAGGATGCCTCAAATTCTCAGTTTATTACAGGAGAATGGAAAGCTTAACGCTATCACATCTGTTGCTATGCTCAGCCCCTGAATAGGAGAATAAAAGTTAACAGTTTCCCTTTGCCATAAACAGACCACATGATATAGACATCATCGGGGGTCGTATTTTGATTAAACTGTGATATAATTGAAAGGGTCGAACCTGTTACTATGACAAGCGTTTCCCTGCCGTTGTGATAAGACCCCCAAGAAGATGTGATTTTAGCAGGGGCTTAATGTTCCTCTGTGAATCTTCTTGCTGTGATCCCGGGGTCATTTCAATGACATTTTCTTTTCTTTTCCTCATTCCATTTTTCCTCCAAAAACATTTTCCTTCTTTTTATTTTCAAGTGCCCACAAAAACCTGAAGATTAATTATCTCATAATGAGAACTGCATTGATTAAAAAAAACTCAGATTCACAGGGCAGAAATGATCAGATTTCTTGTTTTTTTAAAAAAAACCTTTTAAAGTGTTGATTTTAAAATATTGTGCAAACCCTGGGGCAGATCCTCTACCATTGTAAGCCAGAGAAGCTACCCATTTACACACCAGAAGATCGGGCTTATTAAGGCATTAAGCCTCACAACCAGTAAAGCATGATTATCTCTGTTTTTCAGATGGGGAAACTGAGGCACATTGGCAGGGGCAGCGCCAGATTTTTTGCTGCCCTAGGCGGCGGTGGGAGAGGCTGCTGCCGAAATGCTGCTGAGTACCCCAGTGGCCGAAGAAGCTGCCGCTGAAGTGCCGCCGAAGTCCTTGGTGGCAGCTTCTTCGGCTGCTAGGGCTTTTCGGCAGCATTTCGGCGGCAGCCTCTTCTGCCAGCGGCCACCCAGGGACCTGAGATGCCGCCCCCCAAATCCTGGCACCCTAGGCGACCGCCTGGGGTCGCCTAATGGTAGCGCCGGCCCTGCACACTGGTGAAGTGACTTTTCCAAGAGCACACAGTTAATCACTTGCGGATCTGGCAACAGAACTCAGGAGTCCCGATTCTCTGTCCCAGGTTCTAACCACTAAATTTCCCATCACAAGTAATTTACAAATCAATACATACAATCTATTAACTGTGTCCCAGAGTTTCAAACCTGGGTGCCTACAGCTAGGTTGCTAAATCTATATTTAGGCATCTAAATAAAGGTGGCTGATTTTCAAACACACTGAGCAGCCACAAATCCTATAGAAGTCAATTAAAGCTGCAGGAGCTCAACTGCTCTGAAAATCAGCCCACTGATATTTAGGTCCCTAAATGTGCATTTAGAAACCTAACTTTAGGCATTCCGGTTTGAAAATTGTGGATTGGAAAATTGAGTGATTTCCCCTTGTAATCTAGAACAAACTATGCTCAGTAATGATCCTCAGGTTGTAAAACCTCAGTCACCCAGAAATGGAACCCTGTCAACAGGACAAACCTGGAGCAACACAAAGAAGAGACACAGAGAATTCAAACATTCAGTAATGCAACAAGACTAATGAGACAGAGGAATGATTGATTTTAAAGTGTTATCTTTTTTTTTTTGGGGTGGGGGGGAAGGTCAGGAGAACAAAATGCAGAGAATTAAACCAAAACAAAACAACAACAACAATACTGAAGCTAACATCAGTCACTCCAGAGTGATTCCAGTTTGGGATTGAGATGGACTATGGGTTGCATTTATTTGGTGGTTGGATGGAGTGGGAAGACAGTTAGAAATGATAGTCCAATCAGCTGAGTCCCAGGGCCACCTGTGTCCTCCCCGCTGCTCAAATTTATAGAGTGTAACATTTTAATAAAAAACACACACACCTCCCCACTTTGGTGCATTAAGAGATTTCTAGCAAAACACAGTAATGCTGCCATAAATTTCCCTCCCAGCACCCTCACAAGTAATAACTCAAACCCCAGCATTTTGTATTTAATGTTTATTTTGATGGCTGCATTCCAGAAAGAAAAGGGAAAAGAGGCAAAATCGACCTTCCCCCCTGTTGCTATTAGCCTGATGTTTTCAATAAAATTCAGTGCGAACTGGGAAACAAACACTTGGAAAAAGAAGGGAGGCAAACAAGAGCTTATCAGTTGGAGCAGCTGCTAAGTGAAACTCTTGGGCAAAACTATTGAAGTCACTGACCCTTATGCAGTGACTTATTGAGGCCTGGGTTCAAATCTTGACTTAAGTCACAAGTGGAATGAGTTGGGCGGCTTCCCATTCTATTCCACTATTTCACCCTATCTGAACATCCCAACCAATTGGGCACAGTTGGTGGCTGTGCTCAGAAAAGGCTCAGAGCTGGAACAATGTGGGTGCTTGCAGGTCATGAGTGAAGTGCATTGGCAGAACTGTTTGGAGGCACAGGGCTGGAATAGCAGAGGGCTGGAGGTTAGGACAGACTGAGGGATATTGGTCGAGTACATAGGACCAGACCAGGTGATGGAATAGTAGTGGGTGCTGCAGGTCACTTCTGAGATTCTTGGAGGAGCAGCGTAAAGCTTGACCTGCATATATTAAGCCATCAATTCCTCCCTTTCACCAGCACTAACTCACATTAAACAGGAAAATCAACCAGACAAACTCACCTATGACTCACACAAATGAGCCATGACAATGTTTAACTAGTATGTAAGCCCTAAGCAACGATTATTGACCCAAGTTAGAGTAATTAAACCCCCATACATCACTGAATATTTACCAGGTGGGAATTAGCTTCTGATCACTTACCCAGGAGCAGAAATCCTTGTACTGTACCTGATTCAAGGGAGACAAAAATTGACCTGTGGCTGATGAGAACTGCAACAGAACATAGAATCAGGCTGATGACGGGCTCCATGCTTATAGCTAATGTGTAAACTGTACATTTGGTAGATCTTGGGTCACTTTACACTCACTGTGGATAAAATTCAGCACTGTGCAGAAGACCAGAAAAAGTTTATGGGGTTAGGGTTAAGTGGGATTTAAGTGCTGCATAGGCCTTGTGTATGTGGTTTGCACAGTGGTGAATTTCACCCTGTATTAACTAAAGGGCAGTATGGGCAGTAATATAAGGAGGATCACACAAGGGTGTACGTGTCACTGTCTTTGTTCTACCCAGCTCAACTGAGATATGGATTTGTCAGATTGCTTCCTCCTTTTAGAGAAAAATAATCTTATAATCCCCCAAATCATTCCAGACCCCAAATGGATACAACATAAGCAGGGTATATTTTTTCTCCATGACATCTCATAAGTACAAACATTCCGCCCCCCATTTGCAGCTGTTCACTGGCCCCATGAAGACTCAGTAACTTAGGGACCAGGGTCAATTCTATCTCATCTATATATTTTTATACTGTGTTGATCGCTATGGTATCTGAACATCCATTACTGTTGTATCTTCCTCTCTGGCGCTGAGACCAAAAGACATGGGACAACTCATCATCTTATCTTCCCACTATCTGGCAATGAGATCAGACAGGGAGGAATGATTTCCCACCCTGGGGCTGAGGGACTGAAGAGTCACCATCCAATTCAGTTCAAGTGGCTTGGGGATTCATTTTTTGGAGACCATCTCACCTATGGTAACGCCAACTCTCAGTTAGTCACCAACATCCAGAATTGTGGGATCAAAGCTACTTAAGTCTCTGATATATATGGAGGCACTGTAGATTCAATCCATGTTTCGTTGTTATGATTCCTGGGTCCAGTGGGAGCTGGTAAATTATGGATTGTGGTCCTGATTTTCAGAAGCGCTGGGATCTGTGAGCACCTATTGATATCTAAAGAAGTTGTTGAGCTCAGCTCCTCTGATATATTTACAAATTGCACCATAGGTGAAAGGACTTTAGTGGAACAAACCAGATCTCAGGAGCACATCTTGTTACCACAGGGGAGAACTTTGCCCTGTCTCAGTGCCACTTGAGTAGCATATGTCAGGACCCTGGGAAACAGGCACTAGTCTTAATGCAATCCAAACCACAAAGAGAGTTTTCATGGCCAAGCAGACACTAGTCAAACCCGCAATAAGGTAGAATGACCCCCTCTTTGGCAGCGTGGAACAAAGTGTCAAGATGTGATGACAGGTGCATTGCCATGGAGAAGGGGAGGTGCTGTAGGTGTGTCAGTAGGATATTTCTGCTATAAGGATAGTAAATGCTTACAGATTCCTGCCTTTGGTTAATTTGGCCATTTGCATGTGCATTTACACCATTTACACATGAGTAATTCTGCATCAAATTAGGTAACTTTATGTGCAGGCTGTTGCATGCCTACATAATTTGAAAATATACCCCCTCTGCTATCATTGTCAGGCTCCCGTTAGTGAACACCCCATTGAGATGAATGAGAGTAGCTCATAGCTCTCTTGTACCTGTTTTTGAGGCTATCAAAGACAGTTCTGGGCCACGGTCACATTTGCAATCTTCACAATCAGGAGGGCTAGAAAATTAGTGGAATGAGATGGATTTGCACTAGCTAAGGATCTGGTCCCTCTTTTTAAATTATTTATTATATTTTTTAAAATAGAAGCTTAAATGCTGCAAACCCTGAATCTGTTAAGCAGGACTGATAAGTATTAGAGCTGGGAAAATACTATTTATCAAACTTGTTCTGCAGTGAATAGCAGGAACATTTGCACAATCATTTTTTCAATTAATGTTATTTGGAGCATCTGACCTATTTTAATAAATACAACCACCAGGCTGGATCCAGCTCATGGGCCAGGAGTTTGACACCCCTGTTGCAGACAGAGTTCAAGACACAGGATCCTAACACTTACCTGTTATATTTATTCCTATCTTCCTTCTCAAGGGAGGTCTTCATCTGCTTTTTTTTTTATTGTATGAGAAACTACAAAATGTTGGGAGAAGAGAGGAAGTTCCTCCTCAAGGACTTGAGCAGCATGAAGGAAATATATTCTCTAAGGCCCTTAAGTTGACCCAGTGGACTAATATCCGTTCCAAGATGCTCAGCATTTCATTTGATATTAGCACTTTTTTTTACTGTTAATATTATTGTTACATGGAGAATGTGAATAACATGTCATTCTGGATGGCTGGGGTGGTGTACTTCAGTTGCACCTGCACCCATCTACCTCACAGTCCAGGCAGCTTTTGAGGGTGAGGTTCACTGGGGTGTGGGTGATATCATTTAAACAATGTAAACACGTGAAATGAGACTTTTAAAAGAAGTTTTTGAGGGGATGGGAAGAGATGTATTTTAAATGCTGCAGTCTCCCTGAATCCATACATTTGTTTTGCTTTTGGATAAACAGCAAGGAAGAGCTCACTGAACCACACAACCAGGCAGAGATTCACAGATACCACATTCACAAGAACTTGATTACTGGGCTGGTTGGGGTTGAAGTGAAATTACATCCAAGGTCTCAGGTTCAAAAACCCAACAAAGCCTTCTAGTGAAACCTATTTTGCTTCAATCTGTATCCCCCTGAGCTGCAAGCTGTGAGACTGAGTTATTGCTTGGGCATGGGAGATACCAAGAGACATCCGTGTGCTGCAGGAAGGGGAGTGGATGATTCAGTGACAGCCTTTCTTATGATTGATACTGAGCTCCATTTTCATAGTGTGATGCAACAAGGTGCTGTACTGCCAGAGGTGCTGTCTTTTAGATAAGATGTAAAAGTCTGTAAAGATCCCGGAGCACTTTTTGCGAGAATCAGGGAGTCCAGTGTGATGATAATACTTAGCTCTTGTCTAGCACTTTTCAGCTGCAGATGTCAAACCACTTTCCAAAGGAATGCAAATACAGTTATTCCCATTGTACAAAATGGAAAACACTTGCACAGGGAGGGGAAGTGTCCTGCCCAAGGTCACACAGCAGATCACTGAGAGAGCTGGGAACAGAACTCAGGTATCTGACATGGGTATTTACATTCTATCTAAATGCTTCTGTACATTACACTGATACTTTATTCCTCACTGATGAGCTCTGAACTGTTGGGTAGCATTGCTGGTGCTGTTATAATGGCTTCTGCATTCCAGAAGTAAGTGAGGAGAACCCTACAGCTGATGCAGTTTGCTTTAAGTCTCACAAAGAACATGAGATAACTCAATATATCATAGCTACACAGGCATATGCCTCCATCAACAGCATCTGCCCTGAGATTGTGCAAGTGGTCCAAAGAAAGGGTCCTCTTAAATGCTCTCTTACTTTCAATTCCTAAATAGCTGTGGCAGCAAGAAATGCTCACTTTCATCTGAGACTGGAAGATCACACCTCATCCTTTCAGACACAAGATCTGGCCACAGTGATCCACACATTTGTGACTCCCAGGCTGGTTTATAACAACTCATTATATCTACGAATGAAGCCACTCTCGCTGAAAATGCTCCAACTAGTATAAAACACATCAGTCTATCGCTTTGGCAGCTCAGGTCACTGTGAACACATCACCCCAGTGTTCTGCTCTCTGCACTGACTCCCTATTGAACAAAGAGGCTAGTTCAAGGTCTCTATTCCGATTTCCAAAGCCCTTTCAGGGACTAGTGATAGCTCTGTAAGACACACACTCTCTCTCTCTATAACAATGACCTCCCATGACAGCTACATTTCACTCATTCCATGAAGCTGCTGACCAAAAGAGAGATCTGTGCCTGTGGGAGACAGAACTTTCAACAGAGCTGGACCAAGACTATGCAACTTTCTGTTTGATGAAATAAGAATGGTCAGGTATCAGAGGGGTAGCTGTGTTAGTCTGGATCTGTAGAAGCGACAAAAAGTCCTGTGGCACCTTATAGACTAACAGACATATTGGAGCATAAGCTTTCGTGGGTGAATACCCACTTCGTCGGATGCATCCGACGAAGTGGGTATTCACCCACGAAAGCTTATGCTCCAATACGTCTATTAGTCTACAAGAATGATCATTAACCTCACCACATTCAGATGCTAAATGCAAACCTTATCTCTTCCACCTATCCTCTCACTTTCACTAATTTCATTGTCTCTTTCATATCAATCATAAGCCTAATATTCCCTCTTCTCTAGAAGCAGCAGCAGCCGCTAGAAGTGTAAATATACAGATTTTAAAATTCCTCCTGACTAATTCTACAGTAATTGACTAAAAATAAAAGTTATATGGCTAAGGAACAAACAATGCCTTTCCCAAAGCTCTCTGATCAGAAATCCCCAGGAGACTTGGGTTTCAAATGGGGTTAAAAGCTTTATGATTTGTTTAACCAACCCGTATAAACCCAAAGGCTATTTTTGACCCAGAGTGTGTTCTTGGCAAGTAAAGGGAAAAGCATTTGTAAACAGACAGTTACACTGTCTCCTCTGTGCTGCTGCCCAGTTGGTAAATGAACATCCTTTCTAAACCATATTGGAATGGAGCGGTTGAGAAAGCAGTTCTCTAATGGAAGTCATGTGAACGGTGTTTTTGAATTGTATGGGCAAAGACTAACACTGACATGGGTTCAATAAATCATTCTGGAGAACACCATGCTCTCCTCATGGCAATTGAATTACTACAGCATTGCTGGGAAAAGAAGAAGACAAGAACCATCAAACAATCTCCTAATTCCTCAATCTCACTCTCTCTTTAATGGGAAATCAACACTTATGGTTACAGGCTCGGTCTTAAATAAATCTTAGTTCCCCAGCGGTGTATGGCCAAATGTTGAGAACCGAATGGAAGGGTTGTGGGGAAGGTAAAGCCAACCCTCTGTAATCTAGTAAAAGATTTATAGGTCTGGGTATTGCTTGTGGGTTTGGATGATTGCTGAGGAATATTAGTGTAGAGATGTATTTCTAGGCCTCCTGCCCAGCCCCCTGCAAATATACAGTGGCAATCACACTGAGTCAGATTCTGCTCTCCATTACAGTGGTGTAAATCTAGAGTAACTCCACAAATCCAGCCCTCTGTTTCTACCCTGCTCATTTTCTCTTCCTATTACTTTATCTCTTTAGTATACCACAGGGCACTACTTAGCAATGGCCACATACATCCTTCTCAGAGCTTGGAAAGGGAGTATACCCCTTCACTGAAGGGCTGGTAAGAAGACTGTGGAAATGAAGTCAATCCACAAGGCAAGTGCTTGAGCCAGATCCTGAGTTCTTAGCTTATCATATTCTGTCAACCAGGCAATACCGAGCAAATAATAACCTGATTATCTTACGTCAAGGCAGCCAATCTGAGAAGGAAAAGGATATTTACTGGTGTCTGGATTCTGCAGGACTCTGAGGCAGCAGACTGGATATTTTGCAACAGCTTCTTAACAGCATTTGTTTTTGATGACATAGGATGCCACGGTGGTTTGGAGCTTAATCCAAAGATCACTGACAAAGGCTCTCTTGGACATCACTAGGGTTTGCCTAAGGCCCTTGGTGCAAAGAAATAATTAACTATTGAGAAGACTAGCAATACACTCACGGGCTGAGGTTACACAGCAGCTGGGTTAAACTGCAATGCAGTGTACAAAAGATTATGGGGAATAGTCAATTGTACTAAACCAAATGAAGGCCAGAGAGGAGTGGCCTTCCTCCTGCAGTAGCATGTGGTGATACTAAAACTCACTGGTCATTTAAGCACTTTGGGGCCTTTATTTTATAGGCAGGGATAACGTCTATATTCACTTTTTTTTCCAAACACCATCACCCTTTCTTGTGCTTTGTAGAGTCCCAAGCTACAGTTGCAGAGCTGTGGTCAGGATAAAAGCCGAGGGACCGACCATAAATCAGCCAGACCCGAGTTCCTTAACCTTTCATATTAACCTCTTGCATTGACTTGAGTTCAGTGCTCTGCTCCGCTGCTGTAAATCACCCCGCAGTGAATTTATGAGCATCAGCACAATAAAGCGGGTTTTCTTTATTTCTCCCCACACCTCTTTCACTTGGTGCACTTCAGAAATCATGCAGGAAAGGCTAATGACTGAGATCTGTGAATATTACTAACTCGTTTCCCCCACCAAAGGGATCTGGCAGGAAGAGGTGGGGGGAGGGGCGAGGGAGAGGGTGACTTAATTTCAGTCACTGGTGACATGATCAGAAAAGTCTATTCTAAAGACCCCAAGAAGCCATTAGGTCCCCCTTGGAACAAACCCCCCCCCAAAACCCTAGCAGTTAAACCCACTTGGGGGTTAAAATAAAAACCTAGTCATATATATACACAATCATCATCCCAGTCTATCTGCACCCTCAAACCCTCAAATAAGGGCTTATGGGCTGGTTTGCCCAACAGAAACCTTGAAATACCTGGTCTTTTATTAACCTGATGGATTAAATCTACACACATCATGTAGGGCCTCACGATTATCTCACTTACACTAGTGTAAATCAGGAATAACTTTACTACTGCCAGTGAAATGACACTGGTGTAAAAATAAATGTGAGAGGAGACTCTCTCAGGCTCTCAGTGCTAGGTATTCATTTGAATGACTGGTATAATAGTTATTTTCCTTTTCCTTCCTCAATGTAAGCATGGACTCCAGGTTCAAATGTCCTAATCTTGGAGATGTGGGTGCTTCAAGGAATTGCCAAGGGAATTTTAGGGAGACTTACTTCAGGAAGTGCAACTTTTGTGGGGAAAGCAATAGGTATCACTAACCTCATTTGCAGATTTACCTTGCTTCTTAGCATTTAGTTGCCAGCTCTTTCTGTACTCACATCACAAAGATAGATATTTTTCAGGCCCAGTAAAGGGCTTTTCAAAACCCAACAAGATGTCCTAGAAGACCTAATTCCAGACTGCATTTTTTCAGCAAGTTCTAGAGTAAAATATTAATGACAATAAGGGCCCACTAACACACAGCAGGTCCAAACCTGCAGGGCTTCATGGTTTCCAGGACAACAGGGTGGGTGGGAAGGGGAGACAGGGATGGAATCACTACAAGGTTTCACACAGTAATGGAGCATTATTTAGTTTTCTGATGGGACTTTTAAAAGTGAAGTCCTCCCTGTTCTGTGCAGATACTGGTGATCTCAGGGGACATTTTTTGTAAGAGCAGGAGCTTGCACAATGTCCTTGACCAAATCTTTCCTTCTCCCACTACTGTACAACATGTCGCTTCCTAGCTGCTGCTCTCCACCCCAGAGATGGCTGCATTTGAGTGATCAATATAGTTTATGAAGTGCTTTGAGATCCTTATACTAAAATTAATACAGGGTTGAAATTTGTGGCTCACATCCTTATGGTGGAATCTACCAGACAATCTACCGGTCTAAGGTATTTTTTTTAGTGCCCATCACTGAGATGAGATGAAAATTAAGAAAGCTATTGTGAATAAAAATGAATTCACTCCTAAATCTGACCTTGAAACCAGTAGCGTAGGCAGGTCTGGAGCACAGGGGGAGCGGCGCTATAAAAAGGCACCTCCCCGCTCCCCCTGTACTCACCCGGCGGCGCTTTAAAGGGCCCGGGGCTCCGCAGCGGCTGGATCCCCGGGCCCTTTAAAGCGCCTCCGGAGCTCCGGCAGCGGGGCTCCGGCGGCGCTTTAAAAGGCCCGCGGCTCCCCGCAGTGGCAGGCGCCCCGGGACTTTTTAAGCACCGCTGGAGCCTGGCTCCGGCAGCGCTTTAAAAGGCCCACGGCTTCCCGCGGCTGCAGGAACTGCGGGCCTTTTAAAGTGCCCGCCCCCCCAGCCCGGCTCGGGAGGGGATTTAAAAGGCTCTTGCAGCCATGGGGAGCCACGGGCCTTTTAAATCCCCGGCACCGGCAGCGGGGCTCGGGGGAGCCGCGGGCCGTTTAAAGCGCCGCCCGAGCCCCGCTGCCGGAGCCGGGCTCAGGCGGCGCTTTAAAAGGCCCACGGCTCCTGCAGCGCTTCTCCTCACAGGGAGAAGGTGCCGCTTCTCCTCACAGGGGGAGCGGCTGCTCTCCCTGCTCCCCCACTGGCTACTCTACTGCTTGAAACATGCAGCTGAGTGCCTCATGAGAGGTACTGATTGAATGCCCTCAACTGAAGGACTGGGTGCTATATGCTAGCAATTGGCGGTCCGTTTAACCATTTTAAATGCTTCCGGCACCATAACATCTAGGTTCCTGATTTGGATGGGAGTAGTTCTTACACATACATGAGCAGTCCCATAAGTCAATGAGACAAATTATACGAGCGTAAGTTACTTGGTATTAGTAAAGGGTTTGTAGGATTGGTCCCTTTGTTCTAGACTTGCAATACAAGTAAAGAAACCTGGCAACAGCAGGGGAGAGGTACCCCCAGAACTTCACTCAAGAAGTTACTACATTTACTTAGATTGGAAGCTATTTAAGGCAGGGATTCTCCAGCACATTGTGGACACTACCTGAATACTACTACTAAACCAAGAGTAAAGGGAGAGGGCAACTACGAAAAAAACTCTCCTGTTAGCTTGAGCTAGCAAACTGGGAAGTGCTGCTGCTTCTCTTACTAATGGACAATTTAATTTCAATTTGCAGTTAAGAAACAGAAAGCACTGGCTAGGGTTTGATTAAAAATGAAAAATTAACAGCTTTCTGCTGTACCTAAGGGAGAATTAATCTCAGTGGCACTTTCAAAGATAAAATGGGTAAACATAAGCTTAAACATAACTGTTAAGATCCAAAAAAACCCCATTCCTTTTCCCTTTGGAATGATTGCTTTCTACAATTCATATCTACCAATACAGCCAATGACCTCAAACCACAGTAACTTTACATCTGTTAAGGATAAAGAAGGTAAGACTCAAATCCAGGTCCAATTACACAAGAAACCACACTGCAAGATTGTAATCACCATCAAACAAACTTGCATTATGTTACCCTGCCTGGGCAAATGGCATATGGCATTCCATTTTTCTCCCCATTATCATCCTAGGCAAATGAATGGTTATGCCTGGCCCAGTAGATATGTTTGATAATATAGCAAAGCTGCATTAGGCTGTTCACCGTAACAAGCTTCCTTAGGATCTGTATTATTCTAATTAGGGATGCAATGCAACGGTTTCATGTATGACATGGCAAAAGGCATTTTGGAGTAAATATTCAGACAGAGGTGAAAGAGAGCAAGGTTCATAGTAACCAGCAAAGAGGAGGAGGGACTGGTTTTGTGCCCCCCTCCCTTTTTAATTTGCTTCTGTATTATGATGTATGAAGAAAACTTGAGATGTTTTTTGTTCAACGCCCTTCCTCCTTTGCCCACTGTTGGAAATACCAGGAATGCCAAGTCTTGTAATTAATGATTTTGCTGAAGAACTACTTGGATGTCTCAGCCATACAGTCTGGGAGTTTTCTACCTGGTCTAGGGTTTTCTGTAGTACCCACCACTGAAGTATCTAAGATGTTTTTTCAGTTCTTAACTTACGGGCTAGCGATGTGGAAACTTTATTAAAGGCCCCACTTCTCCAAGCTGATGAAGTCTCATTTGCCTCAGAGGGCTCTTTGAATCAGTTTGAAGGATAGAGGGCAAAGATACTATGGTGATGTGAGCCAGAGAAGTACTGGGAGAGACAGACAGAGAGTTTCCAGGCTCCCAAAACATTTTCAATACCTGTTTGAAAAAATCCTTTCCAGGTCACCTTTAAGAAAAAGTTTCAGACTGTATTATCCTGTAAGACCCAGCTGCAGTATTGAGTGAGGAAGGATATCCTTGGGTTTAAAGCACTGTTGTGGGCCTCAGGAGAGCTGGGTTCAGTTTTAAGCTTTGCCACAGATTTCCTGGGTGACCATGGGAAAGTCACTTGATCTCCCCATTCCTCAATTCCCCATCTGCAAAAGGGTATAGCAGTACTTCCCTTCTCCCATCCCGCATTTGTCTTGCCTGTTGCAGGCTCTTTTGGGGGCAGGGATGGTCTCTTATTATTGCATGCCTACAGCATCTAGCACAATAAGGCTCTTGAGACCTCAAAGAGCTTCTGTAATATAAATAATAATAATAAAACCCATTGGGAAGCAAGATGACTTGCCAGTGGTAATTTTCCCTGGATGCTCAGAAGGATTTGAGGTCAGTCTCTTCTTTCAGCCAGTTCTGGTTGGCTAGAAAAGGTATATAAGGCTGCCTCTCTACCCCATCCCTTTCAGCAAAGAGAACTCAGTACCTGGGGTTACTGAAAATAAACTCAGGTCCCTTATCTCATCTCTTTCTGTTCAATCTGAACATTCCCACAGTCCCTGTAGTATGTTTCTTTGTGACTAAGGCTCCACTTAAAGAGGATTTGGGAGAATGAATTCATATTATCAGAACAATACTCTATTAATCTTCCAAATGCTCTCAGTTTGGCAGGATTACAGTATTTGGATTTAAATATTTAGTTTGCTGTAAAACAGAAATTACCCCCAGCATCCCACACCAGACAGGCACACTAGTGTCCCTTCCCCAGCATTGTGGAAAATGTCTGTAATATAAAAACAAGAGACACAACACACAGAAAAGCCCTGACTCCACAGCCCAGATAATTCAAAAGGATATTTCAAGTTACAAGTTTGTTTACCTTATACAAAAGTTAATTGACTCCTTTTGATCTTACAGGGGAAACCACAAAGGAAATTTTGTTATAGTAGGAGCAAACTGAAGCCTGTAAGTTACTCTCCAACTCTAGATATTCATTATAACAATTCTGTTTGAGTCTTAATTTACAGAAAACATTTTTAAATGTTTCCCTTGCTTATTATTAAGAATACCTCTGTCCCTAGGCTAGGATGTGAAGTGCTTTCTCTACATATAATTTTCTTGCTAGCTGTCAACATTGTGCAGTTTATAACCTGTCTTTAGGGTAGGGGTCTGTGTGTATGTTTGTATGCATGTATACACATTGCCCCCATAATATTTTATATATATTCACTCTGTAGGAATGCAGTCTTTAAAAATATCAAATATCCAAAAGTATTCTAAATCTTAATATCCTAGAAGGCTATTTAAATTTTAAAATCTAAGTATTGTAGATTCTAAAATGTAAACATCTTTATTTCCAAATCTGGCACAATTATTAAAGTGAAAACTTTTAAAGAAAATTTTCTTTTTTGAGGTTTAGCTAATTAGTATGCTATGTTAGGGAACAATCAGTGCAACCTATTTATGGAGATGTATCAGAGCATAATAATAATAAGTAATAAAAATAAACGTGATATTTAAGAGAAAGCCAAGTAAGAAGAAAGCTGATTTTTTCCTCAAATCTGTAGATACTTAAAATTTTGAGTAGGTTTTAGACACCAACATTTTGTTGTCTGTATGATTTTTATTTTAAAGATGAGAATTATTTCCCCCCTCTTTTCAGCAATCTATATATTTTTCTGCAGATAGCAGGATTATATGTCATCCAGATAAGGAGGAAAATACAAACAAACAACAGAACAAAACAAAAACAAAAAAGCAAACAATCCCCCCCCAAAACAAGCAAGTAAGTAAAGAACCCAAACACTGCAGAGCACTAGAAAAGACTTGCTGAAAATACAGAAGAAGAGAACTGGTGAAACAAAACAAAACAAAAAACAAAAGTGACTTGCCTTCATATTGGGAGAAAAAACGATGGCGGATACAGATAAAAATCTTTGGGATATCTTTATGTGCAAAGATCACAAATGTTAATTGTAAAACCCTATGGTTTTAAAAGGTGAGAGTTATATAACATGTTCTTGAATATTTTCCTTGTTCTCCCTTTAGAATCTAGACACATGCCATGTGTCTAGGCATACATATATATGTGTATGTATATTTTTATCTCTCTATCTGTATACACATTGTCATTCAAATACGTACTCATATCAAAGAAAATAGACAGACTGAAAACAAAAATTAGTGTGCAGCAAAGAAATTTCACATTATTATTGTTTGCATATAATAAAGCCATGATTGATTCTACACTGAACACAAATAATCTGAATGCTAGTTAGAATTTTATTCTTTAAGACAGTTTATTTTAGTTAAATATTTAAAAACCCACCTACATAATTATTAAGAGAAATAAACTAAGTAATCCTGAGTTAAATGCTTAAAATATTGACTGGATTCTTATAATTTTTGCTGCTATAGTTTTCAGAGGTAATGTTGAATGGGACACATTTTTAATTATTCAACAATAAATGGAAATGTTTGTCTTGACTATTTTTGAATGTTCAGTTTTAGAATACCATGGAACTACCATAATATAATAATAAAAACAACATTAAACTAGTTACTGCTTTTTGTAGTGATATCCCAGAAACTGCCTCTTATTAAAAACAAACAAAAACCTTTGAAGAAAGCTGTTATAATTCCTATTTACATTATTACTGTATATTTGGTATTTCTAGTTTCTAAATATTATTTAAATTTTTATAACCATGAATATTTCCTTTTCCAAACAATATAAATATAGACACAACAATGAACCCAAATATGATAAAAATTCATTTTTTAGAACTGCGTGAGCATTAAGATATTCCATTTCTCAGTTAAGAAACCAGGAAATGTTTGAATAAATATGGATGATATTTAATTAAAAATAAAGGATACTGGACTATTGAATTGCTTAGAGTGAAAAGCAAATAAAAAGAATTGGAGTATTTACATTTTATCTCTTCCAAAATATTATTCTGAGCTTTTTATGTTGCACATTTTCTTCCCACCACAGAAGCGTTTGTAGAATTACTTAAAAAAAAAAAAAAGCAATTTTTTTTAAAAGGAAGAAATAACCATAACCAAAAGTTTCTGCAGGTTTGTGACTAAAATTAGATAGTTCATAAGAGGTGAGAGGAAGAAAGACAGTGAACTGACAGAGTGATGAAAAGTGCAATCAGGCATTGGAAATGCAAGTGTCCCTTTGCCTGATTCATCCCCGTGTTAAAAGCAATGAAGTTTCCCAGCAAGGAAAGAAAAGTTCAGACCCTACCTTTTTCAGCTGAAAAGTAATGGGGGAACTTGTTCCAAAAGTGGGTATGATCTGCACTGCCTATATGGTACGCCTTACCTTAAAATCTATACATTTCTAACCAAAACAGCTTGGAGCAATTCACATAAAACAGACCCAAATGTTACCCATTCCATGTAAAAGATCAGGTTTCTGTCTCAGCTCAGCCTCAGCCTGTGATATCAGGCTTGTTTTTTTTTTTTTAAAGATATGTATTCTTATGTTTCCAATCCTCCAACACACTTTTTTCATCTTGGTAAAGTTCTCTTTTCAGAGGGGGTGTTTGGGAAGGATTTCAAACTTGTCAGGGCTCTCTTTTTTCAATACAGCTAAGCTTTCACTTTTTGAAAGCTTGAATGATTTGCTGTGGTCACTGGCTCTCTATTATTAATATTGTTGCAGATACATAAAGTTTACTACAAGCTGTAAATATGTCAGGTTTTGCCATGGGGTTTGCTAATAAAGAAATCTTAGAGGGGGATTATTGATGGGAAAGATAATCTTTTCAATAAGGGTTCCTGCTTTTTTCCAGGGACAGCAGGGGCATTCCACACCAAGGAAAATGCAGACATTTGAATCTCCTAACCTTTTGCTCCGGGCAAGGCATAAGGAACTTCGGGCACAGCACTTTATTCTTGACTTTCTCCTGACTAAATGTGATCCTGTCTTTCAGCACGATTTTAAATGCCCTATTAGTTTTATTAATATCTTTGGTACTATAGTTTAAAGAGTTCTTAACCATAAGGAACTGATTGATTGCCGTGTGACACTTCCAAGTTGTTTCTATAGCTGTCCCCTTGGGTTAGTACAATGATAGTGAAAATAGCTAATAGCTTTGTTTCTTTAACATTCAAGGGACATCAGGAGGTTAATCAATTTTTTAAAGAAATTGTCTTAAAAGAGCAGAGCAGATTTTTCTTTCTTTTCCTCTGGCATTCCCCCAGGCCTCCCCCCCCAAAAAAATGTTTTGGGTCAAGTCACAATAAGTGGCTGATCAATCATTCCTAATTCACTTTGGTATTCATTGTAATAACAATAAACATGCTGAGTTCAGCTGGTGCTAATGTGGTTGTCATATGGTTGCCCAGAAGAATTCTATGGACATTTACCATGAATTAAGTGCATCATTATGAATTGTGTCTACAGTAGAGAAAGAAAAGACACATGAGGAGGCTTGACTGCAGGGGTTAATGGTGAGGGAGGGATGTATCACTCCAGTTATTATTGCACCTAAGTGAAAGTTAGAATTTCAATGCCGTCAAAAGAAGGCAGGAGGACACAATAACCTACAAGAATGTGTCCAGATGCGGTTGGCTCTAGGTGTATAAACTAATGTCAGAGACCTTGGAGAAGATGACAGGAGATTTTGCCTATGGGAAGGTTTAATTTGACTCAATGAGAAACACTAAGTTGTGGCACGGGGAAGAAAGCAGCAGAAATTTAAAAAAAACAGGGGCCGGTGCGAATTTACCTTCCTTTCCCAAGAGTTTATACATTGAGGGCTGTGAAATAGGCTTCTTTATCATGGAGAAGGTTTTAGAGTCCTCAACTCCCCTCTGCATCCTTGGAAGGGTTCCAAGCCTGAAGAGCTGGAGGGATGGTGGTGGATGGGGAAGGGAAGCCAGCTGGAACTCTTTGTATTCTCCTCCCTGCCCCCATGAGGGACTCCAGGGGAAGTCAGTATTGACTTATGGTTTTTCCTCCTCCATGCCATAGGAATTTCTGGGGGAAGCCATGGTAAGGGCATAGATATGACAGTGATGGGCTATAGAAAACCATCAGATAGCTAGGAAGGTCTCCAGGAACACTCCTTTTGGATGAACTGTGCTACTCAGGAGCTGGGGAAGCTCTGTGAGGCTTAGGCCAAGTGCAGGGTGTGAATGTCTTTGCCTCCTGAAGATCCCCAGAGACCCAAAGAAGATCTTGGGGGATTGGTGCATTAAGGCATGGAATTCCCATTGGGAGTGTGTGGGGCAAACCCTGCCTCCCTATGGAAGAATGAACAGGACACTCTGCAAGTTGAAATTCTTAGAGATTCCTCTTTGTGAATCATTCCTGCTTTATTGCAATGGTGGGCAGGCAAAGTGACCTTTGTGTAGAGTTTGCATGTCAGTGCAAGTTTGCAAAATCCTTTGTGATACGAGGCCTGATGCAAATGTATATTAGCATTCATTAAAGAATTTCACTGGAGACACATAGTAGATCTTTTGTTATTATTATTATTACTTTTACAGCACCCGAGCATGTGCTGGGCACTTGACAGAACAAACAAAAACACAGTTCCGGCCCTAGAGAGCTTACTATCCAATTGTAGAGGACACAGTGAGTGGAGTTAACAGACAGTAGGGAGGGTTTAGGGTGAGGAAGGATGAGAGATATAGTCGTACAAGTCCCAACAGGCATGAGATCATCTTAGTAGCTCAGTTGAGGGTTTTAGTGTAATTTCTAATGTAAATAAGTTATTATTATTGCCTCACTTCTCTTAGGCATCACAATGTTAGTCCTACAGAAGGATGTGAAGGAGGAGGAGGGGGTGGCCTGGCACAGCAGAGGCAGGGGAGAGTGTTCTATGCAGAGGGTGGGTGGTGTGGCCATGCTTGCAGGAGAATCAGAGGGAAGAGACTGGCGTAAATGGGGAGGAGATAGTGATGTGATGAGCGTGTGCTTAAAGTTAAGCATATGCTTAAGTGCTGTCCTAAATAAGGATAGATTTTAGCACGTGCTTAACTGTTTTCCTGAATCAGGGTGTAAAAGCAAACAGAGCAACCTGAGTCTTTCCAAATGTAGGACTCGGAATTACTCACATAGTACTAGCCCCAGCAAAGGAGGAGAGCTGTCATCATGGTCAGGATCAGTTCAAAGTTTTGCTGTATAATTGCAAGCAATTCCCATCTAGGATCAGGAAAACTGAACAGGGGGCTTGTTTATTTTAGCCTTGTTCCCCCCACCCCTCAGGCAGGCCAGCTAGGTTTAGATTTCAGCCTGATAGCTGTTCAGACCAATGATGTGAGAGCACAAGGTCTTTTTTGCTCCATTCAGAGGCCTTTGCTGAGCCTGTCCGAGTCTCCTGGCACTTCATCCTGACTCATAATGTTAATGAAACCCCTTAAAATAAACACTTCCTTTATAACATGCTCCTTGACATGGGGTGGGGGTGGGATCCTTTGACTTGGGCTCAAGAAAGCACCATGTCAGACAGAGGCAGGTACATCCTGGTGCAATCCATTGGAGAGAAATGGGCTGATTTATTCCAACAGGTCCTGGGTACAATCCTTTTGTCCTTTCTTCACTTTTCCCCCTTCTTCCTTTCTCACCTGAATCCTTGCAAGCAGACATTAATGAAACTGACACAAACAAGCTGGCTCATTAGCACTGCCTATGCATTTCTAATAGTGGCCTTGACTGCAAAGTTGTAGCACAAGTCGTGATTGTCTAGTGCCCCTATGAATTAATGGAGGAGGATCTCCTGACATAAAAGGAATGTCAAGCTTGACATATGCATTTTAGACCATCTGCAACATTGAAGGGGCCTCTCTGAGATTAGAGGGCCAGATTCTGGTATCAGTTACACTGGTGTAAATGGATTTCAGTAGAGATACTTTGGATTCACACAGGCATGAGATCAGATTATGCCCTTTGTAATGTAGATTGCAGTGTTGCTGAACCCATGCTGCTCCCATGATATAGAGAGACAAGGTGAGTGAGTTAATATCTTTTATTGGACCAATTTCTGTTGGTGAAAGAGACAAGCTTTTGAGCTTACACAGGGCTCTTCTTCAGGTCTGGGAAAGAGAGCACTCTGAGTGTCCTTGTACTGTACTGAGTCACATGCTCTTTCCACTCTTCCTGCCCTGGTCAGACCCAGGAGTCTTCCATGTGGGCATCTCTCTTCTTGATGTCTTGCCAGAATTTGATATGGAGCTCATGCTAATGAATGAAAGCTATGTCTCATCTCTCCCTCCTGACCATTTGCATCCCTAGCATCAGGCCCATCTTCCTCTTTGTTCTGCACACTGCTGCTATCTAACCTCATTATGATAAATAGTCATAAAACGGTGCTCTTTGACATCAATAGAGATCTGCTAAAATATTAGGGTATAATATGGCCTTATGTAAGAGATACTAATATGTAACATGCACCCCTGTACTCATCACCTCTGAATCAGGCCCACGCTGGGTGTAACCGAGTCTAAATTAATCTAAATTAGCATAATTTATGCATCAGAGACTGGAAGGTGTAAGAGGCACTAGATTACCTCTTGGCCCCTAGTATCTAAATGGGAACCTGGTATCATACCCTCAGCCATAGAATCACTAATGGGAGTTGAGGGCTGCTCAGCACCCTGTAGGACCACGGCCCACCTGGGCAAAGTAGGGCAGGGACCCCTCTTTCTACCAGGTGAAATTGATGCATGTAGAATAAGCTGAAGTCCCACACTGTGAAGAAAACAGGCATAGTTTCCCACGCAAAGAAAAAAATAGTGAACATTTTTGCATTTGTAAAATCTGACAAGTCCACAATATCACAGCTCTAAATATTTCCCTTGCCCCTGTACATCATCTGGAAGAAGTGGGCAATAAGCATAGAGGGCCAGATTCTCCTTTGCCCCAATGCCCTCTTTATGTTGGCCTGCCAGCGGATTCTGGCTGCAGAGCCAGTGCATCCAGCCATGTGAGGATCAGCTCAGTGCCAGGGGGATCCTTCTGTGGTGAACAAACTGATCATGTGCTTAAATGCTTTCCAGAACTGGGGCCTCAAACTGTATAGGTCAGAGCCCTACACCTCCGATTCAGAGATGTTGCTCTAGCCAGCTGTTCACCACAGGGTTAGACTGCTGAATTGGGGCCGAGTTGTTAGGCTGCTAGGCTGATACGGTGGCCTGAAAAGGTTATGATCCTTATCATATAGAACTCAGTTGTCATTCTTAACCTGACCAAACCTAAAAGCCTGGTTACACCCTCATTGGAGCCCTGGCAGAGCAATCCTTCTCTCATGACTACCAACACTTTCACACCTGCTGGAAAGGCCTCTAGCTTCTTCCAGTCTCCTGTGAAATTTTTCTTTTCACTGGAATCTGCCTGAAATTGGTGCATTTTCCCCTGGAGACCCCACTCTAGTATCTTCTACATTAGAGTACTGCTACAGATCAAGGGCAGTTCTTTCTGTTGCTTTGACACATGGTCAACCAGTGGAACCTTTTTCCAGAGGATTTTGTGAAGGCCAAGACTATAACAGTATTCAAAAAAGAACTAGATAAGTTCATGGAGGATAGGTCTATCAATGCCTATTAGCCAGGATGGGCAGGGATGGTGTCCCTTACCTCCGTTTGCCAGAAGCCAGGAATGGTCAACAGGGAATGGATCACTTGATGATTACCTGTTCTGGTCATTCCCTCTGAGGCACCTGGCATTGGCCACTGTCGGAAGACAGGATACTGGGCTAGATGAAGCTTTGGTCTGACCCAGTATGTCCATTCGTATGTTCATGGGGACTGTTTGGAAAGTATTTTGCTCTGATTTGTGAGAGCTACAGTGCTCAGCAACTAGGAAAAATCAGATCATTTGACTTTGTTCAGAAAAATGTGTCTTCTTATCTCCTGTTGTGTCCTTTCCTGGTGGTATTGATGGAGTAGTCCTAGCAGCACTTCTAGGATTGTGGTGAACCCATCACCAGCAAGAAGGATTTCCTCTCTCACCAGCCTTTTCATCTGCCCTTTCAGGACGGGCTCAGCTATGCTGTAGGTGCAGTGCGCATGAGCAACTATTTGTTACTTTTATTTACTGAGGATTGAGCACTCCTTTTATGAAACATAGAAAATACAAGCCCGGGCCCAAAGGAGTTGACTTTCTAAATCCCACGTGCAGTTCAGAAACTCATTGAATGATCTAACCTTAAATGCATGCATATCACAGCAATATCATTACCCACATTGCTACGTAAGTTTGATTAACACTGATAAAGTTTTAGGAGGGATTTAAATACAGAGAGGGTGATCAAGTGGAGCACAAGCCCAAGTTCCAGGTGTAAAAGATGGCATGGCAAGAGACATGCAGAGGAGAGTGAGGCATTGAAGTGTGTGCTTAGGGTAGGGTGACCAGAGGGCAAGTGTGAAAAATCGGGACAGGGAGTGGGGGGTAATAGGAGCCTATATAAGAAAAAGCTCCCAAAATCGGGACTGTCCCTATAAAATCGGGACATCTGGTCACCCTAGCTTAGGGACAGACCAGGCAGCATGAGCAGTTGGAAGAGGAGAGAGCAGACCTACAGATAGAGGAGTATTACACAGAGATTTGAAAGTGTAGATGAAATGTAATTTAGATGAATGGCAGCCCCTGAAGGACATAAAGCTGACAGAGGTGTGGTCAGAGTATCAGGAGAGGAAGATTTAACTGGAATGCAGATGCGAATCATACCTCATCATGGTGGGGCTTCTCACTTTTGTCCCACAGTTTATGAGCATTTTTCAATGAACACAGTATGGCAAAAATCATGACTTTGATAACCCCAAACAGCCGAAGTCATGTATCTCCTAGGATGAGATGATTGTTCTTATATGTATCTTAGAGGCAAGTCATACTAGGTCATCAAGTAATCATCAAGTGCTCCATCAACTTCTGGCAACAGAGGTTAGGAACACTTCAGAGCATGGCTTTGAATTCCTGCTATTCTGGCTAATAGCCTTTGATGGACCTCCATGAAGCTATCTAGTTCTTTTTTAACCCTGTTATAGTCTTGGCCTTCACAACATCCCCTGGCCAGGAGTTCTGCAAGTTGACTGTGCCTATTCATTTCATTTGGTGACCCTAGTTCTTGTGTTATGAGGAGTAAATGACACTTCCTTATTTACTTTATCCACACCAGTCATGATTTTATAGACCTCTATCATGTCCCCCCTTAGTTGTCTCTTTTCCAAGCTGAAGAGTTCCACTCTTATTAATCTCTCCTCATATGGAAGCTGTTCCATACCACTAATCATTTTTGTTGCCCTTTTCTGTACCTTTTCCAATCCCAATACATCTTCTTTGAGATGGGGCGACTTGATCTGCATGCAGTATTCAAGATGTGGACATACCATGGATTTATATAGAGGCAATATATTTTCTGTCTTATTATCTATTCCTTTCCTAATGATTCCCTACATTCTGTTAGCTTTTTTGACTGCCGCTGCACATTGAGTGGATGTTTTTAGAGAACTATCAACAATGACTCCAAGATTTCTTTCTTGAGTGATAACAGCTAATTTAGACTCCATAATTTTATATGTATAGTTAGGATTATGTTTTCCAATGTGCATTACTTTGCATTTATCAACATTGAATTTCATCTGCCATTTTGGTGTCCAGTCACGCAGTTTTGTGAGATCCTGTTGTAGCTCTTTGAAGTCTGCCTGGGACTTAACTATCTTGAGTAGCTTTGTATCATCTGTAAATTTTGCCACCCTCACTGTTTACCCCTTTTTCCAGATCACTTATGAATGATATGTTGAACAGCACTGGTCCCAGTACAGACCTCTGGTGGACAATTTGTTTCCCTCTCTCCATTTTCAAAACTGATAATTTAATCCTACCCTTTGATTCCTATCTTTTAACCAGTTACTGATCCATGAGAGGACCTTCCCCCTTATCCCATGACAGCTGACTTTGCCTAAAAGCTTTTGGTGAGCGACTTTGTCAAATGCTTTCTGAAAATCTAAATACACTATATCCACTGGATCCCCCTTGTCCACAAGCTTGTTGACCCCCTCAAAGAATTCTAGTAGATTGGTGAGGCACGATTTCACTTTACAAAAAACATGTTGCCTCTTCCCCAACAAATCATGTTCATCTATGTGTCTGACAATTCTGTTCTTTCCCATAGTTTCAACCAGTTTGCCCAGTACTGATGTTAGGTTTACCAGCCTGTAATTGCTAGGATTGCCTCTGGAGCATTTTAAAAAAACTGACGTCACATTAGCTATCTGCCAGTCATCTGGTACAGAAGCTGATTTAAGTGATAGGTTACATACCACAGTTAGTAGTTCTGCAATTTCACATTTGAGTTCCTTCAGAACCCTTGGGTGAATACCATCTGGTCCTGGTGACTTATTGCTGTTAAATTTATCAATTTGTTCTAAAACCTCTTGTAATGTCACCTCAATCTAGGATAGTTCCTCAGATTTGTCACCTAAAAAGAATGGCTCAGGTGTGGGAATCTCCCTCACATCCTCAACCGTGAAGACCAATGCAAAGAATTCATTTAGTTTCTCCACAGTGGCCTCATCTTACTTGAGTGCTCCTTTAGCACCTTGATCGTCCAGTGGCCCCACTGGTTATTTAGCAGGCTTCCTGCTTCTGATGTATTTAAAATTTTTGTTGCTGTTACTTTTTGAGTCTTTGGCTAGCTGTTATTCAAATTTTTTTTTGGCCTTCCTAATTGTATTTTTACACTTCACTTGCCAGAGGTTATGCTCCTTTCTATTTTCCTCAATAGGATTTAACTTCCATTTTTTAAAGGATGCCTTTTTGCCTCTGCTTCTTTTACTTTGTTGTTTAGACAAAATCTTAACTTGTATTAATTAAATTGTTAATTATATTACTAATTTAAACTGTTATTAAAAACATGGCAGTGTAGGGATATAGTCAAATGAGATTAATTACAGTGGCCAATGTGGCCTAGCAAACAGGGTGCTGGACTGGACTCAGGACATCTAGGCCTATTTCCAGCTCTGCCAGTAGCATGCTGGGTAAGCTTGGGCAAGCCACTTCCTGTGTGTGCACCTCCGCAAACTGGGGATAATGAGATGGATACTGGCCTCAGAGCTACTGAGGACAAGCACTAGGTATTGTTTTTATGTGGGCTATGAAAAATCCTAACGAAATGAAGTTATGTATCTTTGAAATCACCACCCATGGGGATGTTGGCACTTCTTGCTTTAGTTAATGTAGCCTGGGGCCAGTACCAGATGCTTCAGAGGAAAGTGAAAAACCCATTATGGACAATTATGGAATAACTTGAGTAGAAGATTTTTTCTCATAACCTCAGGCAATTAATCTCTGGTTTATATTCTGAAGCATGAGGGTTGCCATCCTTTATGCTTTTCTACACTAGCTAGTGTGACTGCAGCTCCTGTTATTTATATAATTTCTAATTCTTTTGAGGGGCTAGATAACTCAAGCTGTTGCTAGTGGACTATAGAACTTTCCATAGCTAGCTCACACATTCAAATCCAGCACAAGTCAGCAGTAACTGAAATGTGTTGTGTTACCATCTGACGGCTGTTTGGTGACCCAGGTGAAGTGAGTTCATAGGGCTCTTTCCAGTTCCCAGAGGACAGATGTCTTCATCACAGACCACAAAAAGACAATCACAACACCTCCCACCACTATAGCTGGTATTAATTACTAATAGGCTGTCTCATAAGAGAAACTAAAGACTGAAAGAATTCTGAACTGCCTCCTCACTCTTATAGGTTGTGCCTCCATGTCAGGCAGCGGGTACATTAGCAGAAAGCATGAGGATGCTTGCACTGCCACTGTCCATGCTCTGTCTACTCCATGGGGGTAAACTGAGGGTTCTATTCTCCAGGACTGCTAATCCAGAACCTTTCACAAGAACTAAATACAATAGAATCTTAGAAAAATGTTACCTGAATTAGAAAAACCAAACATCTGTCCTCCTCTTTGATGCTGCATTTCTCACTGTGAGTATTTAGGGGGCCAGATGGGAACATTCTTGACCTCCAACACAAGGGGAAAAAAATTCATATTTGCTCTCATGGACGGGTTAAAATAGGTTGACAGTAATAGTCCTAGATTAGAACTGATTTGCTTTCCTTTAGAACAGAGCACCTCCAGACTATTTGAAGTTCAATACTGGTACATTTCCAGATGTAAGACCTCTCTTAGCCTGCATTTTATGAAGTCCCTTGCACTGGATTGAAGAATTTATTCCTTTGCCTGTTGGCTGGAGAACATGTGCATAAGCTGAAGTCTTCAAAGGAAGGTTCAATTGACTCAAGAAAGCCTCTAAGGCCCTTTCCCCACCCTTTGGACCCTAAGGTCCGTGTCTAATTGGTTCCGTGTCTTATTAGTCCATGTCTAATTGGTTCTGCCAATAAAATTCCTTTCTGTTTCCCTGTCACTATATCAAGAAGTCAGTCTTTGGCACAAAGGACCACAGCACAGCCACATTTTAATATTTTGTTTTCAAACACCTTTGTGTTTCCCAAAATGTTTCCCATGCACTTTTTTCTTATCTGCTTCCTCATCACTGGTAATTACAAAGGCCCACATCCTCAAAAGGTATTTAGGTTTCTGACTTCCATTGATTTCACTAGAAGTGAGGATCCTAAATACCACTGAGGATCTGGGCAAAGATGTTTGTTCAAATAGAAGCTATCTTCTTTATAATAAGTAAACAAACCACACACAACCTCCCACCCATATCTCTGCCAGTGTTTCTCAGTCCAGACTTCTGGCTCGCAGCAACTCCAGCTATTTCAGTTTTGGGCTCCCCCCCCCCACATCTATACCAATGCACCTCAGTCCTGGGCTCTTCACATACAGCCCTGTCAATTCCCCTCACTCCTGATCTACAGCAAAATCTCCTATTGTAATCCCATCATCCCCTACTCTCGCCTGGTTTATATACCTTGGACATATGTTTATTATACACTTGAATTGTCCAGCATTTCAACTGGCTGGCAGAATGCTACTTGGCCAAAAGAAGTTTTGAAACTATTGACTCCTGATCTGTTTAGTAGATATTTTGTAACTGTTTTCTGGCTAATAAATGGTATAGACAGTGTAACCTCTACTAATGGCTAACTGCTGCCATTTTAGCTGTAGCACAAGACCTTAGTATTCGAGACATTTATTTTTCCCTCCCCTTCCTCCCCACTTTTAGCTCCTGATCATGCAATGAGCTCTATGTGGGCCTTCATGTGGTATCTTCAGTATGTAGTCTGTCACCTGCTGACTTCAGCTACATTGTAACAAACACGATTCTGGGAGGGAAGGGGGAATGTAAGAAAAATGACACATTAAATAAAACAAACACTTTATGCATTTGCAGGAACAACAGTTTTCCAGGTAAAGGGAAATATATTAAAACAGAGGAATGTTTTCTATTTATGTTTACCCAAGAGGCTTGTTGCTTCTGGAACCCTTCCTGCTGTTGGCTGAGAGGGTTGCCTAACGCTGTGTGGTCACACACAATAGCTTCAGCAGAAGCTAACTGAAGCATTTTTATAGCAAAATTGTGAAGGAAAAAGAGTTAGGATAATTTTCTCCAGAGATCAAATCTAACCCAACCGCCTTACACAGTTTATTGTTATTAAGAAATGGGGAGCTGGTAGCAACCCCTATTTTTAGGTTATCCGACATTCCAATTATAGTGGACTTTTGGAGAAGCTCCATTACATTATATCACATTGCCCACCCCACCAGGGCACCCTCAAGCATCCAACCACAGTGGGATAGGATAAGTCCTACCTCAGTTACCCCTTTGCTGTCCCTAGGGCCAATTGAGTTGCCCTTCCTTTTGCCTACAGACCCAACCAGTAATCAAACAACTGCCCAGGAAAGGAATGATGTCTTTCTCCAAGTCCAATTCAAGGCCTGCCTCTAGGCATTATTTGTTTATACAGTTCTAAAAAGAGAACATTTCTGGACACCAAAGTAAAAGCCAGCAGTTCTCTTGTCCTTATTCCAGGGCCCATTCTCCAGGCCATCTACTTGTGAGTGAATAAACACCATTTTGTAATTCCTGCATCCCTATTCCAAGTTCTCCACACCACTGGCCACTCACCACACTTTTTACAGCTGTTTCACCACACTCTGAGACCAGGGCACTTGTAAGTGGGCGCTCTGCATCATTCCACTCCTCAGGTCCCTCCACCTGGGAGCCCTACCTCTGCCAAACTCCTCCTGCTCTTGGTTTTGACCTGCCCCTGGGTGAGCCTGTTCTCCTCCTTTACTAGGGACCTCCACATGAGCCTGCTATCCATCATGGTTCCCTAGCTCTGACCAGTTCTGTCATACTTTCTCTGTGACAGCTCTTCTTCCCCCTAGTATCTCCTAGGAGAGGTCCATCAATGGCTATTAACCAAGATGGTCAGGGACACAACCCTATGCTCTGGGTGTCCCTAAGCCTCTGACTGCTGGGATTGGATAACAGGGGATGGATCACTCTGTAATTGCCCTGTTCTGTTAATTCCCTCTGTCACATTTGGTACTGGCCACTGTCAGAAGACAAGATACTGGGCTCAATGGACCATTGGTTGAATCCAGTATGTCCTTTCTTATATGAAACAATATGCCCTGGATAACAGAACATGAGATGTTCAGAAGAGGCAGGTGTGTGATGGGGAAGGAGCAGTCAGATGAGGGGGATCTGCAGGGGCAAAGAGAAACTGTGTAACTCTGGTTTGAGGAACGGATACAGAAGTAGAAGAACACAGTTTTCAATGTCTTCACTGATGCTTTGTTGCCACCTTGCTTTTAGAATAAACATTGCTGATTTATGCTAGGAGAAGCAGCACTTGCTTGTGGTTAGAGCAGTGGACTGAGAACCATGCTGTGGGCCAGCACACAAGGCTTATGCACCATGTAAGTTGCACCTAAGCTTTTTTGAGGGGTTAACTGAAAATTAAGCAGTGTATTTGGTGAGTAATGACTTTCTATATCGAGATGAATTTATTTCTGTACTACCTTGGTCAAGTCACTTGACCTATCTGTGCTTCAGTTTCTCCATCTGTCAAATGGAGACAATGATATCTGCTTTTCAGGGGTGTTGTGAAGGCTAAAGTACTGTTTGTGAAGTGCTTTGAGATCCTCGTGGAGAAGGCACTGTTTGCGTGGTAAGTATTATTATTTCCTTCCTATTGTGGGAACTAGGAAAGCAGAGGACAAGGAAAGCACTGGTGTATTGTTTGTGAATCCAGTTTCTTTTGCCCTGGAACATGGCCTATGGTGTCAATCCAAACCCACCTTCAAATCTTTTCAAGTTTTATCTTTTCATTTCAAACCTACCCGGCTCCTCAAGCCAACCTTTCAAACCTTGGAAATGGATGAATCGCTCACCTCTTTATTTGGGTTGTGCCATAAATGTTCTGTTTCATAGTAGTCAATTGGCCATGAAAGATGAACTGTTACAAAACAGACAGCCCTGAGCTATATTTCAGGCAGTCCTCAAGCTACTTAGAGCTGGTTAACACACCGTAGCATGAACTATGAATCGACATGTTTGTTCTGCCACTTAACCACCAGCTGCTCCCACAAGCCCTCAGCCCTTCCTAACCCAATAGCTTAGAAAGCCAGACAACGATCAATGCTTCTGTGTTCAGCAGAAAGGACTCCTGACACGGGGGATTATTTTGCTCTCTTATGAGATATCTGTCTCCCTTCTTCTGCTTACCCCATCCTCAAGCAGAATCCACAAACTGTAACATCATTTCCCCCAAACACCATGGGAACACATCCAGCCACTATATGGTGGGCCCCCAGCCCTCAGGGTCCCCTGACATCTCAGAAGGAGATAAATGCCTTTGAATGACAGCAATTAATCCCAGAGGAAATAGTTTACTTAAGGACAGTGCCCCTTTATGTCTAAATTGTTTTTCTTTTTTGTCTTTTTATTCCAGTGACGTCGAGGGATTTGGACAGAAATTTTCCACTCATATTCCTTCCTGCTTTCCTTCCTTTAAGGCTTTTGCCTGCCTTCTTCCCCATCTTTCTTAGGCAAATCTCCTCATGAATCCACAGGAAAAAAAGAACTGCAGCAAAGGGAAAAAGATGTTAGAAAAAAAATTGTGAAAGATAAAGGAGTCACTTAAAAGTGATCCAGCCACACTATTCCTTTGCCATGGCTAAATAAGAGAGAATCTTTCAAAATGATCTGAAGAAAATTATTCAGAACGTAGCCCTTTGTCAGGGGAAGCAGATGTGACATCTCATCTTTCTGTTTCCTTGAAACTAGATGTGAGCCTGAGCCCCAGAATTCAGATCTGGCTCAGAACCACCCCCAAGTTTCAGGGTATTCGGAGCCACCATTTTGACTCAAGACTATCTTTGCTGACCATGAAAATCACTAAAATGCTACAAAATCAGAAACAAAGTCAAATACACCTGCTTTTATGTTTTCTTTCAAACTCAATTTCAGTCAAAGTTCAGCAAAAGGCTCCCTAAGCTTCATGAATCTTTTTGGGGAAGCAGGGCTGATTTCACCCAGCACAACCCGAAGCCTTAAGATGAGTTAAACTTTGAATGGTGTGGTTCATTTTCAAAATTAAATCACCAAGCAACACACAGAGATCTTGAGCCTATTGTTGTGCACCCTGTCCTGAAGATCTTACTATCTAAGCTGAGAGTCTGGGTCCCTTCTTCTCTCTGAGCCTCAGAGTACTCATCTGTAAAATGGGGGTAGCAACATTTATTTATCTTCTGGAGTGTCATAAAAATTAGATAACATTTGACATGCATTTGAGGATCCTGGGATGAGAAGTGAAATAGAAAAGCAAAATATTAAGGTCTGATTCTCATCTACCCCAAGACTTCTTGATACTGGTCCGGCATTATAATTTGCACCCACTTCATTTTGTAGAGCTAGAGTATTTGTGTTAGTTGATCTCCAGGTTCCTCCAATCTGTTACTGCAGGAGTAATAGAGTCCAGCATCCTGGGGTGGGTCCATACATATTTGGCAACTTTTTCATTTTCTTTTTGCATGGATGCAATTTCCCAATAAGAAAGGGGCAATTGTTCACTGGGCTTCCAGCTACTGCTGGTCATTGTGCATACGCTGGTTGATTTTAGTACTTATACAATGCTTTATAAATTTTCATTAATTGCCATCCCTACCCCCTTTTGAGGTGAGTAAACATTATTAGCCCCATTTCTGAGATGGAGAAATTAAGGCCGAAAAGTGAAATGACTTGATCAAGGCCACAGAGGGAGTCACTGTCTGAGCCAGGATTATAATGCAGGAATTTCTATCTCCCTGTGCTGTTCTTAGCCCACTAAACTACATTACTTCTTGTGCTATTTAGCTGCTGATTCTTGCGGCTAGAAGTCACAGTGGCTGCTCAGCAGTGGAGCTAGCTCAGCTTCAGACAGCAGCTAGAAGTGTCTCTAGTGCCATTAGTGATCTCCATACCTGCAAACTGATTTACAGTCCTGGAACCTCAGGGATGTGTGGCCATAGATTTGTTCTCTGCCCTTCGTTCTCCACTCTTAGCCAGGCCCTGGAGCTGTGTCTGAGCTCTGTGGCCACAGAGGAGAGGGGCAAGAATTTGGACCAGTGCATTTATTTATTTAACATATTTCCATAGCAATTGCATCTG
The DNA here is from genome assembly GCA_037349315.1 of Chelydra serpentina. Lineage (NCBI taxonomy): Eukaryota > Metazoa > Chordata > Testudines > Chelydridae > Chelydra > Chelydra serpentina. Next base: position 67,104,972 of record JBAIAC010000007.1, on the reverse strand, counting down.
CTTTCGACAGATCTGAATTTGGTCTGAAAATATGCATTCTGAGATGGTCTTTCAGTTCTAATAAAACCCAACTAGAGACTTATCTGAGTAACACTAGGGCCATGTCTACACCACCACTTATGTCTGCAAAACTTATGTAGCTCAGAAATGTGAAAAAAACACCCCCCCCCCGAGTGACGTAAGTTTTGCCAGCATAAGGGGTAGTGTGCACAGCGCTATGTCAGCGTGAGAGCGTCTCCCATCAACATAGCTACCGCCGCTCGTTGGGGGTGGTTTAATTATGTCAACAGGAGAGCTCTCTCCCACTGGCATAGAGCAACTACACGGGCGATCTTGCCACTGTAAGCTCTCTAGTGTAGACTCGGCCTGGAATGGGTAAGACTCAGTGACAAAGGGTCAAATTTCCTAATAAGTTTGGCACCCAACAGTTGAAGCACCTAAATAAGTCATCAGACTGTCAAAAGATCTGCATAATTTGAGAACAATGAGTGTTGCTGAATGCTGAGCACTTTTGAAATCTGGTCACTTATACCGGGGCCCTACTTTAAGCTGTTGAAAGCTGAGTTCTTTTGAAAAACTAGCCCAATGTGTCCAACTCACCTTCCGGAAGCAGAGCAGAGGGAAACTGCACACATCTCTCAAAAACAAGGCCTGGCAATGCCACATGGGCATGTTTCTCATGATGTCATTGTTCTGGAAACTTTTGAAAGCACATTGCCAAGGAGGAAGCCTTGTGGGCCTGAACTTACCACGAGTCTCGCTGAGTGGGCCAACCTTTGCTGAAAACAGCTCATTACCAAAAGTGGGAATAAACATGTTGGACGTTGTTTACCACTGAGATCACCCTGGTGCATCTTCCAGCTGCCCGAGGGTTGTGGGGAAGAGACACAATACGCCTGTTAAAAGATTTCCATCCTAAAGGTCACAAGTTCTCTCTCTTTTATTTGTTTTTAAGACATCTTGTCCATTGAAAACAATTCTTCTCAAACCCTACATAGTTCAGAGCTCTGGGGCTTCACAAAAGTTTGAAGCTGCTTCTGAGGAGAACTCCTCCAGCTTGATTTACCTTTCAAGCCTTTTTATAAATTTGGTTTCCCTGTGTTTCTTGGCTCTGCAGTTGGTGATGTTGCCTATAAGAAAAGTAAATGGATATAACAACTCCCATACAGTAAGGGGATAATTCCAAGTTTCAGCTTCATTAAAATTATGGTTCAGCTCCAAAAAACCTCAGCAATAGAGATCTCTAAGTTGTTGTACGTTGCATACTTTTTTCACAGCATCTGACAGTGAAGCACCTCAAGTCTTCAGAATCCTAGAAGGAGAGGGACAAATTCAAACACATGCAGCCTGCAGAAACTCAGGGACATAGGTGAAACTCCCAGGAAAGTCTTGGTGTCTCATTAAACTGTATAATAAATGATGGGGTAGGTTACATGTTGTGTGAGAGTTGAAAAGGAAACAGAAGTGGTAAGGTAGTATAAGCTCTACCAATTTAAATGTATGTAACTGACAGACACGGAGGACCAAATTCTGATCTCACTTTCGCCAATATACACCCAGAGCAAATCCAGTGAATTCTGTGGAATTACTATTCATTCATATCAGTGTTACTGTGCTCAGAATCTGGTTCCAAGTGCCTTCATCAAACTCACCGGGAGATAGAATAGTGGCACAAATCATTGTCAGCTACAAAGGGATGGATTGGAGCTTCCGTTCACAAAAGCTTCCAAGAGCTCCACAGCTTTTGAAACCCCTTTGGTTTAGAAATCCAATTGGAAACGCCACAAAAATAGCCTCTTCTCTGGTGACAGACTTGCTCCTTCCATTTCTGGGTAGGCTGGTAATTCCAGACAAACGGCCTTCCATATAGCATTTCTGCAGCAATTCTGGTTCCAGGAAGAACTAGGAAGCCCAGAGACACAAAAACGAACACAAATTAGCTGGACCTTGCTGGACTTCAGAAATGGCTCCTTTTAGGTTTGGATCCAGTTAACTCATTTTATTCCAACCTGCATTTCTTATTATTTAGCATTGCTCTTGAGGTAGCACCCAGAGGTACCAGTCAGGACTGACGCCTTTCTGTGTAATGTGCTGTACAAACGCATAGGAAGACATGAGCCTTACCCTGAAGAATCACAGTCTAAGTTGGTAGCATTTGCTAAACCCCCCCACCAACTTTCCACTAATTAATAAAATGCATCCTCCTTCCATCAGAAAAGGAGAGAGGTTTTAAAATGATGGTCCCTATAATCAGTAATAAATTCCAGGGGAAATGCAGCATGAGCGTGACATTCTTTATATGAAAAGTAGAGATGAATAGAACTAGAACCTTAAATCCTCGCAACAGGTAAATCTAAATAAATAAAATCCAACTCCATTGAACTTTTAAATTGTCTGACTCAAACTCACCCATGCTCCTTTGGGTTCAGTTTGCAGTCAAAACTGTAAGAGGATCCAAAGTGTGGATGGCACTCTAGATGGTGGAAATTTCACCCCAATAAATGGCCACAGTGGCAGAAATCTTGCAAGAGCAGCTGATTTAATGAGACTTCAGTGCCTAAACTGGATCTGGATCAAAAATCCCAGCATTCAGAAGCATTGGCCTATTAATTCAAAGCAATTATAGTGCATGGTAAAGAAAATAAATAAGGGGAATTAGTGAAAAAAAACAAGGAGTGGAACAGAGCTAGGATGGTTTTGTCTACACAGGGCCTGTCTGAATTATTTTACTCCTGCTTCCCAACATGAAAAAGGGATGAGGGGGAAGCCTTGGCTCTTCTAGTTTGCACTAACTACTGTATTTCTCCTCATAAGGCAGAAAGTGGCGCAATGTACAATATGGTTCTAATATGCAACAATGGAGCCAAAAAGGGATTTTTCCTTTCCTTTTTTTCTTTTTTATAAAAGGAGTTAACTTAATTTCAAGAGCTTGTGTGTTTTTCATTAGCAACGCAGCCTTTTGAAATCTGTCAGAAGAAAGCCCAGCAGAAACTGAAATTGATATAAAAGGGTTTGACTCAAATAACTCTCTGCACCCTGCTACCTTGCTTCAGCTTGATTGCTTGGGGGTGGGGGTGGGAGAGGGAACGGGGAGGGGAATGAAAAGGAGACACCGACCAGTTCTCTTCTCTCCAGTCTTCATTCCTTCTTGGTAGGAGGAACTCAGGCGTGATTAGGCTTTGGAGCTGGGAAATACACTGTGCCCCTTTTCTGTTTTTTGATGAAGAGCGTTCCAGACGGGGACATTCCAGGTAATGGTAGTACAGCATGCAGGAAAACAAATGGGGTTATGCTGCCTGTGACATGATCTTCAGACTTGAATCCTGTCAGATCAACACTGCCCTGAGTGAAGCCCTGGCCTTTCACCGCGTCCTCCGTTTTTATTAGATTTTTTGGCCAGGAATTATTTACCTGGTGTGATCCTCTTCAACTACGCCATATAAACGGTCACAGATCTAAGCTAACCTAACTTGGGGTGGTGGGCTGTAAGGGATACTACATATGTAAAATGTATAGGAAGACATTCTGACTCCATGTACATCCATATAAACAAGAAATAACTCCATTGACTTCCATGGAGTTACACTGGATTTACACCATCGGTAACCATTAGAGAATCTGGACCATATGTTTTATAAAAAAAGCAGCAGTAGGTTCCTTATCTTTGCTACTCATAACATGTTAGAGTGAAAGAACTGCAGAGATTTTCAAAATAAAATTTGTTGTCCATCATTGGTATTTTTCTTTACTTTTTGTACTATATAGTACTTGGCTTGATCAGTTTCACATCCAGGGATGGCTTCTGAATTTGTTCACACTTGTGTGAACTGGGTATAACTCCACCAAGGTCAATGGAGTTTCACTGGTGTAAATGTGGTGAGAATGAGACTTTTTCCTAGTGAGAATCTTTCCAGTTCTCATATGCTTCCCTACTGTAGCTGTGGTGGATTCATGGATTGTTTTTAATTTAATTAAAATCCTCTTCCACCTTAGTTAAATATGAAGTTTGGGCCTAATACTAATCAACATCTCCTTTAGCAAACCTAACCACTGCAAGGTTTGGGCCAATGAACTGGAGACAGTCTGTCACTACTATTGGTTATTACAAGCTGCCGGGAAGGAAGATCTCTGCGTGTGTGGATAAACAAGCAGTATCTGTACAGATTATTTGTAAATTGGGAGTATGGCCTGCTCTTGAGAGGAGAAAAGCGACATCAGAAATCTGTTGATACAAGGGATGTTAATGCTATACTTCCAGAAAGATCCTTGTCTCATTACAACAGATGCTGGTTGTTTTTTTTAAAAAGAGGGAAGACATTATTTGGAATCACATCTTTTTCTTCTTTATTCTCAGTCCCTCAAAGACTCTTCTTCCACTCAATTCACACACCCAAGAAGGGCTGAATGCAGTGTTATGTTCATGGAAAACACACAGAGTAGTTAGATAAAAACAAAGTACTCTTGTTGGAAAGTTGCAGTGGAACTCTACTTTATTTCTTAGAATTAAGAACAACACACAAGAACCCCAAACCAGAATGAGACAAAACAGGTTGCTCCCTAAAACAGAGAGGCACAACTCAACCTACCTTACTGTAAGCTTGCCCTCTGCAAACTGACTGCTGAACGATCCAGATCAGATAAGAACATAAGAGCGGCCATATTGGGTCAGACCAATGGTCCATATAGCCCAGTATCTGGTCTTCTGATAATGGCCAGTGCCAAAGGCTTCAGAGGGAGTGAACAACAGGGCAATTTATCATGTGATCCATTCCCTTGTTTTCCAGTCGCAGCTTCTGGCAGTCACAAATTTAGGGACACCCAGAGCATGGGGTTGCATCCATGACAATCTTAGCTAATAGCCATCGATGGATCAATTCCCCATGAATTTATCTAATTTTTGTTGGACCCAGTTATACTTTTGGCCTTCACAATATTCCTTGGCAACCAGAAGTACTTCCTTATGTTTGTTTTAAACCTGCTGCCTATTAATTTCTTTGGGTGACCCCTGGTTTTGTGTTATGTGAAGGAGTAAATAATACTTCCTTATTCACTTTCTACACACCATTCATGATTTTATAGACCTCTATCATCTCTCTCCTTAGTCATCTTCTTTACAAACTGAACAGTCCCAATCTTTTTAATCTCATTTCACATGGAAACTGTTCCTCACCCCTAATCATTTTTTTTTCAATTTTCCCACTATATATTTTTTGAGATGTGGCAACTAGAACTGCACACAGTATTCAAGGTGTGGGTGTACCATGGATTTATATAGTGGCATTATGCTATATTCCATTTTATTTTCTTATCCCTTTCCTAATGTTTCCTAACATTCTGTTAGCTTTTTTGACTGCTGTTGCACATTAAGCAGATGTTTTCAGAGAACTATCCACAATGACTCCAGGATCTCTTTCTTGAGTGGTAACAGTCAATTTAGACCCCATCATTTTGTATGTATAGTTGGGGATTATGTTATGTGCATTACTTTGAATTTATCAACACTGAATTTCATCAACCATTATCTTACTCACTAACCCAGTTTTGTGAGATCCCTTTGTAATTCTTTGCACTCTGCTTTGGACTTAACTATCTTGAGTAATTTTGTATCATCTGCAAACTTTACCACCTCTCTGCTTACCCCTTTTTCCAGATCATTTGTGAATATGTTGAACAATACTTGTTCTAGTACAGATCCTTGGGGCACACCACTATTTGCCTCTTTACACCGTGAAAATTGACCATTTTTTCCTAACCTTTGTTTCCTGTCTTTTAGCCAGTTACTGATCCATGAGAGGACCTTCCCTCTTATCCCATGACTGCCTACTTTGCTTAAAAAGAGCTTTTGGTGAGGGACCTTGTCAAATGCTTTCTGAAAATCCAAGTACAATATATCCACTGGATCACCTGTGTCCATGTTTGTTGATCCCCTCAAAGAATTCTAATAGATTGATGAGGATGATTTCCCTTTACAAAAGCTGTGTTGACTCTTCCCCCAACATATTGTGTTCATCTATGTGTCTGATAATTCTGTTCTTTACTATAGTTTCAACCAGTTTACTTGGTACTGAAGTTAGGCTTACTAGCCTGTAATTGCCCCCAATTGACTCTGGATCCTTTAAAAAAAAAATCAGCGTTACATCAGCAATTCTTCAGTCATCTGGTACAGAGGCTGGTATAAGTGATAGGCTACATACCACAGTTAGTAGTTCTGAAAATTCATATTTGAGTTCCTTCAGAACTCTTGGGTGAATACCATCTGGTCCTGGTGACTTGTTACTATTTAATTTACCAATTTGTTCCAAAACCTCCTCTAGTGACACCTCAATCTGGGACAGTTCCTCAGATTTGTCACCCAGACAGACTGGCTTCGGTGTGTGAATCTCCCTGACATCCTCTGCAGTGAAGACTGATGCAAAGAATTCATTTAACTTCTATGCAACGGCTTTGCCTTCCTTGAGTGCTCCTTTAGCCATGCAGAAGAGATGCTCCTCTGCAGAGCCCACTAGTCTTCAAGGAGGACCAGAAGCCCCCTGAGAATTAAAAGTGATAGCATATAATTTTTACACACTTTCTCATATATCACATGCAGCTATCCAGATCCTCTTTTCAATAAAGTTGCCTTTCCCTGAGAAGGAGCGTATTATTCCACATTCTCTCAAACTCCTTGATATGGCTATGCAAAGCTGTTGGGAACTTACTTTCAACATGTGTCATTTTGCACGCAAATGTCCCTAGGGGAGACTTCTATTCATGGTGTTTTTTAATAAGTCTGTAAGCAGCAAGGCAGAGATGACACTCAGATCATCCCTCCATCTCTCATCCTCTTCCCTGAACCACTGTCCACGCTTCTGAGTAGGGGCTGGTCTACACTAGAAGCACTACAGCGGCGCCACTGCATTAATGCATCTGCTGAAGATGCTCTTTGTCAACGAGAGAGAGAGAGGGAGCTGTCTCGTCAGCATAATAAATCTACTTCCACGAGAGGTGGTAGCTAGGTCAGCAGGAGAAGCTCTCCCGCTGACCTAGTGCTATCCACACCAACGCTTAGGTCAGAGTAACTTACATTGCTCAGGGGGATGGCTTATTCAATCCCCCCTCCTCCCCGAGCGATGTAAATTTATACCAACATAAGTGGGAGCGTAGATCAAGCCCTAAGTATCTAGCTCTGAAGTTCACCAGGCAGTAGAGTACTGCACAGGGTAGTACTTAAACAGCGATCCCTGCTGGCTGATCAGGAGCTGCATTATCTGAGTACATTAGCTGAAATATTATGGGCCCAATCTTGCAAGATGGTCCCTGCTCTCATCTTGGGGGCTGAAGATGGTCAGATCCTTGCACAATCAGGCCCTAGCAGAGTTCTAAATGGAGTTGTGTTCAGCCTACTACGCCGAGAGTCAGAGAGGGGGAAAATGAGGCCTTCAATGAAAGAACAGATTTAACCTGAATCCTGCCATGGTACATGGATACTGTCATGGATTTAATATTCAGCTGCTCTCTCAGATGAGCTCCTCTCCAGGTGAGCTGGCTATATCATGCAGGTCGTGTCAGTCAGTGGCTCTATGGGGATACTGGAAAAGGCGCGTTCTGCAAAACAAAGAATTGACACAAAAAAGTCTCTCACTCATCTGCTCAGATACACACAGTCCTGTTATTCCAGGAATTATCACAAGGTCTTATAGGATTTATATACCCCAAAACTGATTTTCTCTCTCTCTCTCTCTCTCTCTCTCTCTCTCTCTCTTTATGTTATCAGCTCCCATAGATTTTGCTTGGGGGTGGGGTGGGAAGGGGTAGCCGGCAAATGTTTGTATTTAAGAGCGTGGGCAAAAAATGTGATTGTATTTTTTAAAAGGCAACAGAAGAAAACCTGGTTGACCCTGAGAAATTTAAACAAAGAAAACCAAAAATTTTAAATTTGTGTAGATTTTTTGGGAAATACAACATACTTTGGAAGATAACATGTCACATGAATAGTTATGAAGATTTTGGTAGTTCTGTGTGTTGCCATATAACAAGATCCAGTATCTTTCAAGAGTTTCTTTGTACTGCCTAGAGTGATGGTTAACAAACAGAGCAAAGACCAATTATAATGGGGATACACAGGCTTCAAAAGACTCAGTAACACTTGGTTCTGCTTACCACTTTTGCTACTTAACCTTAAAAATCCCTTTCAAGTAAATGTTTCCTTCAACTTCTGTTTTCTTCTATTTTTCCATGTTTTTACCCTGTTTTCCAGAACTTTTAAGTCCTTATCTTGCAGAGTTTGAGTGATATGTTTTTTGTTTGTTTGTTCTTTAATTAAGGATTGGGCAAAGGTGCCCAACTGATGGCCCTGGAAACCAAAATCCTATCAACAGAGCAAGTACAACCCTATAAGATTCCCCCAATGTGTGTCAGCCTGGATCGTGGATGGACATCTCTTCTATGAGGGCTTAATTCTCACTGAACTCTTCAAACGTTGTGAGTTGAGGCTGCCAGTCAGCTGCCAGTTATGATGTTGATTTCTATGATGTGGAGACCTATCCACTAAAAACTGGATTGGGACCCGCCAACTCATTTTATATAGGATGTTGAATCGCCAATAGCAATGTCTTTCAGGCAGTATCTTCATTTGAGCTGGCAACCAAAAGATTAAAGGTACTTGTACCACATTTTTGCTTGGATGTGTCCCACCCCAACACTGGGAGGTACTTGTTAACAAGCAGGAAAAAACAGAAGGAATGAACTCCAGGAAAACGTTCTTGAGAAGAAAAATTAAAATTACTAGAAATAAAGGGTGAAATCCTGGCTCCATGAAGTCAATGACCAGGATTTCACCCAATGTGGTTATCTGATAGTTAAATGAAGATGCCTTCTGAATTGCGGGGGTGTTTTGAGAGCAGCAAGAGAATTATGGTTTTTTTTTATTTTTAATCCCAAGACTAATGGTCACTAGTGGCAATAGAAGAATGTTCCCCAGAATATGAATATGAATGTTCCCCAGGCAACAAGACAAGATCATGTAGACAGCTCTGCTCTTGGCCCACTGAATCTCAGAGAGAAACTTGTGCCCTTAATTAAGTTCTGCTTCACTGAGCAGTCACCCTGAATCAAATTCTGCTTCACTGAGCACTACCGTGTTTGAGTGCTCCAGGATTGCAGACTCAGCCATTTCCACTAAGGAAAAAGTCATTTGAGATGGCTTGTTATTCCATCCAAACCCTGTTAGTCATGGAGGGCAGGCTGCCTGCTACCCAGAGATCCCCGTGCCTGTTAAGATAGAGAAAGAACAAAGCAGCCCTTCTCTGCAGAGGACAAAAAGAAACAGTTACACAAAATTCTCCTCTAAATAGTGCTGCAAAGGGGCAAAAACAGACTTATGGAGAATAGATAAAATGCTGGAGATGCACCCATGAGGAAACAGGAGAGTGGAAGCCATGTTTAAAGAAAACAATGGCAACATTTTGGGTTCAGAGAGCTTGTTCAAACTTCCTAAGTAAAAGGCCTCCTGTAGCTAGTGTTCCCTCCTTGTAAGGTGGAGATGGTCCCCAGATCCAGTCAAAGGCATAAAGAGTAACTTGTACAGTCTTTCCAATTTGCAGCTGGCTCCAGCTGAGGCTTGCCACACTCCTTCCTTTCTCATCCCTTTACCAACACATTTATTGGCTAAGCAAAGTGAGGCTTTGGCAAATTCTTCAACATAACGGACACGAATAGAGCTGAGTGGAAAAACATTTTTGCACAATGAAAAAACTGTTGAGATATCAAAAAACGTCCCCATCCTGAATCAAGATGAAAAGTCAAAATCTTGAATCATGAATTGAAAATAGGGAAAAAATTTGGTTGGGATCAAGTGAACCATTTGGTTTTGATTTTGACCATTAAATATTTTTTTACTCTAATGGAGACACCGGAGCAGCATGGTTGGAAGAGCCTTTATGATGCGGGGTCTGGGTCTGCCCAGCAGGGATGGATGGATGGTAGTGGTGCCAAGGAGGCCTCCATCTTGTATAGGGCTGAAAGCACAAATAGGATTGGAAAGTACCCTCTGGAACTTACCTGGATGTGGGAGCTTTCCACCTTCCATATTCATTCCTGCAAACCAAAGGATGCTCAGCATGTGCTCTGCAACTGTGCATCTTCAGCATTAGCACACTGATACTGGGGGGATAGCTCGATATCATGGTTAATTGACTCCTGGCCCATTGCCATAAAGTCACCAGCAAGGTCCAAGATTAAAAGAGACTCCAGCTCAACTTCCTTTGGTGGTCACATGCAGCCAGTTAATGACCACATTAATTGAATATAGGAGCAGAGCCATGGTTTGGAGAGCTGAGGATGCTCCAGTGTTTTTGATTATTTTTGAACTTCCCTCTCATAATTGATAATTACACAGACTGGAAGTGTCTCTTCCTAGCAATGCACTGGAAAAGAAAAAAGATAAATAAATGATTTCTGTGGTTTGTTTTAGTTGCTGCTTGCCTGAGACGGGGGAAGAAGACAGGGAGCAGAACAGACCAGCTTTCAGGGAATGGCTGACCTTTCAGACCTCCTTAGCCTCCAAAAACCTTGCCAGCGTTAAACCAGCTGTGGATCCAGGAACTCCCTTTGACGTCACTGCTGAAAGGTCCTAATTAGTTAATTTCTCAAACCATGTGGGCCTCAAGTGGTCTAGCTTCACCTTTAGCCCTGGACCAACTCACCCAATTTAGTGGTTCAAGGTTCAATCCTATGTCAGGGCAAAGAAGATCCTGAGAAGACGCTTATTGTTTCACTCCATTGTATCTGTATTAAAATTTGCCATGATACTATTTCTGGATACCTACTTTGCTTTATGTTTCCAGGGCATCAGCAGTCAGCCATGTGCCCAATTAACCCTGCTCAAGGAGGACAATAGCCAGGAACTAGTTTGCACGTAACCCGCTTCTCTTCTCCATCTGCAAATCAGCTATGAGCAGAATACACCTCTCCATAAAGAGCCTTTCTTTTTAAATGTTATGTGCTGCATCACATGCCACTGCATGAGAAGCAGCTAGTAAATGATAATAGTAATACTTTCTGCTTCTTTAGTGCCTTTGCCAGTGTGCTGATGCTGGAGATGCACACAAAGATTTATAGAGTAATTTAGATACTATACTTGTTTGAATTCTTCTGTTCCATACGGTGCCCAGATAGTACAGCAACAAATGCAATATAAAACATCGGTGCCATCATAGAGAATACACTTCACACACTCCTGAGATGTAGCTGTTTCTGGGATGGAACATGGCAGCTATATATCGGTGGCCAGCAAATGCTACACAAAAGTTGAGGACACATGAGAAAAGGAGAAACAGAGACCGTGAGGGGAATTCCAGAGAAGGTAGGAGCAAAATGGAAGCGAGTGAGTCTCCCCTGGCTAATGTGGGAGGAGACTTCTCCTAGCTGGCAAAGAGAGCTTTAGTGGTGTGGTGCAACAAGGCTCCAGGTTCCGGCTCAGTACTGGCTCTTCAAACTCCACACTGGGGCAGGGTAGGAAGGCAGGCACTAGTGCCTAGATCCCCCAAAGTATGTAGGCACTTAACTCCCATTGATTTTAATCAAAGTTAGATGCCTAAAGCTCTTTGAGGATCTGGGCATAGTAGGTACCGAAGGAGTCTTTCATCTCTTCTCCTTGGGCCATGTTGGAAAATCTCATGGGGGGTAGGAGAAGGGGACTATGTGGTGCCTCCCTCAAAAAGTCCTAAAAGCATGATGGGGGAAATAAAAAAGTTCTGATTGCAGCAGCTGCCATGGCAATAGGGTTGCCCTCATGACCTGGCAGCCACAGGGACAGCTAAGCCTCAGCCTCAGAGAAGGCAGAAATTAACAAGTACAATTGGCCACTGAATTCTGGGGTGGGCTTGTGAAAGCATCATCTGGTATCCCCTCCCAAATGTAATTCACTGATTTCTGTTCACATCGATCTCCCCATCATGCACAGGGTCTGCCTGAGGTTTGGGAGTGGTGGGAGAGATCATGGAGATGATCCTTTGAGACACGCCAAAAAACAGACTCATTTTACATATAACGTGTGTGTCTCTCCGTGTGCGGTCCCAGCTCTGCATAGGTAGCTGGCTCGACACACCTTGATAGTACTCCCCAAAAAGAGCTCAGACATGTGCTCGTTCAGGTTTATTGTTAACCAAGCATGGTCCTAGTGCCCTGGCTCAATGGTTACAGGTACATTAACGCATGTATGCACGTTACAATGGAGCAGCTCAGTCAGCGGAAGGACTTTCCACTGTCCACTAGGCCACACAGAGATGCCCCTCCTATGATTTCTCTTTTATACACTGCTATGCAACTTGTTTGTATTACCCTTCTGAGGTGGTTAGTTACCAACCCTACACCTGCTGGTTTGAACAAAACTTCCCCATTGATTATTGTCCTCCCATCCTTGTCTTACTCAGAGTCGGTGTGTTCCCAGGAATGTGTTCACATGAATATCCAGTACCTAGTACTTAGGTGTGCCTATGTATTAGCAATGCTAGCAGTACCTTTGTCAAGTTCACATACCGGACAGTGAACTTGTAAGCAAGCATTTGCCTTATGACAGGGCCTGACTTGCTCATAGCATGGCCTGGTTTTGCTGACTGACTGTGATTCAGGCTTCAGGTCACACACCAGGCTCAGTGCTCCAAGCTCTCTCTCTCGCTCTCTACTACAATGTGCAAAGGGGCATGCCAGTTACAAATGGTGAATCTAAAGAAGTCTAGATCAGTCAGTCTTAGGGCTGGTCTATACTACAAACTTACATTGGTTTAGCTATGTCTCTCAGGGATGTGTCTTCACATCTCCCATCAGCCTAGTTAATCTCCTCCCTGAGAGGCAGTAGTTAGGTTGGTGGGAGAAGCTCTCCCATTGACATAGTGCTGTCTACACTGGGGTGGAGTGAGGTTGGTATAACTACGTCACTCAGGGATGTGGATTTTTCCAATGTAGTTATAGTGATATAGGTCTGTAGTGTAGACCTGACCTAGGAGATTCTAGAGGGAGAACATAAGAACATAAGAGATGCCGTACTGGATCAGACCAAAGGTCCATCCAGCCCAGTATCCTGTCCACCGACAGTGGCCAATGCCAGGTGCCCCGGAGTGAGTGAACCTAACAGGTAATGTTCAAGTGATCCCTCTCCTGCCATCCATCACCCCCCTCTGACAAGCAGAGGCTAAGGACACCTTTCCTTACCCATCCTGGTTAATAGCCATTAATGGACTTCATCTCCATGAATTTATCCAGTTCTCTTTTAAACCCTGTTATAGTCCTAGCCTTCACAGCCTCCTCAGGCAAGGAGTTCCACAGGTTGACTGTGCGCTGTGTGAAGAAGAACTTCCTTTTATTTGTTTTAAACCTGCTGCCCACTAATTTCTTTGGGTGGCCCCTAGTTCTTATATTATGGGAACAAGTAAATAACTTTTCCTTATTCACTTCCTCCACACCACTCATAATTTTATATACCTCTATCATATCCCCCCATAGTCTCCTCTTTTCCAAGCTAAAAAGTCCTAGCCTCTTTAATCTCTCCTCATATGGGACCCGTTCCAGACCCCTAATTATTTTAGTTGCCCTTCTCTGAACCTTTTCTAATGCCAGTATATCCTTTTTGAGATGAGGATCCCACAATTGTACGCAGTATTCAAGAGGCACATTATGGATTTACATAAGGGCAATAAGATATTCTCCGTCTTATTCTCTATCCCTTTTTTAATGATTCCGAACATCCTGTTTGCTTTTTTGACTGCTGCTGCACACTGAATGGACGTCTTCAGAGAACTATCCATGATGACTCCAAGATCTTTTTCCTGATTAGTTGTAGCTAAATCAGTTATGTGATAGAAGAGTTCAGGATGCCAGAAGAAAGTGTAAACTGCACCGATTTAGCTTCACTCTAGGTTGAAACAGATTGAATAAAATGCCCTAGTCTCAATTTGAATTAAGTCCAGAAAGTGAAATTGTCCTGTCTGGTTTGTCTGTCCAAGCTAAAGGAAGATAGAAAATGCCGCCCCCTCAAACATTTAACCACTTAAAAAATATTCTTTCCATTATTATAATTCAATGTGTCATTAATAAGACTGTTAAGGACGTTTACATATACATTCTACTTTGACTTTCACCCCATGCAACACAGAATAAGGCCCCGGATTTTAATTTGGTGCTGTATACTTTGTTAGTGCAGAGTTAAGGTTGATCAGCAATACTTTGTACCTTTCCAGAATGTTGAATGTACCTATATTTAAACCTCTGAAACCCAGGAAAACCCTGTCACAGCAATTTTATGGTAGGGCAGTAGCACCATTACAGGCAAAGTTACCCCAAGATCTCCTTTTAAACAGGTGAAAAACTGGTAAGAAATTCTGTCTGTTGGGTTAAAGTCTCATTTTAAAATGGTTATTATAGTTTACGCCCATCTTGATTTCTCTATAGCAGTTTGTGGAAGAAAAGTATCATTTGACACTTAATATCACTGTTTTCAAATGGGCCCCGTGACAAATTTTCCTAGTGTCTGACAATTTACTTGGACCTCTTTTCTCTCCAAAATGATAGCATGCTGTGGGGGAACATTGATAGGTATAAATCTTTGATTTATGTAGACTAGATGCATCATCAGAAAAAGCTGTGTTTATTGTTCCATGATAAACAAATTACTGTTTTGACTGATGGACAGCACTGCATTAGTCAATATTGACCTTACTCCAGGGCTTAGAATAGAGCCCTCTATTATGGGTACATGTCCTAATGCTTGAGAAATCCTTTGATCATACTGACATTGATGAGAGTTGCAGCTACTTGCTTTTGTTTGATCACACATACTCTGACTGTGCTTGAAATGAGTAAGATGCATGTAGCATGACTGCATTACCCTATAGCGACTGCTTATTAGAGTCCTTCATCTTCTCTCTACAGATACCACACATTTTCCCTTGACAATACTTTTAGAGTAAAATCTGAGTATGCATATGGACTTTAGAACATTTTGCTATATTGGCTCTGTCAAGGAGTCCACTCACCACAGTGGCACCTTCTGCTATCTATCCTGGAGATTAGCTCTCCCAGCTTGCTCTCTTTCTCTAGTGTTGTCTTCTCCCATCTTGTCTCTCTCTGCTGCCCTGCCCATTCCCAGGTCTACAGCTTCCTCTCTGTGGTGTGCCCCTTCAGCCAGGTCGCTAAAGTCTTTTTCTAGGGAATTCACAGAATTTAGACCTGCTATTTGTCCAGCACCTCCAACACCCTTGCCACTCTCCAGTGACTGGTAGGGGAACCCAGGCCTGTCCTCTCCACTGGGTTCCAGCCTAGGGATCCTATAACAAGCAGCCACAGTCCTCCTACAATCCAACCATTTGGATTGCTGTTTCCCATTGCTTGTTTCCCTGGGCTTCTTCCTACATACCTGGCTTCCCCCCTCTCTAAGTTTGTCAGCTGCCAATACCTTACAGTCAAGGAATGACTAAACCTACTTCCCTACAGCCTTTCCCAGCAGCAGCAACCACCCCACTGTAGCTGGCTACCTGGCTTTATACAGACGCTGCCTGTTCCTGCACAGATGAGCCTGTCTTTAATTAGCTGCCCCAGCCTAAAGCTCC
The DNA here is from genome assembly GCA_037349315.1 of Chelydra serpentina. Taxonomy (NCBI): domain Eukaryota; kingdom Metazoa; phylum Chordata; order Testudines; family Chelydridae; genus Chelydra; species Chelydra serpentina. The sequence goes on along the minus strand of JBAIAC010000007.1, from coordinate 67,089,391 downwards.
CCTGCTTGCAGCCTAATTAGTTGATTGGGCCCACCTGGCCTAATACAGCTCTTGAAGGGCTAGTGTGGGGAATCCATCCCATTACAGGCTCTTAAACCAGAAGACTGTTAAACAGTAAGTGAGACTCAGGGCAGGTTTACACTTAAAATGCTGTATCTGTGCTGACAGGAGAGAGCTCTTCCATTGGCCTAGTTAATCCACCTCTGTGAGAGGCAGTAGTTATGCTAGGGTGACCAGACAGCAAGTGTGAAAAATCAGGACAGGAGGTGTGGGGTAATAGGAGCCTATATAAGAAAAAGACCCCAAAATTGGGACTGTCCCTATAAAATCAGGACATTTGGTCATCCTAAATTATGCTGGTGGGAGAAGCTTTCTCACCGACACAGCCTGTCTACACCAGTGCTTAGGTCAGCATAACTACATTGCTAAGGGGCATGGATTATTCACACCCCTGAGCAACATAGTTATACCAAAGTAATTCTGTAGTGTAGACCAGCACTTGGATTTTAACCCCATAGGTTGCTTCATCCTTCTCTACCCACCTGGATCCTCACATTAAAGACAAGTAAATACATGAATACATTATTTAGTACTATTGAGGTTGCCTTACTTACTGAATTAGGGTTTTATTTTCAGATTTTAAAAATATATGTATATACATATTGTTTTGAGATTTTTAAAAAATTCACCCTTCTTTAATCCTTCCAAGAAGACAGACAAGGTCATCTCTTCCTTACTTTAAATTTCTTAAGGCCTTGACTTAAGAAAACTACCCTCCCTCTCCAATCTATCAACAATGCCAGGATCAGTGAGACAGAGACTTGGAAATCACAGCATCCAGGAGCTCACAGCCAACGTAAAAGAAATGGCTCATTTTCCTGTTGTCTTAATAAGCTCAACAATTTATGAGAAAACAAACAAAACTGTGGGCTGGGTGCATAGCTGAAGCCCTGCAGTTTCAAAATCTAAACTATGCAGCAAAGGGCTGGCTAACTCACTCTCACGTCTCTCCAGCATGCAATTTATAACACCTGAGATTGTCATGTGTGAGTTCATTCATCTAAACAGTAAAACAAGGCAATGGAACTTTCTGTCTATCTTTGCTGGCACTCATCACTGTATAATGTAGAACCCATTTGATGCTAAACTGGCCTTCATTAGGTAATACAGTTCACTTGGGGCAATGACTGGGTAATTCCAGACCCAAAGGGACCCCTTCTCATCTGACTCTAGATTAGTTTATTAGCAAAACTGGTCAGCTGGGACAGTGAGGAATGAAATTCAGACAGAAAGTTTTAGGAGCTCTTTAGCTGACTCTGATAAGAGCCTTGAAAGGTTGGAATGGGGCTGAAAGGAATAGGAGTGATTCTCCTTTGCCTGAGACCGTGTAGTATTTTACACCAGTGTAAAATGTTACTGCATCAGAATGGCAGCATTTTATTTCAGTGTGCTATGTACACTGGTGTAAATAACTAAACTAAGTACATGGAAATGGCTAATCAAGCCCAGGACATTTTGAAAACTGCAAGAAAAACTTACTGGAGGAAATCCAATATTGTAAGATTATGTCATAAGCTCTTCACAGCAGGGAACATGCTTTGCTCTATTTTTCATAGAGGTTGTTTCATTTATGGTGCTATAATGTTATTTATTATTAATAATAATTAATAATTGCTCATCTGCAGCAAACCACAAGAGAAACATTATTCCATTGTATTTTTTGAAGCATTTGAATATTAGCCCATGTGCTAAGTAATCCCATTATAGATATATACTCTAGTATACACCATATATAGATAGATAGATAGATACTGTAGTATACACCAGTCACTCCAAGCACCAGCTCTGCTAATTTTATATTACTTCCTTCTATCAGCTTTGGAGGAGAATTGGCATTTCCTTTGTATAACCTCTTTTAAATAGGCCTGGTAAGATCACATGGCATCTCGAGACTCTAAACACTTCTGCAGACTTTTGCAGCAAAAGTCTATTGCATTTTCCTGCATCACACATATACTGCTTCTATGGAGTCATAATATGACAGGGCCAGCAGAGTTAATGCCAGGTACTGTAAATTACACATCTTCACTGCCCTATTTTTCCGTGATATGATGCAGTGACAATTCCCAATGTAAAGTAACAAACTTAGGAACTGGTCACACTGAAGTCAATGGGAGGTTTGCTATTGTATTCAATAGAATTCGGATTTGGCCTTTAGTGCTTTAATATCCATTTTGAAAGAAATATTAAAAAACAAAACCTGCCACAGGCATCACTGAAACCATATTACTAGTATTCAAGGCTTCAACCCTGTCTACTCTGACCTAGTGACAGGTCACAAATTCAGATCCCTCACGAAAGGCCTGATTTCCCTCTGCTTTGTACCTTCAGTCCTCATTGACACCTGTGCAAAGTAGGTGTAATATGCTACTATTCTGATTTGTCAATGTTTTACACTCACATTGTACTTCCTTTGCACAGGTACAGATGGCAACAGAGCAAGGGCGGGGAGAATTAGGCCCCACCATTTCATAAATAAAGCTGATGCCGTAGTGCAATCCTGGAGAAAATCGGTCCATTTATTCTGGTGTCCAAAATGGGAACTGAACTCTTTTGAAAATCTGCCCCTGGTTTTGAGTGTGGACTGCTTTTGCAAATATAGTTGAGTATTTTGGCACAGCACTTAGAACTGGATTTGGTTTAGAGAGGGCTATTAATAGTCAAGATGTTTCAAGGGCTTTTTGAATAAAGGGGGGTCTCTCAGGCAGGCTCTTGCCAAATCCTATAAACCTCATTCCTTGCTCTACATCGTATTCTAGAAATGATTTTTCAGCAGCAGCTGAGGTGCCAACCAGGTGATCTCATTTCCTTCAGCTTTTACTCACCCCTTGTTACAGTTAATGCACGCATGCACGCGTGCGCGCACACGCACACACACACGTTCTCTCACTTGTATTGGTAGAGAATCTTTGCCTCAGAAAATGCTAAATTGTGAAACTGAGGTTACAATAAAAAAATCATTTATGCTCAAAGGCATAAATAAATACATTCTCTCACTTTCCTGCTGCACTACTCTTTCCCCATCTTGTCCCTCAATAAGGGGCTGTCATCATCTGGGCCTGCCTTTACCCTCTATTACACGCTGAGATCTCTGAACTATTGTAAGATCTCTAAACTATTGCTTTCAAAAGCTTGCAAATAGCTCCAGAAGAATGATAATAACAAACTCGGTCTTCAAGTACTTTACAAATATTAACTAATCCTCACAGCATCCTGGGTAGGTGGATCAATATCATTATCCGTTTTACACCTTGGGAAACTGAGTTATTGCGAGTGAATAGGAGTTAAGCCTTTGAGGATGTCTTTGAGGATTGGCAAAGAAGTGACCTACCCCAAGAACCGGTCCATGTTAGAGGTGGTATTAGAAAGTTTCCTGGGTGTTAGGTCTGTGCTCAGATCACTAGACCATGAACCTAATTCTTGGTTTTGATCATATTACTTTTTAGCCCTCAATTTTCCTTTAACCCGGATTGTGAAATGCCAGTAGCCCAGGAAGCCAGTTTCAGTGGGTCTTGGGGTGTCTCCCTCCATTGAATGCTCTGAGAAGAACATTTTCTTTGGGGTCTCCACATAAAGCTTATTCTTCTTTGATTTTTGCCTGTCATGCAACCTCAGCCTGCTGAAGACAATAGTGGCTTTGTTACTCATTGAAGGGCTTTAATTGGCTGAAAGAAATATTCAAGCTCTTCCTCAAGAAGCTTATAATTTAATAGGTGAAATGTCAGAGAAAATCAATGCAAGCCTGTTTCCTCTCTGCTTCATTATGCACTCCATTAAATAGCTTTTATGTTCTGTTTATAGGTTGGTTATGTGTTTTTTTCCCCTTTCTTTTCATTTTTCGTTTCTTAGTTTTATAAAAGAAACATTTTTAAATTTATGATGTAAGGAGAGCTGTGCTGAGAACCAGCATTCTGGGAAATTAATTTGGTGTCCGCTGGCAAAGGAGGGGATCCATGAGACCACAAACAACAAGATGTCCATAGCAATATTCAATGGTGGCACACTGCCGAGGGGAGGAGGGCAGAAGAATCAAATACATTCCTTGCAATTTACTGATTGCGATTCTTCTGAGGTATAAAATGTCCTTAAATTGCCACGTACCCCCTACAGAGACCTGATCGCTCAACCTGGAAGGAGAAAACCACAAGCAACTTGTTACATTTTCTCCCTCTCCCCCCCTGCAGAGAGCAAGAGAGAATGCCTTTTCCAGTTAGTAAACAATCTGGTTGACTGGAGGGATGCTGTCACCCGGATGTGGCAAGTTTTATAGATGTGTGAATACGAAAGAGCACGCAAAGGAAAGTATTACACTTTAGGGACTGATTAAACACAATGACAACTTGCTCTGTCCTTCCACTCCCCTGTGTAACATGTCCAGAATTGTTACCAAACAATTGGGAATCTCAGCCTTTGATGGGACCCAGGAGCAAACCATAGTGGTGCAAACACAGTTTGGAGATGAGCTGGAATATCACAAGTGATATACTATTTGTTTCCTAGAACAATGAAGAGAATACTCTACAGCTAAGACCATGGGACTAAGCATCAAGATTCTTGGGACTGAGAAACAGGATTCCAGAGTTCTTTTCCTTGCTCTGACATAGAGTTGCTTGGGCAGGTTATTTCTCTTCTCTATGCTCTCTGCTTCAATGTAAAGGACACCAATATCTTGGGGTCAAAACTGTGTGGGCTTATTTGGCTGGCTTCAATAATATTGTAGGGTGGAGGGCAGGGGACTTTCACCATAACTCAAGCAATCTGACAAATTCTTCCAACTGAAAAGCAAGGAAGAAGGTTCTCTGATAGCAGAGAAGAGTAGTAGAGAGTACTCTAAGGAGAGCGTCCATTTGTAATTGTAAGATGTAGGAGAAATAAGCAAGAAGAACTGAAGATTATGATAAATGATGGAGAAATTATCCTACTGGGTATCAGAGGGGTAGCTGTGTTAATCTGGATCTGTAGAAGCGACAAAGGGTCCTGTGGCACTTATAGACTAACAGAGGTATTGGAGCTTAAGCTTTCGTGGGTGGATACCCACTTCTTCGGATGCAAGAAGTGGGTATTCACCCACAAAACCTTATGCTCCAATACCTCTGTTAGTCTATAAAGTGCCACAGGACCCTTTATCCTACTGGGGGTAATTTCTGAAACAGGAATGTCAAAAATGATAGGTGCAGTCTATACAGGAGAAAAGTGAGAGGCTTGGCTGTCTGTGAGTTGTGTGTCTACAATGCCAGTGAGGTATAATTCAGCAATGAAGAATGTGATGAAGAAATTATTTGGGTGAAGAATATTGGGAGTAAAAAAACAAAGGAAGCTACAGTAGGATTCCACCAGGGCTGAAGGTGGTGGGTCAGGGTGCAGCTGATTGGGGCTCAGTGGGCAGGGGGGTCCAATGTAGGGGTGAGGCTCAGGAGGGTGAGAGGGGCTTGGGTGGGTTTCTGATGTAGGGGGGACATGGTGGGAGGTTCCCAGGGTGGGAAGGGGTCACTATATAGGGAGCTGTTCCCCCCATCTGCCAAATCCCCATGCATCCGGACCCCCCTACATCCCACCAAACCAAACCTCACCCCACCTCCCACACCACATCCCTGGGTCAGTGTTTGGAACAGGCATGGAGTTTACATGAGTATCTCCCACCCATCTCCCCCGAATTCCTAATTTTAATCTCTTTTAATCAGTTGTGCCAACCTCCATCCCAGAAGTCTATTCCCCTTCCTATTCAGGTGGAGTCCATCCCACAAGAACAGTCCCATGTCCATGAGTGCCTCCCAGTGGTTTAACATCTCAAAGCCCTAGCATCACTGCCTGATGCAACTGTTCATCATCATAATCTTGTCTCCTTCACTCTCTTCCTCTAGCAACAGGTAGAATCCCACTGAAGTATCTTTCTCAGACTGACAGTCTCCGTGGATGCATTCCAATGAGAATCTAATTGTATCATTTGTTCCCACATGAAGGGCAATCAGTGGATTCATTTCAGTTCCGCTTAGGATCCTCTTCAGCCTCAGGTCCACATCTTAGCTCCTGGTAGAGAGCACACCCTTCTTCTTCTCCAGTTCCTCTCTTGTGACAGGCCTGTCCATCCTTCTTAGTAGGGAATCCCCAGTCATGTAGAACTGCCTCTTCCTGGTGTTTGTGCGATTCTCCAGCCTTCCCCCTTTTGTTCTTTCTGACTGCATGTCCTCTTGTCTTTTGTTCTCACTTACTATCTTCTGCATGTCATCCTCTATTTTCCTGGGGCTCCAAACTCTGGCTATCTCCATTGACTCTTCCCCTCTTCCTGTAGGATGTAGCTATTCTTCTCTTCTTCCTTGCACTCCCACCTTCTGTTACTGCCTGTGCGCCCCTTCATTTTCCAACTCAGCAAGCCCATTTTTCCTTCGCTAGCTGGTCTTTTCCTCTGCCTGATTCTCTTAGTCACATGCTTCCACTTACTACTTTCCTCATCCAGCAGTCTCCCCTCACAATTCTCCAGTCCAGCTTGCATCTGCAAGTCTTCAGTTTTCCCTTCAGTCTCCTCTCACCTTCCCTCCATCATCTGCTCACATCCCCTTTGAACCTTAACCATAGTTTCTACCTGTGTATCCAAACCTCAGACCTTCTCTTCCATCAGCTCTATCAGGCAGCACATCATACAAATGAAGCACTTTTCAGGTATCCGCTACAGGATAACGTACATGCCTCAGCTTCCACATCCAGTCATCCTCATTGTCTCTTCCATTCCATGGATCCTTACCACTGTTGCCTCTGTATTTGTCATAGCCTTCCCATCTAAGCTCTGGTCAAGGGAAAAAATAAAGACACAAACAAAACAACACACTCCCTCTCCCAAAGTCCCCTTACAGACTTCCACTCAGGCTATGTCTACACTGAACTTTCCTCACTGCACCTCTGAACAACAGAAGTTTTACTGATGAAAAGCACCAGTGTGGACAGCTCTTTGTCGGTGGGAGAACTCCCTCCTGCCAACAAAGAGTGACTACACTGTGTGCCTTACAGTGGCTCTGCTGTGCCGCTGTAAGGTGCGCAGTGTAGACATAGCCTCAGACTCCCATTTCTAGCTCTGTTTGCTGGCTTCTGTGCTGCTGGCTGGCTGCTTGGCTGCCTTTATAGGCCACCTAATCAGGGAAGCCCCACCTCCTAATCAGGGCTCTGCTGTGATCAAAGGTGCTGCTTCTCTCACAGCACACTGTGCTCTACCAGCAAACTTAAAAAAAGCCCAAAACAAACAACCCGCTGCCCCCACCAGCAAGGACAGAGTCTAGGGCGACCAGGTGTCCCTATTTTATAGGGACAGTCCTGATATTTGGGACTTTTTCTTATATAGGCACCTATTATTCCCCACCCCCGTCCCAATTTTTCACACTTTCTGTCTGGTCACCCTAGAATAGACCAATACATGAACCAGAGGGACAGCACTGGGCAATGGTGCCAAACAGCCTGCCCACACTGGTCATGCTGTTTTGGTTTGACTATTATTCTGCTTTCCTTTTTGAACTCTGCTACACCATTTTACTACCTTGTAGGCACCTGTTCCACAGTTACCTGCACAACTGTCCAAAGCAGCAACTGATGGGAGATTTTGAAAGTCTTTTTAGGAGCCCAAGAGCATTGTGGGGAACACCCGTAATTCCTGAGAGATGCTCCATAAACCTCTGACTGCTGGCACCATTTCCTAAATTTATTAAAATGGCAGCCAGGATGAATGCTCACCATTCTCTACTTGCTCAGAAAGAAAGGTTTCTGCTGAACCTTTTGAAGAGCAGCCATGAGAGGACTGGAGCAGCTGAGGTGAGGAAATGGAGGGTGTTCCAACAGGACTTGTGGAGAGCCAGAGACTTAGACCAGTGGGTGGCAGAGATTTTGCTGCAATAGTGATTAACTCGCCCTCAGCTGCTCTTATTATTGTTTATTTGAGGAGGGGAACAATATTCTAAAACTGGTGAGAGGCTAATTTTTTCTTCAGTTTTGTTTAAAATCTGTCATAAGCCAGAAAAATAAAGACGTTTGAGCAGTTGAGGCACAATGAACATTTGTTAAAAATAGCTATTGATAAAAAGCACATAAAGGAATGTGGAACATATGACTACGTATAAATCAGCAGTTGGTTTCAACCCCCAACATTTTTTTTAAGAGGAATTTAGAAACAAAAAGAAAATTTTCATTTTGAATTGAAATTTTCATTTTGGTTTAGTTTTCAAAAACAGGGGGAAAAAAAAATCAAAATGTCAAATGTTACTTTTCTCTCCTTTTCCCCCTTTTATGCCCCTTCTTTTTTCCTCCCCATTTCCTTTCCCCCCACCACAATGGTGCAATAAAGTGAACAATGTCTAAGGGATGGTATTTTCCCTCTGACTTTTTTCTTTTCCTTTTTTTTAATGTTTCTGTTTTCCTTTTTCCACTTTTCAAAACTTCTAAAACTTTAGAAAAGTTACAGAGTGACAAAGTTACAGTGGGGGAAAAAAGCCTATACATTATTCATTCTCTTGCATTCAGCAAAAGAATTGTGTTTTCAATACAACTCCATTTTTTCAGTTGAAAAATTTCAACCTGCCCTAAGTAGTATCATTCACCCAATTGTTGGTACAGAGAATTTTTACAAACCATTGATCATTGAATCATTTGTTATGACCACTTGTACCATATGGTTGGACGGTTAAGTCACGTGATATTATTTGAACTCCCTAATTGAAAAACTGAAGCATTTTAAATGGGAGAATAACAGACAGATTTGAAAAGACTGGAGGAATAATTCTTCCCAGGATGAGGTGGGGAAGGTGTGGGTGAGGATTATGTGACTGAATAGGTCTTTGCCATCTCTAATTTCTAAGATTCAGAAAAGTTAGCTCCGCATCTACCCAAATACGACTTAATTAATGCCTAATAATGCCATGAGCCAATCATGGGACTGCTACAAAGCAATATGCACAATCTGGAGACCCCAAACGGCATGGTCTGCAAGCTCAGAAGGTCATTGGAATGTGAGAGTCCTTATCCAGGGTGCAAGATGAAGAATACAAGGATCTCAATCAGGAATGCAAGAAAAGCTCCAGATCCCCAAAACTAGGTTCAGAAACTCCTTAGTTCACACACATAAGGCTTAGCTAGATGAAGAAATATGGATAATTTAAAGGAAAAATAACTGAGTGTGCCCTCCTTCCCCACTTCACCCCGAAGCTCCATCTCATGAAGAAAACTGTTTTGTAACTGACGGAGCTTGAAACTGACTGCACATGAAGCGAGTTAGAGATGAAAGCAAACTCGTGATTAAATTTACTTTAAAAAAAGCCCCAGATAGAAGGCCATAACTGTATAATGCTGATATGGGGGGGAGCAAGCTCTGAGAAGCCTTTTGGTAGTAAGATTTAAACTGTCATTCTTCACGAGACATTATTGTTCCTGAACTCTAGGAGCATTCCCTCATCGCTTACCAGGGGCACCTGGATTCAGCAGAGTCATGACTTACTGTGGGCAATGGGTTTCCTTCTGCAGCATGCTGCCTGCTTTCTTTGGAACTGAAGGGAAGTTACAGCTCCATCTCCTGATAACTGAAGCTGGCCAAGTCATGACTGTTGCTTATAGTACATTTTCTAGCGCTTTGTTCAATATAGTTTTAAACAATTCAAGCTTCCACCACTTCTCCTGGGGCACTATTCCAATTTTTGATACATTTGACTGTCGGAAAGTTTTCCACAGTTTCCTATAATTAAAGTTCATAATGCACTTACTGTATTGTTTTCTACCTCCCTGTCCTGCTTGTCTGTAACTGGGAGCATATTTTCTGTAATGTATTCACAGCAAACCAATTTAAAAGGTGCAGTGAATAAGTGGAAGTGGTTGGAGTGTGACTGTTTAGCATACAATTTAGCACAGCTCCAGCCTCTGTTCCTGATGGGCCCATTCCAATGGAAAATTTTTCTGTGATCTTTACAGGTGGAAAGTGTTGTCTCACAATACCTGCTGAGGTGTTCTGCAGAAAGAATGCTCCCTCTAGCCATCCCACAATTCTCTTGGGATAAGAAGAAGAATGTGGAGTGGAGTTTTGTGCCTGCCTCTCCTGGACCTTTGCCGCATCTTTCTGATACTCAAGAAGGGAACCTAATGTTTCAGAAACCAAACTAAACCAACCTCCCCCTACCCTAGGAAAAAAATGTGACCTTTGCCCATTTGTAGAACTGAATCTCTTTGAAGATTCTGAAATGTTCAGTTACCTTTGAACTGTCCTTGAGCAGCTCAAAATATACCACAATTCCATGAGGAAAGCTGATCTCATGAGTGTTGCAGACTGATGGGGTTTGGATAAGAATTAACACTTGAAGGGGTGTATATCTAGAATGAGACTAAACTGTCAACCCCCTGAGGTTCACCAATAACTACTGATCCTTGTACCTTTGTACAGAGGTTCTCTTGGATTGAATGCCCTGCCCTGCAGAGCCATCATAAGGAACTACGGATTATGAATGGCTGGAAAACAAGAACTCTATTCTGCAAAAAATTTCCAGGTTTCAACATCTGTTTTCGATCGGCATTGGAACAAAAACTAGAGCTTTAGAATTTTTTTCATGAAAAATCCACCCCAGAATAGCCAGCCTCCCGATGGTGGGGTTACTCACCTGGGAGATGGGAGACTCAGCTTAAAGTCCCTGATACCACAACCCAAGTGAATGCTCTAACCACTGGCAATGGAGCCACTGTCTATCCCTTGCCCAGTAATATTTATACAAAGTGGAACAACTTCCAATGAAGAGACTGAGAATCAGATCGAAATCTTGGGTGCATTTCTCTCTCTCTCTCTCTCTCTCTCTCTCTTTCTGGTTTTGGCCAGAAATTCCATCCTGGACCCAAGAAATGGTTTTGACAAACTGGCATTTTCTAATGAAAAACCGTTTTGTTGAAAAATTCCCCACCAGCTCCATTGTGGATACATATGACATTACACTGCCAACCCTGGTGTTACTCTCTCTCTGTTACCAGAGATTTTATTCATGTAACAACCTGAATAGTTTAAAAAAAACCCCAAAAAACTAATTTTAAAGGGATTATGACAAACCTCTTGTAAACTGTATTCAATAAGAAGAGGACTTAGAACAGGGACTGTAATAGGTCTGAGTGACTGTGCTGGGGAAACAGATCATTTCCTGATAGTTAACAGCTAATTTTTCTAACAACCAAAATGCAGGAATCCTGCATACAGGGTTTCTAATAGACACTTGTGAAAATGGAAAGAGGGACTGATGGATACCAGGTGGCCAAATTTTATTGCCCATTATTGAAGACTCTGTTTAGCTAAATAGGCACTAAGCATCAGTGGCCACCTGAATCTGTATGGGCAGTTTGTATCCATATACTGGTCATACCTGCACACGAGACATAAAATCTATCTATAAATCTCATTGTGTTCTATCTCCATTAGTAACAACAACTTAAATGTTCAGCACTGGAGCTGATTCCCTAGTACAATTCTGCAGTCATGAGAGGACCACGGTTTGTTAATGCGGTGTCTTTTGCTACTGGTCTGCCATTGAAGCCAATGCACTGTTAGGGTATACTTGATATTTTCAGTAGCAGTCAGTGGATTGTCCTGTGGAACTCACTGCTTCAGGACATTAATGAGGCAAATAACTTAGTAACTTGCCATACCCCCCTTTGTACCTCCCGAGACACTGCCAACCCATTTGTACTGTGACAAGAAGACTTTTCTGTGTCTCTTCTGTTGTCAGTTTCAGACAATGCTGTACCTTGTAACATTTAGTGAAATTATAATTATTACTTGTTAATATAGTTGAGGTTTTTTAATAATAAAGCTTTTCTGACAAAAAATGGCCATTTATTGAAAACAGAGCTTTTGCACTGTTTGTAAAAGCTGCCATGACATTTTCATATCAAAATTTTGTTTGATTAAAAATATTGATAAAAACATACTGAAGCTTTTATAAAAAATTGAGATTGGGTCTATTTGAACCCTGCAAAACAGAAACCGTTTCCAAATTTCCAGTGATGCTATTTTTCCATGCTTTTACCAGCTCTGCTCTTATCATTAGCATTAGTTGGGCACCCAGTCCCGTGGTATCTAGATTGACAGGGAGATAGGAGCCAAATGCAGAAGTTTGGATTCAGATTTGGGTTCAGAGTCTGAAACAAACACTGAATCAGTGGTATTTGGATGTGATCTTCCAGGTTCATGATTTGGACCCATTTCCAGTTTTAACTTATTACTTCTCAGGCATTCCTCTTCTACTCTCTTGCTTTGCTGGCTTGTATTCTTGCCTGAGGATCTGGGAGACTGTAATTTTGAAGACCTTTGAAAGTGTGCCCTTCTCTTTAAGCCAAATGTGCAGCTTTCTCTTTTCAAAGTATTGCTCTCCATGGGTTTTCCCCAAATGCTAGCTGCCACGTCTGTAAATGCACCATGATATGTGGTTTCATGGAATTCTTATGAAGCAGCAAAGCAGAGCAGAAAACCTATTGTTATTCATGTCATCTGGCTACACTGGTTTGGAACAGGGAATCTAAACAGAAAATAGTTTGGATGCAAATACTCTAAACTTAGATAAAACTAACAAATAGGCAACAGTGCAATACAATGTAATTAACTAGTAATACATAGGCTTGGCAGAATTCAATTTGTATTTTTTTTATAATTTTGCCAGATAATGATGTTTATTTTTAAGCATTTTCTTTCCAATTTTTATCAATTAAAATTTTCACAGTTGCACGAAATTATGGCTGTTAAGCATTTTTTATGTTTTTATTGATTTAAATTTTCACAGTGGTGGGAAACTATAGTGGGGTCAGACAATGGGGGGAGGGTGTCAAACAATAATTATTTAATGACAACAGACTCAGATTCAAAAACCATTTTAACCACTAAAACACAAATTGTCAGCACTGCATGTCAAAATATACAAAGTAAACAGCTTTAAATCAAACTCTAATAAGTTCTCAAGTGACATTTTTTTTTATTTTCCCTACCTGTAAATTTATATTATTATCATCAATGAAAATATTTTCCATCAGTTTGTGTGTATGGTGAAATTGACTTTTACCGACATTTACTGATAAAATCTCATCCTTCTAACCCCAATAATACATTACAAATCAAATTCAAGGAAGGTTCTGGGGATGTTGGGCAGGGCTTTCATTATCAGGTGGATAGTGGACTGCATTTCTGGGGACTGCCATGGTTCTGGACGAGTGGCACTGCAAAGGAGCTATTTTGCCAGAACACCCACCCAATTTAGGAGTCCTTACCCAAAAAGTGATTTGCAGGAGGAGGTAGGCTAGTCAGAAGACAAGTTTTCTCTAATAAGGAGAAAAAGGAAAACAGATAGAAAAGTTGGAGAAAGGAAAGAGAGGTGGGAAGACCTAGGGAAAAAAGAGAGAGATCTAGGAGATCTTGACAAGGGGAAGGTATAGAAATGAGAGACGCACTTCGTCAGTCCCAAGGAATTCTTCATCTAGGACACCAATAGTGATAGGGCCATCCCTGAACTGAGCTTTGATGCTGTGTTGTCTGACTCACTAATGCCCCCTCAATGGAATTAGTTCTTCATGTTATGTAGTCACCTGTACGTCCTTCCTTCCTTGTTTGATACTGTGTAGACTGTGGTCCAGTGATTAGTGCTTATGTTTGGAAGCTAGGGCTCCTGGATTCTATTCCCAGCTCTACTACTGATGTGTTAAGCGGCCTTGGACAAATCGCTTTATCTCTCTGGACCTTAGGTTCCTCATCTGTAAACGTGGGGGTTAGTAATACTGACCTGCCTTCCAAGGAGCTTATCAGGCCTGAAGTCATGCATGTTTGTAAAACACTTGGAGATCCTTGGATGAAAGGGGCTATTGAAGGACATGATGGTATTAATTAATTATTGTTATTAATGATTTGATAATAATGTAATAATTAATAAAATATGTTTTCAGGCTCTCATAATGGTTGTGAAAGTCCCAAAGACAATGCTCTAAAGCAGGGTCATCCAAAGGCTGCCTAGAGACTAAACATAGCCTGCAAAGCCCTGAAATGTGACCTTCTGGTTTGCTGTAGGTTAGTTATGGAGGAAAAACCCTTAGAGATGAAGGATTCTAGCAGGCCAGAGCCCAAGTTGGCTATTTGTGTGTGATGGTTCTGGGCATGTCATGTTTTTTCTAGATTTTACTACTGGGAAACTCAATCGAGTAATTTCTGTTCATCCACCAAGGGAAATATAAACACAAGTAAATGGCAGATCTGTGAATGTATTTCATATGTGAATTAGGGGTACCCCTAAACTCCTGGTGTATTGCTAGTGTGGCTCTGATTGTCACAAAGTTGGGGTTTTTTGTGAGGAGAAGGGATTTTCAACAACCAGAGCTGAATTTTGAAAGGGTCCGGTAAGAAAATATGCAAGTGACGAAAAGAGCAGGGTACAGCTGCCTCACACCAGCACTGCAGGGACACTCTCCGTTTCATCTCAAGTGTGAACAGTAAGACTATATGTGCCTTGAACAGCACCTAGGAGAATAAAGTGAAATGATTTTTAAAGGAAATATAAACTGCTTTGCAATTATATTTACTACACAGACTACCCCTTCCTGCTTGCTATAGAGCGATAATAATATTAGAATGTTTCCCACTCCCACAGCAGAGGATGTCACAGTGCTTTTATGAATTTAACTTCATAATCCTGTAATGTCTGCCATAGGATAGGTAGAGGTTAATATCCCCAGTTTGTGGATGGGAAAACTAAGGCACAGAGAATGAAGTGACTTCCACAGGATCACACACGGTACGTCTACACTGCAATTAAAGACCTGTGGCTGGCCTGTGCCAGCTGACTCGGGCTTGCAGGGCTTGGTATAAGGGGCTGTTTAATTGTGGTGTAGATGTTCAGGCTCAGGCTTTAGGACCCTGTGAGGCGGGAGGGTCAGCTTGAGCTGCAGCCTGAGCCCAAATGTCTACACCACAATTAAACAGCTGCCTGGACCGAGCCCCATGAGCCCGAGTCAGCTGGCATGGGCCATGGGTGTCTAGTTGTAGTGTAGACATACCCACAGTGACTCAATGGCTGAGCTGGGAATGGAATCCAAGACTCCTGTCTTGCAGTCAGATGCTTTAGTCACTACACTACTCTTTTAGAGCTTGGATTGTGCTCAGATTGTGTGAGTGACAAACCTCTCATTGACATCAGTGGGAGCAGAATCAGGCCCTTTGCATTAAGTCATGCTTGGAAGCTGAGCTGTGCTGGGGAGGAGTAAGAGATGAACCTCACCAGCTGCAGTGAATACCCACATAGCTGGTCACTCCTGTGTAATGCACTCATCCCATGTCATGGCAATACACCTTGTTGTCTTGTTTTCTTTGTATATAATCACACACAATGTATTCCATTAACAATGGTTACTAAATTACCCTCTGAAGGCCTTGGCCATAGGGCAGGCTGGGAAATGGATTTCCTGTCCCATGAGGATTTTTGAGATTTTGAAATTTTTTCCCATCCCAAACGAGGACAAAATCTCAAATATTCTCATAAACCAACCAATTGAAGTTTCTTGGGTCTGGTCAATTGAGATGTATCATGTTAATAATTTCACAATGCTTTGTTTTGATTTTTGACCTTTTTTCTTTTTCTAAAAGCCTTGTTTAAGCTACATTTAGTAACATTTTTAAACAAAAAAGTCATTTCGACTTGAAAAACGGAGACTTTCCATGTCAAAATGGAACATTTCAACTATTTGTTTTTTTAAAAAAAGTTTGAGCTGGGCGATTTGTCAAAAATGTGTTTCACAACCAGTTTTGGTTTTGATGAATCAGCATTTCTCAAAAAATAGCTTGCCCAAAATTTCCCAAACAGCACCACTTATCCAAAGCCTGTTGAAGTCAGTAGAAAACCTTCTATTGACTTCAATGGGCTTTTGAACAGACTCAGAATGAGCCAGAGCTTGTAGTCCTTGTGTATACAAAACTCCCACCAGAATTTCTGTATGCATTTCTAAGGGTTGCCGGCCTAGGGCCGTACATGTTATCATTCCCTTTTCATTACTGCATAGCACTAATACAAAGTGATTGATAATGTAAGAAGTGTTGTAACACATGTTGATGTCAGTTCATTGCACGTCATCAGCATTTTCTCTGGCAGCTCATTACTGTAGCGTAGAAAGAGCAGAACACAGGGGCTGACAAATGCCCATATCTAAAAAGTCATCAACTATAGTTTTTCTCCCCACCTCTTTACAGAGATCGTATATACTAGGGATAGGGAAATATTATTGTGGGATTCAGGGCTTTTCAAACTTCCTGAATGATCTGTGGGATTTGCTAAGCCAGTCTGAGTTCAGAAACAATTTCTCCTGCAACTGAAACTCAAAGGGCTTGATCCACAACCACTGCCATAAGGGTGTGTGTGTGTGTGTGCATGCGCATGTGCAGATTGTACCCCTATGTGTCACTGGGGGCAGTGGCATGTGATAGAGCATTCATCCTTTGAGGAGTGCAGTGGTGTTTGCACAGCTGCCCGTCCTTGGGCATTCCATCAAAGTAATGCCCCTTTAAAGCACGGTTAGGGCTTCATGGGGGACACAATAGTGAAGGCGGCCTGGGAGATGCTTGAGGACTCCAGGTTAGCAAAGCACACGCTTCTGTGCTTTGCTGAACGGGGATGTATGTGAGCACATGCTTAAAGTTAAGCTTGAGTGTGAAGCTTTGGGGCTATCTGTCTGTACAACTTATGAGCTCTGGTTGATATTAAGGAGGAGTTACAATGAAAATTGCTGTATCATTGAATGTCTCTATGTAAATGTGGAATCCACCATTGCTGAAAGGACTGTAAACATCTCAGCCAGACCAGGGACAACAGTCAGTTGTTAGACCTTATGGTTGCCTATACAGGTGGAAACACCTAAATGGGTGGGGCTGTGGCAGGAGCAGCTGCCACCATGGAAAGAGCCTTCTGGGTGGGGCTTTTGTCCTTTTTCCTGCCCTGGCCCTTTTTGCTGACTAAGCAGGCTCCCTTGGTGTTGGTAGGAGGATAGGCAGAGGGGTCCCTGCCTGTGACTTCTGCTGCCGCTCCAGTCAGGGAGCTGTGTTAATGGTGGTTGCCATGGGAGAGGAAGCTATGGGAGGAAGCTGAGGGGGGATGATGATGGTGGTTGGGGATCACCATGCCTCAGTGTCCTCTCCCCCACCTTCACTTTCCCTCCATGGGCAAAGCTGGAAGCCTCACATGTGCTGTTGAGGGCCTGTGATGTCAACAGTCACCGGAGGTGGGGTGGGGGGAAGGGCAGCAACCCATAAGGGGAAGAGGGACCACATAGGACTGGGGGCAGCAAACTGACGACGTGAAATAGGGTGTTGGGCAGCTACCCACTAGGGAGAGGGGAAGCACACTTGGGGGGGGGTATTGAACTGTAAGGAGGAGGGGGAGCAGTAAACTGCAAGGGAGAGAGGGGGATAATGCAAAGTGGGGAGAGGGGAGGGACTGTCAACCATGAGTGGGGAGCTGGTGAGCAGGCAGCATGAGAAGAGATCATGAAGACTGTGACTGTTCAGTTTAGAAAAAAGACAACTAGGGGGGATATGATAGAGGATTATACAATCATGAATGGTGTGGAGAAAGTGACCAGGGAAATGCTATTTACCCTTTAACATAACACAAGAACCAGGGGTACCCAATGTAATTAATAGGCTGCAGGTTTAAAACAAACAAAAGGAAGTACTTCTTCACACAACACACAGTCAACTTGTGGAACATGTTATGGGATACTGTGAAGACCAAAAGTGTAACTTGGTTCAAAAGTGAATTAGATAAGTGCATGAAGCATAGGTCCATCATAGCTATTAGCCAAGATGGTCAGAGATGCATGCTCCTGGTATCTTTAAATCTCTGACTGCCAGAAGCTAGGACTGGATGATGGGATGGATCATTCAAAATTGCCCTGTTCTGTTCATTCCCTCTGAAGCATCTGGCATCGGCCACTGGCAGAAATAGGATACTGGGCTAGATGGACCATTGGTCTGATCCAGTATGGCCGTTCTTATGAGTTTCCTCATAAGCAGCAGCAGCAGCAGCAGCAACAGAAAGTCCATCCACGGAGTCACAGACGTGGAGAGAAGGAGGTAGGGAATTACAGGAAAAGAAAGGACAGTCTCCTGGTTAAGGCAGTTGAATGCTGCCCCGGGGAATTGGATTCTATCTCTGCCTCTGCCACAGAGTTCCTGTGTGATGCTGGGCTCTTAAACCAAACTCTTCACAGAGGGTCACTAATTGTGTGTTTCTCATTTTCTGGTACCTGACTTGAGGTCTGATTTGCAGAAGGACTGAGCATTCACAGCAGCAACTAAAGTCAGTGGGAGCTGTGCTTTGCACATGTAGTGGTTTATAATGCTAGGTACTCTGAAAAGTCAGGTCCTAGGTGTCTCGAATAGGGCACTCAAAATTATTGGATACTTTGACCTTATATCCCTCCATTCCCCATTCTGTAAAGTGGGGATGAGAATACCCCCTCATCTCACCCGCTTGTTATAAAAATAATTCATATGTGTGAAGCGCTCAAATGCTGAAGTGATGAGCACCATAAAAAAGTCCATGAGGACATTAATAATTCTGTGTTCAGAACAGGATTTGAATAATGGGCAATAAATAAAGCCTAAGGACACACACAGAACAATGAGAAGAAAACAAATAATTGAATAAGTGCTTATTCAGTGAGCACCATCCATCCTGAGCACGGAAAGAGGCAGGGGTCCTATGGAAACATAGTATGTGATCCTGTAATTAAAGACTGTATCATAAAGCACACACACACGGGGCTGAATCAACATTGCATAGGCAACCTGAACACTGGCATTTCCTAAATTCCGAGTGCTTGACTTTGCAAACTTAATAACGTTCTTTTCACAGGGTTTTTTTTTTTTTTTTTTTGGTGTGCATATATATATATACACACATACATACACACACACACACACATACATGCACATTTATATATTCTGCATGCATCAAAGGTCAACAGCAATGTGGTTTCTGAGTACATTTTGCCCATTAAAATGTTACCAAAGGCAGATGTTTTGGGGCCTACAGGATTTATAGATTTGCTCTCCAAAGAATATATTAGTGAAGACGACTGTTCTCCTGTTGGGTTGTGTGCTGTGTTTTTGAAAGCTTCAGTGCCCACTCCAGATTAAAGCAGCATGTTACTGGAATATTGGGCCTCCAATGAAGATGACTTTCAACAACGCAAAACCACTAATGAGAAAACATAGACGGAAGGAGAGCCAACCCCCAATGGCTTCGTTTCTCAGCTTTGAAATATCATCCAGAGCCTGATGGAAGAACAGGTCTGTGGAAATGGAGACTTTGTTCTCAGAGCCCTAAGATCTGACATTACTCTTTATCTAAGTTACAAAAGGAAAGAAGGGAGAGAGAGAAAGAGAGAAATCCTGCCCGGCCATGTACTATACTTGCAGATAGCATATTGCTTTTTCCAAGCTAGAGAGACCTCCTCTTCCAACTGTTCTGTAATTAACCTCACTTTCTTGGCTGGTGTTAATTTGTTTCAAGTATTTGCGCTTTAGATCTAACCATGGGAACCTTGCTCCCTGAAGAAACCTTGCCAACTATTACTAGACATTTTACCACACACATGCAGGCCAAAAAAAGCAAGGCTAATTACACTGGGATTTTTTTGCAATGCGAAGTGTATCTGTAATGTGTTCAATGCCTCATAATGAAAGAGGGAAGGAGAGACAAAGAAAGGAAGTGTCTCTCTCTCTCTCTCTCTCTCTGTGTGTGTGTGTGTGTGTGTGTGTGTGTGAGAGAGAGAGAGAGAGAGAGAGAGAGAGAGAACTGATTTTGACTAAACTTCACCCACAATGTAAATGCCACCTAAAAGACATTAGGATCCTAGGCGTTATGTTCTACCACATGAAACCAGAGATGAATGGTGCTACCAAAATTTGAGCTGTGAATAACTAAGTTCAATTACTTGGTACCAATGGGAGTTCTTTAAGTTAAAATTTAAATAGAAGGAATTATCCAAACCAGATGTCGGTTTCCCAATACTTTCTATTTTTCCCCCTCGGTGCTCTGCGTGTTACCTGTTGAGTAATGAGTAACGCGGGAGGCGGAAGGAAGGCTATTTTTGTCAGTGTAACTGGCAACTATAAAAAGGGATGCATGACAACACCTACCGCTGAGCACAGAAGCTATAAAAAAACATATAATTTAAGGTCCAAGCTGACTCCATTTTTGCTCCATGCCATAGTGAAAAATTATAAGAAGGTTCAGCAAATTAATTTGGGTCCTAATCCCTAATTTTACTGAAAGAGAGGATTTTAAAAAATACATGCTTTTGAAATTAGCAGTAAAAAAGTAATAATACCTAGCCCCCTTATATAGAACGTTAGATCCATACACCTCAAAGCACTTTATCATGGTGGGTCAGCATTGTCTGTAGTTTAATTTAAGCCCATCTGTATATAAGATTTTTTAGGACCTGTCTACCTAATTCTGCAATCCTTTGCTGTGCGCTTCTGGATTTTTTTTTTTAAACAGGCAACTTTAAATTACTCAGATGTTTTTCCTACTAACTTCTCTGGGATTGAGGTTATCTTTGTCTTGAACAAAATCTTGACCAGGTGCCTTCAGAAGGTTAGACTGTGGTGGGCAGGCAGCAGGCTAAATATCTGTTTTTTCTCTTAGTGAAAACCTGATCTCTCTCATGGCCATCTAGACCAGAGCAAAATTCACCTCCATTCTACAGAAATCTGTTTTGTTACTGATAGAGCTGCGTAGAGAGTGGAAGTTCCATTTGGTGAAGGATTTTGAGATTTCAAAAATTTGCTTCATTCCAAATTGAAACACCTCAAAATGTTGAAGTTCTCTGCAAAGGAAAATTCTGAAAAATAAAATAAAATAAAATAAAAGCTAATTTGGTATCAATTGAAATGTTTTTATTATAATATATAATACAAAATTAAAAACATTTTCAAAACAAAAAGTCATTTCAAAGTGAAAAATCAAAATGCTTAATTCTGAAAACGTTGATATTTTGGTGTTGTAGGAACTTCCCTCCCCCTGCTCCTGTCCGCCCGCCTCCCAGTTTTCTTCCAAAACAAAATTCTGGAGATATCGACCAAAATCTGCAAAGTGCTTCAAATTTCAATGGAACTGCATATTTTAATGGATGATGGTTTCATCTCAATTTCTCTGGCCAGCTCTAGTTATTGATTCTATTAGTCTGTCTAGAATGTGATTTATGCTAAGGGAAAGGCTTAGGCTTCTTTCCTGCCTTGGAATTTTCCTTGTCCCTCACATTTTGGGCCTCTCTTCTGCATACAGAGGGCCAGACCCTCAGCTGTTGTAAATCAACATAGCTCCATTGATGTGACACTGCTTTACACCAGATGAGAATCTGGCCCAGAGGCTACATTTAAAGAAGATGGCTGGAATATTTTGCTGCCACGTATACTAGGACAAGGGCAATCATACCTCAAGCTGCAGGGCATAAGCTTAATAGCTGCAGGAGTCAGGAAGAAAATGTCCTCCTTGTGCAGCATTTCACTTTTGACTGGCTGTATGATGAGTTTTTCACCTTCTTCTGAAATATCAGGCAGAGGTCACTGATGCACACAGGGTACAAGTGATGGACCAATAGTAACTGCTCCAGCATGGCAGGTCTTATGAAAAGCATTCTTAATTTGAGCTTCAGCAGTCTGAGAGATCTGAGCACAGGCATAGGAATTGTCATCCCGAATCAGTCCCATGGTCTAGTCCAGAATCCTGTCTGTGATAATGGCCGGTAGTGCCAGATGCTTCAGTAGAAGGTGCAATCAACTTCACATTAAGCAGACATGGGATGTATCCCTTCAAATTGGATCGCCCCCTAATCTCTAATGGCCAGAGATGGTCTTGATCCTGAAGCATGAGGTTTGATATCTGATTCCAGAACTCGTTAGCATTAACTATTATAGCTGTGGACATTCTTGTTATACCTAGAAATATCCAGTCTGTTTTTGAATCTTGCTAAACCTATGTGGCCAAAGCAGATCCAGCTTGATGGCAAAGGGAATCTCTTATACGGGGCCACTTTTTGAATGATGTCTCACAAGTGAACATCTCCCTTGAAGTGTGATGTCAAAATCCCAGCACCTGTACACAGGAAATCCTCACAGGCTGGCGGGCAATTCAGATAGATTGCCTCTTGGTGTTAGGAAGTCCTCTGGCTTGACACTAAAGTAAAAAAAGAGAGAAGAGGATGAAGGGGGAGAATCCAAAACTCATATGGGCAAAACAACAGCTGAGCCATTCTAATTAGATGCTCCACTTAACCATTGCATTCTCTCTTGGTCAGAGGATGGAGAGCACATGCCTCTGAGATTCACTTAACCAGGCCTAGACCAGAGTGGGTTTTAAGGCCAAAATCCTCCTTCCCTGCCCCATAGTTTATAAAGGTTTACCAAGTTTAAGGGGGAAAAATAATCGCAGATGTACCACCCTAATTAAATACTTAAATGAAATTGGATTAAAGTGGCTGCTGCCTGCCCTTGTTTCATTGGGATGGCCTCCTTCCTTCTCTGGGACTAGTGGAGGGATTAAGGGCCATTTACAATCAGACATGGGGTAGAGGGAAAAGGAATTAGGGCCTAATTCTGCACCCATTGAAGTCAGGGGCAAAAATCCCATTGATTTGAATTGGCCAGGCTCAGGCCCTAAATCATTACATTATTCTTCTTGACCACTGAAGAGATTTTATCACACTCCAGAAATCTGTTCTTGTTGAGACAAAAGGCAGGTGTGGAGAAAGAGCCTGTTTAAAGCTCATCTTGCTAATGACACAATTAAAAAAAAAAATTACCCAGTAACAGTAATCAGGGTGGTAATATAAATCAATATATTTCACATGCTTAACATATATCTAGTTATATAAAGTCGTGTGTCTTTGTTTCTATGAAATCAGTCCAATTTTATATATCTTTATCCCATCTATTTGGCATCCATGTGCAATACATTTGAGCAAATATATGTGAAATGCATGGGAACTAGGTTTTCTTCTCTTATGCTAGATGGTATGTCACCACGATGCTACATAATACTATCCCACAGCCTCCCTAGGGGACTCAGAGTTTGCTGACAGTGGGAGCACTCTAAGCCAGTCAGATGGATTTGATATGGATTCGACAGGGGTCTTAAATCCAAAGTATTGGGGTCCCACTCCCCATCTCCAGCCTGATGGTATTAGCAGCATACAAATCAGTCTCCTATAGGCTCACTGTCTGAGCAGGATTTACTCAAAATGAATATTTATGGTGTTTTCATATTTTGGATAAACCCCTTGAGTCTCATAATGTTATTTGAATCTAAGTGAGGTTGATGGTTCCGGCTCAGTGCCCTGCCACAAAAACCACCTCTTGCAAATCTGGCCTAGTTCATAAAGGTTTAGAACTAAGCCAGTGTAGAAACTGAATTGTCTTGTGGTCACCTCCAGGCCAGAGTGGAGATGGGATATGTCATGGAAATGTGGATTGAGGCTGACCTCTTCATGCAGATGACCTCTAGGCTCCACCATGCAGAAAGCCTGTCTTTCCCCAGACCACAGAAACAAACCCCATCAATGCTCACTTGCCTTGATATATATTATATGCTGCAGAAAAGGAGCCTTGTCTTGGAGAAACAGTTAGAAGAAGGGATGGGCTGTGGTGCTTTCATGAACACTGCTGCTCTGCTGTAGTATCTCTCTTGACAGTGATTCAAGCCTTTCACTTTTGATAATTCTGGACTTGAAAAAGTTACTCGAGTAGGTATGGGATAGAACAGTTTTATTAAATGCAGCCCAAAGTGAAGGGGTGTTTTACTCTGGGATTCTGGTTTCTGTTCCTGTTGCGTGGTCCCTCCTGCTGAAGTCTGAATCCTCTGCTGGTGACACTGAGATAGGTTGCCATGGAGATAAATATGAGTCTCTTTCTAGGCATTTATACAACATACTCATAATTGCGGTATCTGAATGCCTAAGAACATAAGAGCTGTCATACTGGGTCAGACCCATGGTCCATCATTCCCAGTATCCTGTCTCTCACAGTCAGTGGCATATTAGTCACTGGGCCAATGGGGCCTGTGCTTAGGGGCCCTGGCCAATTGGTGAGCCCTGGAAAAATGGGCATCGCCATGGCCCAACCCGCTCTGCCCAACCAGCGCTCCTGCACATGTTTGTTGACTCTAAAATAATTCTAATAGATTGGTGAGGCATAACTTCCCTTTACAAAAGCCATGTTGACTCTTCCCCTAACAAATCGTGTTTATCCTTGTGTCTGATTGTGTGGTTTTTTTTACTATAGTTTCTACCACTTTGGCTGGTACAGAAGTTAGGCTCACTGGCCTGTAATTTCCAACATCTCCTATGAAGCCATTTACAAAAATCTGTGTTATATTAGCTATCTTCTAGTCATCTGGTACAGAGCTGATTTCAGTGATAGGTTACATACCACAATTAGAAGTTCTGCAATTTCATATTTCAGTTCCTTCAGAAGTCTTGGCTGAATATCATCTGGTCCTGGTGACTTATTATTGTTTAGTTTATCAATTTGTTCTAAAACCTCTTCTACTGACAGATCAATTTGGGACAGTACTTCAGATTTGTCACCCAAAAAGGTATCACCCTCACATCTTCTACAGTGAAGACTATTCATTTAGCTTCTCTGCAATGGCTTTGTCTTCCTTGAGTTGTCCTTTAATACCTTTGTTGTCTAGTAGCCCCACAGCCTGTTTGGCAGGGTTCTTGCTTCTGATGTACTTAACAAAATTTACTGTTAGTTTTTGCATCTTTAGCAAGTTGCTTTTCAAATTCTTTCTTGGCCTGCCTAATTATACTTTTACATTGTACTTACCAGAGTTTGTGCACTTTTCTATTTTCCTCATTAGGAGTTGACTTCCAAATTTTAAAGGATACCTTTTTGTCTCTAATGGCCTCCATTACTGTGTTGGTGGCATTCTTTTGATTCTCTTACTGTCTTTTTTGATTAGGGGTATACGTTTAGTCTGAAGTTGTGACTTCAGGTGGAGCTATGTGGCAGGAGTGATAATCTCTTAAACAGAGATTCTGTCTTCATGCTACTTTTCTACTCATTTAAAAAGTGAGAGAACAATACAGGAAAGTACAGGATAGCTAGGAGAGCCCCTAAGCAGTGTAGTCTAGAAGAATAAGTGCAGGAATAGAAATCAGGGACTCCTGAATTGTAATCCCAGCTCTGCCACTAACTTGCTGTATGGCCATAGACCAGTGGTGAGCAACCTGCGGCCCACAGGCTGCACACAGCCCATCAGGATAATCTGCTGGTGGGCCACAACACAGTGTTTACATTGACCGCACACAGGCATGTCCTCCTGCAGCTCCCAGTGGCCACAGTTTACCATTCCCGGCCAATGGGAGCTGCGGGAAGCGGCGGCCAGCATGTCCCTGCGGCCCGCGTCGCTTCCCTCAGCTCCCATTGCCCAGGAACGGCGAACCGCGGCCACTGAGAGCTGCTGGCAGCCATGCAAATGTAAACAACTTGTCTGGCAGCCTGCCAGCAGATTAACCTGAGGGGCCTTAGGTTGCCCACCACTGCCGTAGACAATATTGAACCACTTTGTGTCTCAGTGTTCCCACCTGTAAAATGGGGATGACAATAGAAAGCCAGAAACAGAACTGCTCAGCTATGTGTTATTATGGACCCTTTATTGCAATCAGCTAAAGAAAATGCACCTTTTGCTCAAGTGATAGGAACCTGTGCATTTGGAGCAACAGGATAACAGGTCTATCCCTCTTTGCGAATATCCATGTGTGCAGCACAGTGACAATTGTGAACACACAGGAGACTTGTCCAAATATTTACCACTTCAGAGTAGAGCTTTGTGTAAATAATCACTTAATGTTTGACTCTTTGACTTGGCTTCCCCTCAATAAGTTCTTCACACACAAATCCACTACAAACTAATTAGGCTATTTCTCTGGCAGGCCATTAAGGAAGAAAGAGAAGAGAACTGTTTCTAAAGTGCTTTGAAGAGGGATATAACTGCTAAGTGGCAAAAGGCATCAGTAGCTCTTTAAATTCTTTCACTGTGAAGCTCTGCGGAACAGAAATAGCAAATGAATGGCTTCCAGAAACAATGGGAAATAACTCTTGATTCTGTTTGGCCCGTGGTTCTCTTGGGGGGGGGGGGAGGGGAAGAGCTAAGAAAGAATTAGTTTCAAAATAATGAAGTAAGTTAGACATATTTTTAAATGACCCACTTGATTTGCAAAATAAAGTAATAGGGACCATGCTCACAGCTCAAATTAAGTATATAAATACACTTCCATGTATATTGTCCAGAACACAAAATAATTCCATCTGGAGATTTAGGTATTGTCTTGCACAAAAGGCTTCCACTTGAGTCATTAATAGTATATTTTTATTAAAGGAAAATTGACTTCAAAAGCAGTTGGGAATTGTGGGAATAAAACTGGGATGAAAATAATTATCCTCTTGCCCCTGTCTCTTTCCTTGCTCTCATTCTTCTGTCCCAGACACAGACAGCAGCAGCAGCTCCTCTGTCTTCTGTTTCTTCCATGTTTGATCTTTTGCTTGGGCTTTCTTCTGCTGGATCCTGGAGCCAATGGGAATGAGGGGATTGTGTCCATATTGGAGGTGATGACATGTGTTTGAACTAGCACCAGGGAAAGCTTGGAATCCCCTAGGATGGAATGATGGATCAGGTCACTGCTGATGGGCAACCTTGATCTTCTTTTGTCCCTAGGAGATTAAAAAACCCAACCAAGTGCTATAGGAAGTAGACCCTGAACTTGCTGAGGAGCCTGTTTATTGGTTAGGGGCTTGGGGAGGTCAGTGAATAACAACAATATAAAGCAGGGGTGCACAAATTTAGCCCAATCATAGGCTGCAGCAGCAACTTGCAAGGAGCCCAAGGGCTGCATCTAATTAGGATAAAACAGACAAGATTGGAACCATCCTCCTTTAATGTGGAGGTGCATATGAAGACTGCAGGCACCAGTATGAAATACTCCATCTTGAGCAGGATATCTGAGACCTGTAGAACATATGGGGTGCCATAATAAAGATGTATCAGAGGGTAGCCGTGTTAGTCTGGATCTGTAGAAGCGACAAAGAGTTCTGTGGCACCTTATAGACTAACAAACGTATTGGAGCATAAGTTTTCGTGGGTGAATACCCACTTCTTCAGATGCATAATAAAGATGTGATCAGCAGGGGCCGCATTGTAAAGATCCATGGGCCACAGTTGACCAGTGAGCTTCATATTGATCCTTATGTTCCACCCTCTTGGCTACCCAAAACCAAAAGAGAGAAATTCTGACGAACTGAAAACACATGTTCTTTAGAATTCAAAAGGAAAGTGTGTGCAGATCATGACTGGCAGCAAACCAGCCTCTGTGGTTAAGAAATTAACCTGGATAAGCTTCAAATGCTTTGTCTTTAACACAACAAATGTCCTTTGCTTTTAGCCAATGCAGTACGTTAGTGGGTGAAGTATTTTTTGAAAATCTATACCCTAGGGATTATTGTGGGGAAGGTCTCTGGCCTGTGCTATACAGAAGGTCAGACTAGATCACAATGGTCCCTCCTGGCCTTAGAATCTATGAATCTATAAAATGTCATGCCTCTATGCATTATCCTTTGGAGAGTGGAGTGTCTGTGAATCCTTGAAGATGGTGGCTTCCATTTCTCTTAAAACTCATTGTGTTATAATGCTGCTGCAATCATTAATGAATACTGGGAATACTGGATATTTGCTTTAAACAATACAATTATAAACTGACAGGACAAAGTGTCAGACCGAAAAGAGTATTCGGACAGGCAAAAATGGGGAGAGAGAAAAGGACAGATAGAAAGATGAAGAGTTCAACAGAGAGAGAGAGAATAACTCTCATATAGTCAGGTCAGGACAAAAGGCCAGGGATCTTCCCCTTGTCAAATATTTAGAGTTGGAGCAGAGCATCATAGCCAGGGGGAAAATAAAGCAACCATTCCAAGAAAAAAAATAATCTGCTCACAAAATGAACTAAGTGTGTGTCAATGAAAGTGTCAGTGTGTATCTGACTGTCTCTGTGTTAAAGGGTGTTATTGTTATTATTATTGTACTTGTTTTGCCGTAGGGCCTAGAATAGTGCATCAAATGAGATCAGAGCTCAGTTGTGCTAGGTGGTCTACACACATATAGTAAGATGCAGTCCCTGCCCCCAAACCCTTACAAGCTAAATACAAAAGTGGAAGAAAGGAAGTATGATTATCCCCATTTTACAGATGGGAAAATGAAGCACAGGGACACATAGTGATTTGCCCAAAGTTGCATAAGAAACCTGCGGCAGACCTGGGAATTGACTCCAGATTCCCTGAATTCCAGGCCAGAGCCTTAAACAAGACCATCCTTCATAGAGGTGTTTGTGAAAGTCACTGGAAACTTTAAATGAACTCTCATTATGTTAATACGTTTTGCTTAATTAAACAAATATTTAAAAAAATGTATCTGGGATTTTAACTTTTTTTTTTTTTTGACAGAAAGGCAGCAAAATGCACAGAGGAATTGGTAGCAGAAATACATATGTAAAGCTAGGGATAATTTACTGAATATGGAACTAACTGTAGTAAGCAAGTTTGTGAGCATGGTCTGTGATGCCAGGATTGTACCAACTCTTGATCTTACATACGTGAAACAGTTGGATAATGTAAGAGCCATAGCATCTTCCATAACCCCTGAAGTCATATTAATTAAAGTGAACCCGTTTCTTCATATAATAATGGACCAGAACCATTAAAATGCAGCCTTGAACAAATGTTTATTTTAATTATTCATGCGGAGTATCTAATGTAGAGATGGGTAACAACCAAACTTCATGTCTGAACATCCATTAACTTTGGGGAGGTTCAGATGTAGAGTTAAATCCAGTTCCATGTAATGGATTGTATCGAGTTCCTGCATCCAAACATCCCTGAACTTGTTCTGAATGTTGCAAGTCTAGTGTTCTTCTAGTTTACTGTTGCTTCAAAGCATTTAAAGACACTATTGAGTTTGGAAGTCTTAGTATGTGACCTGCCTTTTTTTGTATATCTGCTTTCAAAGTCCATTTAACTCTGTGATTTTTAGAAAGTGATAAAAATGAACTCCTCACTAATAATTGCATCAGGATAAGAAACAAAGAGAAGCTGTGACCAAAAATCCATCTTGCAGAATCTCCCCCTTCACTCATAATACATTAAACAAATCTTCCTATGTTTTGGTTTAGAAATATTGTGCAACACGATTCTAATTTCTCTAACTCCATAATGAAAGTGATGAGATACAGCACTTGTTAAAACTCTGTTCCCCTTAACAGATTTCAAAGGAAAATATTCTGTGTAGATCTCCTAAAATTGTCAATAGAATATGCTCTGAGTGATAGGAAATCAGCAAGCTTGGTCTAGTGTGCTGACCAGCCAGGGGAAAAACGAAACAGAGCCACTCCCCAAATACAAAAAGAGTTGAGCCTTGTCCCAGTTGTGCAGCATTGAATTTTGATGGTTTCCCTTGATGTCTGGCTGAAGAATCCAGCCCTTGCCTCACTAGCTGCACCCTCTGGAAGGTTATCTTGGAATCAGAAATCCTGTGTTGCGTGACTTAAATCCATTGTTTATAGAATCGTCTAACTGACTTCATATGTATCTGGTCCAGGGAAACTGATGTTATTAAAACACAACACTGAGACATCAAGCTCCAATAGCAGTTCAACATGAACAAATAAAGCATGAGTTTTCCCCAAAGTAAAGCAAAGCAAGGATCCCACGTGAACCGCAGGGATGAAAGGAAGATGTGATACCATCATCTGAATGTTGACCTTTCCACTCTTGTTTCTTTTTCCAGCTCTGAGCGCCATTCCTGAGTCTCTCTTTTTTCTTTCTTTCTTTCGTTCTTTTATCTTCTCCATCCAGCTCTAAAAAACACATAGCGCAGGTAGGCTGCAGACTGGAAAAGTTTTTCTGATGTTTCAACTCTATTTGTTTCTTTTGCGTCCCAGTCAGAGGTGCATGGGATGTTAGCTGCAACCTTTAACCTCCTAAATCAATCCTGCCTCTAAAAAGTTCATTGACTATTGATGAAATTGGCATATAAACTAAAGGGCAAAAACAAACATAGGTTGGGGAGGGGGGTTATGAAGTGTCAACATGACATTAGTAGATTTTGCCTATGTATGGGTTTTCTATGTTCTTTGCTCAACATTTAGTATCAAATAGAGTTTCGGAGGCAAATTCTGCTCTGTTACACCAAGTTAAAATATGGAGTAATTCTACTGAAGCCAATAGTGTTATTCCAGATCTATGTTGCTGTTAATTAGACCAATATCTGGCACTCCAGGTATTAAAGAAGCCTAGAGTAAATACCATAAATATTGCACACTTGATCCTTAGAAAAGCCTTTCAAAGTGTCTGTTCTTGAAACTGGAAAAAGTTTTATAGTCCAGTGAGAGGTTATCAAACTGGAGTGGGAGCTTTGGAATGAATGCAGAATGCGGGCTGGTAACATTTATATAGTAGCATTTATCCCCAAATCACAAAACACTTTAGAAACTGATAACAAAATAGATACTGTATTTAAAGATCATTTCATTGAGCAGGGAAAAATCAGTTACCTTTGGAGTATGACATGGTAGCTGCTTAACAGCACACCACTACATTCCAGAACAGTGTAGAGCAGGAAGTAAATAATACCTGATGCATTTGCAATTATGGAAGGAATTTTTATGTAATAACTCAAAATGGAATTTGGGCAAGACACCCACTAGTGCAAACACTCTTACTCTTGTGAAAAGTGCCATGGGACCTTTAATTAACATATAGGTGATTAGAACCTCTATTTTATGTCTCATCCAATAGATGGATTTCAGCCTGGGATGGGAGAAGGTGGGACTACAGGTTGAGAGCTACCACCATTTCTGCCCATGCTGTGCCAGTCTTGTGGCTGGAGGACTTCAGTCTCCAGGGCTGTCATCTAGCACTAAATGACTTCCTAAATAAAACAAAACCCCCTCTCCCAATTTAAATTCTCCAGTACAGAAGAAAGAAAGCAGGTAGAACCTTCAGTATCAATCAACTTGGATTTAAATTTTCCTCCCACATTTAAAAGCCAGTGCAGTTGCCTGCATACAGTGGGTGATGTGGGAATGACAAAGACAACATATAACATGTAGCAGAATTTTTTATAGATTACCAAAGAAAAATGAAACAGGAGTAGAGGGGAGGAGATCATTTCACTAATATGAGCAGAAGGCACCATCTCTAGGCTTGAACCAAAACTCTGCCTGCTGATATGCTCGAAAACCATATGGATTGTTGAGACATTAAATGATTGTACTGTACACCATCTGGCAGCAGAGCCAGGAAGAGCAGCAAACGGTAAGCTCAAAGGGGTAGATGTAGAAAACCCAGACGAAACAGATGTATCACTGCCAGGCTTCCCTTTGGAGAGACAAGCACTTGAGGGTATTATAGTAAGGTCTGGGTTATTCAGAGGAGTTTATTGTTCATTCATGGAGCCTCATGGCAGTTCCATTTATATCCCTGCTAGACTAAAGAGTGGAACACAGAACTGTCCCAAAATGTCTCTGCACCTTATAAAGGATGTTCAATGGCCTGTAGGCTGAGTGGGTGTTTTACAAAGCTATCATGCTGGAGAGCCACAACTTTGTTTATTAAAAATGCATAAGTACTAGATGGTCCACCCTGAAAGAGCAAATGTGGGGCTTGACTTTGCGATACTACAAACAGTGATTGGTTGGTGCTATCATATCATCATCCGAGAAGCCCCACCTTCCTGTGAAAAATGAATTATTATTTGAAAAGCAATTGCCAAAAAAGCACCCTCTGAGCACAGCCCATAAGTCAATTCAGTAATTTAACTGGATCCAATGGGCCTGCAATAACTCTAACAATAGAGAGTTAGCCAAACCTTTTCAACTCCAAACAGGATTGGGTTTAAGGTGTAGGTTTGGGGTAGACATTGGTGCTCTTTTCAGGAGGAAACAATGTTCGTGTGGTTCAGGCAGAGGACTGAGGGTTAAGAGATTTGGTCTCTAACCCTGTCACAAGCTTTCTGTGTAAACCTGGGCACATCACTTAAACTCTGTATGCCTCAAATTCCCCATCATGAGGATAATACTGACCCACCTCTTAGGGGTATTTTGAGGTTCAGGCTGAGATTTTCAAAGGATCCTAAGTGAGTTAGGTGTCCAGTTGAATGGGATTTGGGCACCTATCTTTCTTCGTGTCCTTTTAAAATCCCAGCCTCACTTTGTTAATGCTTGCAAAGTTCTTGGAAATCCTTGCATGGAAGGCGTGATAGGAATGCACAATATAACACTATTATCCTAGTTCAAATACTGGTCAATGAGAAGTTTTAAAAGGGTCTTCATAGCACTAGCATGAGGCATTAGGAATGCAGGTCCCAATTGTAAGATCCTTGAGTTATACCTAGCAGAGAACAGCAGCAGAAGTCTTGAAACACCAAACCTGTACTTTTTATGCAAAGCCTAAAGGAGAAACTGCTTTCTTGATTGCATAGAATGTGCATTCTGCAATCTACTCAAGGTTCTAAACAAAATCCACAGAGTCATCCCATTACACTGTTCATGAATGTTTTGGGCAGAAGGCAAGCCCACGGCACAAGACACAGAACTTGATAGAATACATCCCATTTCTGCCTTGTACATAGTGCTAATGTGGGTCTTAAGTGGTGCACAGACCTTGTGCTTGCATTCTGCACAGGTGAGAGTTTTACCCTTTCCCCCCTGCACTACTGCTCTGAGATGAATTCCTGCGTACATCCGTGGGATCTTTTCAAGGATGGAGTAGGAGGTCATATGGAAATTCACTGGACACATCTATCATAGCAATGCTGAAGAAACGAATTAAAGTAGAAAAAATACAATGGCTCCAAATCTGGGATACCACCAGAGACATATTAAGGGTTTGTGGGGCCCTGGACCAGAGCAAGTGGGGGCCTCTCCCTTCCCCTTCTGCGTGCAGTCCCCCCTGTGCCCTTCCCCCAGTGCTCCTGCTGGGGAGCTGGATCAGGATACGGGGGCTTGCCCTGCCCTTCCCCTCCTGACGCTACTGCCCGGGAGTGGGGTTGGGGCATGGAGCCCCCGCAGTTGGCTGGGGACCCTGGGTACAGGCCCCGTTGGCCCAGTGGCTAATCCACCATCTGTGGCCCTATATGCTGACTCCACTGATATACCGGAGCTATAAACCTAGCTGAAAGGGCTCTACCTCTGAGTTCCCTTGATGTAGGAGTCTTCCCCAGGCATCATAGGGATGTAGCTGAGGGAAGAAGGGGATATTTCTACTGTTATATTGTTCTATTACACTCCCACTATTCTGGGCTGCTGATTGTTCATAGACAGGCTTTGGCTAGAGTTGGGTGGGAAATGTCTTTCCCATCCCAAGAAAATTGTTAAGATTGAAGGACTGGGATGAAAAGTCAAAATCTTGAAAAATTTTGTGAATTGATAATCTAATTTCTTTTCTAGATCAAATCAACTGCAACATTTTGATTTGATAATTTCAAACTGTTACCTTTCTTTAAAAAAACCTTTTTTTCAGTATACATTAACCACAATTTCAAGACAAAAAGTCATTTCAAACCAAAAATAAAATTTTTCATTAAAAAAAGTCAGAAACTTTTTTTCAATACTCCCCCCCTCCCAATACATAAATAAATAAATAAATGTTGAATCGGGAGATTTGTCAAAACTGACCTTTTCCCATGAACAGTTTCAGGTTCAATAAACCAACATTTTCCAAGGGAATTTTTTTTGTCAGAAAACTCCTGACCAGCTCTAGCCATGGCATGTAGCTGTAGTGAAGGCAGCCCCAACCTGGCTGTCCCCAGAATGGTCTCAGGTCACCTTTATAAACTGAGTGTGTGTGTGCGCATGTGTGTGCATGTGCACGTAAAAATGGCATAAATCACCTTGTCCCCTCCTCCCTCCTGAGCTAAATTTGGATGCAGCTCAGAAATGGGGCCAGTGTCTCTTGAATTCTACCCTCACTTGTCTTCTTTGCCTGTATTACAACACTGGGAGCCAATGGGGGGAGGCATGGGAAGAAGGGAAGAATTGTTGCTGCCCTTCCTTATATTCATGGGGGGATAAATTCCTCCCACCAACACCGAACTATGTGGATGAACGGCGGGCAGTGATTGTGACTCATGTAATGCCAGATAGACATCTGCACCCATCAGCATTAACTCCAGAGCTCTCCAATGACTATAAATATTAAATACCTGCTCCAGGCTATTCCATCTGGGCAGAACAGTGGGTGGTAAAGCAAAACCAACATTTTTAATGTTAAAATTGTATAACAGACATTTTAGTGTAAACCAGTCTTCTCTCTCCTCTTCTCCTTCCAACTCTTTTAAATTGCTTTTGTCAGTCAAACATTGTTTTTTTTTAATATTCATGCTTTCGGGCCATTGACCCTGGTTACCTTGGCACTCTCGGCAATATCACTTGCCAAGGTAACAAAGTCTAATCCATGAAGCAATGCATTATTCTGACAATGTGTCAAACTGTGGAGAATAAGAAGGAAAAAGTGGGAGAGATTTACTGACTATACACTTTAACATATACACTTCTGAAAATGCTATTTAATTAAACAAAACAATCCTTAGGAAGAAGTCATGGCTGAAATAACAACTATTTGCTGGCAGTTCCCTGGATACCTGCTGGGATCATGCTGTGGTGTCATTCTGCCTAGAGGGAATCCCTTAGGGGTGCTTATACAGTGTTAGTCTATTGGTATGGTATATGCTGTGGCAATGCCTTTCCTAGATGGGTGTTACTATTCATTCCAAGATTCATGGGACTTCCACATGTCTGTTGTCCAGTGAACCTTGATCCCAGGTTTTAGGGCAGTCTGGAATTTATTTCAGGCCTCACATTATTCCAATGCAGGATAAAAATGAGATGACATTGTGTCTTTGCATGACAATGATGCCATTTTTGCATGACAAAATTGTCACCACATTGCCTTGTAATGTCTTCAAGGGTTGATGCAACATCATTTTGCAAAGACATGTCATGATGCTACCTACACCAGGATTATTTACCCACTGGACATATATAAACACAAGGAGGTGGGAAGCCTATTTTAAGAGCTAGAACGTTCTGGATCAGCAATACCCCATGGGGCAGTTTCAGAGATATCACAGCATTGTGTTCCTCTCACTTCATTCTTCCTTTGATTAGTCTTTGGGAGAAACTGGAGACAGGAAACTGGAAATCACGATCCCATTGAGGAACTTGCAGACATCATTGGTGTTTGCAGATTTCCATATTTTTACAATGTGTTAGTCTGTCCCTTAAAAATTAAAGTCAATAAACTGGATGTTGTATCTATTGCTAATAAAACAGAGCAGGAGTGAGTAGATGTAATACATATTTGAGGACTCTAGAGGGAGGTTAGAGAATACAACAGGGGGAAAAAATAGTTTGGTGAGTTTGCTTGAACAAAGATTCCAGTTTGATCTGCCTCACTGTTACTTAGTTCAGTCTAAGACTAACAATAGAAGTTTGCTTATATGAATTGAGTAAGGACTCTGTGATTTGCCCTATGAAGAGATCTCAGTTAGGTGGCACTGTTAGACTCGTGGTACTGTCCGAGTATATTCTCAGGAGGTAATTCGCTCAGTAGCGCAGCCAGGTCCAGAGCGCAGGGGGAGCGGCGCTATAAAAAGGTGCCTCCCCCAGTACTCACCCGGCAGCTCTCCGGGTCTTCGGCGGCACTTCGGCGGCTCACTCCGGGTCTTCGGTGGTACCCGCCGCCGAAATGCCGCCGAAGACCCGGAGCGCCGCCGGGTGAGTGTAAGAAGCGGCGCTTAAAAAGAAGCGGTGCCTTTTTTTAGAGCTGCTAAAAAAAGGCGCCGCTTCCGCCACTTCCGCTCAAGGGGGAGCGGCCGCTCCCTCTGCTCCCCCCCTGGCTACGCTACTGAATTCGCTCTAGTCATTTGCTACATTTTCAACAGTGGGATTGATAATTATAGGAATATTCCTCTACTGTGTAGCCATATGTAGGTTTCCTGCCTTCTCATCCACTCATCTGGGAAACCATTACACAAATAGTAATCGAAAACCAAGATGTTTGTCAAAATTGTCCTGTTTTTGTTTTCTGGGTTTCAAGCAATTGGGAATGGAAAATGAAAAGAGGCCAACTTGGCTTAGATGCTGCAAGTTCCTTCTGTGCGTGTGTGTGTGAAAGAGAGCTTGTGAGAGAGAGAGAGAGAGAGAAAGGGAGAGGGAGTGTGTGTGTTTTTCTTTGTGGGGGGTCACTCCAGAGGCAGCAAAGAAGGAAAAGCTGAAGTCCAGGTTTATAAAGGCAAACACATCACACCTTGGAGGAAATAAATGTGGTTATGTGAGGGAAACATTAAATGTAATACAGTCAGGAGGTCTGTTTAGAATGGAGAGGACATCAAGCTAATGATTTAAAAAAGAAACTCAACACAAAAACACAGTGTAAATGGAAAATAAATAAATTTACCGCAAGACACTCCTGGTCCCAGACTCATATGTTAATACCACTGCTATTAGGTGGAGACACTGTGGTGGTGCCTGAGCTGTCAGGAGTTTTTTTCTTTTCTTGTAAGACCTTAATCAGTGTTACTTGAAATGATTATGTGGCTTTTATAATAGCAAGCAGCAGCACATTTTAATGGCATGTCTGAATGCTGTTCCATTTAATTTCTATCTGGAGCAATATTAAACCCCTAATAAATAATCTGTATCTAAAACAGTCTCTTAAAAAATGTATGCCAGCACCAACACATCGCCTTGATGTTATTGTAATAAGCTGGGGGAGAGCTCTGGAGTGTGTGTTTGCTCATTACCTACCCTGTCTTCCCCTCCCCAGGAATAGTAAGGAAGAATGTAATTTTGGGAATGCTGAATGAAATTCACCTGTGCTAAGGGTCAGCACAAAGCCATGTGGAGGGCTGTCCAAATAACTGATTTTTTGATATACTGAAATGAAACTAAATGAAATATTTTTGGCAAACCAAAAAAGTCAGATTTTGCTTTGGGCTGAACAAAACGTGTTGTTTAACCCAAAACAAAGTGTTTCATTTTGTTTTTAAGTTTAATACATTAAAAAATCGAGGTAAAACTCAAAATGAAAAGTCAAAATGAATCAGAAAATGGAAATGTTTCATTTTGAAAATGTCAAAATAAAACATTTAGGTTTTTTTCAGATTCTCGCTCTCTCTCTTTTAACCAAAACAATTTGGAAATTTGACACAAACTTGCAAAATGTTTTGATCTATCTGAACCTGCACTTTCCAGCTGAAAACAGTTTTGGCTTAAAAATTTCACCCAACTCTACCTATGTGTCACTTAAATCCTGCTTAAGCCCATAGAGCTAAATTTCAGCCACTAAAAGCAAAAGTAACTGGACTTTAAACCCTAGTCCTAAACTGCAACATTCTGTCTGACTCTAGGGAACGAGTATTCTTACCTCGCTGCTCTGTCGTGGGAGTACATAAGGGACTCAGTTGTACACAGATGTGCACCCCCAGAGGTTTTCATTCCCTCTTTAGGTCTATATGTATCTAGGATTTACACTAATATAGAATAGCAATATAGTTGCCTTCAAAGTTTTCTTTAGCTCCGCTGCTGCTTACACCTCTACAGAGCACCTGTGACACTCCACCCCACCTTCTATTCTCACTGCTGACTCTAACTCCTCTGCTGACTCCCAAGACCGTGCTTCTCCCCATCAGTCTGGAATTGCCTTCCAATTATAATGCTACTTTGTCACTCTTCGGTGCCTTCCATCCAATAATTTCAAAGCTCTTTCAGAACAGTAGTGAACTGCTCCTCACAGCAGCCTTGTAAATGTTATTATCCCTGTGGTACAGATGGTAAAACTGAGGCCCAGAAGAGGTGAAATGACTGCCACCCAGCAGGTCAGTGGCCCAGTCAGCAATAGAACCCACATTCCCTGACTCCCATTCCTGGGCCTCCACCACAAATCCATCCTAATTCTTTTCAGTGCCTGCTTACCAAGCTCCCTTCCTCTGCTTTCTAAAACCCCACCTGTCTTGTGTGCATAACTCCAGACACAATCACCACCCAGCACTCTGTGCTTGTCCATATTTTGGTCTGTATCTTCTCAGTCTGTCTTGTTTTATTTCCTCTAGATTGTAATCTCTCTGGGGCAGCTAATAGTTCAGCACCTACTGTCCACTGCACAGTGCTGTGTACACCTAGCGATCTGTGCAAAATATTATTCTTAATTAAAAAGTAACAATCTGAGGAATAGTGATGGGTAAACCGCGAAAGGCTCAAACCTGTATATACTGCAAAATAGCTCTGACAATCTCACAGGAACACATTCATTCTGATGAGATTTCTGGTGCTTCCTGCTTCCTTACATATGCATGACACTTAAATATAATAGACAGTTCCCTGTCCCAATAGGCTTCAAATCTAGGCAAGCACTTCTCTTACAACCCCTTATTTTACCCAGATATGAGAAATCTTCGTCTGTTTGAGTAGTATCGTTGGCTTCAATGGGAATCATTTTCTGTGGGTTTCCTGGATTGGATTCTAAATTGCACATGACATAGGGAGGGAAGGCACCAGACAAGGAAAGAAAAGAAAGGGAAAGATGAGGTGGTTCACACATGCTGGATAATAATTTTAGGTCATTTTAGAGAGTGTTTGTTTGAGTACCATATGTGTCATGTTCGGTTTTTTTTTAAAGTATTAATTTTAATCAAATCAGCACAGGTATGAAGGTCAGCGAGAGGCTAATAAAAAGTGGGGTTTGAAGAGGGATGGAAGGATGTTGCCTGGCATACTCTACCGGGAGGTGACTTTGGAAATAGAGAGCAGCATGGGAGAAAGCACAGAAGTACATTATGGGGTTTTACACCTTCCTCCAAACCATATGGCACAGCCCACCATTGGACGTAGGTTA
The DNA here is from genome assembly GCA_037349315.1 of Chelydra serpentina. Classification (NCBI taxonomy): domain Eukaryota; kingdom Metazoa; phylum Chordata; order Testudines; family Chelydridae; genus Chelydra; species Chelydra serpentina. The sequence continues at coordinate 67,050,360 of JBAIAC010000007.1, read as the reverse complement.
CCTAGTTAGATGGGCCATTTGTCTACGTTGGTCTGGCAATGCATATAGTCCAATGTAACATTTTCTTGATGTCTGTGGCTAGCAGCATAGGTATGCTACGTAGCATGTGTCATCTTCAGGATGCACTATTGCTAATAACAAGTGGAAAACCATTGCTCTTCTGCTGGGACAAAAATGTGGGGATGGGGTTGCCTTCAAATTTTCATTGTTTGTTATTTAAAAAAAACATTCCCCCCCAACACTGAAAGTATTCTCCCCACCTATCTGCCATCCGTGTTGGCAAGTCCATTCCATACATGATTATTTTAAATCTGTATCCAGTAAAGAAGGGAGGTGCTTTGAGAAATGGCATGTAAATTGGGCCATAATGTTGGAAACCCAAATACATTTCCTGCTGGATCTGAGGTTGCACTTTCTGAACACTAGAAGTCTCTTTAGCTGGTGGAAGAACTCATCCAAAAATGGTGGGTGGAAAGGCCCTTTGTGTTTGTGATGCAGTCTCTCCTGTGTCCAATGCTTCCTAGCCAGTCCCAGCTGTTGTTGTAGAATGCAACTGCTACTACGGGAATATCTCTAGTCTACAAACCAAGATGCTAGGAGCACTTTGTGTTTATCAAGCTCCCATCAGATTATAGCTCGCTAGGCATTATTTTGCTTCCTGTGTGTTTAGCACAGACAGAAATGTTTCCATCCACTGATTCCCCTCCCCTCTCTGGAATATCAGGCACACACATGTCACGCTTAGAGGAATGGATTTATAGCTGATGCTGTCTCTTTCCCCTCCCCCTCCTCCCGACCTCACTGGAGCTGCCATCCAGATGGGCCTGTATTATAGGCTTTGACATATAAAGCCCAGTTTAGGCCAGATGCTCTTTGTTCCCAGCAATATTCTCTCCCAACTGTAGATGTATGGGAGCTTGAGGTGGCTTGTAAATGCCTTTCTGTCCCTGCAGCTTGTTTATGGTTTATGTAACTCAGGGATTGATGGATGCTTGCACATGCACCTCAGAAAGTCATGGGTTCAAATCTCACGCCAAGACGTAGGCTCATAGGTGGCGCAGTATTGGTAGTATTGGTGTGCATGTGAGAGACAGGCTGCTTAGAGGAGGAAAGGATTTTGCAGATTGGGGAGGAGTTCAAATGCCTTGTCAGGGAGGTTTTATAATAAAGCAAAAGAGTAAATGTGAAGCATGTCCTCCCCCGGGAGGGGTTAAACACAAATAGAGCAGGCTTCCCTCCATCAAAGCCCAAAATAAAGGTCTAAAATGTGGTTCATCTCAGCCAAATTCCAGAGGGGAACTCAGTCCTTCTTCTTGGAACTTGCCTACACTAGGTTTTTGTGGAAAATCTCTCACCTTTGCACTAGCACTCACATAGCTCCTCTAATGGCAGTTGTGATGGGTTGGTATCACAGAAACCCCTGTGGAGCTGCCACCTGGTGTGCCAAGGCTACTTCTGCCCCCGCTTTCCTGCCTTTTCCAGCTTGGGACTCCAGAATCCTGTCTGTTTTGAGCCAGGCCCGTTAGCCTGCTGCAAACCCAGACCCAGGTCTGAACCACGTCTCCTAACAGCTGTAGGCCTGACTGGAAGCAGCTCAGGAAGTGCTCTTGCCTTTGCCACCCAGGTGCCCAACTCCCAATGGGGTTTAAATCCTGCATAAATCCATTTTACCCTGTATAAAGCTTATACAGGGTAAACTCATAAATAGTTCGCCCTCTATTTCAGAGATAGAAAGATATGCACAGCTATTTGCCCCCTACAGGTACTAACACGTACTCCAGGTAACTTAATAAGTAAAAAGTTATTTTAATAAGTACAGAAAGTAGTATTTAAGTGATTCCAAGTAATAACTGACAGAACAAAGTGAATTACTAAGTAAAATAAAACAAAACACTCAAATATATCTAATCAAACTGAACACAGATAAAAACTTCACCGGTTCCAGCAAACTTCTTTTACAGGCTATAGTCCTCCTAGCCTGGGTCCAGCAATTGCTCACACCCCCTATTGTCTTTGTCCTTTGTTCAGTCTCTTTCAGGTGTGTCCTTGGGGGTGGAGAGGCTCTCTCTTTAGCCAGCTGAAGACCAGATGGAAGGGTCTCCCAGGGGTTTAAATAGACTTTCTCCCCTGGGTGGATTCCCTTCCCTTTCCCTCTGTGTAGCATCCAGTTACCCTGGAGCTTTAGGATCACATGGGCAAGTCACATGTCCATGCACCACGCAGTAACCAGCCCAGCCAGTCACATTCCTGACCAAGCTCAGATGTGGATTGGTGTCTGCAATTTCTTTTGTCTGTTTAAGAGTTTCTTGATTGGGCTCTTTACCTGCACATTCCTTTCTCAAGGCATGATCCCATGCTCTTACAAAGGCAATGTATAAAACCAGCGAATATACAACCAATATTCATAACTTCAACTACAACAATGATACATGAATACAAACAGGAGGAATAGATTCAGTAGATCATAACTTTTACAGAGATATGTTACATGGCACATGTAGCATACAACATATTCCAGTTACATCATATATACATTTATAAGCATCTCCCCATAAAGTCTTATGGGGACACCGTCACAGCAGTAGTGGTGAAAACACTAGTGCACACAGAGCTCAGGCACCACTGATGCTCTGAGAAGGCTTTGATGACACTGTAATGAAAATACCAGTGCCCTCTCTATGCTAAGACTCCTACTATTGGGATCACCAGTAGAACTGCACCATGGTTAGTGCAAGGGTCATAGATTTCCAAGAAAGGTCTAGGGTAGCTATGCTCAGGGGGACTGGATTAACCCCTTCCTTGTCAACCTCCGAATGGCTTTATCCAGACTATCATAGTAACTGTTAATGTGACATTCTTTGGAGGATATGTGAAGTCGAGGTCTTTTCTGCCTGCTACGGGGTGGCTGACTAGATGAAAGCAAAAAGTTCCATGGCATCCCAGCCAACATTCCCTCCCTCGGTAAGAAGCCTGATTCTGTAAACTGTGTGCTCTTAGCTCCTAAGAACTTCAGGACTGGACCTAAAAGAAGTTCCATTGTCACATGGTGAGAAAAGCACTGTTCCATAAAACCTTTCCTCCTCCTTCTCCGCTACTCCCCCTCAACATGGCAACCTGCCTTCAGCCCAGGAGGGCTTTTTGAGACTCTCTTTGGAGCCTCTCAAACTCAGCCAGTGTCAAATCACAAGAGGCGCGTTTTCGGTTCCCAGCACACGTTTGCAGGGGTTGCTCTCCATGTCCCCATGGCTGAATAGACAGACTGAAAGCACTGATGATTCACCACCTCTGTCTCTGTCTCATCTGGTTACACAGACAGTGAAGTGAGCCTAAGGCCCAGCAGAGCTATGTCTCAGGGACAAGACGCTGCATGTCCATCAGAACTCGTTTGAGTCCACAACTGTGCAGGAGCAGGGTCCCCAGAGAAATCTCCGGCGTTTCACTTATAACAGACAGGCATGTCCTGCTGCTGCAGGATCAGCCCTCTGATAAGGCTTTTATATTTATCCAGCTTTCCCTGTGTCCTGAACTTTGCCTGTATCTTTGGCAAAAGGGCAGTTACCCCAGGTCAGAGCATCGCCTCAGGCTACTAAGGAGAATCAGCTTTCAATTTCTGCAGTGACTTTCTTTCCCTTTTTTCTCTTATCCCTCCAGCCATCACAGAATAATTCCCATCCCTATTAGCTTACTCTCCCCCTCCCTTCTCTTCCCCTTTGAAATTCTTCCTTCTGTCCCTGGGATTGGGGAGGAAGAAGGGGGGTGGGGGAGAGGCTGCAGAATTCCTCCAGATATTACACAAAAGCCTCATGTATCCCAGTGTCAACCCCAGAGGGCGGCTGAGTAATTCAATTAAAGGGACGGGGGCTTTTGTTTTACTCGCTTTCTTTTTTTTATTTCCAATTTAAAACTAAAAGAATGAAGGAAAGGAACAATGGCGCTGATGGATGCAGCATCACCAGGTTTCCCCTCTCTGCTCAACCTCTTGCTGAGGAAATGCCAAGGAGCTGCCACCATGAGAGCATGATGCTCTCAGAGCACTGGATGGTTCCTCCCCACCCCTGCCCCGCTCGTCCCCATCTCTACTCAAGGGAATTACAGATTCCGAGAATTAACATAGAATTCCTTTGCAGAAAACGCATTCTTACTGTTCTCTCCACCTTCCCCCTTCTTTTTCTCCCATTCCTCCTCTTTGCACATCTCTTCATGTCTTTTTCTCCCTCTCATCCCCATCTTAACCTGTCTCCTTTCTTCCCTCCCCCATGTCTGCCTTTTCTCCCTCATGATTGTTATGCATGCCTAGATTTCAACCTCCTTTTATTTGCCCCTCTCTCTTGAGTTTTCCCTCCTTCTTTCTCCTCTCATGGTATACATTTCCCACTGCTCCCTCCCATTTCTCCCCTCACCCTCCCCCCACATGCTCTTGATTGGGATGAGCTGAATCTGGCTCCAATAAATGACATCTTGATTCCTCAGCCTGACATTTATTAATTACAGATTCATCACACACTCGGCTCGGAGCACTCACTGCGGGGCAGGACCGAATGCAGGAGAAAGTGGCGTCTCATTTAAGGGATCATGGACAAAGTGTCAATTTACCACTGTGCTGAAAGCATAGCATTCTTGTCACTATTTTTTCCCCCTGTGGGACGCAATGTTTTCACTGGGGTGGGTGGAGTGGGGGAGGAGATGACTAATTCTATGTCCCATCCTTGGGGTCAATATGCAATGACTCTATGTCCTCACCTACCAGTGTAATGTCACCATGTACTGCAGTCCCCCACCATACCACTGTGTAGTCATTGCCTATCTACTAACCTATCAAGCATGCTTTATAGGGTGGTGTCACCTTAGGATCTATGCACTAGTTGGTCTCAGTTTCGCCCATTAAACATGAATTAAACAGTCTTCAACTCCTGACCAAATGGAGGGTAATTTCCTTTTACGAGGACCATCTGGTTTGGGGTAAGCAAGGACACTCCTTAGTTAATATAATTCACCTCCCTGCTACTGTGATTCACTGAAATAGTTCAGACTAGGGCTGTGAGGGACAAAGGGGATATATGAGAGATGGGTATATAAGGTGTTCAGGTAGGTGGCACTGGGCAGGGGTGTGGAGATCTGCTCCCTCAAGGGGAAATTCACCCCATGGAGAGAGCCAGCCAAGGCCTGTGTGGTTTATAGGCCATATGGGGCCTTTTGCATAGAGGGAATTTTAAACCCAACCAAACACCTGCAGTGATGTTGGGCTACCTTCTCTTTGAAGAAGTCAAACTGAAACCTGAAGCCAACCCAAACTCCACATCCCCAGTTAAAAGATCCTTGATTAGGAACCCAAGCAAATAGCAGATTGGGAAACCCTTTGGGAGTTCAAGTCTGCATCCTACCCGTCTCAGCTGTGCATCCCAGATGAGTACTTAAAAGAACAGCAAGGTAGGCTGTTAGTGATTAAGTAGGTTATTCTGCCCTCTGATTTCGTAGAGAATACAATGCTACAGAATGGGGCTGGGGCCACTGTGCTGCAGAAGATTCCATCTTTTGAATTAGATAGAAAACCCAGTTGAGGTTTCTAATCCTATAAACAGATTCTTTTGGACAGACCCTGGGGAGCCCCAATGACTTCCCTGACTCTCCGTGCAGGGGTAAGGATCTGGAGTCCTGATCACCTCATGGCCATCAAAGATGCTGCAAGAATAGGGGCTTTAGCTCTCCAAGTTAAATTCCAATTTGGGCAGCTACATGCTGCTGTCCTAAATCCCCCCTGGCCCCAACTTTGCCCCCTTGCAGCCTCAACAATCTGTGTTATTCTTCTTCACTTCCCATCCTAAATGGTTGTGTAGGGTTGCTTTTAATTAAACAGCTTCCATGTTCCACTCCAGAAGCATGTGTGGTTCAGTGTGGAGGAACTGAAGACTACATGCAACCATTTGGAGAATGCTCTTTAGACATACAGAACTGTTTGTCTTGTTTTGCTGCCTTGAGCCTCTCAGACTGCCTCTACATTCGCAGTCTTCTAAAGATTTATTTTGGGGGGGAGGGGCTGGGGTTTTTTGGTTTATAATCTTTCTGAACTGTTCACCCTCTTGGTTCCCTTCTGGCCCCTCCTCTTCCCCCAGAATCCATGTGTAAATTCCAGGGAGATATTCTGCTTCACGTCTCCACCCCAAGTGGCCAGCAGAGGTTAACATAACAAGTCAGAAATGCACTTAATTCCATCCCTCTTTGTGTCAGAGCTTTCCTAAGTCATATTTCTCTCCTAGACTCTCACTGAACTCTATGTCTGTGGCAGACTTCCCTTATTAAAGGGGACACAAAGACCAATTAGTTGTTATATAATAGCTCTGGATGGCCAGGCAATGGGACCAAGGGCACTTGTTCAAATTAATGGGGTCTGGGATTGATTTAAATCAAGGAAAGTAAGCTAGTTCAAGCTGTAATATCCCTCATAGCTCCTCACCCAAACAGGACGGCTTTGAGAGACTATTGATGTAAAACCATGTGACATCTGATTACACCAGTCTAAGATCTCATTCCTATATTGGAGACTATGTTCATATAATGTCTGAGTTGTGGATTTTTCTCCTCATCTTTACCCGTTTTATACGGGAAAATGTTATTATTTTTAGAAAATTTGCTCTGCCAAGAAAGCTGCTTTCTCTGAAGAAAGGGCTTATGAATATAGTAAAGGGTTTGGGAACTAAAACCATTGCAGAAAAGTTCAGTCTAGGGAAGAGAAGACTGAGGAGAGAGAGGGAATAACTGTCTACAGACACCAAAATAGATACCCTAAAGAGGGCAGAGATCAATTATACTCATTAGTCAATGAGGACAGAACAAGACATAATCTTAAACTGCAGAGGGGAAGAAAAATCTGTTAGGCCATGCATTGAGCTGCTAAGAGGGGTTGCCAATTCCCCTTCACTGGAGACACTCAAGGCTAGGTCTATCAGGGGAGGGTTAAGGATAATGAAATCAATGCTGCAGTGAGGATGGCTCACTCTGTCATTGCTTCTAAATGGCATTATGCATTGATAAATTATGTGACAAAAAGCACATCTAGGATGTTGATGGCAAAAGAAAACAAAAACCAAAACAAACACAAAAATCCATTAAATTTGTTGTCCATGGAGGTTGGTTCCCAGAAAGTAAGACGACAGGCAAATGAGAAATGCAGACGTTAGCAAGAGAGAGAGATCGCGTTTAGAAACTATATATGGAGATTCCAGATCATCTTTATAAAAGTCTAAGGATTAGTTTGTGTATCAAATTTTATTTTTACTTCCCATGGTCAAAAGGGCCTCCATGGTAGACCCTGACCCACTCCCGCTACTGTGGCAGTGGGTCGTGTGGGACCCCGGTCCCGCTGCAGGGCTCTACTTCATGTCACCTAGAGTAATAGTCAGAAGCTGCTATGGCACTTTATTGAGGAGGAGAAAACTGGTGGGAAATTAGGCTCCTGTGCATGATTCCTTCCATTCTGTGGTTTAAATTCAGGCAGGGAGACATTTTAAATACATTGAGACAGATCCTTGATTCGTGCTATGTCAATTTACACCAGCTGAGAAACTGGCCCATCATATTAATATACATCTTAAATATATATCTTTGTGTAAAATGTGTAGTAGATTATTCAGCACAGAGTATGAAATAAGTTATAATACGAGCCCATGTCTGGACTCACACAGAGTCCAGACATCACAATCCCTTGATCCATCAATGAGTTGATCATAAATGTCTTGATATCAAACAGGAAAACTAGTAACAGCCACATACTCACCCACCTTCATATAACAGCAAATCTCTAGTAACTCAGCTCTCAGGGAGAAAAAAATCAAACAAATATGCAAGAGGGCAAAGGCACATTTCCTACAGTACATGATGTTCATGTAAAAATGTGTTCTTGGACAGCCTTGTATGTGAGATACTCAATATACAAAACACAATACAGAAAAAATAGGGATACCGCTATATACGGAACTTGGGTGAGCTGAAGACCTAAGATATCTCTAGCTTGCGTCTCATGGTTACCACATTACATATGTACGTAACTTTTGCAGATACTTGTGCAGCATCCCTGGAATCACACAAAGTTTCACATGGCTAAAGCAGAGAGCTGAAAGTCAGAGCTCCTGGGTTCTGCCACTGACTTGCTGCATGAATTTAGGCAAGTCTCTTAACTTCTGCACCACAATTTACCCTTCTGTAAAATAGGTTTAATCATACTTAGTGCTCATTCATTAACAGAGCTGGTCACAAATAATATAATTGAGTTACAAGTAATTTTGCAAATAAGAGTGCCAACTTCCAGTGGTATAATTCATGTCTTATTAATAATTATTTATGAGTATTCAGATGAGCACAAGATACTCATGTAAATGTGTGAGTCCCTACAGTTTCACAAATGTCAACATTAATTGCTCATCCAAACTTGTGTACTGGATGGTACATTATCCTTCTGTTATTGTTACTCTCCTGTTTTAAAAAAATATTTCAGCCATTTAATCAGGAAACAGAAACAACACTATGTGACTTGACCAGTAGCACAACATAAATAACGACTAGTCAAAACAGACACTTTGCAAACACCTCATAGGTTGAAAATTATCTTGCAAACTATTTTGGCAAATACTTGCTAACAGGAAAGAGACTCCCTGAAATTAGGAACAGTTAGCAAATGAGTTGTCAGCCAAAAAGAGGCTAAAATGCATAACAAATAGAATTTTTAACAAATAGTTCAACCAGCTTTATGAATGTTTATAACATGCTTTAAGAGCTTCAGATGAAAGGTGTGAGAGAGTTGCAGAGTATTGAACAGTAAAGTATTGTTATATATGCATTGCCGTACAAAGTGTGTACAAAGGAAGCACTAATAAAATAAAAAAATCCAATAGATTAGTATTAAACTAGCTGACCCAAGTAAGGGAATGTTGTGGGGGAAGTTTGCCCTGAGCAATCCATGATTCCTGTAGAGAAATGTGTCTTGTAAGGGAATCCAGCTAAAGAGAATGAAAGCAATCCCCTGCTGCAGCCTTCCCTTCACCCCCCACACACTTTGTTTCTAGAAGGGAAGAGATATTACTGGAGGCTGCTCCTCCCAAATGTAAGCCAGACATGAGGGAACAGCAAAACCTGGCGTTCATTAGGGTCCATTTCTCCTGGCAACTTGGTACATCTGTCACACTGCAGGAAAGAGACCCTTCTGGATTCTCTCTGCATCTTGGCAACACCAGTCAGTAGGCACATGCCCCAAAACACATACACATGGCTCTGTAAGAAGTGAAGCCACAGGAAATATGTCAAGCCAAATAAAAGTTACACTGCTTGATTTGCTGCCTCTATAGAAAAAGATTCCATGATCCGCTCCTCAGACTCTGGAGTCAGTCGTTTATCTCTGATCGTTTCCATTAATCACAAGGGTATGTTTGGTGGGATGCAGGGCAGACTAGGGAGTGAGGAGAAGGAGGCTCAGTTTGCTGGAGATCATGAATGGAAAGTTTTGGTTCACCAGCCTTACCATTGATGGTGCCACTGTAACACCACAGCCCCCAGACTCGGTTTGGGGAGTTAGGAATTTGGATGGAGAGGGCTGGGGAGAGCAGTGTCTGTGGGAAAGCAAAGAGCTGGCAGTCAGAACTAACACTTTGAGACATATTCTGAAAAATGTGATTCTCTAATCCCTTCCACCACCAATCCCCCAAGAACACTTCAGAAGGCGATGGGAGCAGGGAGGCAGGTTGGGCCTGGAGGAAAAAAAGGACAGCATTCAGTCTGGCACAAGCTACAACTATGCTGTGCACTCACTTGTCCTTAATCTCCAAAGGACAATGATCCCCGCTGGTGATGCTTAAAGGGTCTTGTGCATAAACAATTAAATCTGAGAAGATTATGTGCTATGATCCAAAGATCAAAGGGGTAGCCAACCTTCCACAGGGAGGTAATCCTGCAAGACAAAGCCATCTTGGAAAATTTCTGGTTCTTGCTGAGTCAGAACCTCAGATCCAGTTGTTCTATTTATCTACCCATCACCGGTTCACATGCTGTAGAATGCAAGATCCCATTTTAAAAATAAATTGGTTTCTAGTTCTTTCGATTCCAAGGAACCTTCCAAATGTGACCCCCAAAGCAATGTTCTCAAACAGCCTGAAACAACAGCTTCCAGAAAGAATTTCCATATTTATCTCAATGGGATATTAATTCTGAAAACTCTTTAAGGGCCAGATTTTCAAATATTTTTTGCATTTAATTAGCATATACAATCACTACAAGTGTGCACGCAGGACTAGCAACTGCACATGCAAATGGACAAATAAAATAAGGAAGAAATAGCAGTGACTCTAAAAGAGCCATGTATCAATAATGCTGAATGGAAATAGTAATTTTGCTAACTGAAGACATATGGCTTACACTATAGCTGTCTTTTATTTCCTACTTGTGTACAAACCTCCCATTGGTTTTATATTGCCCTGGCTTTGTAGACCAGGCCTATTGATCACAATGTAAAATTAGTTCTCAAGAGGATGAGTTTGACAACCTGCTATGGAAGCTTTCACTGACGTTTCTAGCCCTTTGGGTTGTGAAGGCCACTCTCTGAATGTGACCCAATACCTTGGTTTCTGGATTGCTCATCTCAATAGAATGTTAGTGTTGATGCCTAATGACGACAATTTAAATGGCAGTGTTTCTATTTCACTCCAGCTCTGCTGGGATCAGTTTCAGAGCATGGGTAGAGTACCTCCGTGTTTCCAACCCCTGAGTCTGTCTCCTGGTCAGAAACTCAGCCAAAACAAGCTGTCTCTCTTTCCCCACAGGGCTGTGCAAAGAACTTCCTGTGCACACCTCAGACGCAGAGAGAACACCAGGCGCATAAAAAGGCCAGTGGTTGTGTGATGGGCATGCATCAAAAGTGACCAGGAATATGACTGAAACTGACAACCAAGCAGGAAAACAGAATACTGGACGAGCCCCATGATACACCCCTGGCATGTGAGGAGCGTTGACGCACAGGCACCATGCTCCACTATGCTGACCCATCACTCAGGTTAGAATGTCTGCACACAGATACCACCCACCATGGGAGTGATAAACAAATACTATCGCATGCGTGTCCATGCAGGCAATGCTATGGAATCCTGTTATGTTGTAGGCTGAGTCATTTCCAAGCAGACACACACCAAGGCAGATGCCCAATAAAACTGCAAAAGAATAGTTAGCATCCAGCTTCACTAGTCACCTTCCAGTGGGCACACATAGCCTCCACACATCCTCTAAAGAATAGCACAGAGAGGAAGGAGGGCCCCCTGAACAATGGACTGCAAGGCCAGGACACAGATACAGCCGATGTGTGTCCATATAACATCTGGACAGAGGTGTGATGATACTATCTTTTTCTCCAGAACCTCAGCTTTTGTTTTTTTCCAAAAGATAGTTATGGCTACAAATCAATGCAAATGAGTCTGCAGAGACTTTGGAACAATAGCTCTGAGATGTGTGAGCTTCTCCATTCATCTCAGTGAGGCATTAACTCACATGCCTGGTGGTGATAATTTAGTTATCAATATTGTTTACTATGGTGTTCCTCATGTGAGAAAGGAGCAGGAGGATCACAGGTCTGCTCAACTTAGGTTATGTCTACACTTAAAATGCTACAGCGGCACAGCTGCAGACAGTGTAGACACTTACTACAGTGACAGGAGGGGTTCTCCTATCATTGTAGGTAATTCACCTCCCTGAGAGGTTGTAACTAGGTCAACCAAGGAATTTTTCCATCAACCTAGTGCTGTCTATACTGGGGGTTAGGTGGTGTAACTACATCTCTCAGGGGTTTTCACATCCCTGAGAGCCGTAGCTTTGCCTGTGTAACTTTTCAATGTAGAACAATCGAGCAATTTCTCATTTTGGTGCCACAATTGGATGGCATGTAGGAGACTCTATTTATCTCCCCGCCTTCCCTCTTCCAGTCAAGAAGGAGCCAAGCAATGGGACTAGTAGAGCATATTGAAGCCCCACTCAGGGGGAGCCAAGCTCAAGGAACCCAATGGACCCAAACAGGGAATCTTAATATTCAGCTTTTGGAGGAAAATTGTATGTTACAGAAAAGTTTGTTTATTTTTAAATAAAAAAATCTGCATCTCTCAGGACTTCAGAACAGCTATAAAAATAAGGGTGTTTTTCTGGGGAGAAAAGGCCAGTTGAACTGTATCTAAAATAGGTAGACTGGATTCTCCATCATGTGAGGTTATGGGCCTTAAGCAGGAATTTACTGAGAGAAATTCTGTGGCCTGTCTTCTCCAGGAGGTTAGACTAGATGATCACAATAGTCCCGTCTGACCTTAAAATCTGTGACTGTGACACAGACAATCATATTTTGAACAGCTGTACAGGATATTGTGAATTTTGTGGATGGAGCTTGGAAGAGTACCAATGCCTTTCCCCCCACAGTTTCATCATTGTGCAAGGCCACAATGTGTTACCCTGCCTGCCTGGTCGGCCCACTGTATGATTGTGAGGGATGGTTGGCTTGACCCACCCACTTGTGCTATGCAGGCGTTCCCCATGGGGGCCTCGACTAATCAGGTCCTAGATCTTTAAATGTAAATTAAATATTATGAAACTGGAATATTTTTTTTCAGCAGTGCAATATAGAGAAGTGTTTTAAGACAGCACTTTTTATTTTATTTTAGCATGAACAAAATTCCCATACAAATATTAACAAACTTTATTAATGACCTGTATTAGTTACCTTTAAAATACCTATTTGTGTTTGGGTCAACCACTCCACTGTGTATTTATTTTGTTAACATTCTAAAAATGATAACCATACATTATAAAATAATATGGCTTTTAAGAGTGTGAGGGGAAGGGGAAATGAGAAAGACAGAAAGAGAATAGGAAGAAGGAATGATATGTAAAGCATTTTACTTTCTTTACTCTTACACCAAGACAATAGCAAGACAATGTCTGAATAGAAGAAAACTAAGGTCTGGTCTACATTACAGACCAATATCGGTATAACTGTCACTCAGGGTGTGAAAAATCCACACCCCTGAGTGATGAAGTTATACTGCCCTAACCCCCTTTGTAGACAGCACTGTCGGCAGAAGAGCTTCTCCCACCAACATAGTTACCACCTCTTGGGGAGGTGGATTAACTGTGCCAAAAGGAGAGAGAGCTCTTTCCTGTCAGTTTACAGCATTTTTATAAAACCGCTACAGCGGCACAGCTGCATCTGTGCAGTTGTGTTGATGCAGCATTTTAAGTGTAGACTTGCCATAAGAGAGGAGGCAGATGACACTTTGGGTGTTACTTCTTGCAGAAGTGGGTCCATCACAAGGGGACAACATTGATTTATGGACTAATAGAAAACAGAGATCCCATTTCTCCTCTGAAAGGTCTCTGGGACCATTTGCAGCTAATAACTATGGCCCTGCGAAGAGAGCAGTTGGGAAATAAGGTACAGGAAAATGCACTGAAGGGAGGAAGCATAACTTATAAGAGATCTCGTAAAGATATTAGTTATGATTCCTTATGGGATATTCCACCATTATTGCCCTCAAAGTCAGTCACTTATTGTGAGAGGCCAAGCCCTGAAGTCCGTATAGAGGTTTTACTCAGTTTATAGAAACAGCCCTATAGAGAGAGTGTTTTCCATGTAATGTTTATCTTCTCAGGTTTCACAGTTTTTCCTGGAATTCCCTTTGGTAACCCTTTGGCTTCAGTGTATTATTAGGGAAACAAGAGTGTGGTATTAAGTGATGATTATACAATTTATTGTGACAGCAAAAGAGTGAAAAAGGGAAATTGACATTTATGATTTTAGTTATGCTCTGACAACTAGCGTTAATTTTAATTCTACCATGAGGCAGATAAGTGAATGTGATGGTAAAGCTGCATGATTATAGCTGCTGCCTGGGGAGAGCTATAATTCATGGCGCTATAATGGCACAAATTAAAAAAATTAAAAAGGGCAAAAGTTTAAAATAATTTTTTAAAATTACAAAAAGCAAGAGATAATAAATAAACAAATAAAAGAATAATAAATAATAATAATAATAATAGTGTTTGACAAAAATCATTAATTATATATAGAAAAGGCCAGGGCTAAATATTTAAAAGAACAACCAACACAAACAAAAAAACTAGGAAAGGTTCAATAAAAAATAAAGGGGCAAAGTTTAAAAATACACAAAGAAAAGAGTAAAATAATTAGGAAAAAATACTAGGGGTAATTACAAACAGACAGTAAAAAAGGCTGGGATTAATTGTAAAAATACACTGAAAAAGGCATGGATTAATTCCTTTTGAATTTAGAACTGGTCAACATTTTATAAAAAGAAACATCTTTAAATAAACACTGAATGAAAAATGTTATGAAAAATTTAATTTGTGAAATGGAAACTGAATTTTTTGGTGAATTTAAATATATATATTTGCAAACAGCTTTTATTTAAATGGTGTATATGAATCCTGGCATCTCTGCATGCATGCTGTACCCCTGCCCTCCTCTCTTCGAATGTTTTCCTGGTTTTTGTATTTATTTCTTTAAAGACTTTGCTGAATGGTGCAATGAGAATGTTTCCCTATGTGTTTGTGCAGCATGCATATCCTGCAGCAATACTAAAAATAACAGTAATAATAATCAAAGGAATCTGATTGCCCAGGGACGGTTCCCCAGTCCTGAAAGTGGATCCACGCTGACAGACCCTTGTGTCTGCATGGATTCATTGTAGGATCAGGGCAAGGGGAAGTAAAGTGTATGGTCTCAAGATGACTAGATAGCCTCATCAGTCTAGTTACTGCACCTTAACTCTAAAGCTTTGGTTAGTTGAGGTTTTTAGTCAAAGAATAATGTTTACAGCACCTTTTCTTTGGGTATATCCCCACTCTCATCTTGTCTGTTACTATGGGCCTGATCTATATAGCCTGTTGAAATCAATGGAAAGAGTTCCATTGACTTTGGTGCTCTTTGGACCAGGTCCTGAGGGAATAAATGGGGCTTTAGGGAGTAAATATGGCTCAGACTAGAACCACAGATTGGGACTTGAGAAATTCACATTCACATTTAGAATGTACATCTAGGCCTCCTTTTAAAAAAAACAGCCTGCTTTGCTCCTGAAGGTTAGACATTTGAACACAAACAGCTGTGCATGAAAACTCATGCACCACAGATTTAGAACCTAGGTTGAGGCTTTCAAACTGTAGCCCAATATATGTGAAATCTTCCATTCTAATGGCTGGCTGACCCTAGTTTGGAAATGCATTCTATAGCTTGTTATTTGTGTAATAATTACTTCTTTCAGATGAGGGTTAAGGGAGAGAACTCACATTTGCAAATCCTGAGAAAATATGTCAGCTACTTCTTTTCATGTTAACGTTTTTGATTCTGGTGCTTTAAAGCCCCAATATTCAAACCCACCACCACTAAAATATGTGGGATTAGCTTGAACCAAGATCCTGAAGTTTCATACTTGAACAGATGTCCTTTACTAGTTTCACATCATTTTTTCCATCAGGTGAAATTTTCTTTACCCTTCTGTGAGGCGGCGCACTCACCTAGCACCGGATGGGAAAGGGTTAACGCCACATTATGGGCTGAGGAAGCCATGCCCCCTTTTCCCTACTAGACATGCTCAAAGTGTACCAGTATAAAAGAGAGCAGCCCAGCTCAGTCACGGAGAGATGCTGGCAGGTAAGGCCATGTGCCAGGAGCTCCTGCTGCGGACGGCATCCAGCCTGTGCCAGAGGGGAGCGGAGACATGGACCACAGCTTTGGACCTCAGAAGACCACAGAGCCCGAGGGAGCGGCCGGTGCTGGGGAACTAAGAGATCCCAATGCCTCCTAGATTACAACGCCCGAGACTGCGTTCGGAAGTGACCCACGGGCGGTGTCGGAGTGGTATCTCCCACCAAGGTAAGATGGACGTGTTTCAGTGGGACTCCCCTGGTCATTCCACCACTACTAGGGCCCTGGGTCAGGGTCCGGGGGGGTCAGGTGGACCCAGACCCCCCCTACCTGGGCCACCGGCCATCCTGCCGATGGCTCCCATGAACTCTGGCCATTGAGCCACACTGCCCTGACAGTAGAGGCGTGTTTCATGGACTCCGGCCGCGAGGCCATACTACCTTGAATGAGTGGGGCATTTGCATAGACTCTGGCCATTGGGCCGCACTGCCCTGGCAGTAGGAATATGTTGTTTGAGCTCCGGCCACTAGGCCGTGCTACCCCAACTGAGAGGGGTGATCCTATGAACTCTGGCTATTGGGCCACTCTACCCTGCAGCTAAGCCCAGACGGGCAGACTTGAGTTGGGGGAAATAGGCACATAAGGGTTATGTGTTTGCCCCTATTCCCCAAGGAAGGCAGGCCCACTCCCCTGTCACTAGACGGAGCCCATCTTAAGGGTTTCACACCTTCCCATGCCTGTGAAAGTATTAAGTTATACCATGATGACTCTGATTAGTCTGTCCCACCAGACATCATTGGCTCCCATCAGGCCAATGAGACATAGCTTAGCACTGATGGGGGGTCTACTGAAATCCTTCAGAGAAGAAGTGGTAGGAGTGGTGACTCCTCCAACCAGGTTGCAGCAGAGGATGCTGTGGAAATAAAGAGATAACTCTGCATGGAGGTCATGCCATAGACCAGTGTTTCCCAAACCTGGGACGCCGCTTGTTCAGGGAAAGTCCCTGGCGCGCCCGGCCAGTTTGTTTACCTGCCATGTCCGCAGGTTCTGCTGATTGCAGCTCCCACTGGCCGCTGTTCGCTGTGCCCGGCCAATGGAGGCTGCGGGAAGCAGCGCGGGCCGAGGGATGTACTGGCCGCCGCTTCCCACAGCCTCCATTGGCCGGGCACAGTGAACCGTGGCCAGTAGGAGCCGCGATCGGCCGAACCTGCAGACGCGGTAGGTAAACAAACTGGCTGGGCCGCCAAGGGCTTTCCCTGAACAACCGGCGTCCCAAGTTTGGGAACACTGGCATAGAGAACGCAGGATTTTGTCCCTTCCTGCTTCCCATGATCAGGTGCCCCAATGTGGTTACTTATCCCCATTGGCCTCAGACATGTGGATTGGAAGGACTGACCTCATACTGCCCATCCATCATTTACCCAGCTTGCATGGACACCTTTGCCTATATGGTTACTTTTCACCATTTGTGATTTTTTTTCAGCAGTTTGAACTGGAGCCAGCTTGCTTATCTGACTTCCATGGTTACCATTTATGGTGTGTCCATTATTTATGCAGGCACCTCATGCTTCAGGCATGAAGCCAGACATGTAAAGGTCAGGAAGGAACTTCCACAACCAGTACTGCCACTTACAATATTGCACAATTGGGCAGGTGTACCATACAAAGTTTTAACCTTTCTCTGAAGCTTGAGATATTAGCTGCTGTTGGATATAGGTCATGACCACCAGTGGCCTGATCAGATATTTCATATGGTCCTTCTCTCCTTTAAGTTTTCATTAAAATGGATTAGTGCTGAGACTAATGCTTGACTCCAGCCTGAGTCCAAACATCTGCACATCAATTTTTAGCCCCGCAGCTTAAGCTCAAGTCAGCTGACCTGGACAAGCCACGGCTGTGCTGTGGGGTTTTTATCCCTGTGTAGACATACCCTCAGGGTTGTCTATTGTCCTGTGGGTAACACACAGATCTGGAAGTTAGGAAACTTGGGATCTATTCTGGGCTCTGGCACATACTCACAGGGTGGCCTTGAGCCAATCATTTAAGATGTCTGAGCCTCCGTTTTCTCATCTGTAACATGTGGGTATTAACACTGATCTGCCTCTTAGGGGGTTGACCAGCTTAATTAATATTTGTGAAAATGTTTAGGATCCTTGAGGGAAGGGCAAAATATTGACCCTTCGTCAGTACTGCCAAACCCAAACATTACAGATCATGAGTTGGGCCCAACCCCCAATCATGAGATTTGCTTAAAAATTGGGGTTCTTTTTATTTGACCTCTGGCTTTTAAAATTTTAAAATTTCAAGCTTTTCTCTGCAGCTATGAAGGCTAGAAACTTACTTTTTTAGAAGCAAAAGATGAGATTCTCATGTAATCCACTGTGTGTAGGATTGGGACTTTGATTAAAACATCAGCTATCATGAGATACATGATAAAATCACGATAGCTGGCAACACTGCTTAGTGCAGATTACACTGTATTAGTTAACATTTTTGGATTTTAATACGTTTTTAACCTTCCCTCCACCCACCCAGTGTGATTTCTACCTGTCAAACACTTTCGTGGTCACATGGGGTGAAATATACCCTCTAGCGGAGGGCTGTGTACGCCACTTAAGCCCTATTTCAATAGGACTTCAGTATGGGGATTTAAATGGGACTTTAAGTGTTACATAGCCCTTGTATATAGACCTGTGCATGGGGGTGAATTTCTCTCTTGCAGCCCCAGTTTGTTTCCAGAAGAGCCACTTTTTATGGGAGTGAAATCCTGACTGTCAGCACTGGGCGGTGAGGTGGCACCACTGTTGATTTATATAACTTTGGATCTGTGGTTTTAGTGAGGCTTTCAGTGAAAAGGCTCATGTTAAACCTGTAGTGATGGGCTAAATGGTTCCATCAATGTGCTTGCCGCAGACAGATGCAGCTTAAAGACATTTTGGTCTGATTCTGAGTCTGTGGATGTTTACAAATAAATTCAATTTACAAGGCCAGGTCTACACTGTCGAACTAAGGTACGCAACTTCAGCTACGTGAATAACGTAGCTGAAGTCGAAGTACCTTAGTTCGAATGAAAAAGCACTTACCCGGGGTCCACACGCGGCGCGCAGGCTCCCCCGTCGACTCCGCCTACTCCGTTCGTCAAGCTGGATTACCAGCGTCGACGACGGAGCACTTCCTGGTTCGATTTATCGCGTCTTGACAAGACGCGATAAATCGAACCCAGAACATCGATCGCGCGCCTCCGACCGGACGCGTAAGTATAGACCTACCCCTAAGACTGACTCCTAAATGGAGCCTAGTGTCAGTGAGTCCTTCAATGGAAAACGTTCAGTCTTTGCTTTTTTTCCTCCCTAAATAACTACCAAACCAGTTGGCAATGGCTTCAGGATGTAACTACCAAGTCCTCCCCACGCTGCAAAGACAATTCTCCTGACATTGTGTAACGCTTACAGGTGTTACTTAATATCACTAACACTAATAATAACCTTTCATTTACGGGAACCTTGTACCCAAAGGCCTCTGGGCGCCTGAACAAAAATAAACTCAAAACATAATTTGCACTGAACAGGCAAAATGCCTGACTGAATCTCACAGCAGGAACAATGTGGGAGGAACCCAGCCTGCACTAGCCACCCACACACAATGCACAGCTGCACCATTCAAAGTAAGGAGGATGCAGAAGTCTTGTATCCTATTCACCCTACATATGGTCAAGGGGCATAAGAAAGGAATGGGGGTCTCCAGTGTAGCTTTTGTCAGAGGAGTGGTTGGTAACTAGGCTTCAGTGGGATAAGACAACATCATGCAGATAGCCTTGGTCTTCCACTGATCTCCCAGGACATACATGGAGCCTTGGGATCCTCCAGCTCTGGTAGATGGCCCCATTGCTTGCTTCACAAGGGGGCAACCTACCTCCAAAGAATGAGGTGCTCCAGAAGGGATTTTCCTACAGAGATTTCCTCCCCATGAGCCCCCTCCTTTGGGTTTCACCATGAGAGAGAGAGCAATCTGTCCCATTTCAGTTAAAGTCCTGCCCATACTAGGATTAGAGCATGGTTTCTCTTCGTCTGTCCACCTGCCTGTCTACATGTAGGTATTTCCAGCAAGCCTGTCACCCTGGTATCTGGATTCCTGTCCTCTCCACTAGCTTGCCAAAGGGTGTTAGCATGTGGTTAAGTGTGAGCCATTTTTACACAAGTTTTCAACTGTGACTCCTTACTCATTGCAGATGAGACATTAAACATGGCTGCTGCTGCTAGCACACTTTCAACCACGATGAGGACGGGGCCTCAGTGAGCAGGATAGGAAATAACTTGCACCATGTACAAATTAAGTCATCCCTTAAGTGGGTGGACTTCCTGTCCAAACACAACATGGCTCTGTCTTGTACTAATGCCCACCCCAAAGGGAAGATGAGGAGCTGGATCGGAGCTACTAGTGCTTCTTGTCTGTTCTGGATGGGTAAGCTTGCAAATGGTTCATTGGCCCAAACCCAGAGATACATATAACGTTAAAGCAATTTGTCTGCACTCATTTTGCATTGAGAGGATGGAAACTGGAAGGAGGGAGCTTCTTTCATCCCCTCCCCCCTACCTCATCATCAAATGTCCTAACACCAGTAAAATCCCTTTCACATCAGATCAGTGAGATTGCCTTTCAACGGCTGCTTCCCTCAGCCAATAAGAAGAGCAAAGACTCCCAAGGCAGCAGCTGGAGGAGCGGGGGCTTGGGAAGCAGGTGCAGAACACTTGTGGAGTCTTGGAGATCTAAGTCACCTAACTAAACAAGGGATAGTCAGAGAAAAGGGAGGGGGGCCTTTCTGAGCGCATATTGTGGGTAAGTATAAAGAATGTGTCTGTTCGGTGAGTGTGTGTGAACCTCCGTACAAGCAGGAGTGTAGAGTGTAACTGTGTGTAAGCGGTTACGTAGGTGTACTGAGCAGAACAAGCAGCTACTAGGGAAAAAATTATTAGGGGCAGCAAAAAATTAGTTAGTAATTCTCAATAGTGTCAGTAAGTGAAGATCTTTGGGCTAGAATGGGTGGATGTTTTCGAGTGTCCCTAACGGCAGTAAAAATCCCAATGCTGGCTATTGTGTAAGGGGACTGTTGTTCCCTTACTAAAACTCAGTGGGGGTGTTTTGGTTGGCTAGTTCCCAGTACTAAAAGTAAGGGGAAGGGTCAATGGGAAATCAGGACCCTGAGACTGACAGTCCCCCGGGGCAATGGGGAGAGACCAATGCTCAGGTCAGCCTGATTGACAGGGCAGGCAGACTAATCAGGGAGTCAGGAGTCCTGTCCTCCCTGTGAGCTGGAATTGCCTGGGTCAGACAGAGTGGGGCCAAGCTAGGGAGAGAGCAGGGGCCCAAGCTGAGCTGGGGAGCAGAGCTGTGTCAGCCAAAGGGGCCAGAGAAGCAGCCCAGGGAGCTAGAGGTAGAGCAGCAGCACCAGTGCTGCGGCAGAGTGGAGCTGGGGCAGAGTGGAGCTGGTGCTGGAGCAGTCCGGAGCCAGGTGTGGTGAGCAGCTATGGAGAGTGTGGGGAGACCCTGGGCAGCGGGCCCAGCGCAGGCAGACTCCTCCAGCCAAGATGCCTTGCAGGCCAGACTTGGAGGGGGACAGTAACCCTGATAGGGTGACCAGACTGCAAATGTGAAAAATCGGGACAGGGGATGGGGGCGGGGGGTAATAGGAGCTTATATAAGAAAAAGGCCCCAAAATCGGGACTGTCCCTATAAAATCGGGACATCTGGTCACTCTAAACCCTGATGGGGCGGGGGTGATGCTGGGAGGAAGGGTCCTGCCACCTAAAGTCTTCCCTTGCATTCCAGAGACAGCTGGTTGTGATGTCCCCGTGCCACAGAGCGGGGTGATGTGTTTTCCTTTAACCTTTCCCATTTTTTCCTTATTTTTTAAAATTGATTGCTGTTTAATACATTGTATTTGCTTTGAACTGTACGTAATGATCAGTGAGTCAGGGAAGCGTCCAGTGCAGAGAGAGCACCCCAGAGTGGGGACACCCTAGCCCCTGCCCTCAGTGACCATGACAAGGTTGAGGGTCGAGCCCCCGCAGGAATCCTGGGACCAGCCTTGTTGGGGTTACGAGAACTCTGCCACACAGGAGAGTGGAAAGGAAGCCCTCGAGGTCAAGCAGGCCTTTGAGTAAAAGAAGTGGGAGTGAGGACTCAGATCCTTTCGCTAGCCCATTTCACCGGGGTAGTGTATAAGCCAGGAAAGTTCCCCACAATAACAGGACCATTCCCCCGCTTACATTTGCATATAGCATGGTGTGGAAAATGTTAGTGGTATTTGCATGTAGCATGGTGTGTGAGAGTGTTGGTTCCTGACATGAAATATTTGGAAAGACTGACATACTCGTGTGCACCCATGAGCTGAACTGGCAGCCAGACACTAGAGCAAGTGCACCAAGTCAGGAGAGTCTCCTACTTGGAGGTGGTTTCACCGTGTGTTTGTCTCTTGCATATTGCCACTGTTGAGACTTGAATCAGGATTCTCATGGTACATAGACAGCAGCTGTCTCAGGTGAGCCCAAAAGAAACTCCCGCTGGATAAGTTGGTAGCAGTCATGCTGAGCTGGTAGGAGCTATGCTGAGCTGGTCTCAGCAGGGAGTGATGATTAACATACCTTTCAAGCATGGGGTTTTCATTTTTAAGTCCTACTACAGGTCTCCATCGGTATCTCGTAACAACACTTTACTTTTATACAGAGCTTTTCGTTCTGAGATCTCCTAGCACTGAAGGTGGGCAAGTATCACTCTCCCCATTAGCAGACCAAAGTACTTTGAGGCACAGATTGGGGAAGTGATCTATCCAAGGACACACAGTCAGTGTTAGAGCTGGAAATAGAACCTAGATCTTCTTTTGCCCAATCCCATGATCTAGTAACTGGTCAATGCTGCCTCTATATTTCATGTGCTCTTGGGACCTAGAATTTTTTCCTTCATTTCCCCTGCTCAGTTCACATTTCACAAATGTCAATTTTTTAAAGCATTGTTGCTGCTTCTAAATTCTTCATGCCCTTTTTCCTGAACTGGTCAGCTTGTCCTGTGGCTGCTGATGGACATGGCAAGAGAGGTGATGAAATTAGAAGGCGGAGTAGGTAAGGATAATTCACAAGCCCACTTGTCTGGATGGAATCCACCTTAGATGAACCCAGAAACCTCTTGGTGGCATTGATGAATAAGGACAGCAAGGATAAAAAGCAGAGCCCTGTTGAAATGTAATGGGCACAATTATGATATAGAAATATATACTTCGACAGTCGTGTCAGTGTGCGGAGAAAAGTAAGACTGTCAAGAGGGCTCGGGCTCTGACTCAAGATGGCTAACCCAACAGCCAATAAATATACTCTCAATTGTTGGTTTACTCTGGAAGAGACAGGCTTACTCTTTAGATCCCCTGTTTCCTGAGGCTCCTCAACATCCAAGAGTATTGCATATGCATCCAGATGGCTTCTTGATTACCTGAGTGGAATTTTTCTAGTCTCATCTCAGAACCTTGGCCTTCACTGGAATGTATAATCAAGTTACCCGGGAATTGTAGACTCTTGGCTTTTTCTAAGCCCTTGCAGCTGGAATCGTCTGTTTTACTGAATAATAGTGAAAGTGAAATATACAAATGAAATATCTCACATTTTCCAGGTTTTGAGGTAGGACTTCCCGCTGCTCTGCATTTGATCATCTCGCAGGGCCTTGACATGAATTGCTCTGGTTTGGAGCCTGTAAGGGAAAATCCCTGAGGATCACATATCAAACTAGATTCCATGTTCCTGAGCCAGCCACAGAGCTGCCTAGCATGGAGCTATCACTGGTTTCTGCTTTTTTTTTATGGTGACAGAAACCAGGCCCAAGAATTTGCTCACTGCCTAGTTTTTGCATTGCAGAGGACATATCGTTCCTGCTGGACATATTTGCCTGCGGCATTTTCCTTCAAATCACAATTGCCTCTCAGTCACATATAAAAAGCTACAGGGGTTCTGAGGAGAAAAAAAGAAGCTTGGCTTTGTGGCCTTAAGGTTTTTATTTGGGATGGAAATTCTCATATCTTTATATATGGTGGCTTTATCTAGGCTTATTTAGGCTAAATAATATGATAGAGGGTTAAGACTGCCCCTTTCCCAACTACACCTTCTCCTAATATGACTGGGGTCATTCAGAGACATCACCACAAGTCACAGGGCTTCCACTGTATTTATACCAGATCATCAGAGAGTTACAGTGGCTTCTCCCAACAGCAAATGAAGGCTTCTCCCATCTAGGCCAGAGAGTTAATGTTCCTTAACTCTCACCCTAGAGCAAAGCACACACGCAACTCAGAGTTAGAGGCTCTGGCTGGGTCACCGTTCTCCCAAAACAGAGGATGCAGGCCAACAACATTGATTCAAGAACTCTCCTGAGCACACTTGGTTTTGAGACAAGGAAGGGTCTCCAGACCAATCTTAAAAAGACACAGCATATAACATCCTAGTGACTGTTTCAGGATCCTTCCTGGATAGAGATTATATACGGTTCATGCAGGAGGTTGGGAAGGAAGAAACACCCACAGGAATGGTGCAGCATAGATGGTGGTTATTTTCATGTATTGTTGGGTTAGCTTCCAATTCAGACCATAATAGTGACAATGTAAAATACACCAGTAGTGATGCCAAGATGACACCAGCTTAATATGGCTCTTACCGGCTCAGCCAGGGCAGGCTGGAGCTCAGAGCAGAGACCAGACAAATCTTTACAGTCTTGACCATGGGGAGATTCCTTTTTGGCTCACCTGACAGAGCTGTTGACTACAGGCCACAACAATCTCAGTTCAGGTCTTGACTGCAGGAAAGTGCAGGATGTGCACACATAGCAAGTCTAGCTGCTGGATGGGAGACTCTAGTATCAATAGTAGAGTTTGCCGTGGTGTCTGAGCACCAGCCAGCAGACAGTCCCAGAAAACTGTGTATGCAAAAGTATGCCAACTCCCTTTCCTTTTTAGGGAATGTCATGCTGCTCTAAGCCTGTCCACACAAAGACCCTTCCCTTAGTAGCCCTCTTGAGGCATAATATTTATCTTTAGGATACTTTTGTGTGCTTCCATTTACATAATGCTGAAGCAGATCTCCGTATCTTGCAGGCGAAAGGGATGTGAAGTGGAACTGATTTTCTTGAGTAATAAATCTCCACGCTACTGCAATGAACAGGGATGGAATTGTCCAAGCAGCGCTGCTTCCATAGAAGAATGTTAAATGTTCCTTCCAGGCACCACAGAGTGGATTTTTTTATTTTTATTTTTTTGAGGCTCAGACTGATGACAGGATCGGCCTTTGTACAAATGCCATTTGGTATTCTTTCTGAAGGGTTTTCTCTTCTTTTTAATTGAAATACCCTTCCCCATCCTCTTTCAATTGAATTCAATTAATAAGCCGTAATTTCCTTCCCTATCTTTCCTCTTTTTGACACAGAAAAGCCTGTTTTGGTAACTGCGGGAGCAGTGGTAAACAAGTGCTCAGCTTTTATCAGCTGGAACCAGAACAAATATCAATAGACACATAGGAATTGTCACTTCAGAGCATGGTCCATCCAGTTCAGTATCCTGTTTTTGATAGTAACCAGCAACAGATTACCCTGTGAATGGTATACAACCCCCACAAGAGACAGTTGGGCAACAATATGTTCTCAGAGAAGTTTCTCCCTAACCCTGGACAGATAGAGGTGGTTTATGACCAGAAACATGAGGATTGCTGCTCCGTATACATTTTAATCTTAGTTAGCCAATGATAGTCTTATGAACATGTACAGGGATAAAGGTTGTCTAGAAAAGATGTTCACAAAGGAGGACTGAGATGTTCACAAAGGAGGACTAATCCCCTGATCATTGTCATAAATCATAGAGCTTAAAGCCAGAAGGGACCATTTAATTTGACCTTCTGCACATCACACAACACCCAACACTACCCAGCCATCCGCACACTAAACCCAACAACCAAAATTAGATCAAAGTCTAATGGGATACTGAGTCTTTTGCCTCCCTAGCTCATGGTTTAATTTCAGCTCCAGTTGTTAATTTCCAAAGTTGTTACCAATTGATGACTGTTTGAGGTCCTATCTAAAGTCAGTTAGATGGATCTCAGTGCATTACGGTAGTGTCCTTATCTCAATGCATTACTTGTTAGATGTCCACAGAACAAGAACCAACATAAGTAGCATTAATTGTCTCCCTTTTTCCTGCCTCTGCAGACTCAAAGAGCCATACAAAGTGAAGAGTCTCTCACACCTAGAAAGGATCCCATCAGATCGGGGTTAGCCCTGTAGCCTGGACAGAAGGATGAAAGCTTGCATTACACCACTTAAACTGTACCCATTCTGTGGGTAAACAGAAGACTCCACTCTATAGACCAGAACTAAAACAACAATACAGGTAAAGATTTTCAAAAGTAATAGCTATTTTGGATGCCTCAATTTTTGTGTGTCCAACTAGACACAGTTTAAAGGGGCCTGATTTTCATAAAATGCTGAGCACCCAACCTCTGAATTCTCTCTCTCTCTCTCACACACACACACCTTTGTTAACTTACAGTTATGGTTACCGACGTGAATTCCATATCAATGCAATCACAAAAAATCAATTGTTAAGAAAGAGATCTCCCTCCACATCAGCTTTGATCTGTATGCCTTACCACCCAAATAACATATTTGTACATACTTATACTACTCAACACACTTTGCTTCACAACACAGTCTTTTTCCATTCCCAGAGATAACCAATCACAATGCATGTGTCTAGTTCCTCACAGTCACACAAATACATAATCAAAACTCTGATCTCAGATGGAAAAACACTTACAGACAAATGTGTAGTGATGAAGTCTACACAGTGTTATTTTTAGGTGAGAAAAATATGAGCTTGGTGCTAAATTTGTGTTGTTTATCTTGCCTCCCAGGGCCTAGCGTGGTGGAGCAGTATGTGCTAGGCAGAGCTAGTGAGGCACTGTCAGAGAGTGGAAGTAGCTGGTGAAACTTGTCAACTCTTTGTTCCATTGACTCTTTATTGTGGATAGGTTAGAGGAAATAAGGCGAATAACTATCAGGGAGCCAGCTGCCGCACTAGCAACACACTAGGAATAGCTGATTCCAGCAGGGGCTGCCTGATTGATTGCACTTTCTGATTGGTGGAGGGGCAGAGTTAACTACTACTTAAGCCAACAACAGCCAGAGGTCGCTGGCTGCTGCGCTTGGTCCTGCTTCCTGTGCCTGCTCCTGTCCAGACTGCTCTTGTGTATGCTTCAGTGCCTGCCCTTCTCCATCCCTAACACTTTTGGCTCTGACCCCTGGCTTTGCATCTCTGGCTCACCCGTTGGCTCTGGCTGTCAGCTTCTGATCCCTGGCTCTGACCCTTGCCTTTGCTCTCAACTACGCCCCCTGGCATCCTGTGGTGCTGATTCTTGATTTCAGCTCAGCTCTGCTCTAACCTCCAGGCCTGGCTGCCCCTATGGCTCTGAGCGTTCAGTCTGACTGCCCACGTCCTGGTCGTGGTCCTGATAATAACTCATTCATCCTGAAGTTTAAAATATAAAATGTGGCCTGTGCCTGAGGTGTTATGGGAATATGCAGGTGAGATTTGGAATGTGTGGGGCTATCATTCTTTAGCTAGAGCAGTCTAAAAAACCATTCATCTCCAGGAACGCTTCAAAATGAGCTAATTTTTAAATGTTTCCTCTGCAAATCCTCAACCACAAATACATTATTGAAGATTAAATCATCCCCCGAAGAGCAGATTACATAAGACCATATTCATTTGCTAAAGTATGAAATAGGGAGAACTTTATCCTGCTTTAGATGCGGATCTAAACCCCATCTTAACAAATGAGCGCCCAGTGCCCCTTCATAATAGAATGTTGGTTTCTTCAGATTTTCTACTTCTTGCTCTTCTCCAACATAAGAAGGACTTTAATGGAAGTAGGGACAGACAGCTGTGCCACAGAACTGCTTTCGCTACAGCTCTCTAACCTCTCCTCTCTATTTCCTGCCTGACTTTAAAGGAATAGTTAAGATATTTTCTTCACATGTCCTTCCCCATCCCTCCCTCCTTTAAAAAAAACACACTTCAGTAACCTATGATAAGACTCTCCCCTCCCCCCCCACACACATTGCTGCCTTTGTCTTCTAGAACAGACTCTGCTGAGGATTAAAAGCATCAAAATTGTACCATCTTAACCATATCCATAGCCCCTGATGCAAAAGGTTTGGGCAGACAATTCAATAGGATTCAGTCCCAAACATGTGCAGTCATTTTCAGTAGTTCAAGAACTCTTCTCACTGGAATTCTTCCACCTAGGCTTGTAGTGAGGATCACAGGATAATTCTACTAGGTTTGAAGCCCCAAGTGAAGATGCCATTTCTTCTATACTGGGCATCTCGATCTATTTGGATGATGCCAGATTTGATGGGCAAACATGACCAGTGTTAAATGGCTGGTGCTATCTAATATTTTTCTCATCTAGATTTTATGGGGGCTGGATCTCATGTTCCAATGGTCAAAAAGAAAACTAAAGATCTCTTGGATTTGGTATTTCTCAGCCTTGTATTGTTCAAGATGAGTCAGTTATGATGAAGATTTACCTCTAGAGTTGGTACTTTTGTTCTGATCTTCTGACCCACAAGCTGCTGTGCTGAACTTATTCTGGTAACTGACATAAGGGTTACCCTATAGCTCAGCAAAGCTAATAAAAGATTCTTTTGTTACAGAATTCTTTTTAGCAAAATCTTCTGCCCTTTCTCTCTGTCAGTTCCCTTGTGGGTGGTCAAGGCTGGAAGCAAAATATTTAAAATCAGAGCATCCCAAATGCTAGGAATTCTAAATTAGTAAACTGTGGCCCATTGTCAGTAACTGTTTCCTCTGGCATGGCGAGGGTTTTATTCTTTGTTGGTTTGCTATGCTAGTGAGATACAGCACTTTCACAAATTTAGAAATATAATCAATAGCTCTTCTGTAGGGGCTTTTTCTAGAGTTAGTTGAAAACGGCCAGTTTTTTGAGAGAAAATTCCATTTTGTTCTTCAAAAATTGCCTGGTTTTGGTTGAAAAACTAAACCTTGAGAAAAATTCAGTTTTCAGAACCTGAACATTGTTTTACCCAAAAATTGAACATATTTTTGTTTATGAAAGAGTTTTTAAAAATTCAGTTTTTCATCAAAGAATGAGGAATTTTAAATGAGACTATAATTCTGCTGAAACATTTTTGTTTAGTAGGTGGCAGAGCTGGTCAAAAGAATTCACTATCTGAGGAAAAGGGATGGAGGATTACCTTTTTTCTACACCCAAGTCCAGTGCTATTTGTTACCAAGGCCCTTTGAATGTTTCTTTAGAATCATGTTGTTCTGCAGGACTCACAGGATTTCACCTTGCATCTTATGCCCTGCTCTCTGCTGGGCTGCTACACTGACATTCACAATCTCTCCCAAAACAGCTTGATGCCCATCATCCATTGGTCTTTTCAACACACAAACTTGCACTAGTTCAGCAAAACTAGTGGAAACCCCTGAATGGACAATCTTATTTTGGTTTAGCTGAAACGTATTCATAATCAATTTAAATTCAGTCAAAATAAACCAAAATAAGAAAGCGTCCACACAGCTCTTTACATCAGTTTAACTAAATCAGTTTGAAAAAACCACCTTAAGGCTTTGGCTTGGTCTATATTTAAAATATAGGTCAACTTAGCTACATCGCTGTGAAGAGTGAAAAATCCATACCCCTGAGCAATGTAGATATGCTGACCTAATCCCCACCCCCAGGCCACGTCTGTGCTACAGACACTACAGCTGCACAGCTATGCCGCTGTAGTGCCATAGTGTAGACATTTCCTACATCCAGGGTAGGGGGCTTTCCATTACTGTAGGTCATCCACTTCTGAGCGGCGGTAGCTAGGTTGATGGAAAAATTCTTCCATCGATCTAGCCATGTCTACCATGGTGGTTAGGTCGGCTTAGCTATGGTTCTCAAGGGTGTGAATTTTTCACATCTCTGAGACCTGTAACTATGTCACCCTAACCTGTAAGTGTAGACCAGGGGGCAGCTAGGATAATGTAAAAATTCTTCCATTGACCTAGCTACTGTTGTTCGGGGTACACATACCGAAGAGCCCCTTGTCGTAACTATGCCAGTATAGTCTCCATAGTGTAGACATACCCTTTGCCATTCCTGTAAAAAGGTGTGGTTTACATGGAGAAAGCTCTCTTGATGTAAAAGCCTAGTGGAGACCTTGAGGTAGCTAGTTGAGGTCAACTTTATACCTCATCCCTGGTGTTTGCCTTGACTTACCACCTTGAGGTAAAAATTCCCTGTGCCTTTCTCCACTAGGATTTCATATTGAGAGAGCTAGTTCTATATAAAATTCACTTTTTTTTTAAATAGTGAAAACATAACCCAAGTTCAACCAGTGCAACTCTGCCCATTCTCTCCACTGTCTCATCCTTAAGGGATTAGGATACAATTGCCATCAGTAACCAGACCCTCAGCTGCAAACAGCTGGCTTTCCATAGCATAGAAGTCACAAGCCAGGAATGCTATATACAGTATGTAACTGGGCCAGCTATTTCTTCTCTTTATTATGTGTTTTGCAACAAACTAAATTTTGTGGTATGGGCCTTGGTTTGCATATCACATTAGAGGCAATTGTGGGAAACCTGGAGAATCTTAGGGTAATTAAAATACACAGTTATCACACTATCCCTCATGCTATTTATTTGTATATTAAATTGCATTTCTTTTACTTTGCCTTTAAATTTACAGAGTACCACAGATTCTTGTACTGACAACGTATAATGTCATCGCTGAAGCTATGAGGGTGTAAACTGGAGAGTTTAGGTGTATGCATAGGGGCAGTTGAGGCTTTTAGGATGTGGGGGACAGTTTGGGCTTGTGGGACAAACTCATTAGCTAGATGTTTCTGGTAAAATGATGGGTAGTGAAATAATTTACAATGACAATGTTTCATTTGTTTTCAGGTTTCAGGTTAACACCCCTTTGTCACTGGGATAAATGGGACAGGTTATACCTCTCAGCTCTGTTTTTTTTTCCATCAAACTGTCCCCAGACATCACTGAGTCAGAGTTTAAGACTAGAAGGGATCACCAGCTCATCTTGTCAGACTTCCTATACATCACAGGCCACTTAACACTACCCAGCTACAGCCACACCAAGCCCATCTACCAGAATTAGACCAAAGCATTACAGCCCTCAGAAGATTAAACTTGTGTGTACCACAGGCAGAGAACAGGAGGGACCAAGGTGTACCAATGCCCAAGGACTCTGCAATGGCAGGGAACTGATTAAGTAAGATACATTCAGATGATCCTGGCAAGGGACCCATGTTCCATGCTTTGGTTTATACTTAGTACACATTTTGATGGTTATCTTCACAACCAAAGAATCCATGAGATGTCATTTGTTTTAAAGAGAAAATATAGACTCCAGGTCAAAGTTCTAGCACGTTCTATAGCTGCAGAATCACAGAATACATGGGGCACTGAGTATTATTTACTGAGTGCTGTACAGCTCGTAGAAGGAGACACAGAGCCTGGACAATCTAAATTAAGCAGATGGTACTGTTCAGATGTATAATACATCAGGAAACCAGATGATGACGTTTCAATCTCAAAACCATGCACATCTTAAACAATAAAATTTACGCTTCAGCATATTATTGTTGAAATTCTTCTGGGCAGAAGCATGCTAAGGAGAGATCTAAATGGAGTGAGGGAAGCCATTTGATGCATAAGAAGTGGAAGATGGCTTTAAGCATTAGGGCAACACGAAGACAAAGGGTGGGAGAAGGATACAGAGGGAGCATTAGGCAGGAGATTGGGCAGAGTGAAAGGACTCTGCCCAAGAGTGAAAGGAATGGCAGGGAGGAAGGGGTAGGAATATATGAATACTAAGGACCTAACTCTAAGCATCTACACTAAAATGTGGCTTCCACCAATGTAACTCACCTGCTACGCCGATTTAATAACTCCACCTCCATGAGAGACATAGAGTCAATGTCAATGTAGTTAGGTTGACACAGTGTCAGGGGAGACACTGTGTCACTTACATCAACTGTTGCTGCCTTTCAGAAGTCATCCCACAATGTCCCACACTGACAGTTAAATCAGTGCAAATGCTCCTGGCGAGGATGTGCACCGCTGACACAGGGAGCGTAGTGTGGACATGCAAAAGTGATTTAATTACTGCGGTGGCTGTACATCGATGGAACCTAGGCTGACAATTTTGTAGTGTAGACTTAGCCATAGATATAGAGGAGCCGTGCAGAGTCCCAAGGATGAAGGAGACCCTGAAGCATGAAAGTATGAGGAAAAGAAATCAGTAAATGGATTCATATAAGGGTATGACATGCTCTTAGCAGAGAGAGATGGTTTTTAGAGCAATGTTTTGCATAGGCTAGAGGAAAGTGAAATGAGAAAGAGGAAGGTCAAAGAGGATTAGATTGTAATAACTATGACAAGAGATCATCAAGGCACATGAGACAATCACTTTGGTTCACCAGTATATGAACATCTTTGACTTCTCCTTGACTGGGTCTCACCTGAGGTCACATTTCCTCTGAAGGAAGACTCTGTCAACTGCACATCTGGGACTGATTTTTCTAGAGGCCTAGCGGCTGTTTGCTACGCTGTTATATA
The DNA here is from genome assembly GCA_037349315.1 of Chelydra serpentina. Lineage (NCBI taxonomy): Eukaryota > Metazoa > Chordata > Testudines > Chelydridae > Chelydra > Chelydra serpentina. The sequence goes on along the minus strand of JBAIAC010000007.1, from coordinate 67,018,012 downwards.
GGAGGCATCTGTGAGAGGCCCAGGATCCACCCTCGTGGGGTGGGACATAGTAGGGGTCATGGGCCTGTGCAATGGGGGAAGCACTATCATTGAAAATCTCTGTTCCTAAGGAGCTTAGTGATGCTCAGGTTACAGGGAAAAAAGCCACCATTATATAAAGGCTGGAGACAAGTAAATGGGTTTCTCCTTTGTTTGTTTAATGGGCTGCTGTTGTCTTTTGCTCTTTATAAGACATAGGAAAGAAACACACAGGCCTAGGGCAGTCCAAATAACTGTGTTTACTGAACATTCATAATGTGCAGAGCCTCGTTACAAACACAAGCTGCTGCTCTGGCAGGGTTCTGGCAGCTTCTGAAACAAAGACGACAGTGAGGGCCACTAGAAGACTCACAGATTACTTAAAGGTATACTACCCCATTCCTGTGCACCACAGCCAAATCAAAATTCACCTATTGTGTCTTGCTTTTAACTTCAATGGGCTTTGGGGGAATCAGGCCCGGATTGTTTTAACCCCTGTCCTTTTGTTGGCTAGAATCATTAAAAGTGTGTGAGTAGTTCTCTGAAAACATCTGCTCAATGTGTGCAGCAGCAGTCAAAAAACTAAACAGACTGTTAGGAACCATTAGGAAAGGAATAACAAATAAGACACAAAATATCATAATGCCTCTATATAAATCTATGATACGCAGGGCTGGCCTTACCATGAGGCGAACCGAGGCAGCCACCTCAGGTGGCTGACTGTGTGTGGAGGGCGCCACTAGGACCCAGAGTGTAGAAAATTGTGTCTGCTGCTGGTGCATATGTATTCTCTCTGCTCTAGATGCACAGAGATAGTGGAGTGCTGTGCTGGAGGAAGGACAGCACAAGAGACATAACAGGCAGGCAGGAGAAAAGGTGAGAGGGAATAAGAGAAAGCAGCAGGAGCTGCAGGGAGAGAGAGGAGGAGGAGCCTCTTATGTACCTGTCTAGCACCCCCAGGAATCTGGACTGATTAACATCAGCTTCTCAGGGAGCTTCCTGTTTCCTGCTGCTTCCCTGAACCCACTTGAGGTGAACAGGCAGTCAACTGAAGTAGTAGGAGCCAGTTAGGCCCTTAAGATGCTGATATCTTCCCTCACTCAGGCCCTCCTACCCGCCTGCTTATTTGTCCCCTTCAATTGAGTGTTGAGAGCCACTATAGCTGGCACAGAACAGCAGTCATGAGTGAAAGAAGAAAACGCCCCTCTGGGGCAGCATTCAGAAAAAGAAAGAAAGCAAAGGAAGCTTTTCTATATAATCAGGAAGGAGCTCTCCTGAGATACATAGAAACAAATGTTCACGGTGAGCCTTCCGGCCCCAGTGAGGATGTGAGTGGTGAGGAGATGCCTGATCTTCCAGTTACTCAGAGTGCAGGTGACCTGGCAGCTACTGCAGCATCCATATCTCCATCTCAAATGGATGTAACCATGCACATTCCTGAAGAAAAGTGTAGATCAGAGAAGAGTGTGGTGGAGGCGCAATAAACAGCTACTGCTGAATTTAGTTCCTTAAGTCTAGATGATCCAGGACTGTGGACCCACTTGAGCAGTAGCCTGAGGGACTTCCTTGTACTGCATGGGCCACAGCAAGTGAAAAACGTCATGTTCCCCAAAGACAATGAAAACAGAAGTTTCCATCCAACACATTACTGGTGTGAAATCCCCAATGGTGACAAAGTGGAGAGGCCATGGCTTATGTATTCAAAAACCCAGAATGCTGCATATTATTTTTGTTGCAAACTCGTCCAGTCTAATGTTCCAGCCACATTGGGTTCTACAGGAACAAAGGACTGGAAAAATCTGGCTAGAAATCTGGCATGCCATGAGAAGGCAGCAAATCACCAGAGAGCATTCCATAGCTGGAAAGAGCTTGAGATGAAACTAAGGTTAAAGGCCACCATAGATGATCAGCATCAAGAAAAGATTGCATCAGAGTCGCTTTACTGGCAAAATGTTCTGAAAAGACTCACTGCCATTGTGAGAATGCTTGCTACCAAAAACCTAGCAATGCATGGCACTTCAGATCAGCTGTATGTGCCAAACAATGGAAACTTCCTTAAAATTGTGAAGCTGATGGCTGAGTTTGATGCTGTACTCCAAGAGCATCTAAGAGGAGTCACCACTCAAGAAATGTACACACACCACTAATTTGGAAAAACAATTCAAAATGAGATCAAACAGTTACTGGCAACAAAAGTCAAACAGAAGATTGTGGCAAATCTGAAGTCAGCAAGATATTACTCTGTTATTCTGAACTGCACACCTGACATCAGCTATATGGAACAAATGACTTTAATGGTGCGTTTTGTAACAACAACAGAACCTAGTGAAAATATCCCTGTAATGGTGATTGTCAGAGAGCATTTTCTAGAATTTATTGACATCGATGATATTACAGGAGCTGGTATGACAAATGTGCTTCTTAAAAAGCTGGAAGATAAGGGAATTGCGATAGCTGATATGAGAGATTAGGGCTACGATAATGGTGCCAACATGAGAGGAAAGAACAGAGGAGTGCAGACATGGATCCGAGAGTTAAACCCTCGAGCTTTTTTTGTCCCATGCAGTTCTCATTCATTGAACTTGGTGGTCAGTGATGCAGCATCAGCTTCTAGTGAGGCTGCTGAATTTTTTAATGTAATTCAAAGCATCTATGTATTTTTCTCTGCATCAACTCATTGATGGCAAATTTTGAAGCAACATCTGGGAACATCCTCTCTGACACTGAAACCACTGAGTGCCACATGAAGGGAAAGTCAAATGGAGGCGATAAAGCCTATCAAACACCCAAATTGGGAAGATAGATGATACCATAGTTGCCATTATGGAGGATAATGCGATGACAGGAATTGTTCGTGGGAGAACAGTGGCAGAGGGAAATGGAATCACCAGAAACATACCCAACTTCAAATTTCTGTGTGGCTTAGTGTTGTGGCATGACATACTGTGAAATAAATGTTGTAAGCAAGAGACTCCAAGGTGTTGACCTTGATATAAATGGAGCAATGGAACAACTGGACAAAGCAAAGTCATACCGACAGTCTTACCAGTCAGATGAGGGATTTCAAAACATTCTGAAGAGTGCATAGAAGTTGGCAGATGAACTTCACACTGAAGCTATTTTTCCACCCATTCAAGAATACAAGAGTCACCGAAGAAGACATTTTGATTACGAGGCACGGGATAATCCCATAAGAGACCCCAAACAACAATTCAAAGTTGAATTCTTTAACCAGGTGCTAGATTGTGCAATACAGTCAGTTCAAGAGCGTTTCATGCAGCTCAAGGAACACAGTAGTATATTTGGGATGTTGTATGATATTCCAAAACTCCTCACTATACCTGAAGAAGACCTACACCAGCAATGCAGGGCACTAGAGACAGTGTTGACACATGATGACATGCGTGATATTGATGCGAGTGATTTAGGTGATGAACTGAAAGCCCTTTCAAAATACATTTCAGCAGGATCAACTCCAAAGGCTGTTCTGGAATATATGTGCACAGATAAGATGACCACCCTCTTTCCAAATGCTTTTGTTGCTCTGCGCATACTTCTAACACTTCCTGTAACAGCTGCCAGTGGAGAATGCAGCTTCTCCAAGCTGAGGTTCATAAAAACACATCTATGCTCCACAATGACACAGGAGAGGCTGGTCGGCCTTGCAACCATCTCAATAGAGCATGAGCTGGCCCAGACTGTGGACCTTCAGGAAGCAGAAGCAGTTCAAATCTTTGCAACCAAGAAGACATGGAAAGGACCACTTTGATTATTCAAACAGATAAAAATGCCAGTGTTTACTATGCAGACAAGAAAAGTTACATTTGTTGTTCAGGCGTTTGAAAGTTAAGTGTTACTTAAAATTTTTGAACAAGGCATTTTAAGTTGTTAGTTCCCCTTTATTGCAGTAGGTAGCAGAGCAGTACCATGAGAGGAGTAGAACAGGAAGAAGGCAGAATTGAGACCTTTCAAAGTTTTGGCCCAAGCGAGGGGGCATGCGGGCGTCATTTGAGCTCCCCGCCTCAGGTGCCAAAATGTTGTGGGCCGGCCCTGATGATACGCCCACACCTTGAATACTGCATGCTGTCCTGGTTGCCCCATATCAAAAAAGATATATTAGAATTGGAAAAAGTACAGAGAAAGGCAACAAAAATGATTAGCAATAGAGAAGAGCTTCCATTTCAGGAGAGATTAAACAGACTGGGACTGTTCATCTTAGAAAAGAGATGACTAAGGGGATATGATAAAGGTCTATAAAATCATGAATGGTGCGGAGAAAGTAAATAAGGAAGTGTTATTTACCCCTTCACCTAACACAAGAACCAGGGGTCACCCAATGAATTAATAGGCAGCAGATTTAAAACGAACATAAGGAAGTACTTCTTCATACAACATACAGTCAGCCTGTGGAACTCATTGCCAGGGGATGCTGTGAAGGCCAAAAGTATAACTGGGCTCAAAAAAGAATTAGATAATCTCATGGAGGATAGGTCCATCAATGGCTACTAGCCTCTGGCTGCCAGAAACCGGGATTGGAAAACAGGGGAATGGATCACTTGATAATTGCCCTGTTCTGTTCATTTCCTCTAAAACAGCTGGCACAGGTCATTGTCAGAAGACAGGATACTGGGCTAGATGGACCATTTATCTGATCCAGTATGGCCGCTCTTATGTTCACCTTGCAAGTAAACAGATGTTTGAACTTTAAAAAAACCTCTTTCCCTTCCTTATCTAGAACCACCACTGCTGCAGCACAGACAAACATCCGAGCGTCAGAATGGAGCAGAAAGGATGGATCTGAGTGATGCTTTAAAGGAAGAATGAATGACTAACTGGACATCAGAATCGGAGAGAGAGGAGCAGTATATACTACAAAGTTGTGAGCCTGGGAGACAGAGAAGATAGTGGAATTATCAATGGAGAAAGAGAAGGGAAGACCTTAGGAAGTAAGATAAGGAGCTCAGTTTGTAACACGTTGAGTTTGAGCCGGCAGCAGGTCACCCAGGATGAGATACTGGAAATACAACTGGAGACATGGGAATGAACAGCATGGGGAAGGTTTGGATGGAGAGAGATCCAGTGGGCTTGGATGCCGTTGCCATTGTGTATCAGTAGTGGGGAATGTTCTAAACCAGTGACTCTCAACCTTTCCAGACAACTGTAACCCTTTCAGGAGGCTGATTTGTCTTGCATACCCACAAGTTTCACCTCACTTAAAAACTACTTGCTTACAAAATCAGACATAAAAATACAAAAGTGTCAGCCACACTATTACTGAAAAATTGCTTACTTTCTAATTGTTACCATATAATAATAAAATAAATCAATTGGAATATAAAGATTGTACTTATATTTCAGTGTATAGTATATATAGCAATATAAACAAGTCATTGTCTTTATGAAATTTTAGTTTGTACTGACTTTGCTAGTGCCTTTTATGTAGCCTGCTGTAAAATTAGGCAAATATCTAGATAAGTTGATTATCAGCTGGAAGACCTCTACATACCTGCAGGGGTACGTGTACCCCTGGTTGAGAACCACTGTTTTAATCAACCTTAATGTCCATGGCAAGGCTTGTAAGTCACCCACAACCACACCCACATATGCTTCTCTTTCTTCCTGAGCAACTGGAGGACCTGGATGGTGTACAGGTCTTGATTAGGCATAGAATACTGTATAGTATGTATAAATCTTATTCAATATATGAGCCTTCTCTGTCTTCTAAGAGGTACCTTATTCTTTATTAGTTGTCACAGGGATTTGTGGTCTGTCACTAGCTTGAAATGAATAAAGACCTGCTAATATTATGTAAAGCTCTTTCACTCCCATATAGTCAGACATTGCTTACCTATCTCGATGTTGCTGGTCAGTTTTGCAGCATGACTTGCACTTTCACTAGCTCACACTGCTTTGCAAGCAGCCCTGCCTGTTCAAGAGTTAGATCAGAAAATGGTCCAGACCTTTAGCTGGTGTAAATCAACATAGAAACAATGAAGTAAGTAGAAATCCCTTGTGATAACTTAATTTAGATTGTCCAGATTCCACGTTTCCTCTGTAGACTAAGCACTCCAAAGTCAATGGAGTTACACTGATTTATAGTAAGTGAGGGTCTGGCCCACTGCACATCAGAAAGTTCTCTGTATGAAATCCCAAATACTGCGCATCTCAAAGTGCTTTATGGAGGTGGGTAAGGGCTATCATTGTATGGATGGGGAAATGACTTGTCCAGGGCCGCATAGCAAGTGGAGGGCAGTGCTGAGACTGGAACTCAGGATTTCTGAATCCCTAGTACATAATCTCTTATCTGTTCCCCTTAAGTGGTACCAAAGATACAATGCTCCATTTGTTTGCCAAAGGCCCTTTCCATGTCTTCTACACTTTCCTGCTGGCCTCAGCGCTCTTTGGTAAAAGCATGCATGCTCAGGCATTACATCCTCAGCTAACACTCTAAGTGTGATGTTGTAATTGTCCTTACCTTGGTGAAGGCAAATGATTTGTGAATGATTTCAGATTTACTTCCTCTTCCTGTAGTCAGGTCCTCCCCCTTGAACTATTCTGCTTCTATAATGGATGCTCTATGCAAGGCTGAACTTCTGGGTATTGCCCTGTTCTTATATTCTTCTTTTTTTACCCTAAATTCTTCACCACTGCTCCTCTCCAAAGCTCTTTACAAGTGTTCGTCCCTCAAATTTAGACCTTCTTGTCTCATGAAGAAGTCCTTCCCAGGTTTTTCGCCTTTCTTCCTCCATTCTCTCAATGGCATCATGTTGTGACTTTCCTGTAGGCACAGAGAACTTGACTCAGCTCCCTCCAGAAATCAGAAGTGATGCTCCTATGCTAGCTGAGTGGGTGACATTTGTGGTGGGGAAGCTGAGTAGGGATTTCAGTTGGAGGGGAGAAGGAAAGGTTTGTCCATTGGCGATGCAAGGAATTCCCTTCCCGTGGGGGTCTGAGTCCCAGAGGGATCCCAAGATTCAAAATATATATATTTATTTTTATCACTGTAGCAGTGCCAGGCACTGTATACACTTAATAAGAGACAGTCTCTGCCTCCCTCCCCCCCCCCCCACCCCCGAGAGTTCACAGTCTAAATAGACACGACAAAGAACAGGTGGAAGCGGAAAGACAGGCATGGAGAGATCACATAATATGTTAATGGCAGAGCCAGGAATAGAATGGAGAAGTCCTAAGTCAAAGTCCATTGGTCCACACTGCCTGTAAAAGAAGGTTACAAGGATAATTTCAGAATTCTCCAGATATACCCAGATCAGTGATCATCATATCTGGCTTTAGCTTGTGTATATCCAACTCTGTACACAGTCTCATAAACGTAGACCACTATTACCTCTCCCTCCCGCCCCCCTACATTTTCACATACTCTCACACAATTTTACATACAAGATGCTATGACAATCCCTTTCACATGCACACATCACTCTTTCTTTGCTGAAAATCAGTCTCTGGCGTTTGTAGCATTTCCTCCCCACTCCATGTGATTCTGATTTCACTAATTAAAGCTAATCTGATAAAGGAAGGAACTGCACAGCTGAATAAGAGCAAAAAGGCAAGTGAGCAAGGGTCACTTTAAAAGATACAGAGAGAGAGCTTTGTGCCCACAGACCCAGGCTGCTGCAGGGCACAAAGGGAAGCAGCGGGTTCAGTTGCTTCATCTGTTTGGCCCACGGGGTTCACGCTGAACCCTCGGCCACCCTGTCTGCCTGTCCTGACCTTCTTGCTGCCCTGCAGCAGAACCAACACTTGCAAGGTGGTATGTAATGAAAGACATCAGGAAAACACAGAGCACTTCTGCCTATTGATTGCATTCAACCAGAACAAAATGCAACAGGGGCTGGCTGGTTTAAGGGATAAGTAATGGGTTACAGAGTTTCTCATCTCTAGGTCGCTAGTATGGCCACTGTCTGGATGTAGCAGTGACTGAACTTCATTGCCACATGATGGTGATTGAGGGTCTGTGTGTGAAATGAGTTAGCAGGGTCCAATGTAATGTGTCCACATTATAGACAAAATTGTCCCGGACATGCAAGATGGCGAGGTGGGAGAAATGCAGGCTGCCTGTGCCGTGCCTCTCTCAAGAATTAAGAGAAGGCTTCAGTCTCCAGGGCCATCAAGCCCCGAGTTCCCAAGCAACAAAATCACTTGGAAGGTTTAACAGTAGTCTTAAAAAGAAGTTCCTGGATTGAAGCCAAGGCAGAAGACAGGGCAATGAATAATGAGAAGAGATCATGCTAATATGCCGACCCTTTCGCATCTCCCACTTAAACAAGTGTGTGCCACTGCTGCCATCTCATTCACCCTCGCAGCACAAATGGCTGCAGCTAATTTCACTTCTCAAGCATCCCAGGATTTTCAAGTGCAGCAGATTTCTGATGGAAGAGATCTCGAAAGAGCAGCTACAACTGAAGCTGGGTATGTGCACACACACAAACTCCCCAGAAGATGTCATGAGTGGTTAATTGAAAAGCTAGGAAATGTGGTAACTTGACCTTGATCTCTTGTAGTCTATCTTACAGGTTTCTGGGTGCTGGAAACAATTTGGCTGAGAACATTGCACTCAGTTGATCTAAAACCATTAGGAATCAGTGATTAGGCTAGTTCAGCTTCTGTCTGTGCTACGGAGCAGCAAATAGACAGAGGTGGTGAGGAGAATTGAACAGAACAGCTAATGGCTCAGAACAAGCCAACAAAGATATTAGTAGAACCTCTAATGCTGAAGCAAAATATTCATATGTGATTAGAGACCCACCACACCTCTGCTTTCTTTAAGTGGCTGGTACATTCGTAGCTTTCAACAGTACCCTGGTACCCCATTCATTGTTAACTTGTTTAAATTAAACCCAAGCATGGATGGGATCAGCGAGCAGCCGTCTGTTTTATTAGTGCTTTTACTTCAGACGTCAGCCTTGCTCCCTCTTTGCTGGGCTCTGATCTTTCATGACAATTTGATTAACTTTACATTTCCTTTTATTGTTGGAGAAACATTTGGAAAACCTTAAAGTGTCTCAGTGGCTGGTTCTGAGACAGAGATGGTGATTATGTCTGTGCTTAATATCATCCATCAAAAGCAGACATCCAACAGTCAGACCACCTGAAAAACTCATCACCGCTGAGAGGTTCATGGGCCATAAAATGATTCTTACCTGTTCATAGCCATGGGTCATTCATTTTTTCTTTATACCTTTACTGTGATATTCTCCAATGCCTTCTTTAGAGGGAAACACCCACCATTTTCCACAGCGCCTTGAAAGACTGCCCGGTGAAAAGCATCTTCTTGGCCCACACGTGTGAACTGACAGCTGTATTTTCTAAGGTACATTTCAAAGAAGCTGAATTGCAGTGGTGACCTTCTTGGCAAAGTAAGAGCTGTAGCACTGGCAGGTGGCTAATAGGTGATAAAAGCTATAGGACTGGCAGGATGTGAGGGAGCCTGGCACCAGGAATGATCCACTGGAAGTGGGCAGAGTGGTTCTGATAAACAAAGAACATCTCCTTCCTGTCAGAACTATTTCCCATGTCTAGCGCTGAAGTCAAACCAGAGCTTTGTAAAAGTTTCGAAGTATTCCGATACTCGTCGTTTCATTTCTGAGCTGCCAGGTCCTGGCTGGGACTGGGGTGACAAAATGCCATGAAGAAGGCTGGGAGTTTTTTTATTTTTGTACTTCTCGCTGGAACCAAAAGCAGAAGGGGTGGGAATCTCCTGGGCAAAGCCTGCTTTCATGGGATTTCTGATCTGACTTTGCAGACGCAGATGGGTAAATTCATCCCTGGGGCGATTTTATCAACTTCAGACGGAGTTGTGGGTGCTCAGCCCCTCTGAAAATCAGGTCTGTTTGATTTAAGCACCTGTATTTGAATATTTTGGCCTAGGTGACTGTCCCAGAGTGACAGACAGTGAAATTAATCTCTCTGCAAAGGAACAGCACAAGGTCTATGAACCATTTAAGACCTCAAAATAGGGTGTATAGGTGCTAAATGGTGCATAAGCCTTGTGCAGAAGTGAATTTCGCCCAGAAGATACATTGTCAGAGCTGGGAGATGGGGGAAAGGAGATTGGGGAGCCTGAGCTCCAGCCCAATCTCCACAGTTATTTTTAGCACACTGCTCTGCTAACACAAGGCTGTGGATCTGGGCTAGGAGGCTGGCTCCCAGAAGCAGTGTAGACATACCCTTAGAGGCCAGTTTTGTATAACAACTTTCACCCAAGGATCTCAAAGCCATTTACATACATGAAATAATTAAGCTTCACACATCCCCCTTGAGGCAAGGCTGAGAATGAATAGGAAGCACAAGGCACCAACTGCAACTGCCTGAGGGGTAGAATGCAGCAGCCATTTAACAGTGCATAGCAAGGGTTGAGTTACTGATCACACTAGGATGCTCTGATGGAGATCTCTCACAGCCAAAGCTGCTTCTCTGCTATTACGTTTCTGTTGCTTTCAACTGTCTCTGTGACTCCCCAAAAACTTAGACATTCTCAGTTTGCCTCTACTGACAGCGAGTGGCCATTTCTGGCTGTGGAAATCAAAGGTTCTGTTTCCTCTCACGTTGCAGAAGGCAGGCCTCAATGGAGGGGGCGGTAGCTTTTTCTAATTAAATCTTATTTCAAGCTTCAAAAGGTGGATGAACAGATCATATCCAGCTTCTGACTCCCTTTCCCCAGCAAGGGGTGAGATTCTGTGAGTGTGTCCTGAGAGATGCAGCACTGAAGGCATAGCCCAGAAGAAGGTGAGGCAAAAGTGACTTTATGCCACCTTCCTGCTGCCTGGATCCTGGGTAGTAGCAGGACCTGCTCTAGCTTATAGCTCAGATCCGCCTTTGGCCAGCTCTACAGTGCAGAATCCCTGTAACATGGAGTACTACAAACATGATCCCAATCCTACTTCTGTTTTGGGGTGTGGGGGGATAGCATAAAGCCACTTACGTCAGCCCTGCACTGTAAGGATGGTTTCCCTGGCCCACTGGATCCCCAAGAGGGGGTAGAGTGAGATCCAGAATCTGGCTCAGGATAGAGAACTGGCCCACAGTTTACCCATAAACTGCGAGTAATATCAGAAAAGATACTGCTGTCACAGGGAAGTGATTAAAAACCCATGTGCTAGTTAGTACACAGCCCTTACAGGCCAATGCAGCAGGTGAGCAATTACCACTTGCCATCCAGCTTAATGTTTTACAGGGACCGAGAGCTGTTTCCAATTAACCCCAGAAGGCCATGGAAATGAACTCATTTGTGTCACCTTGGCTTGTGAATGGGCTGTGAAGGACTGACAAAATGAATGCAATTGTGTACACATGCCATCTCCTCTCCATGCTCACTCCTCCTCCTTGGCATCTGCTGCCAGAGAGGCTTTTATTAATCACACAAATTACTGATGGGTAAGAATGATTAAGTCATCAATCCATCACCAGGAGCCAATGTAGAATTGATCCCAACAGTCTAGACTCCAGGCCGTTGGCCAGTCTGGTTCTACAGTCCCAAGTGATGGGACTTCTACCACTTCCTTTGGGAGACTATTTCACAATCTAATAAGGCTCCTCAGTGTTTAGCTTATAAAAGACTTTCTTTGTACCGAGCTGTGTCATATGCTTGTGTTGTACTTTTTATCAATTGGATTATTTTAGTGCACGCTCTTAGAGATTATGGGCCAATTTCAGGACTGTTTTAAAACCAGTACAAGTCCATCAGGCTTAATGGCATGTTGTTGCTACACAAAGTTCTCTTTGACTCAAAGGTCAATGCAGCACTTCTGTCTGGATCCCTCTCCCTGCTGCATATCACTTCAGTCTCTGTGGGCTGGAATGTAGCTGGGAGGCAGGATGTTCTTGTGGCTAAGGCACTACCTCGCGATGTAGTAGATCTGAGCTGTGTTCCTGGATCTGCCACAGAAGTCCCGTGTCACCTTGGGCAAGTCACTTCACTTTCCCATGCCTCAGTTTCCTCCTCAGGGTTGTGGGCTAAATTCATTAATGATTGTAAAGCATGTTGAGATCCTGGGGTAGGAGGCCCCCTGCTTTTAAATAAGGAAATGTTAGGGTTAGCATGTGTGTCCCTTTTAACATCTCATTCTTGTTGAAAAAGACATGAGATGTAATTCTGACACAATAGAAAATCCAGGTGAGTAGAGCTGAATGCTCAAGCTGGGGACAATACTGACATAGTGACATCGTCGTAGCTATGCTAGAACCACCCCGTAATGTGGATTAAGCCTAACCCCTGGAAGGGGTTTTTCTGTCAGTGTAGACACACCATCTCCCCGGATAAAAGTAGCTAGGTCAAAGGTCTAGCTGAGTCTGCACTGGGTATTAGATTGGCATCATAGCTATGTCAGTCAGGGGTGTGGATTTGTCACATCCCTGGCCAATGTAGCTATGTTGACCTAAATCTTAAGTGTAGACCAGGCCTAGAACTTTGGGACTATAGGTGTTTTGCATCTGAAGCAAAAGTAGTTAAGGGCCAAATTCAGCTCATGTTTACATGGGTGCAACTCCCATTGATTTCAGTGGAGTCACACCTGCTTGCACCAGGGCTGAAGAGTGCTAAGAGACTTGAAGCCATATGAAAAAACAAAACAATTCATTTTAATAAGAGCTTAATAAGAACTGCATGCAGAGGCCAGAATCTTCTCTGAGCTTTCACAGAAACTGGACCCAACCTCTCCAGCAGGACACTGAGTGACAGTACACTCGCCAATGAAACATGAGGTTGGAAGCATGACATAATTAGGACAAATTCTCATTGGTTGATCAAAGTCTAAGCCATGACACTGTTTCCAGCAGCTACTAAATGCTGCCATTTTTACAGTGTAATTATTTATTTATTTGTATTACAACAGCACGTAGGGGTACCAATCAAGATCACGTCCTCACTATGTTAAATGCTGCACATCCACATGATAAGAGGTAGTCCCTGCCCCAAAAGGACATCTAAGCAGATAAACAGAGTATTATTATCCTCATTTTATAGGCACAGAGAGATTAAGTAATGTGCCCAAGACCACACAGGCAATCTGTGACAGAGGCAGGAACTGAACCCAGTCCAGTACTTTAACCACAAGATTATCTTCACACATAATGCAGGGTGATCATGCAGTCTGATTGAAGGACATAAACTAGTATAAATGTTTTGATTTATGCACAGGACATAAGGTAATGGATCTACAATCAAAATCCTGCGTTGCCTCACTGAGAAGAAGTCATTCGGAATCAGACATATGCAAGGAGATTTAATTTTAAATTCCTGAGAGCCTTGCATTATTTGATTGCCAAAGTGTCTGTGTGGACAGGACATGATAATAAAAGGCACAATTCTTCTAACTTTATTGCTTTAGGAATTGAGATGCTACAGCAACGTCATGCAACTCGTGTACTCTTCATTGCAGCAATTAAATTAGCTGCCACAACAATAAAATGGTGCTTTTGAAAAATACAGCAGCTGGGAACTTCCAGCAAAGGCAGAAGAACCACTGGGGATGGATTGTAGCTGGGAGGCTGCAAATCACAAGCTGTACTTCACTTACTTGAAGCCAAGTCTCCCAGAACTGAAGAAGTCAAACAATTTTTATAGGAGGGTTAGGCCCAAACCCAAACTCCATATCTGAACTGCCCCAAATTTGGATCCAGATCTGAAATGTGTGGCTTGGGATCCTCTCTGCTTTATACATAAAGAAACCAAATTGTGTTTTTTTGTGGTTTGCAGGGAGTGACTAAGCATCATGTGGATTGACGAGGAAGCAGCAAATCAAAAATTCATAGGTTCTACTTTGCAGTAGCCCAAAGCAATGCATCTTTCCCTGGTGAAGGGAACTGCATGTTGTCCAGCACCTTCCACATCTGCCAGCCTTGGAAGTAACCTAAAAGCTGGTGTCAATCATTACAAGCAGAAGTTTGAAACCCCAAACTAGAAAGAGGAATCTAGGTACATGCTTAAAAATAACAAATTACAAAGGAAGGAGCCCTAGATGGTTTTGGGGGCTGGAACTAGGATACGCAGCTTTTCACATCTAGGTCAACACCAGTTCCAGTCCAACCAAGGTAGTAAATGTGATTGACACATGTCACTATCCAATGCTATTCAGTGCTCCGTGTTTAATGAATAGTTGGATCCCAGTCTACTTCCCAGGGGACAAGTGCCCAGAGAACAAAACCACTCCCACAATTGTTACTTATTTGGCCAAGGTGAACCATGGAGAATCCCCTCTCTTGCTGGTCACTGGAATAAATCCAAAAGAGAAATGGAGGAATTGGACAATGTGTATGCCCTTGTCACGTATGCGCACACAATCCCAAAGTCTTATCTTTATTGTTTTCATCCTTGCTTTTCTGCCGGGGCTTTCAAACAGGAGCAACTTTCATATCAAAGATACACCTTGTGCCAGTCCCCTGGCTTCCTGTTCATCTGCCAGGATTCTCCAGACAGGGTCATCCTTAAGTCTTCATTAGCTCACGCCATTCATTTGCTCCCTGCTTATCTGCATATTTCTGGAGAATGTGGTCCATGTTTCAAAGCCTGATTTTTTTCTGTATCAGGTAGATGAGTGAAAGAAAGAAGTCAGCCATTGGGTCTCCTGGTCAATACCCACTCAATAAATAGCCACCATAACCCGTTCAGAGGGACTGTCTCTGTTGGGCATCTCTTGGGCTTGCATGGAGTTAATTTTAGCCAAGAAACAAGTGTCTTGTTTGAAAACTGCACAGGAGCAGAAGAGTTCTAATTTCCCCCTCCCTCCAGAACAGACACAAAAGAGAGGAAAGATGTGTCTGGTGCTATAGATATCATTATACTTTGGAAGTGGCCTACTTCCAGCAGAAGGAATTCCGTGGTGGCTTTCTTTTTCCATGACCAAAACCACAGCTGTGCAACAATGGTTAGAACTGTCTGTGAGCTCTGCCACCTTCCAGGTACTGAAAGCAAAGCCACTCTGGTCGATCTTTTTGTCTTATGGAAGGCAGGTCCCCCTGCAGGCCTCAGTTTGGGAGTGGGCTGCAGAGAGCTGAGCTTCTGGGACTGGATAATATTCTCTTGATAGCCTGCGAGTCTCCCGGCTCCTTCTGCTAGATTACCAATTTACCATTCACCTATCCTATGAAAAATAAGAGAGAGGCAATTTGGGGCCTTTCTAAGTGAATGTCTGTAGGTTTTAAGGAGCTAGTTTTATGAGAGATTGCTTCCAGGTGACTCCTGGCTGGCTCAGGATTTCACCGGACACAGAGCAAATCAATCTGCTGGGAGCTTGGGGGGAATGAGATTAAAGGGACAGCCCACTTTCTCGCTGTCTCAGAGAAGTGTTGGCGCACAGACAAAATAGCTTAGTAGAAATCTGTGGAGTGACTTGAAGTGATTACCTCCCTGCTTATAAAAAAATATATGATATATATATATGTGGAGGGGCTAATGTTGGAAAATCTGCTGGGAAAGCATCTCCGTATCTGTCTATGGAACTGGGCTGCAGGAGATGGTGCATTAAAATGCAGATTAAAGGGATTTCCTGCTTGTTATTGCATGGTAACATGGCACTTTGCACACATAATTTACAATATTTAGGTAGGAAAGCACGCAGGATATGGCAGCCACATAATACCCTTCACCTTCTCCAGCTCATAGATGACTATAGGGGAATAAAATATCTATATGCTGCGTCTGAAAATAAACAGAGATTTTTAATTGTGATGTTGCTGAGAAACCACTGGAAGGGAATTCATTGCTAACTACAGATGGGCATGCTCTGAAAAAAATCAGATCCAAATTGGAATTTCCCCCAAATCAGAGGCTGTCTGGATCTGGAATTTTGGCTCAGTCCAATATAAAGGCTGCTGTGAAATTCAAGATCCAAACTTCCCCAGCATTCAGGGATGAGATCCAGGCTTTTTGTCGTGTCCATCAAATTCAGCAGACATGCAAATATACTACGCGGCCTCAGAAAATTTGCAACAGGCCACATGGCAAGTCCCGTGCTGATGCTATAAGGTTTTACTGTGAAATAACTATCTTTGTAATATTGTGCCAATATATCGCCAATGCTGACAGGGCTTCTTTGGAAGGCAGATTATAAATTGGGAACATTTCCACTGGAAGATTTTCACATGGTTACCAGCAAAATATCAGAGCTTGGAACTGACGCTGATCCAACATACATTTTATAGCATGACAGGCTGAGTGGTTTGGATGGAATAAGTAGAACTGCTTGAAAAATAGAAAAAATAAATCGATACAATTTTGAAAGTTCTGAGAATTTCTTTCCACAGGTTTGAAAAGGAACAATTTTTGATTTCTTTGAATTCTTTCCTCCATTTTTCAATTTTGTAAATTTTCCATCTCTCCTTTTTTTTCCCTTCTCCCTTCCTTTTATTTTTTCCCTCCTCTCCTTTCCTGTTTTTTCTTTTTGCATTATGGAAATGGGGCATGGAGGCAACAAGGGGGACTAAAGAGGGGGAAAATGAGAAAACAAAAAAAGAAATCTCTCCCCCCAAACTCATACATTTAAAATTCCCATTTTGTCAAAAGTTCAGAAAATTACAAAACAACAACCACACATTTTCTCAAAAATTGGCAATGCAAATAAAAAAGGCCATTTTACTATTTTAAATAATAATTCAAAAATTTCCATCTCGACATAAGGACCAGCCTGAACCTTTATCCAAAATCTGGACCTCTTTGCAGTCCTTCTCCCAACATGGAGATTTCATGCCAGCAAGGCTTATCATCCACCAAGAACCTAGAGAAGTATGACCAGACTTAAGTGGGAGAGGAGAACACACACCATTACAGATATCAGCTGATTCTTTTAATCTATTTCATAGCACCTACATTCTGGGCTGTATAAGAAATACCTGGATAAGTAGATACCCAGGAGTTACCGACAGTGGCATCTGATTCTTCAGTCTTCCCCTTCTTAAAAGTTACCAGCTATGGTATTCTCTAGTAATGATACACATTAAAATAGTGTCATTGCTGTGTTTGGGTCACAGCAGAATACTGTAGAGTTTATTTAGAAGGGTCAGTTCCCCCTGCTGTGGATTTGATATCTTATCTGCGTGTCAGGTTTTGTGGTCTAATAGTTTAATGTGCTAGGCACTCCCTCTCCTGTCAAGTGCTCACACTGTACTAACAACCGCAGCTTGGTTCCAGACTAGATGTTCCATTTCTATCCCTTACATTTTCCAATGAAGCCACAGTATGTAAGATTCTAGTGGAGAGGGAGCAGTTGGTTTTTGTGGCACAGGTCTTGGGGAGCCAACACACTGGACAATGCTTGAACCTAAGAACCTAAGATTACCAGCCCGCATGTGCAGACTCAAAAGCAACTAAGATAAGGAGCCATAGTGCTGATGCGGTGTCTCAGGTTACTAGGAGAACCTTCAGTCAAAGCCCTGAGATACTCTAGTGGGGCACTTGGCTATAAACCATACTGACCATGTCTGAACTGCTACAGTGTTTTTCCCAAGTCTCTCACCAGCATTACTCTCAAGTCTTCTCTCCAACATGCTCTGGGCTCAGTATAAAACCTTGGATGAATTCTCTGGGGCATTCTATTCTTTGTTTCTTTTTTTAAAGTCCTGTCCATGAATTTGGAGAGGACTCCTGGGGATTTACATTTAGTATTTATCCAAATCAAGCCACGACTCTGAACTGTTCACCACTCATGATGGGGCTTTAGACTTCTGGAAACCAAAGCAGCACTCAACCCTCACTGATCCAGTAAGTGCTCAATTATAATGTCCTCTTGGTTTTCTGTCCATTTCATGTCAGAAGAGAAGTGGCAGAGATGAGGAACACATTGCTAAGGTCCATTAGCCCAAGACATGCTGCATTATAGACATTGTAACTTATAATGATGTCAGCTGGACTACAAAATGTAGATCACGTGCTGCAGAGAGAAAAGTGGCAAACTGTTCTTCGAAGGGGAGGATGTTCTATTGATTAAAGCACAGGTGGGGCCATCCCACATGAGGATAATAATACATTACTACCTCCCAGGGGGGATTTTGGTCTATGCAGGTCCTTATACCAACCTCCTCACCACAGTATCTTAGCACCTTCCAATAGTGCATGTGAGTAGGGATGTGAAACTTAATTCATTAGTGTTTAGAAAGTATTTTGAGTTCCTTGGGAGGAAGGACCTGGAAAAGGGCAAAGTGCTTTTACAAATATTAGCTGATAAATGTGGAGGCAGGTAGTGTACTACCAACAGTCACCTTTTAGTCACTCTCTAGCCTACAGGGCTGTTAGATATGTCACAGCTCATTCATTTCTACACTTCTCACCCATCCCGGGAAATTATCACTAGACCTTGTAATTCAAGTTCGGGGTGAAAGTGGCCTCCTCCTCCCTTCAAATCTCTCCAAAATTCACTTCTTTTCACCCCTCCATTGCTGATTCTGCCCTGCCACTATCAATACTTGCTGTCATGGCTGACCTCCAACAGCCTGCATTTCAGCTCTTAAAATGGGACTGTAAGCGGCTTGGAGCAGGGGCACTGTACTCCCAGAGTTTGTAAATCATTACCTTCATCTATGACTCAGTGAAACAAAACCAAATAAAGCAAGGCCAAAGAGCCTGGGATGTGCCTCACACTGGAGTCAATGTCACTCTTGGGGTGGTCAGTGATGGGGCATTCTAGAGTGATTCAAGTGCCCCGATCTCTCCCTCTGCTTGCTGCCGCTACATTATTTCTGCCCTTCCGCACAGGCAGAACAGTTGTCAGCATAAAGCCGTTTGACTCTGGGTTTTGCACTGTGAGAGGGTGCAGGGGACCTACCTCACTGCCAGCAGGTGGCAAATTAACTGCCTCTCTCATTCCAAATGCTGGAGTTAGGAAGGACTGTTTTGTTTTTCCATTATTGACTCATTCCAAATGTCTGATTAGGCCTGCTCAGGTGTTCACAGTTAACCTAGGGAACTCTATGAGCACAGCTTTCTACTACTCATGGGGTTGGGAAAGTATTTGAATGATGTAGTGGTTAAGGCAATACTTATAGGGGTGGATCATAGTCTAAACTGTGTAGCAAGAGACTTGGTCCAGTCACTTGACATAATTCAGAGTACAAAAGAGACCTCTGTTGCAAGACAGTGGTCAGAGCTCACTTTCCTGGCTATAGTCACAAACGGAATTCTTCCTTTTATTAAATTTTATGTGAAAAATAGAGACAGGCCACAGCTCAAACCCTGGATCAGAATGTCCTAAACCTTGAAGACACTGAGATCTGGAGCTAAGCTAGATAGTTAGCTTCTGTCTCTAATAGAAAAAACAACAACAAAACAATAAAAGTTTGTTATTTATAACAAAAACAAACAACTATCAATCTGAAAATATTTTTAAAATTCCAATTTATATTTCACTGTTTCTGCTGTTGGTTTATTTTGTCTGCTTCACTCTGTTTTGACTGTGAAACTCAACTGGTTAGGTTAACTTTGTTTCCTGTCAGTTTTCTCCCCTACTTTACATGCACTCACCCTGTGCTGTTGTGTTTGAGTACCAACACCACTGGAAGTTTGAATCCCAACCTGTTTTCACTGAAATTAAAAACAAAAATAACAACCAAAAAAATCATGGAAAAAATTCTTTTCTAAAACCCTTTTTAAAACAAAGCCTCGACGCTGAGCCTAAGCTAAGATGATGGTGTCTTTTTCAATTTGACTACAAGTCTAAACAAAACTGGATAAAATATACTCATTAAATTAAAGGAGTGGAACGGGTAACTTGTTGGACCTGGAAAATCCCACTGAAAATAATATGTGATTGACTTATCTCAGAACAAGAGAGAACTTGAACTGTCCCCCAAGAGCATCGGGTGTGAAGAGAGGCAGACAAGGAGTTTCCTGCAGAAACTTTTGGAAAATACAATGTTGGCTGATCCCTTTAGTGGTTATTGCTGTAAGAAGATGCAGAAGGCTCACTCCAAAAGCAGATTTTTAAAGAGAGCATAACCCCCCTACACAGACTCCCCACACTTGTCTAGAACCCAGTTTCATTTCAGAAAGGTATTTGTGTGCACAACTTGATTTAGTGCTGCAGCTTGAAGAAATCTTCAACATTATAGGGAAGACACAAAAATCGAGGGCTGTTCTAACAAACATACCTGTGGCTGTTGATAAATAACAGATCACCATCTCCAGCTGTTTGCAAGCCCTGTCTGAAAACGAGATATTTTCTCACATCTCTCAAAGGTTATAGATTTACAGTCATTTAGATTGCAGACTCCTTGGATCAGGGACTGTCATTTATTGTGTTTGTACAACACCTAGCCAATCAGGCAGTGGCTTTCAGGCGCTACCTCAATACAAACATCAAATAATAACAATAAATCTCCTTCATTTTGAAGGACGGACGCCATGGTAGTCCTAGTATTATTTTTGCTCTGCACAAATGTGGTGTCCCTTCACTTTCATGATTGAAAATTATTTATGTGCGAAAAGAATAATAATGAAACTGAGGTTTTAGAAAAAGTTATTGGCACTAAAGGAAAGAGTCCCCCAGCATTTTAAAGTTTCCTGCCTGACCAATTTTGCTGTGTATGCTTTGTTTTGGGTCTTTTTCACATAGTGCATCCCACATTTGAGCCTTGTAGAGGTCCAGGTTGAGAGATGTGTACTTCCCTTTTGTTCGACCCTCACGGAATTCAGCTCAAGACCTGAGAAATTAAATTGCCTCATTCCAAATTCACCAATCCCCTTTAAAAACCCGAGAGGGACTAAGTTTGTGGCTGCGTGTTTGTATCTGAGAGGTTGAGTTTTTCTTGCTGGGCTTTAAAAGTTAGCCAGTACTGCCCATGTATAAAAATGTGGTTTCCTGCCCTCCACCCCCACCCCTCTTCTTAAAATGATTTAAACCAAAAGAAGGCCATCTCCCTCCCACCACATAAACTACAAAAAAATACAGAAAAGTGTGAGGCCGATTTTGCTGTGTCACAAGCTGATCTTTCGCAGATGCTGAAAAGCTAGGAAGTGCAATTATGGGAAAATTGCACTAAGGCAAACAAGTACATGCCAAGTTCTGCCATTCTCCATTACCCACCTGAGCCCCTTGATTGTGGCAGACAACGCAACATCTGTATGTGCTTTGTCAGGAAAAAAAATTCCCAAGAACAGCAATTGAATGGGAAGAAGGGAGGAGAGAAGGGGGAGGCATCATGAAGCTCCCAGCAGGAGTGTGCACTAAAGAGCTGCTGCAAAGTCATTGCAGTGCCCAGGAGATATTCCAGTTCAACAGCAGTGGCCTGCTCAGGCTTTACCAAAGGTCCCCTTGTGCAGTGATAGGGTAACCTCAGCACATTGACTTGCAAGGTTCAGTTCAGTTCAAAGTTGAAGTTGCTTCTCCAAATCTTCTGTGAACTTAAGCTTCTTGAATCTGCAACATTGGGCTGGAGTTCTCAGGAGAGCAGGCCTTGCAGCAATTGGAAGATGTCAGATACTTCCAGCTCCCAGTTGGGGCAGAAATAATCCAGGAATGTCTTTTGTCAGGGTACTCTGGCACAGATCTGTTTCCTATCCCAGTTAGATCCTGCAAGTCCTGAGGTACACGGAAAGGACAAATAATGGAGGAGGGCGAAGGAAGCAGAAGAGCTACCCACACCCATTTGAGCCTCAGAGGGGACCCAATTTTGTTTTAGTTTGAATCATGGGTAAAGGTACTTTGCCTATTCTGACTTATTAGCTCCATATTTCCCTGGTTTTATAGCCTTGAGTGAAAAAGAAGGCTGGCCTAGTGGTTAGGGTATGATCCTGGGACTTGGAAGACCCAGTTTAAATTCCTTGCTCTGCCACAGATTTCCTGTGTGACCAAGTCACTTGGCCTCTCTGTGCCTCAGTTCCTCATATGTAGAATGGGGATAATAGCATTTCCCTACCTCACAGCAGTGATGTGATGTGATGATGTGACATTAAAGACCGTTAGGTGCTCAGAGACTATGGTAATGGGGTCCGAATAAGTACATTAGATAGAGAGAGAAATTGACTAGCTCCCATGGGTGTGTCTGTTCTGTAATGCTGCACAGAGGATGTTGTGCTCTCAGCTGAGTAATGGGGTTGAAGGAAGAGCAACACTTTTCACACAGCTGTGCTGATTAGAGGAGGTTGATGTCTGGAGAATGATTTCATGAACATTTATTGACTGTCTGAAGTTGTTTCCATTTCCCAGGATTCAAAATGGAGCCATTCCCCATTTTTTTGAAACATTGGGCACAATGGTTTTTTTTTGTTTGCCACTATCACAATGGAAATCTCGTGTTTATAGAAAACTGTGTTTTCTTGCAGAAAACAGGGGGGGTTGGTAAATTATTTTTTTTAAATAATGGTTTCAATAAAACCGAAGAAAAATATTGATAAAATGTTGGAAGAAATGTCACAAACAGGAAAATGTCAAGATTGTCAACAATGTTTCATGACAAGATTTATTTTTGAAAAAGGTCATTTGTCACTGAAAAAAACTTTTGGCGAGAAAAATTCTGAGCAGCTGTAGTGCTGTGGAGGTTCCCTGGTTCTTCCTCAACTCCAGTGTACCCCTTTAGATTGCCCTCCAGTCCTGTAACTCCGTTGTTTGGTGTCCCTTCCTCCCCAGGCACGTGCAATGCACTGTAACCTGATGGGGTCTAGCCAAATGGAAATCAGGCTGAGATCCTGCATGTGCACACTGTCTTCATGAGCAGATGCTGCAGGTGCCTCTTTGCCCAGGATAACATATGCACTTAGCTTGGTATGGAAATCTCCCAACCTGACTTGAGCTCATCTTCACGGACACAGGCTGAAGTCTGACCAGCAACTTGTCCCTTTAAATTAATGTGATTCAAGTGGCTTGTGTGTGCCTTTATTTTAGAGATACAAGGCTCCCTCTACTGGTGCATGTGTGAAGAAAAAATGATCCACTGGATGATGCTCATCATGTGGCGTTGGCTCAGCATGACCCTGGCCTAAGGGCAGAATGGGCTTGGTGATGGGCTCTGGCTCAAGGCGGCATAGTGGGGCTTGAAGCCATCATGGGACTATGGTATTCTCTGCTGCCTAGATTTAGCTGAGCTGATCCTGCCCTTGCCTGGAAAAACCGTAGAGATAGGATCCTGTTTCCAGCCCTAGCACTGATTAATGTCTATTAATTTCTACTAAATGATTGTGTTTTCTTGCACTTTTGAGGCATTTGACAACGTCTGTCAATGCACGTCCTGATTCCCTGCAGGTAGCCCTAGTGCCTAGCAGTAGATGGGTGCAAACTAAAGAACATACCAAGAAATATACCAGAGTCCCACACTCCACAAATAGCTCTTTGCTCATCATTTGCCCTGTGACTGGGCTCCATGAATGTCTAAGCAAGTGCCAAGTAAACATTCACGAGAAGGATTTTTCCTACTGCCTGCAAAGCGTTTGGGAGAAATAATAGCAGGAGGCTGAGGCGGCCCCCTCCCCTTTCCTGTGCCAAACCACTGGAGAATTATTTGTCTGGGATCCACCTTAAAAGAGCCGCTGATGCTTCATGGAAAACATTCTGTTTAGGGATAGTTCTGCGGATTGCTTAGATAGTTTCTGGATTGCTCTTCCCACTTCCCCCAGTTTTTATTATGAGACACACTGGCATGAAAACGGAATTTTCATCCCTTGAAAAGATCACCTGCTGCTGCTTATTCCTCATCTGATACCTGGGATTAGAATTGTTTGAAACCTCCACAATGAAACCCAAAGCCACGCCAAACTCACATCCATTCTGGGGCTCTTTGCAGACTTCAGCTCGATTGAGCTGTCTATCTTAGGGTTTTATACTGCCACCAGTCACTATAGTATCTGAACTACCACATCAAATCAGTAGCAGTAACAAAGTCCCTAGTGTTCTACGTGGAACCTCTAGCACTTCCCTCTTTTCTTGGATGAACTTTATATTTAATCTGTTTGAGGGGAATCAGGCAAATTTTGGGTGAATCTGGCCCAAGTTTGAGTGAACTTGGACTGAGTTAGGGCTGAGTTTTGGGTGACCCAGTTCCTTCTCCATTTACTGGGGAGGGATTTATGGGCTTGGGTGGAAACAAGATCTGGGAGAATATCTTAAAAAAAATAATCTG
Organism: Chelydra serpentina; assembly: GCA_037349315.1. NCBI lineage: Eukaryota > Metazoa > Chordata > Testudines > Chelydridae > Chelydra > Chelydra serpentina. Next base: position 66,993,940 of record JBAIAC010000007.1, on the reverse strand, counting down.
AAAACATCTGCTGGGAAACAAAATGGAATTCTCTTTGGCTTTGTCTGTGCTCTTTTAGTGCTGGCTTTTCATGATATTCTAGGAGATTAGTTTGCTTGCAAGCATGTTTGCCTAAGGAACAGATTTTAGAGACTACTTGAAGAAAGCGAGTTTTGAATTCATGAGCAAAAGAATTCACCCTGGAAACATCCTGGTTAGAGTCACATTCCTCCAATTGGGAAAAAGAGAAACAGCACAATGTGATCAATGCATCCAATCACAATTAAATCATGCAGGTCAGATTTCAGATATCAAATACCTGCTCACAAATGAGCGAGAGACAGGAAATGTTCAATGAAAGCATGCAGTGGATCATTTCAAATAGTGAATAAAGTCAGGACAATCAGGAGCTTCTCAAAGACAAGTCACCCTCAAAAAGAGGTGGCACTTGTCAAATTATTTGCTCTGTTCTGGTGGAAACTCAGGAAGAATTGACAGTTCAATTTTTTATCTTCATTTATTCTTTGAATGACCATAGCACCTAGGAACCCCAGCCATGCACCAGGGCCCCATGGTGGGTAGGCATTGTACAAACAGAACAAAAAGATGATCCCAGCCCCATCCCTGCTTATAAAATTGTGTTTCACATTGAAATTTGGGACTCGTTCTTTTTCAAGGCAAAACCTGGAGGGAGGGATTGAAAATTCAACATGCAGAAAAACCATAAAAAGGTGCCCATGCGCTTTGCAAACTGAGACCAGTAGTGTAGCCATGGGGGGAGCAGGGGGAGCGGTCGCTCCCCCTGTGAGGAGAAGCGGCGCTAAGGCACCGCCTGAGCCCGGCTGCAGGAGCCGGGCTCGGGGGGTGCTTTTAAGGGCCAGCGGCTCCCCGCAGCGGCAGGAGCTGCCGGCCTTTTAAAGCGCCCTCCCCAGCCCTGCTGCCAGAGCTGAGCTGAGCTGGGCTGGGAGGGGGGCACTTTAAAAGGCCGGCAGCTCCTGCCGCTGCAGGGAGCCGCTGGCTCTTTAAAGCACCCCCCCTCCCAGCCCTGCTGCCGGAGCCGGGCTCGGGCGGGGATTTAAAAGGCCCGGGCCCTTTAAAGCGCTGCTGGGTGAGTACAGGGGGAGTGGGGAGGTGCCTTTTTATAGCGCCGCCGCTCCCCCTGTGCTCTAAACCTGGCTACGCCACTGACTGAGACTGCTTGCCCACTCAGTTCCTTCTGTGGCATTCCAGGCTGCTCTCTGTGAGGAGGGCTGAAATGTCACTAATGGAGGAGTTAGAGACTGAGGCAGATGAAATCAGTAGCTGGGTCAGAGGTGCTCCCAAGAAACACAAGTCTTGCAGCCTTACAAACCCCTCCTAGTAGTGCAAAGAGCAGGACATATCTGGCCTATGGGCAGAATAATTTCTGAGTGCAGCATGTTTCAGGAGGCTTCACTGCTCTTTCAAAGGATGCACCATGGTGGGTGAGTGTGTGGTGGTGGTGGTTGGGGGGATTCTCTAGATCAGTGGCGCTCAACCTTTCCAGACTACTGTGCCCCTTTCAGGAGGCTGATTTGTCTTGCATACCCACAAGTTTCACCTCACTTAAAAACTACTTGCTTACAAAATCAGACATAAAAATACAAAAAGTCTCACAGCACACTAGTACTGAAAAATTGCTTACTTTCTCATTTTTACCATATAATTATAAAATAAATCAATTGGAATATAAATATTGTACTTACATTTCAGTGTATCGTATATAAAACAATATAAAGAAGTAATTGTCTGTATGAAATTATAGTTTGTACTGACTTCGCTAGTGCTTTTTACTTAGCCTGTTGTAAAACTAGGGAAATAGCTAGATGAGTTGATGTACCCCCTGGAAGACCTCTGTGGTTTTCAACCTGTGGTCCACAAACCCCTGAGGGTTCACAGACTATGTCTAAGATTTCCAAAGGGGTCCGTACTTCCATTCAAATTTTTTTAGGGGTCTGCAAATGAAAGAAAGTTTAAAACCACAGCTCTAGATTAATTCTTAGAAGCTGTTGTTTGAAGCTAGGAATGATCTCCAACAGCAGAGTTTGGCTGTAGATTTGGTTTTGGATGCAGACTTCCTGCAAGTTCAGTGCCATTTAGGTCTGGAGTCCTGTTTGGCCCCACTACTACTGGAAATATTAACTGATACAGGTCCCCTCTTCTAGCCAGCTTCAGGTCTTGATCACTAGAGTTCCCATCTGGTAAAACCATGCATACTGGTCTGAATTGCACAGAACAGACTCCCTATCTGCACACACACTTACCCTTGAGTGGAAGGAGATGGGTATGAGGAGGTTGGAATAAAATAGAAGCAGACAGAGCTAGGGAAAAGGCCTGAGTGAGAGAAGAGAAGGGGGGAAAAGGGAGAGGGAGAAAGGGAAGGTGAATAGAAAGTGGAAAAGAGAGAGCCATCCAAACTCATGTGTTTTCCTTCCTTTGTTCCTGCACTTTTCCCTGTATCAGCTTCCCTTATGTGAAAAGAGGCAGCTGTCCTTTTCCCTGTTTGTCAGACCAGGTTACAGAATCTTCCAAGTCTGAGCCTAACCCATCAAAGTCTTGGCCCTTGGCAGAGGAAACTAACCATGGCTTTCCTACAAGGCCTGGTGCTCTCCAACTGGATTGGAAGTGACATTGAATCTTTAGCAAAGAGGCTAGGAAACAAACAGCACATTGAGCACAGAGCTTGGTTGCTCCCCCCTCCTGCTTGTGCAAACTGTCATCATGGATGCCCCCGGGGTGAGTGCAGACAGAAGACATCTGTACTTGGTAATTTCAGACTATGTTCTTATACAGCCCACCATTTATCATAAAAGCAGTTACATTACTCATGATCACACTCAATATCCGTTTTGGGGGTCCAATCTTCAGGGGGAGGCTCATGGTCTCCCAAACCACAGGGAGATCTTATACACAGGTTATATGTGCTGCAGAAATCCACCTTGCTTTATCTCAATTTACATAGATCCTAGCAGGGGGAGGTGGAGGGCAGGGGAAGAGGCTGCATTTCCTGCCTTCATTTTAAGCCAGAACTTGAATCTCTTTTGTGGTTCACGGATTCTCTTTTAGGGGGGAATCTGTTAATGGGAAATGCCAGATAGGCCAGATTTTCTGGTCTCTTACTAGTGCCGGGGTTCTAATAACAACTTCAATTTCTCTGGTGCCTTTCATCACAGAGTGCTTTACAGACTCTAGGGTTGCCACAGAAAGGCAACTGCCTCTGGGGTGGGATGTGGCACTGCAAATCTTTATAAAGGTGGAAGCAAATATTATTACATTCAGTCAGAAACACAGAGGCATTTAGGGGGGAAGAATGGACTTACCTGAGTTGGGTAAACCCAACTCTTATGAAAAGTGTCACAAAGCTTTAATAACAGTAAGTGGCCTGGGTCACCTCTATAAGATGGCACCTCAAACAGCAACGGCGCCCTAGCATATCGCTGGGGGACCGGTTCTGTGACAACTCAGAGGGAAGAATGCCATCTACTGAATCCTGGCACCACTCCCTGCATCACATAGGTCTTGGTTGAAGGTTTTCTAGCTGTATGCTGACCAGGCCCAAGATCTTTCACTGAGGAGAGCTGAAAAGGTCAGAGTTTGAGGTGGAATGGCTGCAGACAAAATGACTTGTATGTGTATGGTGTGTACCCTGCACTGTACCAGCCAGGCCTCCCTCATTCATTCTTGGTAAGCTAGTTTCTCAGCTCTTTATTGCAACCCCAATTATGCTGTAGGGCAAAGGGTTCAAGATTCTCAGTTTATCCTGCGGTTGAGAGACTGCAGCAGTTAACTTAACAGAGAGGGGGAAAGCAACCTTCCGTCAGTAATTGGGTCCTTTGGTCCAGCGCACCAATGAAGATTCCTGGGGTACAATCTCCTTATCAGCTGCACATTTGCTGAGCTGTTTCCCTGCAGAGCAGCTTGTGCATTGCATGGAGCTATCTTGAGGAATCCCCTGCCCCGTAGACTACCTACAGCTTTCCAATGAGAGATATACACATTGGTAACTAAGCTGAATTGGGGAAAGGGGAGGGGAGAGAGGAGGGTAGTGGGCTAATCACAGAAAATTGTCTGGTTTTTAATGCTCCATTTATTCATTCCAAAAGAATGCAGGATAAGGCTCTGATCTGCTGTAGGCAATGCAGGACAACATTTTGGCATTTAATAGCTGTCTGAAAACAGGATTCCCGCTGCGATAGGTGCAGGCAGCAATATACATGCACAAAAGCAAAGAAACGCTTCATCTTTCTTTGTCACGCTTGGCTATTGGGAAGCATGGCACCGGGCACGCGGTAGTACAAAAATATGGGTCTGATTCTTAGTTAAACTGAGGCCACTCTGGCAGTTTCAAGAGGCCTCAAAGTGGGTGTTAATTTCATTTAGCACTACTTTAAGGCCCTCTTCATTGCCCAAGCAGAGTAATGCAGCTGTAGTGTAAACGAGAATCAGGCCTTGTGTGTCTTATATGCCCTAATCATATAATCAGAGACCCCCACATGGACCCAATTGCAGGAGTGAGACCTTCACCTTTAGGATGCACTAGTATAAACACGTAGGCCCTGACCAGCTGTGACTGTTACAGCTCCCGTGGCACTTTCCATAAGAGCAGGGGGTTCCGTCTTTTCGTCCTAGCTACATTCCAACTGCCACAGTTACGTCTGGTCTCTCTAAACACCCCGTCTGATGTTCTGAGTTTCTTCTCTTCCACTCCTGAGACTGTTGCATAGTACTGCTGTCCCCTTCTGCAGCAAATGGAAGCTGCGTTCTGTCACAGAAGTGGCTGCCGTGCAGAGGTTGATGAAGTGACCCTTGAATACAGTTGTTGTTATTATTAATGATTTTGATTTATATGGAAAGATAATAATAACTTAGTACGGTAAGGTACTTTGGGACAAAAGATATCCTTGAACTCTGATATTTATTTATTTATCAGTAATAGATATTGGGGCTTATTGCCAAGGAATTTGGATGCCATACATCTTTCAAACCAGTCAGTTACAAAGCAGCAAAATACACTCCCTTTATTGTTGTGGTTTTCTTCTTCATTAATCTACCTATATTGGGCAACATCCTAAATTCTTTGCTCAAATTTCCCTCTAACTAAACAAATCACACATGGATATTAGTGAGACTTTGCCTAAGGACTATGTGAAAACTGAGTAAAGACTTGATGATTCAGCTGATTATTATCTCTAATAATAACACACATCCTGAATGCATGTGTTCACCCTAAGATATTTTAGAGACAGCATTCACAAGGAAAGCTGAAGTGCAGCCACTTCTAGAGTGGAATACAGGAATTATTCAGTGCCATCAGCATTGCACAACAGTTTATGAGAAGCAAGGACTCCAGCTGAAACACTCCCATGTAAAATTAGAGTTAGAACACAGGGGTTAACACCCCTTCTCTTGAAAGAAGTACAATGGGATCTTTAATTAATACAATGAGATCAGAACCTCAAAAGACAGAACCAGACCACATGTTCCATACAGTCATTGCCTTGTCCTTCAAGTTCACTATCCAGTGGAGTTATGCTCAAATTCTGCAAGGTGCTGAGCACTTTAGCCCTGATCCAAGCAAAGCATTTAAGCTCATGCTTATCTTTAAGCATGTGAGTAAACTTATTGAAGTCAATAGAACTATGCATGTGTTTAAGTGCTATGCTGGATCAGGCGCAGGGGCCAGTGTGCAAGTCAGCACCTTACAGTATCGAGGTTTGTGTCTCAGCTTTAGTGGAGTTTGCTGATCTGATTTACTAAATGTAAAAAGCGGATCTATGTTATTAAAAATGTGATACTCTGAAGACTGATCCTATACTCAAAGGAAAATAATAGGGGAAATGTACTCACCGTTTATTGCGTGTAGATTAGAAATTGCACAGGCAGGCCTATGTTTCACAAGAGACATCAAGGAATACAAACGTTCTCTGACCCTCAAGGAATTTTAATTTGACTGTTCATAATTGCAGGGGGCTAAACATTTTCATAGTGTGGACCAAAATCTTAACAGCTCCTGTCGGCACCTCCCCTTCAATTCCTGACTGTGTGGGCCACCTTACCTCCTCTTCAGAAGTGCATGGATTCCCTCCCTCCCACTGATACTCATCTAACATCCTTGTGGCAACTACAGCCATTGCTCGCATGGAAAAGTAACATTAGGAAAGTATTTACTGTATTTTTAGATGTTTTTAATGCAATTTAGCAGCTGGAAACAGGGAGGAGAGCCAGCACCATGTGACCAACCAGCTCTCCATGGACCACCGGTAAGTGCTTCACAGGCCACCATTTAAGAACCGCTGGCATAAATAATTTCAGAACCAGTCCTTGCTATTAGGACATGTAAAAGTCACCTAAAAGTATCCTGAGCAAAGGAAGTTTCACTACTAGTGTCAGAATCAAACAGGGAGGAGAAAAGTCACCTACTGCTAACCATGGGAATTTCAGGTACGGTGTACTTCCCATCTATCCACCTACCCACGTCTATCCAAAAAGAAAATAAGTCCTAGATATTAGCGAAAATTCCCTTTTTAAAACCTGCATGTTTTTGGTGTATTTTTTTTAAGTAACTTGGGGTTTAATCCTCACATAATAAGGGATTCTCATGCTATATTTAATATAGTTTCCAAGTCCTCATTTTTCCTTCTCTTTAACATCACATTATCTTAAGTTCAAAGTTTCAGCAAGATCCTGCAGAGAATTTAATCTCTTTTCCTGATAATCTTACTGATGATCAGCATTAACTTCTACAGGTTTCCATCTTTATTGAATGAGACTCAGGGAGCATCCAACATACTGAACAGTAGAGATGGGCCTGATTTTGAACCCCAGACCCGAGCATCTCCAGAACTTTGGGGGAACTTTGGATCTGAACTTCCTGATTCAGCCCTGTCTCCCTGATGTGCTGGCTCAGAACACCGGATTCAAACACCCCCAAACGATGTGGAAGTTCAGCTTTGAATCTGATTCTGGATCAGAACATGTGTGACTTGGGCTCATCTTTGCTTCAAATGGTAACTTCCATTTGTTGCCTTGCCCCATAAGAAATAGACAATTGTGATGGGGGGTGTCCACCCCACACCAGGCCTGAAGGGGTTATGGTGGCCAGGTGGGCCACTTAACTGCCTAGACTGCACCTAGAAGAGGAGCCAGGGTATACGGACTAATTAGAGATGAGGCTCAGCTGGGCAGGAACAGAAAGGGCCTGTATAAAACCCAGTAGCAGAGCATAGAAGGTGCTGCAAAGAGAGAGAGGCAAGAGACACTGTCAGGGTGAGAGAAAGCAATGTAGGAAGTAGTCCAAGGATACAGCAGTAAGGTTTAGGACTGTGCAGACTTTGACTGCTTGTTGTAGGGTCCCTGGGCTGGAACTCAGTGTTGAGAATGGGCCTGGGTTCTCCTACCAGCTACTAGTAAATGCTAGTGAGAGGGAATACTGCTTGGGACAGTGGGTCTTAAGAGACTTTGAGAACACAACTCTCCCTCACCACATGGAAGGAGAAAACTACAGTGACCTGGCTGGAGGGCCATAAAATGGGAGCAGCTGAGTCCCAAGAGAAACACACAGTGAGAGTGATGGAACATTACCACAGGATGGGGCATCAGCTGGGCAGAGCTAATCCCCAGATCTGGCCAGAAGGAGGTGCTCCAGCAGGGAGTAGAGCACCCCCATGACAACAGTGGAGACTCTTCTTCCATCACTGATTCTGCAGAACCTGTTATGTCTCTGGGATCTAGTATGGCATCACAGGCTCCACTTGCTCCCACTAGAAAGTCAGTCCGAGGAGCCTGGGGAGTCTGCTCTTTCCAGGTAATATAGAGAAATTAGCACATCCAGCCAGAAGCAAGAGAAGCCAAAGCAACAGTAGATAGAACTTCAAAGGGGAGATTTAACTCAACTATATTCATTACCTACTTAAATCTGAGTCACATTTGGATCTGTGTTTGAATTCTGAACTCACCACAAAGTTTGGGGGTGTTTGTGTCAAGGATTTGTTTTCTTTCATTATAGAGATAGAGACCATGCATAAAACTTGGCTTTGGATTCCAAGCCTTTGCCAGAGTTTAGTTCTGATGGCTTGATTCAGGCCCATTTCTACATAATATAAACCTCCTGCTGAGGCAGCCCAGTATTTCTCAGAGGCTGTGCCATCTTGCTTTGTTTCCGTGTGTTCCCTGAGGCATTTGGATTATAGAGGGAAACCTACAAGAGTGTAGGAAGGAAACATTCCCGGTTGTATTATCCCTTGGCATTCCCTTGAATTTATCAATGGCATCTCAGCCACAGAGCTTTTCTGATCATCACTAATGGCACGGGCAGGAGAGCTGCTGTTTACTTCCCAAGAACTTGGGAACCAGCATGGACATGGTCATTCCAAGATACATTGTCCTAACCCCATGGGACTGTTTTACTGGCAAGCTGGCCAGGGGGAGAATGCATAATTACACAGGTGTCAGTGCTAATCAAGTTTTTTCAAGGCCAATATGAGTGTTCATTACCAGCTGACAGGTATATACAGTCCCACTTCTGGGACCCCTGGCTCCCTGCAAGTCATCAAACTGTCTTCCGTCAGAAACGGACCAGAGAAGTTTTGCCAGAGGCCTCCAGGGTCTGTTGCATCATATTCTGAACATTTAAACCATTTTTATTGCTCTTTATAAAGAAACCACAGTGGAGAAAGGCCAGAATGCTCAGGCCTCATGAGCTTCCTTGCCCTTGTGATTATTTGCCCATGTTACCCCCTATTGCTCCAAGACATGGTAATACACACGTCAGCTAATCTTTCAAAGCTAGAATCATTTATTTCCATTTGGAAAGCAATAGAAGCAAATGCAAAATGACACATTGACTCCCGGCATTTTGGTTTGGGCCCACCTGTAATTTATCTAGTGGGAACTGCAGAGGGAATGTCTTTGTTCGTTTGCTTTATTTAAACATGCCCATCACAGCCTCTTGGTATATGTGCAGTAAAAGTAAATGAAGGAAAAAATGAAATTAGAAAAGAACAAACTGACGGCAGACAACTTGAGAGAGATGGAGCTTCAGCCCACTACCAGCAGAATGCAGCAGACTCTGTCCCCACCATCCTCAGGTCAGAGCCTGACTATATCCATTGTCCTTGCAGCATGCCCTAATGGGCCACAAGCTGAGGCGTTGTCAGGGGAAGTGAATATAATTAATGCTATGTGACCAGAACCGGAGAGCGTGAATACAGGGCAGAGTGAGAACACTGGAGGAAGACCAAAACTGCTGTTTGAGTTTTGTATCTGCACATATAGAAAGGGATATTTTCAAGTAATTTAGACCCAAATTTTAGGGGTTATTAGATACTTTGACACAGAATTTTATAAAACCTACTTTAAATCCACATTTTGCACATTTTTTTTAATTCAGTGAAAATAGTAAATCAGATTGATGTTTTTTACATTTTAAATCTCTCCCCTATTAACATTATAGGTAAGGGTTTTATATATCTACATCAATATTTGTTTGTTATATTGACAGTGTCCCTTTTAATATTGCTTTTAAACTGAATCAGTTCCATTTATCCTAAACTGGCAACAGATTTATCCCGGTCACATTTTGAAAGCAAGGAAAAACACAATAGTATTTTTTCTGCCTATTTGTAGTGGGTGTAGAGAAACAAAGCATATCATGTGATTAGTATCAGAGCATTCAGTAAAGAGGATTCCTGAGGGTTCTTGTGTATCTTGTCCATGTCCATCATTCTAATCACTGCATTAGAGAAATTTGTGCCAGTGATTTAATTTGGACGAAACTCTGTCCCGACGCTTCTCTGAACTATTGGAAGCTTTTGGTTCTGTCAGTTGGGCTGGAACTCTCCTAGGAATGGTCTCTCTTGAGAGACCCAGCATCTCTTGCTTCCAGGTGGGCCAGCAATGCCATGAGAGGAGACCTTCCCATGAGACCTTGGTAATTCTTCTAACCCAAGATGCAGAGTTCAGAGCCATATCCAGATGTGAATACCCCCAAAGTTCAGGGGTATTTGGATCCCTGGGGGAATGAGTTTGTTCAGGGTCTGAGCCCATCTCTACATCTGGCTGCCATCAGGGACCCTGTGTTAGGGATGGGTGCAGGTCGGGTAAGAGGGTGCAGCAGGGGCCTGGTGGTGGGGTTAGGTGGAGGGGGTTGAGTGAGTTGGTATAGAGGCCCGACTGATAGCAGGGCTGGGTGCAAGGAGGCTGGGGAATGAGGGGGCCAGGGAGGGGCAGGTTGTAGCATAGCCTGGGGGCTGCAGGCTTCAGTGCTAGGACCCTGAATCACTTACCCTGATTTTTCACTTGTTTAACTCTGACTTCAGTGAGCTTATTCCTGATTTACAACTGTGGGAGATCAGAATTAGAGCTGGAAAATATTTTTTTTGACACAAAATGCAGATTTGGCAACATCACAATATTTCACAAATTCATGTGGGTTTCACTGAATTGTTCATTTAAAGAAAAATCTGAAAATGTTGAAACTTTGAAATTAATCTGTTTAAATGACATTTTTGTGTAGAAATATTCTTCAATTTACTTTTAAAAATCATTTAAAATGGTCAAAATTGAAACAAAATGTTTCATTTCAGGTCAAACACAATTTTTAGTTTGACCCAAAATGTTTTTTTAAAACGTTTTGAGTCAGCAAAAATGCTGAAAATGTTCATTTTGAGGTCAAGCTGCAATGATCCCCCCCCCCCCCCCGCACTCCCCTTGATTTTTTGGTATTGCTGGTAAGCCAAAACTTCCATTATTCTCACAGCTCTAATCAGAATTGGGCTCAGGAAGTGCAGATTCCAACTGTAAGCAGACCAGATCTTGTGTTGTTTCATACCCGAATAAATGACACCTTGAGACAAAAGAAACCCAAGAAAAAATAAACATCAGTTCAAATACTGAGATACTGGGGTTCCTCCAGAGTTTGCTTTCACACCTACAGCTTAGACTACCTCAGTACTCCCTTCAGTAACATGATGTTCAGTACAATGTTCACTGGGGGAAGGATCTATGGTTGAACCCTAAAGGTGTAGGAATCTCCCTAGGCTTGTAAGGCTGTTCTATGTGATTGGTGCCACTGGGAATTTTCCTTCCTTCTGATCACGTCCTGCCAAGTCAATGGAGACAGACGGGACGCTGCTTGAGTGCAGAGACCAAGCAAGCAGGGGAGAAGCTGTGGGATGTATGTGTTTGTGGTTAAGACACAGGGAGTGGGGAAAGCTGGTACATGCCAGATACAGAGTGGGTTTATTTCTGAGAACAAACAGAACAAGTGAAAAGAGCTTGGCAGCGTTATTTTCCCCAGACACAAACAATGGAAAGTAGTGGAACCCCCTGGCCATTATTAAATGGAATTAAAAATAGCATCAGACTCTGTGGTACATGGCGTTCCGCAGGCTTTCGAAATGCACAACTTCTTTCAGGGTGTGAGGTACTCAGTGGGCCCGGGCTGGGTACACAGACCCCTTCAGTGCCTAGCGGGATCTGTGAGATGGAGAGGAGAGGGGCCAGAGCCAGTTCGTTCTTGGGAGAAAAACCTTAGCACAAAAGGTATGCAACATCGGGGGGGAAACCTGTTATTAAATATGGGCCCATGAATATTGTGAAGAATGATAATAATACCACATAGCCCTTGTACCATCCTCTGCAACTTTAACACACCGAGAAATCATTAACTCTCAACATCCCAGTGGCACCCTGGGCCTCAGGGAATCTGTAATCATTTGTATGTCTCCATGATAAACCCAGCCAATTAGGCACAATGGTACTAGCTGGTTCTGCGACTCCTGATGGGTAATGTGGAGTTGGTAGCATTGAGCTCAGATCCTGCCACATCACTTCTCAGTCCCCTTCATAATACCAGCACATCATATTGGCAGCCCCTCCACTCTTCCCTCCCCCATACTTGCATAATACACAGTCCTCTCCTTGTGGTCTTGGGGATTGTACAACACACTCCCCACTGCTGTGTAACCCAGCTCCCACCGCCGCACTGCACCCACCCATATCGGTCTTCCACCACTCAGCTCCTTTTCAACTTGAAATACACCATCCAGTCTCTTCCTCCTACCTGCGCTTCCCAATCCCCGAACTCCTAGTGCCTGTCCCTAGTTTTGGCCAATTCTATAATTAATTTCTCCAGTTCACAGATTCCATGGCTAGCTCCTTTTGGAGTGCGTAGGAGCCATTAAGCCCAGCTCCCCACCCCTTTCCCACAGTGACTTCAGCACAGGCACTGGGCAGCCTAACAACACTGTCATGTGACCAAACACCAAGATACCAAAGCCGACAGACTGTCTGTCATCTGGATCTACTTTGTCCAGGAAAACCACTTAGTTTACAAATATTTGTATTTAAATTCTTCTTTGCCCATTTAATTTAAGCCTGTGCTTCAAGAAATGAAACCTTCCTGTAAAGGAAAGAAAAACACAAAGCCAAGGCTGAGAGAATGCTTGCTCTTTAATGCCATATTTTCCACAATGGAAATAGTTCCTTCCCTCCATGTTGGACAGTAATCTGCAGTCCCAAAATAAACAGGACTTCTCTTAATTTTGCTGCAGGTTATTTCCCAGCTGTTAGAACTGAGCAGGAGAATGGATCCAACCATACAGGAATTAGAGGAGGTTCAGGGTGCTTACTGACCTTTACATCCTAGGTGTTCAGTTCAGAATCAGTTTGGGAAACAAAGGGTTAAAAATCTCCTTTAGGCTATGAATGAAAACAAGCCCCACACCATAAAACTGGCACCCATGCTCTATTGCCCGTCAATGGAAGACCAGACCTAGCAAAGGAAGGAAAAAACTACTCAACATAGAGGTGCAACAGGAGACCTGCATATGGGGACACAGGGCTGCAAGACTGTCAGGGATTGTTGCAGACCTGGACTAAGGATCGTTAGAAGTGTTGTATGGGGGTTCAGGACTGGACTAGCAAGGTATGCATGGACAGAACTCTGTGGTGGGGGGGGGCGGGGAAGACTGCCCAAGGCTTGTCTATGCTATGCTTGATTTCAGACAGTTCTGTCAGTCTCCTATTTGGAGAAATGCCAAATCACCTCCAATTTTTTTTGTATCAGATTAAAATCAGGCTTTGAAGTTTAAAACAATATTTTCACCGGTAACAGGACAAATAGAGACAACTGCTCCATATTGAAAGAATATCCCTTCCTTCTATTTTGCACTGTATACTGTATGAAACCCCCACCAAAGGGTTACTGAGCAGGTCCTAGTATGTACTAGTCAATAGGAGTTGTTCTGATAGTCTAATACCTCTTCCTTCTCATTGATTGGATAAGTGTGCTGTCACTCCATATGCTATAGGTGTTGGAGTTCTTTTGGAAGCTCAAAGAAGATTTCATCTTACTTATGTAGTTGAATAATCCATCATAATAAACACGATTTCCCTAATTCCCCTCCAGACTCTTAAATATTACATGACTCCAAACACAACGCAAAGGACTAAAGTAGTATTACAAGATAGGGAGTGCTGTTTATTGGCTACACCACTCTCCCCCAAGACTCAGCGATTATGAACAGTATCCTGTTTTGAGTGTGAATACAAGGTTGGACATGTTCTCACACCTTTTTAATTCATGTACAACAGTTACAGCCATTTTGTTCTCTGAACCATTGCAGCCTATTACAAAGGACACACACTCACCCCCCATATTCTTGGAACAGTCCCCATCTTGGCTCATGGACCAGAGATTGAACTAGAAACCTCCAGAGAAAAAGCATGAGCTGCTACAGCGCAAAGGTCTAGCTGGGGGTTATAAAAGACTTCTATCCTCTGTGTATCGGGCACAGAGGGGATCGATAACACACATTTCTCAGTGGGTTACACGCGCTCATATAGAGACTTTATTTTTGTTCCTTCTTGTTGCTATTTTCTTAATATGAAATAAGTCATTTTAGCCTGAAAGTAAATGGTTGCACTTTTATGGAGAAATGTAACACTTCCTGTCCTTTGCTCTGGTTTTTGCAGGCTGGAAATGAGATCTGCTTGGTGTAATGACCATCACTGCATATGATGCCACTTTTTTTCCTAGAGTGAACCAGCCCTGAGCCTGGTATTTGCCTGGGGTCAAACCTGGTTTTTACCAAACAAGCTGACAGGGGAGTCACAGCAGGCAGAAGGAAACAATCACTATGTCCCAGAGGGATCCTAAATGCATAGAGGCTTGGGCGGGGGGGAGGAGGAGGAGGGAGAAGATCAGGTTTTGGGAATACTGCCTGGGAGAGCATTGGCAGGGGAGGGGATGTTTTCTGAATTGCAGAGACATCTGCACCATGTGGCTGACAGATCAGAGACAACAGAGCTCCAGAAAAGAGCAAAAAGTCACTATAAAGCTGCAAAATAAGGAATAAAAACAAAAATATATGAAACCAGAGAGGGGTTTCCACATGCTGGGCACATGCAACAGGAGATCTGTATATTGGGGCAGAGAGTTGTAAGAACAGGGATTGTTGCAGACCTGGACTGAGGTGCGTTAGAAGTGTTGTATAAGGGGTCAGGACTGGATTAGCAAGATATGAATGGACAGAGCTCTGTGGTGGGGGAAGACTGCCCAAGGCTTGCCTATGCTATGCTTGATTTTAGATAGTTCTGTCAGTCTCCTTTTTGGAGAAATGCCAAATCACCACGACTGCCTTCTCTGGGCATCGTGAGCCTGCTGGCGCTCTGCAGATTCTAGCTAGTCTTTGAATTCTGGAGCAGAACTGCACCTATTCAATTGTTACTGCATGTGTTAGAAAAGCAGTCCAGGTAGAATGTATCCATTTCTTCAGTGTGGGAGCAGTGTGTACCCTAAAGAATGGTATTGTGCCTTTAAGGACATGGAGCTTTGATAGTCAGCCTAGCAGAAGGTTAAGACTAAGAGCCCTGCTGGTGAGGCAGGGACAATTGGTAGCCATTGAGTGAGCTAGAATATGGGTGGGAGTTCTGGGAAACTGATTAGGCATGGCAGGCTTAATGTTTCAACCTTATGCAGGAAGTAGAAACCACAGAAAACAGGGCCTGCAGGTCAAACTATGCATATATGCAACATCCCAGAGACCCACAAATGGGCTGCATGTTTGTGAACCCCAATACAGGAGTTGGTAGCTATTACCACTTTTAATTGCCTCCTTCATTGGTTTGGGGAGACCTGCACTGGGATGCATTGTTATGCTAGACTACCAGCTATTACCACTGTATTCAGTTTGGTTTCATTACCAAGGGGAGAACCTGAAAAAGCCTGAATGCTTTGGTGATGGTTTGTTCCTAGATTATTAGACTAGGTTTATGTCAGAATCTGAGTCAGAGAGAGGGGGAGGGCACCATGGGAGAACAGGTAGCAAGGTGAGTTAGGTGAGGTTCCTGATCCTAAACGCTGCCTCCTTGGCAGTAACAACTGAGAACCTTGGGATTTATTTAGATTTTAAGTGCTGAGGGGCTTCCTTCCAGGGGAACAGAATGTAGAAAGTCAAGGTAAAAAAATCTCAGTCTTATTGCAGAATAAATGATAATGAGAGTTGTGTGGATTATTCCTCCTTCTCCTTCAGAAAATTTAAACTGTTCAGCAAGAAAATCAAAAACTGAAAATATTTTGAATAAAAACTTAAAAGGTTTGACTTACAACTACCACTATGGTGCCTTGCAGGAGTTATCATTTGGGTACTTCATGTTCCTCTATACATTATGTTCCCTGGTCAGATTACAATTCCCAAGATGCACCATTGTCTTCCCTCTTGGTGATGGGAAGCAGTGCTTCATGGGAGTGCCATAGCTGTAGTGCATCATGGGAGATGAAGTCTGATTGGGGAGTCAGGTTCATAGAAATGAATGGGGACTTGAAGCACCTGAACTAAAATGCACATGAGGAACCATGGTGGCATTTCCAAATCAAACTATTTCAGCTTTCAGCAGAAACCTAAACTCTTTTTTGTTTTAGGGTAATTTGGGTTTTGTATTTAAAATCAAATTTTCCAGGCAAGCAGACACTTTTTGCAAAAAAAAATTGCTTTGTCAAACCCCCAATTTTCTGTCTAAAACCAGTGTAGATGGTATACTTTGGACCAGCCCTAATTATAATGGCCTCTAGCACCTGACTTCCCCTTCACAGGGCCTTTGAGGCTAATGCAGAACTAATATAGGGAGGACTGGATCTGATAACAGCTGACTCTCATTAGGCTTGTTTCCTTCAGTAGGAGGGCAAGGCAGGCTGTAAGGTAGTGCAGTGCACACAGTACATGTGTGTGTCATAGCAGCACTGCTACAAGGGCTTAGTAGCCATTCCTCAACTAATGCAAGCAGCTTGAGCACTGCCTGGAGAGTGTGGGAAGAAAATGGGTTCTCAGGTCAACACAGAAGGGAGCAAGGCTGCAGGTGGTGGTGCAGAGGCATTGGTGGTATTCTCTGGAGGGGAGGGAAGAGGCATAACGGAGAGAGGAAACCCTAGAGCCATGTCACAGAATTAGTACTATGGGGTTGTCCCTTTGTAGCTAGAGTTTGGTCTGTGCCATAAAGCTGAGATGTGGATCTGGATGTACCCAAAAGCTGGGAGTGGTCAGATCTCGGTGTCTGTTTCATTCTCATCTCTCCCACAGAACCCTGATACCTATATTTCCATACTGGAGCTAAGGAAAAGGAGCTTTTCAAACACTTCTGGGCTCAAGCCTTTCTGACTTTAATGACTCAGATCTGTGGAACAGAAGCAATAAAGATGCGGGAGAAAAGGAGGGGAAGCAAATTCCCTCTCAAAGGTACCAAAGTGTGTAACACCTCGTAAAACAGTGGGAACTGGAGCTTGGAAAGTTATTGAAATCAGGACTTTCATCTCCTGTCAATAAAGCGTTATCATCACTGAGCCCAATTTTCAGCTCTTAATTCCAGATGTGCACACTGGAACATCGTGCTTCTTCCTATGCAGGAACCTACAACCAGAAGCAGGGCCTGGGGTGGATGGAAGGCAAACTAGAAAGTTCCTTGTGCTTGGGTCTAAATGTGGCTCTGTAGGGAAAAACTGAGCTACCCACATTTAATTAATCCTTGCTATCCCGGATTCTACTAGGAAAGGCTGAGATCTCGTTACTGCGCCATCAATGAGCTTTAAGTGCTCAGCTGAAATAACCGGGGTTCTGATAAAGAGCAGTGGCTTCTCTGGGATCAATAAGACATCTGAGAAAGGAGGGGCTGTTCAGTTACAGCAGCAGCTAAAGGGCTCTGAAGCCCACCTTGTTGGGATATCTGTCCTCATCTAAGGAAACAGTTTGAATCTCCTCTTCCCCATTGCCTCCCCAGCGCCGCCTGCCCCCCAGCCCTGACATGCTGCATTTTGCAAACATTAATGAATGGAAAAAATGAGGCACAGTGGGGGCCAGTCTTTTCAAATGGGGTGCCTTGTTTTAGATTCTTATACCCATCACCTCTGGAAATCAGTCACTTACTTGGATGCCTACATATGGATTTAACTTTACACACCACAGTGGAAAATATTGTCCTAAGAGACTTGCCACACAGAAAATCTCACAGCAGTGGTCCCGTGGGGGGTGGAATTAATCACATGGCCAGCCTTTCTCCATGGGGCATTATGTTGCCACTTGTATGTGTATCAACCTTGTTAGAAATGGCTTGTTGGTTGAGTTCACTGGCAACAATAAAACCCTGCAACTTAGCCCTCTTCAGTCTGCAGTTACAAAAAGTGACCCACAGGCTGCTCTTTAGCAGCCCATGGGTCATGCTTTAGCACCCCCGTGACCGTACTTTGGAAGCTATTCCACTAGATGTCGCAACGTGAGCAGATTACACAGTCATGGCAGGCCCAGAGCTAGAGCCGTGCAAGGAAGTTCTGGCTACCAGCACACAAAAAATTAAATAAATATAGTGACTGAATGGGTTGATGGCAAAGTAGCACTTCCTCCCCCCCTCCCCCACCTCAAATTTACTCCCCAGGAAAATAGGGAAAGAACAGGCAGCTCCATGTAGGCAGTGGCCAGTTCCCCCACCTCCCCAGAATCCAGCTCTTTTGGGGTTGGGGAGACTTTCCTGCAAAATCCTGCCAGATTTCATTTTTGATAAATTCATTGGAAGTTAGCGTTTTGCCCTGGGGGAAGGTGGAACTTGTCCAATCAGGGAGTGCAGAGTTTCACTCTGAGTCAAACTTGTGAATCCTGGTAGAACTCACCTGGCAAAGTCCAACTGTGCAAAATCAATGTTTTTGTTCCATAGCTGCAATTCTAATGCCAGTATGCAAGAGGCAGTAGAGGGTCTGTAACCCTCATACCACAGTAATGAGTGTGGTATAAATACAGAGAAAGAGGGAGCCATAGAGATTCCCATTCTGTGTCTATAGGCACCTAACACATAAAACCCCAATGACTTTTCTTGTGACAATATACCAGTGGACAGAGGGCAAGGAAGAGCAGCAGGGAAAGGAAAAGAGGAAAGGGATTAGGGAGAGGAGAGGAAAGGGAAAAACAGAGAATTCACACCTGCAAGTAACAATAGCTCTTCATGGTCAAAATGAAGCCAATAGAAATGTTACACATTTTATAGATTGGTTCCATTTGTTAAGGCTTCATTTTGTGCATTAAATTTTATGGCACTTTAAGCGTGCTTCATAGTTTTGTAAAGCCCCACATTAAACAGACACGCACAAGTCATGTTAACCTCCTCTGCATCTCGTAATGGTACAACACACCCTAATTTTATATAATATCCTTACTGTGAGGCATCAGAAAACACTTTGCAGTGAGAGCCACTCATGGGCTAATGGGAAAAAGGGAGGTTCTATCATGAAATGTAGAGAGGAGAGGGATGGGAAAAACAACTGAAAGTCCCCTGTGCCCTGATTGGCCAGTCCTCATCACTGAAACATTGTTACTAAACCCCATGTTTACAAGAGCTGCACCTCCTCACTGGAGTGCAACCCAATCAGTCCTCCCTCCCCCACAGGTGGAGAGCATCCCTTTTATGTGGCAACACTCAAACCTTGAGAAAATACCCAGTACCCTCTGCTGTTTTGTTGCCTGTTGTACATAGCAACATATTCTGAGGATTGGAACTCCTGGGTTCTATTCCTAACTTGCTGTGTGACCTTGAATAACTCATTTAACCCCTCAGGGCCTCAGACACCCCATCTGTAAATCAGAAACAATCTCCGAGACCCCCTCAGAGTAGTAGAGTTCAGTTGTGGTGCTTTTGTGGGTTGATCCTTGGACCTTCTTGACTGCACTCTGGCCAAGTTCATTTCCATCTTGTTTCCATGCTTTACTCTGGGTTTGCTCACCCTGCAAGTGCCAAGTGCTCAGTGATACAGTGGGGTCACCGCAGCCAAAGGCACAGCTTTCTTCCTTGTGCAAGTAACCCTGAAAACTAGGTGGGGTCATGGCTTGCGACGTGTGCTGCTTCTCACTTCCTTTCTCCTGTCAAGCCATCTGTGTTTTGAATCCATCCTGAGGGTAATTTTTTTGTTCCCATTGTCAAAGCAGAGGCCTAATGGCCTGCCTGAGCCAGACCTCAACCACCCCCAAGCATTGAGGAGAGACGGTACATTGTGAGGAGAGGCGAAAGTGATGGAGGAAGAGGGACTGAGAATAGAGCTGGGATTGGGGGAGAGAGCAAGCTGGATCATAAGCTTGAGGGAAGGAAGGAGTGAGGCAGGGAGAGGGACAGAGGGGGCTTCCATTTTCTGGTTGACAATTTATCACTCTTTTCTGCCTTCTCTTGGCATCACAAACCCTCTTTCCTCTCCTTTCATCTGTAGCAACTTCCATGTCTCCTCCGCAGTCCACCTCAGCTCTGCTGTTCATTAGGGAAGCCTGCAGAGTCAGTGGGCAGTGGTAAACTCACTCACAATATGCTGTATCACGAACCCCCAGCAGGGAGACAGGGTGGCACCAGGTGATACATTCCCCTAATGTGCCAGCAGCGGGAGGACACAAATAAAGATGTTATTGAGAGAGTCACTATCATCCTCTGGGCAGGGACTGTAGGCAAGTTGGATCCTCTGCCATGTCTGTTTCAGACCCTACCCCAATCCCAGTGAGGTCATGAAATGTGGTAGTCTGGAACATCTGGATTAGAATGGAGTGAAACTCCACCTGCTGCAACACCTAATTTTGCTTCCTACCCAATGGCTGGCCTGCAATGCAGCAGGCAGAGGAGAGGCCTCCATCCAAGATTATGCTGGAGTTATTACATGTCCTGAGCAGAAGGGTGTGACTCAGGATTCCTGGGTTCTATTCCTAATACTGGCTCATTGTGTGGGTTTGTGATCAGTTGTTTTGTGTCTTGGTTGTTCAGACTGTGAATTGGGGGTGATAATACTGATATGCCTTTTAGGGGGTACTGTGGGATTTAATGAATTCATGTTTGTAAAGCATCTTGAGATCTTTGGATGAAAAACACTATAGATATATAAAGTATTATTTTTATTTATTAAGGATCGTACATTGCGGGAAGACAAATCTATAGAGGATGAGTTAGGGGAGTTGGAGAACAGACAGCTGTTATTCTCCCTGTGGGGAATGGTCTCAATGCCTCCACATGAAATACTCACAGCCACAATAGTGTGTAACCACAGGCCATGTGCACCACCATAAAACCAGGGGCTGGCTGGGGTGTGTAGTGTTGAGATGATACTGATGAAGCCAGCCAAGGTGGACAACTGCAGCAATTGTGTAAGGCAGGGGAGTGCACAAGGGGCGGGGACAGGCGGGTCTTTCAGCAGCCTACCAGATAGTAGAACCAATTGCAATGGCATCAGGTG
The DNA here is from genome assembly GCA_037349315.1 of Chelydra serpentina. NCBI lineage: Eukaryota > Metazoa > Chordata > Testudines > Chelydridae > Chelydra > Chelydra serpentina. Next base: position 66,973,203 of record JBAIAC010000007.1, on the reverse strand, counting down.
GATCTCTTAGGAGCCAGTTTTACTGCCCTGGCTCCCAGATTATGTTTGGACTATGTGGAAGGGAATTGTCTTCTTTCAAAGGATTCCCACCACCACCCCTCAAACACACTACACACTTTCAGCCAAAGTCAAGCCTTCCCTCCTTTTATCCCCCTAGACACACTAGGAATGAGATGGACTTTTCAAGCTGTGGGACAACAAAGTGAGGCAGGTCCCAAACAGATCCTTAGACTTTAAAAGCAGCAAGGAAATGCTGGACACATTGAGAGACGGTACTTCCTTGAGAAACACCTAATCCCCTTCAGATGAGAATCCTTAACCCTAGTCACCCCCGCAGTCATGAATCACCCAATAAAAGCCTGACCCCTCTGCATGCCTTGTTGTCAGTTTAGCAGTGGAGGGAAGGTTTTCTTTATGGCTTTCACTCAAGCATATTACATCTGCTCAGGATTTCTGAGAAGGAGCACTTGTCAACATTTTTCTACCCCAGCCTCCATCTAGGGCAGTCTGAGCTCCCACTACAGCCAGAAGATGAATGCCAAGTTCTGGATGCCAGTGATGCTCTGTTATATGAGGGACTCTGAATTCATTCAGTCCTCATGCTACAAGCTCAGGCACACCAGCTCCTCACACCAGCTGTTTGTTAAAGAAAACAGAATCACGCTTCTGGCCCATAGCAGGCTTCCCTGCAGAGCCAGCCAGACAGAGAGGAGATTCTAACCGTGTGACATGGTACAGACCATAGCACCTCATGTGACAGGAAGGGACACAAGCCAGACCTTGGGATCTGCAGTGTGTGGGGGGGCTAGGGCAGTTTCAGACCATATGAGAAACAAACCCATGGCACCCCATGGGCCTGTACTCCCAAGTTCTTCCCTATGATGTTTTTCATTGACTATTTGGGGATCAAACTACAGTTCTTGGGGGAGAGAACCCCTTCTTGGCTTAGTCCCCCCAGAGGCATTTCCTGACTCTCCTACCTCTCTCCTGTGCTTCCAGAAGCAACATAATTGTGCTCCCTGGCTCTGTGTCCATAAGCTCTTCAAAGGCCAACAGACAGAAGCTACCAACTGAGACCAGCTCAGCACAGCTCCTACTCGCTAAGCTGAGAGATGCACCCTCATGTGAGACAAGCTCAGACCAGGGAGGAGATTCCCTTCAGGCTCACCTGGAAGAGCTGGAAGTAATTGAGAGAGAATAAATACATTACACCACAGGTTTTTTTATTAAACTGTATATCCACGGGGTGCTGTAGAGATTCCTGCTACATCCAGCAGGACTTTGATCTTACACACACACAAGGAGAACAATGAAAGGAATGGTCTATTTTATGCACTTGTATCTAGCCAAGGATTCCACATTTTTTTTAAAAAGTCATGTTATTCATTTTCACTCTGTAACCAGCTCTTGAAGTGGTGGTGTTATTGTGAAATGACTAAAGGCCATTCATTGCTGATGCCATGAGATGTAATACATACATTTAGAGAAGAAGAAAAGAATATGCAGAAATTTCTGCTGTGAAAAGTAGAAATGAGGTCAGTTGTACTTTGAAATTGTCAGTGAAAAGGTCTCTTCCCAACAAGATTTTCATCTGGTTCTCCCTCAGTGTCTATCACAGCAAATTGCTTGTTTTTCCCCAAAAAAAACAATTAACATGGTGACAGGTGCCTTAGAAATTGTCCTAGCTGCCTTAAATAAAAGCCAAAACAAGACTTTTGTAACTGCCTGTGGTGTAGACGCATCCTGGAATCTAGGTACGTTCTGTCTCATGCATCACCACCAGCAACAGTGGACTCTGAATTCAGCTGTGAATTCTGAGGATGATTGGTGAGTGAAGCAGGATAGAATCCAGCTTGTTTTTTGCAGGTATATTAGGTTCTGCAAGCCCAACAGAGGTCTGTATTAACTTGTCCTTTACATACACTGAATTGATGGGGATGGACATAAAGAATCAATCACAAATAGCTTGGTATATTTTGTATTATTTATTATTACCACAGTGCCTAGAGGCTCCAGTCAGACATGGGTCCCTGTTGAATTACGTGCTATAGATAGTCCCTGCCCTGAAAAACATGCAGTTTTAAAGTTAAGCAATATACAAAGGGTGGAGAAAATCTGCATATAGATTTTGTGTAGACATATAGACATTTGCTATACTTAGGGGGAGATCTTCAAAAGCACAGATAGAAATAAGGTGCTTGTAATGGGGTGCTCACTGTACCCCACTAGGTTCAGCCTCCTAGTCCCACTTCTCAGTGAGTCAGGACCACTTCAAGCTGGTGCAACACCTGTGCTCTTTATTACTGTGTCTGGTCCCCACCACCAAGCTCCAACTATTTACAGATTATTTACAGGTTTGGCCTAGCCCAGGCCTCAATGGTAGCAGGCTCCTGGCTCCTTCTGAGCCTACTCTCCCTTCCTAGTCTCCACCCTTTCCCTTCTCTCTGTGGGCTCACTTCCTCCCAAGCATTTAGTCCCTGTTAACGAGGCTGGCAAGTGGGGCCAGTTTCCAGGCCAGTCCTAGCTAGTTGCCCAGCCCCAACCCATTTCCCCTGATTGGGGCTGGAGTGGCAGGAGCTGATTAGGGCATCCCCTGCAGCACCCTGCCACAGTGCCCAACTCCCACTGACTTTCAGTGGGAGTTGGGTGCCTAACTGCCCTTTGTGCCTTTGAAAATCTCCCCTCCTTTAGTTTGCAATTGCATAAATAAATATCAGTGATCTGCAGCTCTGCCATTAAACCTTTGTGGCTTTTTATGAAGCATCGCAGCAGAAGTGGATCTTGAGGAGGGAAAGCAGTATAGACCTTTCTGTGTTGCTCATCACCTCACAGACATTAATGAATATAGCTTCACCACCGCCCAGGGTGAGTATTATCTCCATTTCATAGAAGTGTCCTAGAGAGAGGAAGTGACTTATTCAAAGTCATGCAGTAAGCCTACAGCAGAGCCCAGATTCTTCTGAGTTCTACTCCGCCTTAGCCCTAAGACCATCCTTCTTCTTCCTTTAAAAACCCACTGTCAGGCAACAAATTATACAGAGAAAGAGCAAGAGAGAGTTTGGAATCTGCTTCCAATTATTCATGTGCCTCATCAAAGTCTCTGCACTTTTACTTGTGGTGAGATTGACTCATCTCCTCATCTGGACCCACCAGCCCTATCCCCTTCTTCAGTTTTCCTCGTCTTATGGTCTTTTCTGATAAAGAGAATTGGCTGCTTGAACATCTCTAAAGCCAACCCATTTTCAAAAAAATATTTGCATGCATAGCCCCAGTGCACCTGGGACAAATCCATTCTGGGCCCAGAGCTGTCATCACAACCATATGCTTTGTGCTGTGTCTCTGAATGGATTTGTCCCAAGATGAATACAGTAATGCTTTAAAGTAGTGTATTTTTTAAATATTCCATCAGGACCATAAATCAGAATGGAAGAGCCTCTATGCTGGGCAGGTAGGATTTTGGGGTCACATGAATAGCAGCTGTGGGGAGCAATCTTCACACCAAATCCATTGCTTTGGGATACAGCTACCCAGGGCAGGCTCTACAGTATCTATGGCTCTAAATAGATTGGTAAATGCCTACCCCATCACCCTCACAGAAGGTCACCTTAATCTGTGCTATCCCTTCTTATTTTGCTGCCTCAGTGTTTTATGTATGGCAGAGCCAGCCCGGCATCTAAATTTTCCCAAGTCTCAAAATTTGGAAGGTGGGAGTTGGGCTCATTCTGCAAAGGAACAGCTGTGAAATCTGCATCTAAACTCTCTGAAAACTCTCCCAAACTACATCTGTGCTCAGATCCTTATATTTGCTTCAGGATCGTCTATGACCCAAGCTGGGGTTGTTTGTGCCAACAACTTATAGAAGCAACCACGTCCATTGTGCACAGGTGCTTGGCCAACCCTGAGTAATGAAACACATCTTTATGGGCCGTAATTTTTGATTTAAGGAAAGGGGCAAAACTGCCCACAGTTTGCAGAGAATAAAAATGAAGCAAACCCAATGTGTAGGTAGTGAAAGCCGCTTCCCCGGGACAATAAAGACGTGTTTCATTAGGGAAGGTGGCCGACCATCTGTGCATATTTGACTTGTATCCTTCAGATCTGGGAAGTAACAAAGCTGGTTTGACACTCACTTTTTTGACCATAACTGCACTGTTGCGCGTCTGGCTTTGTAAACATGGCCAACATTTTTGGAGTGAATAACACATGCCTCTTTCTCCTCTGGGCTTGTTCCTTCTGCGCAGAACGTAGGAGCCCATCTGTCTCCTTTCTCAGGGAGCAGAGATATTTAGCATGTGCTGTATCTGTTATATCTTGTACAGAGTGGCTATTTCCTTTGTGACTGGCAACATCAAACATGATTGAAATTATATAGGAATGGCCACTGTTCATGATGTTTACAGGAATAAACATCACAATATGTCAGGCCAAAATTGTAATAGGCAGGTTTGGTAAAATCCAATAGTGCCATTGTGCTCTCTATCCCAATTTTTGCTTTGTTCGAACTGATTTTCAGGCAAGTGAGAGGTGCTGGATTGACAAATCTGGAGACCTGTGTCCTCTGTTGATCCAGGGAAGGCAAAGTGCATGGAAAATGGCAATGAAGGCTCCTCCTCTACAGCCCCCCCTCCCCCAACTCCTGTCACTATTTCTCAGCCACCTCTAGGTGTTCAAACTCTATGTTCATTCAGTCCTTTGCTTCCCTGCTGAAACCGGCACAGTCAGGCTGACAATTGTGGTGATTGTTTTTGTGATGTGGACATTTGTCGGCAAGGAACTGTGGTGAGAATAGTCATGTATCCAGGGCCGGCGCACCCACTAGGCAACCCTAGGCAGCCAAGATTTGAGGGGTGGCAGGTGGCTGCCTCCCAGCTCCCCGCTCAGCCACTGAGCGGGGAGCTGGGAGGCAGCCACGGCAAGCCGCCCTGCTGCAAGCGGGGAGCCGGAGGGCAGCCGCGGCAAGCCGCCCTGCTGCCCCGCCGTTCAGTGCCTCAGTGCCTGAGCGGGGAGCCAGGGGGCAGCTGCGGCGAGCCGCTCCCCTGCCCCTGGTGAGCTGCTCAGCTCCCACGGGTGGTGGTGGGAGGGGGGCTGAGTGCCCGCGGCCCACGGCGGGGGGGGGGGGGGAGGCTGAGCTCCCACGGGCGAGGGAGCTGGCTGGGGGGGACGCGGCATTGCGGGGGGGGGGAGGATGAGCTCCCGCGGGTGGAGGAGCTGGCTGGGGGGAGAGCAGCATTGCGGCGGGGGAGGGGGGGAGCGCAGGGCTGGTGCAAGGAAGTTTCACCTAGGGCGCGAAACTTCCTTGCACCGGCCCTGCATGTATCTCACACAGGCCACCAAACAGCCCTGAGGATGATCATGCCTTTCAGTCATTGGCTACCTCTTACTGGTGTTTACTCTTTGTTTCTAGTGGCACCCTGAATGTGCTCTGTGCTGCACAAAGGTACAAGACTTGTGCTGAGAGAGCAGCGTTACTGCCGACTCTCTCAGGGAGCACACTCCATGTGTAAGGGACAGCATTGAAAAAAGCATGGAGATGAATGTGGGAGAAGTGGACAAACAGTGCGTTGAGACTGGTACTCCTGGTGGAGCAGCAGGGATGGAGTGGGGTGACATCAAAATAGACAAAGATAAATGAGTAGCTGGGCCAGACTCACACCAATGACACAGAAGGATCCATATCTCTTTACCAAGCCCCAGTTATCAAGTCCATACTACCACCCATTTCTTTGATGGCTATTCTCATGACAATATGAATAGAGAGAGGTGTACATCTTTGTGGTTGGCCTATTCATGATATGCATTTTCCTGTTACTGACTTTCTGCATAAGCTATCTATCTGTCTATCTCTGCCTATCTATACATGCTCACCAGTGTGCTGGCTGGGCACCAGAATGAGAAACTGCCACAAGCTAAAAAATAACCACCATCCCCCATCCCCCAACATGGAAAGGACATCAAGAAATTGGTACGGTATACCCTGTGCACCAGCCTGATCCAAAGTCCATTGAAAAACTCCCATTGACATCAGTAGGCTTTGGATCAGGCCCCAAGTGAAGCCACAGAAGCCACCTGTGGGCAGGGGAACCGTACCTGTCCTAAGAGGCTGAGAGGGAAGAAAGGTATGGTCATTCTCAAGTAGCAGACAAGTTGTGTTACAACAAATGAAGAGATAGGAGATTGGAAGAACACAGACTTACACAATAGGCTGCCATCTACAGCTCAGAAGAGAGAGCAGAATCCTGGGACTCTCCTTTCCAAAGGCGAAACGGACACTTGAAATTCATCTTTACACGTGCATTTTAGGGAAGTGTCACAGGGTAGCTGGTCTCAGTGGATAGACTGAGCCCAGCTCCCCTGGACTGGAGCAGGTGAGCCTAATCCAGCTAATTAAAGAGGGCTGGGCTCACTAGGGTGACAAGAAAGCAAGTGTGAAAAATCGGGACAGGGGGTTGGGGGTAATAGGAGCCTATATAAGACAAAAACCCCAAAATCGAGACTGTCCCTATAAAATCGGGACATCTGGTCACCCTAGGCTCACCTGGGTCTATGAAGGGCTGCTAGCAAGCAGCTGAGAGGGAGGACTATGACAGGCTGAGTCCTGGAAGAAAGGACTGAGACAAGCTGAGCCCTGAGTAGCCACACAAGAGAGGTGCTAACTCCTGTAGTGAGTCCCTGGAGCCAGTGGGGCTTAGGGAAGCGACCCTGTGGCTGCCGCGTCAGGAGGGGGAAGAGAGCTGGCTGAGGCTAGGAAGCTGCCAGGAGCTAGAGTGTCGGAGATCCCCAGGCAATGATTTAAGATTGCATTCTGGTTGTTTGCTGAATCTTTGTCGTAAAAGAGTAATCCTCCTTAAGTGCAACTGGGCGCGACAGCACATGTTTAGAGCCAGGGTGCAGTGGCAGCCATCATGGTGACAAGGAGGAAGATAGTTTACTTTGCAAAGCACCCCCCACCTCCATGCGTGTCCAGGTACAAGGGTGACAGGATGACAAAAACACCAAGCAATAGCAAAAACATACTACGTCTGAGATGCAGATCAAAAGAGTGAGCCAAAACCTCTTCTTTAGCTCAACCTGATGTGTTGACCACATGCCTCAGACCCTCTGTTATAAGGTCACCCACTCTTCTGAGCTGCTGCCTGCTCTAATACTGGGACAAGATGAGGAGCTTGTGAGTCTGGGCCAAATCTGTAAGACAGGTCCAGAGCAGTAGTACTAGAAATAGTGGCAGGAAATTGAGCAAAGGGAGATTTTCTAATGAGGGGGTCTAGTAGACTCTTGAACAGTCCCGCTGGGAAAAGGTAGCAGTCCCATTACTTGGGTCATTTGAAAACTAGACTGGACAAAACTTTGGAGAAGAGACTGTTAGGATCAATCCTACACTGCCCCCCACCCCCCAGTGGAATAAATTAGCTGAGATCTAACAATCCATCTCCATCTCTAATTTCTATTAATTGAAAGCTTTTGTATCTGCCAAAACCAGAATTCCAGGTTACTTTTAAATGCTTGGGCAAAAATCTTCTCTCACTTACAGTGACATAAACATGGATTAATTCCATGCATGTCAATAGAGTTACTACCCACGATCTCTACGGCAGAGAGAAAAACTTGGCCTATTCATCTTTGTGATTCCTGTTTGTCTTTTAATAGGGAGAGTGATCCTCACACTTTTAGCTGCCTGATGCTCACAGAAGCTGTGTCCCCATCCTGGGAAAGATTACCCACTCCTTGTTGGCTGGTCACTGTAATTTTGATAGGGCTTTATAGTTTTAAATTAACTAGCTGTTGGTCACTGAAACACTAGTGTTTTAAAGTCACTACACTGCAGCAGCTTAGCCCAGCTTGTCCAGACAAACCAGGAGAAAAAGAAAGAGCAAGAGATTTGTGTATACTGAATCCAAGTCCACAGTGGTTTATTAAATCCCATTAACCATATGGTCATGATTAGAATAAGTATGAGTTATGGTCAATTACAAGTAAACCCCACGCTTAGCCCCCTCCTCAAACACCTGATCTATATGATGGGTGCAGACTCAGTGTGACCACTGACCTGTATCACAGTTCTTTTTTAACCCCTTCTGGTCCTGAGGGAAAAGAAAGAAAGGGATGAACACAGCTTGGCCATATCTGATAACTCTATCACTCAGGGATGCCTATCAAATGGTGTAGCCTCTCTTGCCATCCCACTTCCTTATTTCAAGCTCCCACTAACTGGGCTAGTTTCATGGTCAGATCAGCGAAGGAAACAAATGGTGAAAAAAGGAATGTGATTTTTAATATTCTTTCCATTTTAATCACCTCAGGCATTAGGAATAACCTAGGGAAGGAAATTTAAATATATAAGTGTGATTTCTATTTTGACTGGGTCTCTTTAAAGTAGTGGAACATAGTGCACAAATTGTGAGGTATTCATGTAAATATCCTGGGACGGTTCCTTTATATTTGGTAAATTAGTGTGGCTCCATTGAAGTCAATGGACCTATGCCAATGTACATCAGCTGAGGGTCTGCCCTACTGTCTCAGTTAATGAAATGAGAAGGACAATAAAGTAACCCAACCGGATGAGGACAATTATGAGTCATACGTACAAAGGTGTAGTTTACACTCTCTACTCCGATGAACCGCACTGCTTAATTAATTATTCCAATTATTTTCTTATATTTTTAAATGAACATTTTATAATGGCAATAAGACACGAGAGAGGGAGGATGGTTTTGCTGTATAGATTCTGGCCTGTTGCCTAATGATACAAGTATTCATACAATCACTGCCACACAATTCATACTGTATCACGTGACTGATTCTCTGGAGCGGTTCTCTTGGCTTCAGTTCTGTATGTCACTCTTCTTTTCATTGACTTCAGTGGAACTAAACTGATTACACCAGCTGAGGTTCTGGCCTGTTCTTCTTCAGGTTTCTCTTCTTCCATCAGCCTGTAGGTAATATTATTTCCACTTGCTAGCTACAATGAGGAACCAAATCTCGTTCTCCAGGGCATGTTGTAAATTGATCACCTTAGGGTCAGTAAGGACTTTCCTTCCTTTGTTATTACTGCACAGTTGACCTGAAGCATTGTCTTTTGCCTTTCTCTGAAGCATGAGGTAGCCGGGAGGTAGGTACTAAGCTGCATGGATCAATGGCCCGATCCAGTAAAGCAGGGTGTGGGACGTCAGTTTAGATGGCACAATAGCTTGTACAGTTTGGCAGAATGCAGGCTATTGAAGAAAACTTGACATTTAGAAACTCTTACTACCAGGACTCAAATGTATCTCTCTGTAGGCAACATTCAATCCAGAGGGCACTGGGACCTAGCATACACACGCACTCCACTCCAACCTCCTCCCACCAAAAATACACCCCCCCCCAAAACCAGCGCCATGACCATTCAGTTCCCAAAGCAAACACCTGCTCCCCTACATAGGTACTCATCCACTTCCCCTTCCAGCACTCCCCTGTCATCAAACACAACCACGCACCCAGCCTCGGCACAAACTCACACAACCATTCAACTTCCAGTGCAAGCACATGCATTCCCCCCTCTGACAAACACCCGCTCCCCGCTTCTATAGCCCCTTAAATGGCCCGGTTTGCCTGCGAGACTCCCATTCTCTTATGCAGTCCCATCTTTGTGCAGCAATGAGAGAAACATCCTCCGACAGGAGCCTGGCTAGGCCTCTCCTCCATCATTGGAACCTGGAGAGCTACAGGCAGCAAAGGCTGGCGTATAAATAAAAATGTGGTCAAGACAGTGCTAGAAAAAATGACCTAAAAGGCAAAAGTCAAAGATAAATAAGAACAGTCCGTGTAAACTGTGTGCTCATCTTAACAATAAACAGAGTGGCAGCGGAGCAGGGACTTGAAAGGGTTCCCCTCAGCAAAGATGAATGGCTTACTGAAGCTGCTCCGGGTTCTGTGCTAGGGGGTTCAGCATGAGTAATTGGGTGTTAGAAGTGCTTGCTCACAACAAGGGCCTGTGCACGCCAGCTCCAGGGAGAGAGGATTGCTCTGGTTATTTATTGTTTCGTTTACTCATTAGCTTGGCATCACTGTAAACCTCCAGCTACAGCACATGATGGCTTTGAACTGGCGCCCTGGGTGTCACGAACATTGTGACATGGCGTTTTGATGTGTGCCCCACAGCTCCCATAGGATTTCCGCTCTCCACTCTGTGCAGCCGAGCTGTCCGGTGGGGGATAAATCATGCTCTCCACCCCAGAACAGCTCGGGGGGTTATGGGTATTATCTATCATTGTATAGTCCTCATCTGGACATGTGCAAGCTTACTGTCTCTCAACAGTCAGGGCAGGATTTCACTGTGCTGGGAAAGCTAAACATGGGGAGCTGTGGCCTCATGGGCTTCCCCGGCATTGCTATATATCACAGGCAGTGTGTGAAACTGGAGACAGGCTGTGGGGACTGGACAGATATAGCATGGTCTGCTCATGACAGACAAGACTTCCAGGGGACTGCTGCCTTCATAAAGGCAGGTCTGTGTCTTGCCCTTCTTCTGCTCTGCAAGTGGGGAGGGAAAAAGGAATCCTCCTCATCCCCTGTGGCACCTGCCAGCATGACCTGTCAAACTTACGCTCCATTTCTCTCCTGAGCATGGGGGACTCATCCCCTGCTAGCACCCCCTGGCCTTGTCTACACTGGGAAAACACATCATGTTAGAAAACATATCAGCTAACACAATGGCAACCCTGATTTTGTCCTTACTGTGGACAAGGACAGACATATTTCAAAATGTTTGGTCCTGGTTAAGTCGGGGGCTGGGGGAGTGAGGGTGTTTAACCACGAGCAGCTAACATGTTATTAAACACAACTTGTTTGTCTACACTAGATGCTAAGTTATGTTTAACATCATGTTAGAAAATGGGTTAACTGACATGTTTTAACTAATATGATGCATTTTTCTTGGCAGAGAGGCAGCAGAGCCATGGCATAGCTGTCAGATAATGGAGGGGAGGGAGTGCACAGCACATCCTCCAAAGGGGACTGCAGGGCAGGGATTTGGAGCAATCAAATTTTTGAATTGCTCTGCTCCAGCTCTGCTCCAGCTCAGGACATAAACCTACTGCTGAGTGCTCCAGCTCCTGGCTCCGCTCCAAAGCCCTGCTTCAGGGGGCACACTCCCAGTGCCTCCCATTGTTGCGTAAGAATGTGAGGCATGCCTGCTGAGACTAAAAGTCACACTCCATTTTGGAAAGCAGAGCTCTGGACTAGAAGGGGTAGAAGAAACGAGCTGACAGAAACTCACAGCAGGCTCTCATTGCTCTTATGGACTGTTTCCACACAAATAATTTAGTTGTTAAATACAAGCTGTCCCTGCCTTAATAAGAAGAACACCAACACAGGCTGTATGCTGGGATCTCTTGCAAGCATTGCATATCTACCAGGGCAGTATTGCTCCACGCTGCTCCCCAATGCAAGGCAATAACTGACTGCTGCAATGTGACTGTCTTTGTATCTGTTGAAAAGAGAGACCTGTGGCAGAACTATGATCTGGGTTATACCAGTTTCAATCCAGAGTGACCCACTGAGGTCAGTGGGGGTACTCCATATTGATACCAATGTAAATGAGATCAGGATTTGGCACCAAGAGAGTCTTTGTGTTAAACAAAAGTAATAGTTTTAATAAATAAAACAATAAAAAGAGGGTCAAGTGGATTGTGTGCTGACCTGGGACTTGGGAGAGCAGGCTTCCAAGTCTGCTGTGCCACAGACTTCCTGTGTGATCTTGGACAACTCACTTGGCCTTTCAGTTCCCCTCTATAAAATGGAGATAATAGCACTTCCCAACCTCACAGGTGAGGACAAATATATTAGAGTTTGTGAGGTGCTCAGATATTTTGGAGATGGAGGCGGTATACATACCTAAAATATTTAGATTAAAATGGACAAAGCAAACTGCACAGCTCTGAGGCTCATTCCACCTGCCCGCCTTAGGATTCCCCTGATTTCCCACTGCTAGTCTTAAGGAGGGGTTAAGAATCATGGGGCCCACCTTGCCCACAGATGCAAATAACCCAATTTTTTCTAGCTACATTGGGGTGCTGTATTAGCAGAATATTAGTTTGCTGTATCCGTGTGCTATTGTGCTGTAACGCAACACATTGGCATGGTGTCAGAATGCCATTGCACCATGTGAAAATGTTACGGTCTTGCAACCTGATAACATTTGTAATAGGATCTCATAAGGATTTTGAGATCTATGAGCTGCTTATGGGATGCAGAACTGCCCTAAGAAACTCAGGGCAATCCCAGGCTTCTGGTTTACCTTGCCTGTAGGTAGCAGTGTAGCAACATGTATATTACAATATCCTTCTCATGTCTGCTATGGAATGTCAATCTGCTTGCCTTGCTCATTGTACCATGTGGGACTTGGTCAAGTTACAATGACTTGACATAGCGTAGCAGTTGGTATGCCAGCAGCACGGGGGTGTAGCCTAATAGTAATGAGGGGCACATCATAAAAATGGACACCGATAGATACTGTTGGCAGTGTTGTAGCCATGTAGGTCCCAGGATATTAGCGAGACAAGGTGGGTGAGGTAATGTCTTTTATTGGACCAACCTCGGTTGGTGAGAAAGACAAGCTTTCCAGCTACAAACAGAGCTCTTCTTCAGGACCAGATCGGAGACTTTCAGGTACTAAAGAAGAGCTCTGTGTAGCTCAAAAGCTTGTCTCTCTCACCAACAGAGGTTGGTCCAATAAAAGATATTACCTCACCCACCTTGTCTCTTAGATGGATAGACAGAGCTTAGATACTTAGGTGATGAGTACAATAGAGACAGAATAGGAACTTGCTGATAAAAGAAACAATAGCCTTTCAGTTCCTCCTCTCAGCCAAACCATCTAGTCAGATAAAAGCGTTAGTAAACTGATTGGCCTTGCAATGTGCACTGAAAGCCAAGAGACTGTGGGATCAAGCTTTGAGGCAGGAAGAAAGATCAGTAGTCGATAGCTCTTCATTGAGAAAGACCCTGCCCCCTGTCAGAAAATGTAGGGGATGCCAGCAACAGCATCTCAGATGACAGTTGGGACGGAGCATGAAAAGAAAATTGGTCTCTGAGATAGCCAGAACCTAGATCATATAGGGTTTGACGGAAAAAAACCCAAACACTCAAATTGCATCTAGAGGCAAAATAGAATCCAGGGTAGAACTAGAGCAGAGGTGTAATAATCTTTAGACGAGACACTGCAAAGAAAGCCGTTTCTAAATTGCCTTCAGGGAATGCATTGCAGTGATTCAGTTTAGAGGGGACAAAGGGCTGGCTGTAGTGAGGTCTGGTATCTGAGAGAAACATTTGCAGTCTCCCAGGCAGATGGAAATGAAAACAAACGCCCTTGGCTAACTGTGCCACCAGGATCCATTAGGAGTCTCTAAGGGTATGTCTACACTACGAGACTAGTTCGATTTTTGTGAAACCGAACTTGTGAAACTGATATTGCAAGGTCGATCGTGCGAATCCACATCAAGGATCTTAATTCGAATTTCTGAGTCCACAGTAAGGGGGCAAGCGTCGACATTGCAAGCGGTGCACTGTGGGTAGCTATCCCACAGTTCCCGCAGTCCCCGCTGCCCACTGGAATTCTGGGTGTAGCCCCCAGTGCCTTGTGGGACCGAAAATGTGTCAATGTCGTCACTCGACCCACACTCCCGCCATCCCTACGTGAAAGCGCCGGCGGGCAATGAATTCGCGCCCTTTTCCGGTGACTGATAGCTCGGACGCCACAGGACAGCGAGCATGGAGCCCTCTGCGATTATCGCTGATGTTCTGTCCGTTGCCAACACCTCGCGCCTTATCGCGCACCTTTTCCAGACTCAGATGCAGAGAAATCGGGAGAGGAGGCAACGGAAGCTCCGGGAGTACATGAACTCTGAGAGGGGGATAGACCTCTCGCAAAGCATGGGACCCCGGCCCCTAGACATCATGGTGGCAATGGGTCACGTTGATCCTGTGGAACGGCGATTCTGGGCAAGGGAAACAAGCACTGACTGGTGGGACCTCATAGTGCTGCAGGTCTGGGATGAATCCCAGTGGCTGCGAAACTTTCGGATGCGTAAGGGCACTTTCCTGGAACTTTGTGACTTGCTGTCCCCTGCCCTGAAGCGCCAGGACACCCAGATGCGAGCAGCCCTGACTATCCAGAAGCGAGTGGCCATAGCCCTGTGGAAGCTTGCTACTCCTGACAGCTACCGGTCAGTAGCGAACCAATTTGGAGTGGGCAAGTCTACCGTGGGGGTTGCTGTGATGCAGGTAGCCCATGCAATCGTTGACCTGCTGCTCTCAAAGGTAGTGACCCGTGGAGACGTGCAGGTGATCATAGATGGCTTCGCTGCGATGGGATTCCCAAACTGCGGTGGGGCCATAGATGGGACACACATCCCTATCCTGGGACCGGAGCACCAGGGCAGCCAGTACATTAACCGAAAGGGCTATTTTTCTATGGTGCTGCAAGCACTAGTGGACCACAAAGGACGTTTTACGAACATCAATGTTGGATGGCCAGGCAAGGTTCATGATGCTCGTGTTTTCAAAAACTCTGGTCTGTTTAGACAGCTGCAACAGGGGGTTTATTTCCCGGACCGCAAAATCACTGTTGGGGATGTGGAGATGCCAACAGTGATCCTAGGGGACCCTGCCTACCCGCTAATGCCATGGCTCATGAAGCCATACACGGGAGCCCTGGACACTGAAAAGGAGCTCTTCAATTGCCGCCTGAGCAAGTGCAGAATGGTGGTGGAGTGTGCCTTTGGCCGTCTGAAAGGTAGATGGCGAAGCTTACTGACTCGCTCCGACCTCGGCCAAAAAAATATCCCCATTGTGATTGCAGCGTGCTGTGTGCTCCACAATCTCTGTGAGAGCAAGGGGGAGACATTTATGGTGGGCTGGGAGGTTGAGGCAAATCGCCTGGCAGCAGATTACACTCAGCCGGACACCAGGGTGATTAGAAGATCACAGCGGGAGGCGCTGCGCATCCGGGAAGCTTTGAAAGCTCGCTTCCAGACAGACCAGGGTAACCAGTGACTGTTACACTTCTTTAAACAGATGCTGAACCTTCCCCTGTTTCTTTACACAGTTTCCGTTGCCTATCCTCTCCCATTACCAACCCCCTGCCCCCTCCTTCGTTCAACGCTTTAAAAGCACAATAAAGGAAACATTGTTTATTTGGACCATCTCCGGTACTGGTTTCTCGGTTACGGTTTTAACCGTGGACGCATACCGCGGTTGGGGAGCGGGTGGAGTGTGGGAAAGTACGCTTCAAAGCTTGGGGAATGACATGCTCCTGCTCCCAGAGCAGTCCTAAGTGCTGGACTGCTTGTTTAAAGGGAGCCATTAACCCCTCCTATTCGCACGTGTGTGTGGTGGCGTCTCTGTGACTTTTTCACAGTGAATATCGGCTACGGATCCCCCGGTGCATGGATCTATCATGCAGGCTATTGCCAGCCGCTAAAGATCAGCGGCCACCCTCCCGCACCAGACAGCGAACCACCCAACCCCCAACCCCCCGTAGAGAACATGAAAACCCACACCCAGAATGACAAGTGTGCTTACTGCATGCAATTTTTACTGTGCCTTTCAGTTGATCTGTTCCCCTGTCTGTACCCTGGGTTAGGCACCAGTCATCTGCACTTACAAACCCCGTTACCCACTAACCCGAAAACCAAACGGTCCTGTTTAAGACAGTCAGGGAAACAACAATGAACCAAAAAACCATTTTTATTAAACTGAGCATTGCTTTAACATGGAACCTGGGTAGGGAGGTGTTGAGGGGTGCGGCTGGAGGGAGGGAAAGGACCAATCTAAGGTTTTGGGAATGAGAGCCTTCTGCTACTGGAGCAGTCTGCAGGGGTGGAGTGAATATTTCCACGGACCCTGCCTCCTCTCGTCCTAGTGACTTTGGGTGAGTAAACCACTGGACTTGGTGGCGGGGGTGGGCGGTTAGAAAGAACATATAGAGGGGCTCTTTCCTCCTGTCTCCTGTCCTCGAGAACGTCCACCAGGCGCCGGAGCGTGTCGCTTTGCTCCCTCATTAGTCCCAGCATAGTTTGGGTCGCCTGCTGGTCTTCCTGCCACCACCTGTCCTCGCGCGCTTCAGCCCTCTGCTCTCATTCCCTGGCTGCTCGCTCGGACCGTGAGACGTCCTCTCTCCACTGTGCCGCCTCCCTTCGGGACTACATCATCAATTCTGAGAACATGTCGTCCTGGGTTCTCTTTTTGCGCCGCCTTATCTGTAGTAGCCCATGGGAGGGAGAAACACGGGTAGGGCGGGAGACACTCGCAGCTGTGGGATGAGGGAAAGGGAGTGAATTCCTCAGAAAGATACTTTTTCCAGAACAATGCCCATACTCTTTCACCGTGAATAGGACCAAGCACAGTGTCTATCACATGTTCACGTACTACAAGGTCAAATATTAGGCCTTAATGCTGAGTGTCTGGGGTCCCGGTATACGGATCCCAGAAGCCTTGCCGAACACTGAAAATCAGCTCTCTGAAGACCATGGTAAGGTCATGAGTTAGGACTGCTGAGAGATTGCTTCACAGCAGTGCTCTACTCCCATGTCTCACTCACTGTTCCTGGCGGCGGGCAGGAACTGCTGCTGGCCAAACCGCTCATCTACA
Organism: Chelydra serpentina; assembly: GCA_037349315.1. Taxonomy (NCBI): domain Eukaryota; kingdom Metazoa; phylum Chordata; order Testudines; family Chelydridae; genus Chelydra; species Chelydra serpentina. The sequence continues at coordinate 66,956,580 of JBAIAC010000007.1, read as the reverse complement.
GCGGCTCGCCTACCCTTCCCCCCCCACCCCGTGTGGTCGCTCCCGGGAACCAAAAGTGCCTGCGAACCGCTCAGCATGAACGGCTCGGCTACCCTTCCCCCACCTCCGCGTGGTCGCTCCCGGGAACCAAAAGTGCCCGCGAACCGCTCAGCATGAACGGCTCGCCTACCCTTCCCCCCCCTCCGCGTGGTCGCCCCCGGAACCAAGATTGCCCGCGAACCGCTGTGTTTGAACGGCTGGCCTACCCTTCACCCCCCCCTTCGCGTGGCCGCTCCCGGGAACCAAGATTGCCCGCGAACCGCTGTGTTTGAACGACTGGCCTACCCTTCACCCCCACCCTTCGCGTGGCCACTCCCGGGAATCAAGATTGCCCGCGAACCGCTCTGTCTGAACGGCTCGCGTACCCTTTCCCCCGCCTCGCGTGGCCGGTACCGGGAACTCTCCCTGCCCGCGCACCGCTAAGTACGAATGGTTTGGCTCCCAACTCCCTACCACCACGCGTTAACGGAAACAGCCGGGTGTCTTTCTTTAAAGGGAAAAGGAAGCATTTACTATACTAATGATACCACTCATTCAAACCAGGACCCCATGACTGATATCACTCTGATGAGGATTACCGAGACAGAGAAATACTGCATGCTGCGTCAATGCCAGCAAACCCCGGGGCCGTATGCTGCCATGCTATGCAAGGCAATGATACCAGAGTACCTGCAGCTTGCATGGCGCGGGAAAGTATCCTACCATGGAGGAGACAATAAGGCAGCTCTCCCCGTGAACGTGATAAACAAGCTCTCACTGTACCTCCAGGAGAGCTTCGCGGAGCTCTCAGATGGGGATTACTCCTCTATCCCCATTCATATTGACAGACTTTTCGAATAGTTGTACGGGAAAGCGACTCCAAGCTGAAGCGCATAAGGCCAATTAAGCCACAGTTACACAGTGCTAACACACCATACCTATTGTATTGCAAATAAATGTCTAACACACTGACCTGATGATCCTTCGCCTGATTCCTGGTCAGGAATGCTGCCTTGGGAGTGTTCGTAGGGGAGCTCAGTCAGGGTGAGGAATAGTTCCTGGCTGTCGGGGAATTCAGCAGTGAGAACGCTGTCTAGTGCCTCGTCCTCCTCCCCTCCTTCCTCATCTTCACCGTCCGCGAAAACCTCCGACGACGTGGCCGTAGATAAGACCCCGTCATCGGAGTCCACGGACACTGGTGGGGTAGTTGTGGCAGCACCACCGAGCATGGCATGCAGTGCCTCGTAAAACCGGCAAGTGTGTGGCTGCGACCCGGAGCGTCCGTTGGACTCCTTGGTCTTCTGGTACGCCTGCCGCAGCTCCTTGATTTTCACGCGGCACTGCGTTGCATCACAGCTGTATCCTCTCTCCGTCATAGCCTGGGATATTTTCTCATAAATCTTGGCATTCCGTCTTTTGGATCGGAGCTCAGCTAGGATGGATTCATCTCCCCACACAGCGATCAGATCCAAAACTTCCCGATCAGTCCATGCTGGAGCCCTCTTTCTATTCTGCGATGGCATGGAAACCACTGCTGTAGAGCTCTGCATCGTTGCCAGTGCTGCTGAGCTCGCCACGATGTCCAAAGAGGAAATGGGATTCAAAATGGCCAGACAGGAAAAGGGATTCAAATTTTCCCGGGGCTTTCTCTGAGTGGCAGGTCAGAGCATCCGAGTACAGATTACTGTCCTGAGCGTCCACTGAGTGGTGCACTGTGGGATAGCTCCCGGAGCTATTAGCGTCGAATTCCGTCCATAGTTCTTCGAATTCGACATGGCCATTTCGAATTTGGCGCTACTCCCCTCGTCGGGGTGGAGTACAGAAATCGATTGAAAGAGCCCTTTATGTCAAAATAAACTGCTTCCTAATGTGGACGGGTGAAGGGTTAAATCGAGTTAACGCTGCTAAATTCGACATAAAGTCCTAGTGTAGACCTGGCCTAAATTGCAAAACTTATTGACAAATCCCAAGCAAATATGCTCAGTGGAAAACCTTCATCATCAATTTGCTACAGCTTCACCCAGCCAGCCAGCAACACCACCACATTGTTTGGACGCAGCTAGGAGTACAATGTTCTCTTACTATTGCTTTGAGTACCAACTCCAGCAGGCTTCTCAAGCTAATGTCTCTATAGCATCAGGGGCAGCTTTGCAAGCTCAGGCTATTGGTGAAGCTTAGATTTTAGCCCAAAGCCTCCACTGGCCCCTGCTCAGCCTCCCTATTTTGTCTTTGCTCAGCTCAGGCAGCAACTTCGTTTATCAAGGCTGGTTCATCCCATTGTCCATGGTACTCCCTTTCCGTCCATACTGACGTCATATGCCCTGTACATGTGCCAGAGTTCAGACTCCCAGGGTGTTAGGCAGAGAGGAAGCTGTTTGGCATGAGAGGAGACTCTTATTAAAGCACAACATCTATATATCAGCATGGGCCCAAAAACTAAATATCTCTGACATGCCCTGGGTATTCGCCTCAGCCCCCTTTTCCTTGTGGTCTCTCACGCACAGACAGACAGGACCAGAGGTCTGGTAAGACCAAGACCAGCTTTTGAAAAGTCTGCTGCATTCCACCCTGATCTCTAGCCATGAATATGTACCAGTTCTCAGCCCTTCCACATAGCCTGTGCTCCCTCCACTGCTCCACCTTGAGCCACCCACACAAAGTGCATTTTAAAATGTCCAGGTAACCTGATTCCTGACAAAGGCGAAGGGCCCCTGAAAGGCCTCCAGGAATGGAATATTCCAGCTGAAAAACTCAAGTGTACCTCTGCGATGCAGAATGACAGACACATTAAAGGCATCTATTTCAGCTCCTTGGAGCCAGATGCCTCCTCCTTCCTGTGCTGGGCAGAGAGCCGGCTCAGCATGGAGTTTCTCTCCCATTTCCTAAGGATGTCAGTCAAAGGCAGGCGCTTGGAAGTTCAAGCGTGGCCAAAAGGAAGCAGATTTCAAAACACACCTCTCCCCCCTTCCTTGGCCTTTTGTTTCCAGTTTTCCCCTCCTCCCATCAAAGAAAGAAACAAGAAAAGATTTTGGAGTCACCAAGCCATGATCTATCATTCTTTCAGAAGAGTTTTTCTTAATATTAATCAACACAAGCCTCCTCCCCCTGAGGGAGCAGTGATCTTGGAAGGCTACAGCAGATTTCTGAAAGGTCTAAGGCAGAATTTCTTATTTCTCACTAAGAGCATAGATGACTGTAGGGACAGCTGCCAGGTTTTCTGGGATGCTCAGAAGATAAATGGAAGTAGCGCCCTATTGCACAGTACTCTGAATGCACAGAACACACAGAAACTCTGTCATCCCCACAAACCAAGTGGTTTGTTTGTCCAAAGAATTAAAAATATAGGGCCAGATTCTCCGCTTCACTGAATTTATGTTTAGTGGAAGGGGTGTGGGATCATAAGGGAACTGATAATGTCTCCCTTATTCTCTGCCTAATCTCTGGCCCTGGAATAGGTTAGAGCAGCTTAAAAGCTACTCTACATGGCCAGCTACCAAGAATCCCCTTGGGGCTGTCCGCCAGCAGGAGCACAATATGCTCTGATCACTCCTCCTCTTTAACCCTTCCTGACCCCACTCTGTCCTTCTCCACCCATTACAACTGTCCAGTGTCAGGAGGATGGCTATGCCAGCTATACTCCTGCTGGAGACAGCTCTACACTGGGAGATGTGGCAAGTTTCTGCTCCTTCTGTGCTGCCTGAATAGTACAAAGGGAATAGAGTGAGGCAGAAAATCTTCCCCATCCTGCAGCCTCTCCTCCTTCACAAAGCATAAACCCAACTCTGGTGCGATTCTCTGGTGAAGAACCAGAGAATGTCCTGAATGGCAGCAGCTCAGGGTAAGACACTCTAGCTCCCAGAGTTCACTTGGGCAACTTGTCGGAATACAGTTAGACAACAGCTCAGGACCCTGCATTGCGAGAAGCACATCAAGTATCTTACTGTTCTTTCTTACTCCCTTGGTTTCTGTTCAGTCAATTACTCTCTTGAGGTAAATCACTCCTCAGTGTTCAAGCAATCTTTGGAAGAGGTCTGTCCTTCCCTCCTCCCACAATTGGTCTTAGGGCTAGTCCTGTCTTTAAGCGGGGTTGAATTCATCTTCCCATGCTGAGCAAACAAGCTCATGATGCAGCTTTGTTACCAGGTCCTGCCCCTGTATCTCAAAGATGCTCTTGTCTCCCAGAGACCCATGCCAGGTGTACTGGCTTCCCAAACCTTGGCATTCTCTCCTCTGCCCACAACATTCCTTTTGCTCATCTATCATTGGCCTCTTCTCTGTCCCCCCTCCCCCAATCTTTCTACTATTAGTTAGCTACTTAGAGCTGGGTGTCATCAGCAAACTGAAAGCACTCAAGCCAATGTCTCCTTGCCAATCTCCCTAATAGCCCCAAACACTCAACGAACAAGAGCAGGGGCAAGATCGAATCTTGCAGAACACTACATGAGGGAGCGCTTGGGCAGAAGAGCAATTGGCCCAACCAACCCCTTGGGATCTCTCCAAGAGATAAAAGCAAAGCCACTGAAGGGCCATCCTGTCTACTCCACTGTCTCCATTAGGTTTTGCAGGCAATACCACCTCCTGATCAGTAACACTGACGGTAACTAATAGATCTAATAACATCAGGATGATCACCTGATCTTTATCCATCATCAGAAAATAATCAATCAGTGCTGTCTCTCTGCCATAACTAGGTCTGTGCTATGATTGGCAAGGGTCAAGGAGAACTAAGAAAGCTGGATACTTTGTGAATTCACATGTGAAAACCCTCTCAAAAACCTTAACCAGCAAAAGTCTTCTCCTTTGCAGATCCTGCTTTTCAGAATAGACTCACTTTACTGCATTTACTCTACATCTCATTTTAAAGGTCATCTGAAAATATACTTTGTCTCCTTTGTCTACACCCCTTAATTTCCTTCTCCCACTGTTATTATTTTGCTATTTAACGCTGCATACTATTTAGGGACACAGTTTGCATGAAAGATTTTATTCAAACAAAGGGCTCAGTACTGCAAATCCATACGTTTCTCTTAGTCCTATTCACGTAATCAGATTGACTTCATTAGTAACAGAGTGCAATATCAGGCATTAAAGTAGTATGTGGCTGTACTGCCCTGCACAGGTGTTCTGACACTACAGTGATAAATGTGGGATAAATAGATAGATTGGGCAGAAGACTCCCCCATCTTCCACTTTTTCTTCCTATGTGACCCCAGTGGCCTCCTACAAGGTGGCTAGCCATGTGCAAAAATAGATACTTGTGAGTTTGTTCTAAAATGCAGTTGTACTTTTCCAACAGCAAATGAATTCCACAAGCTATCATCACTGACAGATGCAAATACAGGGACAGAAAACCAGTCTTGAGGCATCATTGGCTCGTTCTACCTCCAGACATTAGGACCACACAGGATACAGACACAAAAACTAGTGATGGGAGAATTTTGATTTGGTCCATCAGAAAATCCAGGTGCTTCTCTGAATCTTATTTAGTCAAAGAATTAGAAACTCTTGATTCTGCAAAGTTGCCCTCGGAATCTTTCTGGAACAGACTTTGCAGCATGACTTCTAGTATTGCCTTCTTCCAGTTGAGCCAGGAATACCAGGAGCCTGATTTTTTCTGAAGTTGGGCCTCTTCTGTTTCTGCTGGTTGGTTAGTCCCTCATAAAATGGGTGGTGGAAAGATAAAAATAAACTAAAAACCCTGCAACTCATTCTAGAGGTTAAATAGAGATGGGCCATGCAATATTTAATAAAAATAGAGGGGATTCTATAGTCTGGCTGCAGGACTACAACAGACCCTGTGGTTTTCTCTGGTCCAAGTCTGAATTATTTTTACTGTTTGCATCGTAGAAGCACCTAATAGCCCCATTCAGCTATTGTGTGAAGCACTGTATACACATAGAATCAGGGCCGGCTCTAGGCACCAGCGCTCCAAGCATGTGCTTGGGGCGGCACTTGCCTAGGGGCGGCACTCTGGCCCTTTTATTTTTTTAAAGGCCTGGGGCTCGGGCGGCGCTTTAAAAGGCCCGTGGCTCCCCCGCAGCGGCAGGAGCCCCGGGCCTTTTAAAGCACCGCCCAAGCCCGGCTCCGGCAGCCTGGCTCAGGTGTGGATTTAAAAGGCCCGGGGCTCCTGCCACTGCTGGGAGCCCCGGGCCCTTTAAAGCACCACCGGAACCCTGTAGCACCAGGGGCGGGGTGAGGCAGAGCCCAGTTCTCAGTGGGGCAGTGGGGGAGACACTTATTGGTATTTCTTCACTTTGAAGTGGTACAAAACAAAATATTTAAATACTGGCTCAGCTTTGTAGGGAAGGGAAAAGACAGTGCAAGTGTTCGCTCTTTAAATTGCATATTTAAACACTTCAGTAATTTCATTGGCATCAAGGATTGGGTTTGCTTGGGGCGGCAAAAAAGTTAGAGCTGGCCCTGCATAGAATAAAAAAGATAGCCCCTGGCCCAAGGTGCTTACAGACTAAATATATTAGATCTAGGTCCCTTCAGACTTTGGGCTCAAATCCTGACCTGAACTTCCACAAACTCTTCTGCTCAGGCTCATCTCAAAAAAGAAGGAAAAAAAGAAACAAAGGGAAGAGAATAAGAGAGCACTATGTCTTTAAGAAGGAGGAATGCTAGGATGCGGGAATGCAGCTGCTGCCAGCAATTCCAACGTGCTCCTTATTATAGCAGGATAGATGGGTTGACAGTCTCTTCCCAGTTCTGTGGTTAGCTGGCTACAGGCATGCAGTCATTACTTTATATTAATGTGAGATGCGAACATTGTTTTGCTGGTTATAATTATTCTCTGAGTGATACAATCTTAAAAATTACAGCTTTGGAGAATCTCTTTTTTTTGTAGTTCTCCCCAGGAGCCCCTGGCTGGGTCAGTTCCCAATAACATGATTTTCCAAGGGACTCGGGAATTTATTTATTAATGTATATATTTTTGAATTCTAATACCCTGTCACTTTGACATTCTGCAGCCATGCTGCCTGGCTGCCATATTGAGTGCAGGGGAGCACCAAGACCAGGCCATGACTAAGAAAAGAGGCCCAGTCCTGGTTCAGAAGGGAGCCAGTGGCACTGGTCTGGGCTGAGCTTCTCCATTATTCTGCTGCGGGACTCAGGCAAAGAGTAGAAATCTTTCAGGTGAGCCCTTTTAGAAGAGGACTAAACAGGCTGGAGCTGGGATACCTCCTCTTCAGATGTGTCTGCTGATGAGATGCCCTGGGTACAACCTAGGGAGAAAATGGAGTCCTTTGCATGGGACCTGCCATGAGAACAGGTACTGCAATATACTCCACAGACAGAGAGAGCTTTACCTCCTGGCAAAGGCTAAGGCTTCCATGGGCCCATGTTCCAAAGCCTGGAATAGTCTCTTCTATGTCATTCTTATGAGGTGGAGAGAAAACACTTTTGAAACAATTACTTAAGCAGTGATGAAAAGGACCAGCCTCTATTTATCTCCAGATGAGACAGCAGCAGTGCAAACTTTCCCTTCTCCCCAATACACTGACCGTTTCTTCCCACAAAAGTGCCTCACTCCTGCTCTGAAAGATCCGCCTCTAGTGCTGAGAGAAGATCAGGCACATTTAATCCTTGGCCGCTCTGCTGAGTTTGCCAACTAAGGGGTCACAATTGGTAGAAGCAGTTGTGGTGATGGGTTCTGTGTTGGAGATACTAAGAGCTGGACAGAGACTTATTGACTCATTTCACACAGGCCACCAAACAGCTATCAAGAGGAATGACTTTTGGTTATTATCAGCATGCAACTGGATTTTAACGAGATGTGAAAGGCTCCCTGTCCGTCACCACTCTCCTTAGCTTCCCAGGATGCATTTGAAACAAGCTGCTAGGGCGGCATGAAAATTGGAGGTGCTGCAAAGTTAATTTTTCTCCCTTATTTTCCCCCTTTCCTACCCCATTTCCTCTTTGTTTTGTTGGAGCCTCAGCCTTATCCCCCACAGGGTGAGGAGAAGGGGAAGGGATGTGTCCACTCCCATCTGGTAGTGGCGAAGGGAGAAAGCCCTGCCCTACCCAAGGGAGCAGCCATGTGCTCTCAGAATGCCTCCACTTTAAAAGCCCTAGAGCTAATGCTTACCTGATGTTGAATACATTGGAGCCGCACATGTGACACCCACATTTATGGCAGCGGAATCCCCAGCCGTCATTTTACTGCACACATCATAAGTCAGCGAGACCTCCAGTGCGTCGCCTTGGAGCTCTGGCTCTAAGCCCCCACCCCCACCCGATTTGTACCATAATCTGAATATTTAACAGTTCACCACATAGCATAGCCAAGCCATAAATCCCTCACTGGGAGCAGTGCTGGGAATGCTTACTTGGCGCGCTCCGGTGCCAGCTTGAAGCAGTTCTGCTGCCCTAGGCAATTGGAAACTGCCCTCCCCCCTATTCCCAGTCATGTAGCCACTAACATACTCATCAGACAGGGGATACTGTCTGCCTCTACTCTTTAGCAATAAGCCATTCTGTCCCGTACACAATGATGCAATCAACCACAGGACACAGCTATCCTGTGTCTATATTTCAGTTGCATTGTAAACACTGTACAGCAGCCTGACTTAATTACTAACAGGTAACAACTACCCCGACTCATGATAGGGCTTGAAACCCAATGTGGGAAAACACAGCCTTATTGGTGACTCCCCTCTGGTGATATGCCTGATAAACAACCTCTATGTGATACCATAGAGAGATTAGTGGGGAGACACAGGCTAACGCCCTTAGCAACCCACACTGGACCAGCATGTGAAAAGTCTAGGTGAACCTTAAGAATGAGGGACAGGAGCAGCTCTGGGGAGGCCGTTGCCTTACAGTGGGATGGAAATGGCTGGGATGGAGGGATGGACAGGAGCAGTGTGTAGTGGCCCTCACCCTGAAGCGGAGATGAGACTGACTGAGACAATGGCTGAGAATAGCTGAGCTGGGTGGAACTGGAATGACACATTCATGCTGATTAGTGGGTAATTGCACAGAGCTGGTATTACTCATTCGCACATGAGCTGCCCTCTGGTTAGCAGATAGATAATCAGACTTGGCATTTAGTTCACAACTGCCCAAATTATGCCTTTCATGACTCTTATATATATCCAATCACTCCATCAATTTCAGTGGAATGATTCAGGATGGGACATTTTCAATGGAATGAGAGCAGAATTCATCCCATTGCACTTAGCCTGTATGGGAGCACAAGAGGCTCTGTGATCAAAGAACAGATCCATTAAATATCCACAGGGCCAAATGTCACTCTGTTTCCACCGGTAAAACCCTATCACTTGTAAGTGGAATGTCCAAACACGTCTCCATTTTGTGGGCTTTGTTTTAAAATGTACAAGTTGTATATTCATTACCCTTTTAAGAGCAGTTGGCAACAAGTCTTTCTTTGCTCTTCATTCACCATCCTCCTCCTCACAGCTTCTGTTCCATCTCACCACTGCAGGGCAGAAGATTCTTTGTGGAGACTCAAAGTATCCTTGTCTCTGACTGAGCATAACCACGATGTGCCTGCACATGCAGAACATTCTTCATCCATCTTCCTGTCTAGCTGTATTGCTGTCTGCCTTGCCAGCACACACCGTCATCCATTGTTCTCCATTCCTTTGTGTATGTTTGTGTTCTGCATCCTCCCAGCTCTTTCTCTTTGACATATGGCTCCTTCCTTAGCCTGTGGCCATGTAAACTGCGTGAAAAGCTTTAATCATATCCCCCTCCTAGGTGAGCTTTTACATCGCTTTGAAGTGAAACCTGCACTAAAGGGACACTCCACTAGGTGACTGGAGTAATACGAGTTTTTATCTCCTGTAGGCCTAACTGTTCTGTAGTACAAATTCACATTAGTCTGTACACAGTGACACAAGTGAGGCCTTTACCTGCAGTAGAATTTGGTTGGGCAATGATTCAAGAGTATGCAATGATACATGCACCAGTGATGAATGGATTGGTGCAAAGAACATGCAATGAAGTGCAGCAATGCATGGATGTGAAGTGATGAACAGACAGGAACTCTCAGTGCTGTATGGATGTACAATACAGGAGTTTACAGCCATGCCATGTAGCTTAATCTGTCATTCTAAGGGTAACTATAATTTACTATGCTGTGGTCTGAGAGGGTTTGGCCTCTAGGTCAGCTATAGTAGTGAGGTTTTCATTAGATTATGAGGATGCCAGGATGCACATGGGAAACAATTCAATACTTTTATTAGCAATTTTATTAACAAGCCAAACAGGATCATACATACTGCAATATAGCAAAGGAGAGAGAGAATACAGAATGTGCAGAACTTGCATCACTCACATCATACCATGCGGGAATCCCCGAAGTAGAGGAAGTGACATCTAAGGTATCAACAGGTGGTCATCATCCTGGTGTCTCCCACACTAGGATGCTGGGAAGCATTCTTTATACTGGATTATGCTACCCCTCACTGCATCTCATGCATATTCATAAGGCTTTCAGCCCCTTTTTCTTGTCTGAACTTCCACACCCCCCCACTTGTGTTGGGGGTCCCCAATTCCTGTATGTTAATCAATCATTTACTTCATACTCATTAGTATTTACATTATGTGGTTGCTATAACATTATTGTGGTTTAATACTTGTGACTTTCAGTTATACATATTCCTTAAAATTATCCTAAAATATCAGTAACCCATGTTTGTGGTTTCTGCCCCCTACCAGTCAACTGATGTCTTACACTTGTTCATCACTATCTTCAAGAAAGAGAGCTTGGAGTCATCAGGGATAGTCCTCTGAAAGCGTCAGCTCAGTGCACAGCAGTGGTCAAAAAGGCTAACAGAATGTTAGGGATTATTATGAAAAAGGTAGAAAATAAGACAGAAAATATCATACTGCCACTATAGAAATCCATGGTGCACCCACACCATGAATAGTGTGTCCAGTTCTAGTTGCCCCATGTCGAAAAGGTTGTAGTGGAACTGGAAAAGGTTCAGAGAAAGACAACAAAGATGATCAAGGGTATGGAAAGGCTTCCATAAGCAGAGACTGAAAAAATTAGGGCTCTTCATCTTAGAAAAGAGACAATTAAGTGCGGACATGATAGAAGTCTATACAATCATGAAAGGTGTGGAGAAAGTGAACAGAGGAGTGTTATTTACCATTTCCCACAATACAAAAACTAGGGGTCACCCGATGAAATTAATAGGCAGCAGGTTTAATATAAACAAGAAGAAGTACTTTTTCACGCAATGCATGGAAAACCTGTGGAACTCATTGCTAGGGGATGTTGTGATGGCTAAAGGTATAACTGGGTTAAAAAAGAACTAGATAAATTAATGGAGGGCAGGTCCATCAATGGCTATTAGTCAAGGTGGTCAGGGATGTAACCGCATGCTTAGGATGATCCTACACCTCCGACTTCCAGAAACCAGGAGGGGAAGGCTGTGGTGGATCTCTCCAGAATTTCCCTGTTCTGTACACGCCCCCTGAAGCTCTGATACTGGCCATTGTCGGAAACAGAGTACTGGGGTAGATGGACCATTGGTCTGATCTAGCATGGCAGCTCTTATGTTCTTATCCTTAATCTTGTGATTTAAAGTCATTTCTCTGCCACTCACTTCTGTTAAGCTAGCCCTTGATTACTTATGCTAACCTAACTGTCTTACAGGCCCTAGGGCTGCTGGTTGTTTACTTGTGTTACAGCATCAATCAGTACTCACTCATTACCTAGATACACTACAGCAGGTACATGCAGCGGAGCTCTGATTTGCACTGGTGCACACTTGTGCAGCGACTCTCAGGATGTGCAGTGCCACAGACATGAGCAGTGCCACGGGGTATGTCTACACAGTGGCTGGGAGGTGTGATGTCCAGCACAGGTAGACAGACGCCCATTAGCTGTGCTCAAGCTACCACGTGAAAATAGCACTGTGACTGTGGCTGCATGGGCAGCAGCTCCCACTAGCCACCTGAGTACAAGCACCCCTAACCCCTGGGTACATTCTCAGATAGCTAGCTCAAGCTGCTGCTTGTGGCCCAGTGGCCACACTGCTATTTTTAGACACTACCTCAAGCAGAGTTAGCACGTGTCTGTCCACACAAACTGGGAATTACACCTCCCAGCTGCCGTGCAGACATATACCCACAGTTATGTGCGGAGATGTGCAGCAAAGCATCGATGCTCGGTACTAGTCTTTTGTTGTTCTTTTTAATACACCCTAATTTCCCATCCTTACTCAGGTCTGTCAAAGGCAACAGGTATAACTGGACAGCTGAAACAAGCAGCTTCCACCACTAATGGGAAAGTAAGAGCTGAGCTGGGTGTTCCCCAGAGGAAATTGTGCAAGGCCTTTTGACTTGCGTGGCATCCCTTTTTACTGCCTCGTTTTATGCCCTCAAGCCATACACAAATGTAACTCCCCGCCATGTGAGCACAATCAGGTAGTTACATATCTACACAGCATCATCTGTGGCAGAACACAACTGCAGGGGCTATTCTCTCTCTATCTAGATACTTATATGGTCCCCATCACTGTAGTATTGGTGCACCTCAAAATCTTTAATGTACTCATCGTCACAACATGCCAGTGAGGTAGGGAAGTGCTATTATCCCCATTTTACAGATGGGAACTGAGAGGCTGAGAAGCTAAGTAACTTGCCCAAGGTCATACAGGAAGTCTGTTATAGAATGGGGAACTGACTCTGGGTCTTCTGAGCCTCAGGCCAGCACTCTAGCCACTAGATGAACCTTCATGTCTCCACCTACAAGGCAAGGCTGTTCAAAATGAAGCCCTAAGTGTGGTGCTCCCCCATCCCCAACAAAGGTTGGGTGGAAGTGGGAAGCTCTGCATGCCAGAGGTGGCTGAACCGAACTTCCCATGTCTTTTCAGTTTCCACGAAGAAACCTGGAAATTGAGCAATTGGCCAGCAACCTGGACCATGTTTAAGGCAGGAGATGACTGGATACTACGGGGCATTTCACTGGCCTCTCAGTCAATGAGAGAACTTGTTTGCTCCCAGCACACTCACTGGCTTCCAGAGTTAATAAAGACACCAGTTCTGCGGATTAACGCCTTAGATGATATTACCACCAATTGCCTTCTGCTATGAAAGGGGTGTTTTTCCTCAGATGCTGGCGCCTATTAAGTGTGTGTGTGAGAGAGAAAGATTGAGAGAGAAATGAATTGTCCCAGTTGAAAAGCTCTGCAAAGTCTGGTCCTCCAAATCTTGTCAGGTGGCCTTAGCAGGGCGGTTCTATTGCAACACGTGAGGTGACTCAGCCACTTAGTCCAATTAGCTGCTGTGGAGATGATTATATCTTTATGGCTAAACAGAGCCTATCTGTAGCTTAAGGCACTTTGTAAATTGGACAGAATAATAATTTAAAACACTCCAAACCAGACAGTCATTGCCCAGCATATCGAACTCCTTCTGCCAGGAAAGTCAGCAAATTCAGAAGGACCGGGGATGAGGGGAGTGTGAGCCGGAGTCACAGGCCATCTCTACACTGCATACTTTGGTTGATGCGAGTTACATCACCATAAAGCCGTCGCGGTTAGTATATCGCTTGTGCACAGGTATACTTGTCTCCTTGCACCGTAGGGTGACCAGACAGCAAATGTGAAAAATCAGAACAAGGGGTGAGGGGTAACAGGAGCCTATATAAGAAAAAGACCCCAAAATCAGGACATCTGGTCACCCTATTGTGCCGGCACTGCATGTACTCACCAGGAGTGCTTGTGTCAACACACAGGGCGATGAGCTATGGGGGTGTATCTCAGTGTGCCACCCGCCACTGTCCAGCACACTGTCTTTTGGGAAGTTTTAGCAATGTATGGTCGGGGCAGAAATGAGTCACGTAAGGGTAACTGGGAGCAAAGGATCAACTTCCCAGTGCACAACTGTCTCCATACCAAAATGTCATCTATATCTCATGAACCCACAGGGCCCTCCTTACTGTCCATCATCTCTGACAGAAGCATGGAGCCTGCACAGCTCTGCACTATTCTCATATGTGTTGCAAGCACAGGACGCATGATCCTCTGGTATTTGCAGAGCTGTAAGAAGAACTAAATGTGTGGGGAGCATGATGATTTCTTGGAGAAACAACCTAGGACATCAGAACCAATTTAAGGTTGTTGGTGGCATTCACAGAGCAGCTGCAGATGTTGGAGCACTGTTTCTGGGCTGGAGAAATGAACACTGACTAGTGGGATCACATCATAATGCAGGTTTGGGACAACAAGCAGTGACTACAGAACTTTCAGATGTGCAAGGCCACATTCCTGGTTCCATGTGCCAAACTCACCCTACCACTCCAGTGCAGGGACACCAGAATGAGAGCTGCACTGACAGTAGAGAAGTGAGTGGTGATCACACTGTGAAAACTTGCAATGCCTGGTTGCTGCCGGTCAGTGGGAAATAATTCTGGAGTTGAAAACACACAGTGGGCACTGTTGTTATGGAAGTGTGCAGGGCAATTAATCATTGCCTGCTATGCAGGACTGTGACTCTCAGCAAGATGCAGGACGAATGGATGGATTAGCAGCAATGAGGTTCCTCAACTGCAGTGGAGCAATAGACAGCATACATATCCCTATTTTAGCACTAATCCACCATGCCACAGATTACATCAGCAGAAAGGGCTACTGGTGGATCACTAGGGATGCTTCATCGACATCAGTGTTGGCTAGTCAGGGAAGGTGCATGACACTCACATCTTTAAGAACACAGGATTGTTCAGAAAGCTGCAAGCAGGGAATTTCTTTTCTGACTGGGTGGGGGGGGGTTACCATTAGCGATGTTGAAATGCCAGTAGTGATCCTTTGGGACCCAACCTCCTCCTTGCTTCCCTGGATCATAAAGCTGTACACCAGTCACCTGAACAGTACCAAGGTTGAGATGTTGATAGATGTTTGGCTGCATGTGTGTGGTTTTTTTGTGTGTGCTACCCCAGCCCTGCACAGACAACTGGCACGGAAGACCTCGAGTGAACCGCCCCATGACCACAAGATCCGTTAAGGGACAAAGGCACCGAGCCAGGTTTATTGTCGACGAAGCACAGTACTAGTTTGTAGACTCTACTGGCCCACTAATACATGTATGCCTGTAATAATGGACCAGTTCAGTGAATGGCGGGACTTTCTATTCCTCCCTAGGCCAGACAAAGATATTCCCTCTGAGATACATCTTTATACCCTGGTACAAACAAGTTAGTACTGCCCCTCTGACATAGTTAGTCACTGCCCCCTGACATGGCTAGTTATTACCCATCGCCTTGTACATTTTGGTTTTATTGAAATTTTTTTATTACGTACTGTTATCCTGACCTTATCTTTTAGAAGGGCTCAGTGTGTTCCTGTTATCCTTGGCAAATGTTTTTGTACCATCCTTAATATTGGGATGTTCTGGTACCATTTAATATTGGAATGTGTTTGCGTAAGTACTTTGTGACTAGCACTTCTTAGGAATGTGGATTTCTGCAATATCAGCCTGTTCTTGCCAAATTCTGTAATCAGGTCCTGCCTCATATCAGGCCTCTAATACAGGTCTCATGCTCTCTTCCTACTACACAAGGAAAGATTCAACTATCAGCTCAGCAGGTGCAGAATGACAGTTGAATGCCCTTGTGGCATCTTGAAGGGATGCTGGCGATGTTTACTCACAAGATTAGATCGCTGTGGAAAAAAAACAGCCCTATGGTTATAGCTGCCTGCTGTGTCCTGCATAAGATCTGTGAAGTATAGGAGGGAAAGTTGCCACTGGGATGGAGGGCAGGGGTGGAGCAGCTGTCTCCTAAGTCTGAACAGCCAGATACAAGGGCTATTATAAGAGCTCAGTACACAGCTATACATCTCAGGAAGGCTTTGAAAGAGCATTTTAACAAAGAGCCACAGTAATGCATGTGGTGTGCTCTGCTCTACTTGGCCCTGCTGTTTTGGGGACTGTTGGGAATTATGTGGTGCTTGGTGTACATCTATGAATAGAACACTGTCAATGCATCTATTAATTTTGCAGTGCATGGCGTTCATTTATGATTATTACACTGTTAGTCACTGATCCTGTGAGTTGTGTCACATTACAGTAACAAGTAATTGGGTACTTTCAGAACTGCTAGACTTCACAGCATATGTTGTGAACTAATAAAGAGGAATTTTATTCAGTAACAAAATCAGTGCAAAGAGAAATCTGTGCAAATTAAAAGTAAATACATTAAAAACTTAATATATTAATGGAACAGAACTTAATAAGGGGAAAAACATTCATGTCTATCTTACCTACACATACAGCAACTTTGGCTTTCACAGGTCAGCATATATGACAAAGTGGTTATCTTTAATGTCCATGGGGTGGAGTGGTAGGCATAGGGATGGAGCCCCTGATGCCACATGGGATATTGAAGGGAGGTTAGAGGGGTGCTGCAATGGAGTCCTCCATGAACTGCAAAGGGAGGCGAGCCCAGGATTGTTGAACCTATAGGCCCACAAGAGTCTGGAGCATCTGTGTTTGCTGCTGGAGAAACCCCATTATGTCCTGGTGCATCTCCCGCTCCTTTTCCTGCTGGGACTCCTGGGCCTTTCTCCTCTTCTCTCTTTCCTTCTCTAGGCTGTCTGCAACATTCAGCTGCCAGGCCCTGTGCTGATGGTCTGATGCAGCACTGGCTTGCAGGATCTCATTGAACATGTCATTCCTCATTCTCTTCTTTCTCCTTCTTATCTGGCTCAGGTGTTCTGTGGGTGTGGAGGGGGACCCCCTCAAGGCCACAATGGCAGCAACTGCAGATAAAACACACAGAAGTACCATTGTCAGTCTACTCACAATGGAAAGCAAAACTTAAGATTCAGAGCTCCCTTCCCTTGCTCCCTATAACTTTTAAACAAGACGTGCTCATTGACACTTCTGCTTGGAGAGCTTGTGCACGGCACCACTCACAACACCATCCCTGGTGAGTGTGGGCTTCCTGGGTGAGGGAAATGAGGAGAGAATTGCTTGGTTGCATGAAACTATGAGTGTAGGGCAATGGCACTGAGTACTGGCACCATTTTCTGCAGGCAGTGGTAATTGTAGCTGATATTTCACTCCTGGGGGTAACAAAGGCACAGAGAGCACAACTGCTGCTGGTGTCCTAAAGTCTGTGTATTGCATGGTGCCTGCTGAAGTTATCACTGACTGGTGTGCGAAAGTGTCCTACTGCAGAGGAAGAAATGAGGATACCATCCCTAGAAACCTCCAGGAGAGCATTGCAGAGTACCTCCATGACAGTTTCATCAAGATCTCTCAGGAGGATTCAAGGGACATCCCTGTGTACATAAACAAACTGCTCCATATGGCCGCCTGCCTAACTACAGGGGAATGAGAAGCAGAGAGAGTCTCTACCTCTCTTTGTTCTACTGCTGCCTCTTAAGCAAATTAATGAAAAGTCGATAGCTGGTTCCTGTTAAGTTGGGGGTGCCATCAGTACATCATTGTAATAAGAAATACAATTTACACACTTACCTAGGGTTCCTTCCTCTGATTCAGGCTCAACTGCTGGGACTGGCTGGACTGCAGTGTAGTCTCAATGAGGTCTTGGCTCACAGTGTAGCTGGATTCCCCCCAGTTCCCTGTCCCCCACCCGCCTCCTCTTCCTCCTCCACCTCCTCCATGTCCTCACTGTTCACACCAGGGGCTTGTAGCTTCCACTTCTTGGAGATATCCCTTGTTGTCTGCGGGATGGTAGTGGGGTCTCCACCAAGTACGGCGTGCAGCTCTTTGTAAAAGCTGATATGGTATGCCTGATGCAGTGCCTTCACTTCCCCACAGCACTGCTGCTAAGCCCCGTTGTACCCCTTCTCCGGCATCCCCCGTACAATCTGCCCATGGTTGTCCATATTTCTTCAGCTGGTCTGTAGCTGTGGTTGCATGGCTCCTTCTCCCCTACAGGCCCTGGGGATCCAATATCTCCTGTCGACTCCAAGCCAGAGCATGTCTGGAATGTGTAGCCAGCATGGTCAGCTGGGCACTTCCACACAACAATGGAGATCCATTAGGTGTTCTCAGCAAGCCAGACAATCATGAAAAGGCATTTCAAAAATGTGCGGGGCTTTAAAGGAGAGGTGGGGAGGCTTCTGGTCTCTGTGACCCCTGGGCAGTAAAGGGCACAATTGTGACCAAATCGGTCAGTGTTGGACATTGTGGGACAGCTGCTGGAGGCCTGTTGGGGTCGACATACATAATACAACATCTACACTCATGCTTCATCAACCTCATTACATTGGCCATGGCTCAACACTGCTCGGGAAGGTGGTGTTATTGTGTCTCTGTAACGGGGCACTTACATCAGTGGGAGACAAATTTAAGCATAGACACATGCACAGCTAGGTCCACGCAAGGTAGCTTATGTCAACCTAACTTTGTAGTGTAGATCCCGGCACAGAAAAATTTGACTTCACCAGAAGCAACTGACTCTTCCAGGAACAAAGCTCCTCTTCTCACACCAGTGTCCCTAGGAATAAAGAAGCAGAGAGAGGGCGAGAAATATCAAAATCGTACACGACATCAGCAGAACTGACTCAGAGGAGAGGCTCGCTTTCCAAAGTTTTCCACAAGGCGTCAGCTGCTCTTTAACTGGAGTGGCGCTTGCAGGCGTCATCCCAGTTACTTTCCTACTGTGGGAACTGAGCCTTTTAAAACTGTTTTGACTGTAACCAAGGAATTAGGGAGATGGATGAAGCCAGCCGAAAGTGTGACAATCTCCTAAAGGCACACAGATGGTGAGCAGACTTCGCAAACTGATTCACTTTGAGTGATCACTTTCCTTAAATGCATTTTGGAAACATTTCAACCCAGGGAAGGACCTGAGGGGGACCTGTTAGTTCTTCTCTTAGGTGAAAGAAGAAGAAGAAAAACAGGAACCGTTCTTCCTTAAAACATATAGACACATGCAGTTATTTATTTATTTGCCCTTTGACATCAAGTGGAGCTTGTCTCTCGGAGAAATGTCATCCGTAGCTTAGCCCATATGGAGGTGAGATACAAATTCACTGCAAGCACTAACCATGAAAAGATTTTCTCATTTCACCAGAAACCACATCTCCCATAGTTCCCAAACTGCTCAAGTGATGTATGGCTTGGTAATTGCCCTGAAAGATAAGGAAAGCCTTCTCTGTGGTTACATTTGATATTGGCCTGATGTATGGGATCGTTCAGAGCCAGCTCTGTGGAGGGTTTGCAGACATAGTGTGTAATATGCCTCTCCATGCTGCAATTCTCCACAGGGATTCTTGGCTGGTGGAGGGAGGGATTCTGGGGTGGAGTGGTTGCAAATTGCTTTACCACATCTAACGTCCCTTTCATAGCAGCCTCAGTCAGTTCTGAACATGATGAGGAAAATTAACAGTGGTTTATAATTGCTCTGGAGCCTCCTCTTCAGTACTGACATATCTGAAGGGTGTAAACATCAAGGAGGGAAAAGAATTTTAGGGTGGTCCAAGGGGGTAAATCTAGAGGATCCCAGGGGAGAGGAGGATGAGCAAGAGAAACATTGAGTTTGAATACAGAGAAAAGCTTCTGAATGGTGAGGATTGTGGACCCATCTTCCAAGGGGAGTGCTGGGAGAACATAAATGATCTGGAAAAAGGGGTAAACAGTGAGGTGGCAAAATTTGCAGACAAAATTACTCAGGATAGTTAAGTCCAAAGCAGACTGCGAAGACTTTCAAAGGGAGCTCACAAAACTGGGTGACTAGGCAACAAAATGGTAGATTAAATTCAATCTTGATAAATGCAAAGTAATGCCAATTAGAAAACATAATCCCACCTATACATACAAAATGATGGGGTCTAAATTAGCTGTTATCATTCAAGAAAGAGATCTTGTAGTCATCATGGATAGTTATCTGAATACATCCACTCAATGTGCAGCAGCAGTAAAAAAAAAAAAAAGCTAACAGAATGTCAGGAACCATTAGAAAAGGGATAGATAAGACAGAAAATACCAAAATGCCTCTATATAAATACATGGTATGTCCACACCTTGAATACTGCATGCAGTTCTGGTCACCCCATCTCAAAATAGGTATATTAGAAATGGAAAAGGTACAGAGAAGGGCAACAAAAATGACTAATGGTATAGAACAGCTTCCATATGAGGAGAGATTAATAATACTAGGACTTTTCAGCTTGGAAAAGAGATGACTAAGAGTGGATATGATAGAGGTCTATAAAGTCATGACTGGTATGGAGAAAGTGAATAAGGAAGTGTTATTTACTCCTTCTCATAACACAAGAACCAAGGGTCACCTGATTAAATTAATAGGCAGCAGGTTTAAAATAGAAGGAAGTATTTCTTCACACAACATGCAGTTAACCTGTGGAACTCATTGCCAGGGGAAGTTATGAAGGCCAAAACTATAATGGGGTTTTAAAAAGAACTAGGTAAATTCATGGAGAATAGATCCATCTGTAGCTATTAGCCAAGATGGGCAAGGATGCAACCCCATGCTCTAAGTGTCCCTAGCCTCTGATTGCTAGAAGCTGGGCATTGACGAGAAGGGATGGCTTGCTCAATGCTTGCCTGTTCTGTTCATTCCCTCTGAAGCTCCTGGAATTGGCCACTGTCAGAAGACAAGAAGATACTGTGCTAAATGGACCATTGGTCTGATCCAGTCTGGCTGTTCTTATGTTGGAGCCTCTTCACTTGGATCAATTAAAACTACAATAGGCAAAGCCTTGGTTGATAGATTTTTTTGGGAACAATCCTGTACTGGGCTCTGGGAACTAGACACAACCTACAAGAGCTTTTCCATCTCTGTGGTATATTGAAAAGATAGCTACCATAAGAGCTGCAGATAAAAATTCACCTTGATTTATTTTCCAGTTGTATATAGACACTAGATTCCTATTAAGGATTCGGGTAATGTAGTCCAACAAGCATTTCTTGCAGTAAGACTACTATAATTAAAGCTACCACTAGAGGGCAATCCCTGCATTATGAGCACACACCACATTGCAGCCTCAAACATCCATGACATTCTACTACTGTATTTTATACAATGCCACACAACAGAATAAAGGCTATGAGACTGCACCAGATCTTTTAAAAACACTGCAACACATTGAAATTAATTCATGCCATATATTTGCAATACCACAAACATTAATCTACTGAAGTTATTTTAAAAGAAGCTAAATACAAATTTGGGCTAAAGCCCACTCATTGATTTCCATGGAGTTTCACTGGGTTACAGAGCAGGACTTGCATGCACAACATCTGGCTGTCATAGAAGAAACGTTGAGCTACATTCTCCATAGGGAAGGCTAGTGAATTTTTCTAGATAAGCTGTCAAAAAACAAGAGGTTATGAATAGATATTACTTGCCAGATCCTCAGCTAGCACAAATTGCTGTAGCTCCATTGACTTCAATGGAGTGATTTACACCAGCTGAAAATCTGGCCTTCACATCTCTTGCTAGTCAGAAGTAACCGTGACTCTGAGATTCCCTTTCAGAGTGGGAGTTTCATCCTGGGGAACTTCCAGACATGTCAGACTTGAACCATTAATGTACTTGTCCAGCCCTTGTCTCTTGGGTATTTTCCTGCCACATTTGTTAAACCTCAGAGATGTTTCTGGTAACGTTAAGGCTTTGCTCTGAGAGATGGACACACCAGCTGAAGATGAAATAGGAAAGGATCAAACATTTGAACAAAACTCAAACTGGAATCTCTTTATAGGTTTGACAAATCATTTTTTCCTTTTTCTCATTTTTGCTGCTGCTGTTCCCACACTACTGGATCTGTCTGGGTCATAAAAGGCCAAGATACCACGACCAAAAGCAGTTTTTTATGGTATCTTCAGTCTAGCTGGAAATGGGAACTGGAAGGTCCAGTTTTGTAGATCCACTAGGTTTGCATCGTTTCAGTTGGATAGTCCCCATGAACAGCTGAGCTTTGGGGGCCTATCTGAACTAAACCTCTGAACGTTTGGCAGTTCCCTCATTGCTAATTGAAGAAATTATTGGATGATGGTTTTTGGCCTGAATTATGCAGGAGGTCAGACTAGATGATCACAATGGTCCCTTCTGACCTTAAAAGTTATCAATCTATAATTACTCCCTTCTCCACATCTCTATCTCCTCTTCAAGGTGCGGAAACTGACATCCCAATTGCTTCCACACAGAAATGGGCATGAACTAAAAGTCTGGATCCAGGCTCCTTCAATTATGGGGAAATTTGAATCCAGATCCAGACTTCACAGTTGGCTCCTATCTCTATAATGGTTTGAACCAAAAACCTGGATCTGAACATCCTAACCTTTGAGAAAGTTTGGATCTGGATCAAGACTTAGTGACTTTGAGCCATTTCTGTTTCTACCACAGTAGGATTTGGTGCTTTAAAGATGGGATTCTGCTACATCAGGGCAGGACCCAGGATCCTGGGTTTGGGCTACAAGGAGGAGGGCTCAGGAGGTGGCAATGGGTGGAGAGGGACGTCTCTTATTCAGATACAAATAATAGCAATAATTCAAGGGTCTTTTCAGGCTTTCAGATTTTGTGAACAAGGTCATGTCCCAGTACTGTGTTCTGATGCTATATTAGTCCCAAACACTTTAGAGCATTTATTTATAGGCATGTTCTACAGCACTCATCACCATAATATTGCAGGAGTTTGCATGATGTTGAACAATACTGGATAACAACCCAGCAAAATTGCGTCTGTTCTATGAAAATTGGGGCCAAAGAAGGATACAGAAAAGGATGTGCCGATCAAACTGCATTCTGCAGTTTTTCTCCCCCTACTCTGAAAAGTGTAACAATAGCATCATGGGGATCCATAGTTATTGTCTCTCAAAGATCTCAGGGCAAGTTTGCTCAGTTTAAATGCAAAATAATGGTTTTCCTACCACTGAGCCCTTCAAACTCAGCCTGGGACCTGAGAAGGAGGCTGGGCTCTTTCTGGCTCACTCATCGTCTCCTGGAATACAGATTCTGCCACTGGCATTTAGTTAACCAAACAATGCTGTTGCTGATGCGGGAGCCAGACTGCAATCCAGCTCCTTTTCCTGTAGCTGTGTTGGCTCAGCAGGATCAGTGGGGCTCTGAATACACACATGGAGCAAATTTGCTACAGGGAGGTGCCAATTTCACACCTTCCCTTTTCTGACTATAACTGCCCTTTTAGTTTGCTGCAGTGTGAAAGTCCCTCTTTACACAGCACAGCCCCTATCCATTCCTCTCTAACCTGCAAACCAGACTTTATATTATTTGATAAGCTCTTAATTTACCTCAAAACCTGCTGACCCAATAAGGTTCAGCCACTTCCCAATGGGACAGCCCTGATGAGGTGATTTATCATGGGGAGGTTTATAATCACATTCATTATTTTTCATGTATGATTGCAAGGGGAAGAGGGGAGATAAAGGGAAGCAGGCAGGAGCCATTGTGAACTTGCTAACAGCATCTGAGAGCCACATAGAGCTTTGTTCACCGCCTGTGTCTGGAATCCAGCATCCTGGGATTTCAACGCTATGTAGCTGGCTGTCAGGGGCATGCTGGGTCTGGGTCTTTATTCTTGAGTATATTTGGAAACATCATCAGAACTGGAGTGAGGTGGGAAGAAGGACCCTGAGGAAAAAGAATCCATCAGTGGAGAGCAGCACAAGGAACACGGTGCCGGGTGCACTTTTCACTACCTCCCAGGGTTGGCCCAGGCAACACAGGCTTCCATTTGCAGCAGGGCCCACATCTAAGGAGATGTGGAACTAGGGCCCCTCTGAACATTCTTTGAACTTCAGGGGCACTGTGTCCAGCTGGCCTCCGAGTCCCAGGGTGAGGGGGTGGCAGTACTGGACAAACATGAATCAGGGCCCAGAGAATGGCAAACAAGCATAAACTACACTGCTGTGCCACTTACATCCCGGCTTCAGACCAATGCTGCATCAGCTCTGAAACTGCTTCAGGGACAGAGAGGAAGCAATTCGCACCTTCCTATTTCCAGGACCTCTAGGATCTCCCTCACTCTCAGAGTCACTATGGGAATTGCAGCAGTGGGGAACCAGGGCCTGATGTGACTTCTTCTGACCCTAATCCATCACCTTCCTCTTCTGGCTCACACATGACCAAATCTTGGCCTGCCCCTTGCCTGCCCCAGATCACCGTCTGCAGTCGTGGCTCCCAATGGGGAACCAGCAAAACTGACAGAAAGGGGCCAAAGAGTAGGGATGAATCCCCCACCATGAAGTACTGGCGCATTAATCCTGGAGAGGGTTTGGCATGATTAGCAGAGAATTAATGCTCCACTGGTAATAAGACACCCTCCTCTATCCTTTCCTGTTGGTTGAGAGTCACATATTTCCCCTGATGATGAAGAAAAAGTTAAATGCTAAGGCAGAAGGAGGGTTTGAAGCCATCTCTGTATTCCAAACTCTGCCCAAGTGATCTCAGGGCAGTTTCTCTCAAAGAGAAGCCCTCCAGGGAGCTGGGCGAGAGGTCCTGAACTTACAAGAATGAATGTAGACTTTTGAAAATGTTTCCAAAGTTAATTAAAAACAGTCCCAGGGTAGGACGGCGAGAGAGAAGTTGAAATCAAACAATGCAAAATCCAGCCCAAGCCTTCACCCCAGTCTTGGCTTCTCCCAGCTCACTACCTAGGGCCTCTTTCTCAAGAGAGCTTTTATATCTGGATGAGGTAAAAAGCCACTTGTAATTACCACTGAGTAAAACATAACGTTTTCCAGCAAGATCAGCACCTGCTAACAGAGTGAGGTTTTCAGACAAATGCTGCCAGGCTGCTACATCCCTGCAAAGTGATGGGAAAGCAAGCGGGTCCCAATGCTGCTTCTTACACCACTACTAACCTAGTCAGCAGGATACCAACATGTGGATTGTCATGAAGATGCACAAAGTGTTACTGTGTAATCATGCTGAAAAGGACACTTCTTTTAAAAAATTTAAATAAAGGAATGGAAAAGTAGTTGACTGAGTTTATTAATAGAATTGATAAGTAATTAATCAAATTGATTTAATGTAGCTGATATACAGCAGCAGACTGTGCTTCTTTAACCTTCCACATCATTCTTTATTTTGATTGGTTACTTGTGCACCGCCTCTTCTGGTGTCAAAAAGAGGACCATTGCTTTATTAGCAATCTGGGATCTGGTTATTGTACCTGGATAGTTACTGTTTCCTTAAAGGGACACTGTCAGGATAAATAATTACTATCTAAGCTATCAGATTCCTTCCCTGTGCCACTGATAACACCCAGAATCATTAAAACCAAAATAATTTTACCATTTACTCTTACCATTGAAAATTTGTTTTCCACTTCACTCAGGTTGGAGACTGAAGCAGGACTGGACACTTTCACTTTCCCTCTCTAGTCATTTTCACTTTCTGAGATTCATGTAGCAGCCCCACAGTGTGTATTTATAATCTCTGACACTGTAAGACAGGTTTAAAAATCTCTCCTTGCAAAAAACTGTTTTCATTGCAATTTGATAAAGCCATGAAAATATCATAGCAGATTTTGAACTTGCCTTCTCTTTTTGTTCTCTTGACAAAGCCTGCATTTTGGCTTGATATTATTTTACCTTTCCCCATTGAAAAAGTGCTATTTTGTAATCTGAGTTAGTCGCTATTCATGTTTTACTCACATGCCGTAAACTTTTAGACACACTAAGAACTTACCTTGGGATGAAGAAAATCAGACCTAGTTCTACGTAACTGACTGTGGTTAGAGCTGCATGAATGATGCAAAATATTATATTTTAGTTAAAATTGCTGCAAGAATCAGATATATTTTCACATGGTTTTCCGAGCTCAGTAAGTTGGGTGAAAAAAAAATATTGGGAAAATATGGCAAAGCTATAAGCTTTTGGAGGCAGCGACTGGGGTTTTTTTACAACATGTTTGAAGAGTGCTTAGCACAATGGGGCTCTGATCCCTAACTGAGACTCCAAATCACTACTGCTGTGATACAATTAAGCATAATACTCAACACACAGTATTCAACCAGCCGTGCAATTCCATGGATCCAACCTAGTATCTGAGACTAAAGAGAGACATCCAGTGGGGAGAGAGGCACATGACAAATTGCAACTGTTTAGCTGAGACGGAGGGACCAAATTTTCAGCCATCCTCTTCCGTTGCGCTCAGGCATTTTGCATGTGGAAGTGAGTGTCTGAGTGACTAAATGGAGCAGTTAGACACTTGACTGCCCAGCTGGTCGGCCTCAATATAGATCACAGTGAGAAAGGGCCAAAGGAGACAAAAGTGAAATGGGGACCCATCCATTCAGTGCTGCTGGGTTGCTCAATTTAAAATAGGCTGGTATGTGAAAGTGTGTTGCTGTTGTAGGAGGTGTGCTGCTTATTCTACTTACCAACTGTTCCTTTAAATCAATTGTTCAAGTGTTATATGGGTTTTTAAAAAGAAAACCATCCATCCCTCCTGCACTAGCTCTAGGGGGATTTTATGGCCCTTGGCAAACTCAGGGCTGGAGGCTCCTTTCAGTAAAATATGGAGGGTTTCTAAGTGCACGTACTGCATATAATCCAAGTGCAGAATTCTCCCTAGTCCCTGGCAGTTATGTGCGTGGAATTAATGCAGCCTACGCAACAGAATCTGTCCCTAGGAGAGATTAGAGAGGAGAATTATCCCCTCAACTGGGCAATTGTCACCTGTCTATCCCCAAGGTCACTCACACAATCACTTAATAATTTTGCATCCTCTTGCTTAGCTCTGAGTGGTTAATAGAGCTGCCCCTGGTGAATATGAATTACATGCATGCGGGGAGTGCATCTGGTGCACCAACCACGAGGGGGTCATTTGGATGTACACCAAGTCTTTTGTACATGTGCTGTGAAAGTGAGTCGTGAGTAGGGTTGCCAACACTGTATTTCAAAAACAAGGGACTCTTTTCTTAGCACCCCAGATTCATTATTATTATCATCATTATTATTATTATTATTACTAATAATAATCAATAACAAGCAGTACTCACCTACATTCACCCAGGGTATTTTTTGCTGCTTTTTGCAGCATTCAGCAACTACTGATCTTGTAGTACAGAGATAAAAAAAAATAAGGGACTCCCCTTGTAATAAGGAGCAGTTAGCAACTCTAGTTCATGTATTTCCCATGAGTATGGAGTATGTGCACGTGTGGCAAACGACTCTATACATGATGTGATGGAAGTTCATGTTCATGTGCTCTGGAAGCGTCTCTAATACGCATGAGCAGTGTGTGAGCTTTGAGTATCTCATGTGTCTCAGTTAAGGTTCATGTGTGCATGAGCCGTGAGTGTCTCTCACAAGTGTGAATAATGACTGAGCTGTGTGTCTCATACGGGTCCACATATGTGTTAGATGTGAGTATGTCTCACAAGCATGTCTTGTGTGTGTGAGCTGCAAATATCTCTTATATGTGTATTATGAGTAAGGCTACGAGTTGGTCACGGATTCCGTGATTTTACATGACCTCCGCGACTTCAGCCCCGGGTGGTGGGGCTCCAGCTGTCAGCCCTGGATGGCAGGGCTCAGGCTTCCATGTTGTTTATTGCCCATGTTCTGTCTGTGACTTTTACTAAAAATAACTGTGACAAAATCATAGCCTTAGTGTATGCCATGGACCAGCCAGGGAAGAAACACTGCTTTGCTGTCCCAAAGGGCTCTGCCTAAAGCATGGAGGCCCGTCGTATTGGGTTTAGAAAATGAGTGAAAAAAAGTGGGTTGGACCTTTAAGGCTTCAGCTGAGGCCACAGTCAACCCGCCTCCTACTTCCCAGTAAATCCATTGTTGCTAGGTTCTTCTCATTGGCTATCTCTCCCAGAGAGTAATAAAGTATCAGACCAGTTCTATTAAGAAAATATGGAATGGAATGGCACTACCCGGCAGGTCTGGCAGCTCAGTGACCTGTTTAACATGGTGCTATATGGACCCATACTGTCCATCTTAGATCCACACACGGATGGGGCTGTTTGTATGCAGATCTCCTACATAGGATGAGGCTCAACCACTTCTGCCTCCTATTCTCTCACCCTAACCCTGAGGAGACCTCTCCAGGCCTGTAGGGGGACAGGTGAAGACTACATGGGCTGAGTGGAGGAGTGAGTAGGAGAGGGGTAAGGCCAGGCCAGGGAAGAAAGCACATCATCCCCTCTCCAGTCTCACAGAGGTCCCTAGGGCACCTATGGCCAGGGGTACTCCTTGACAGCACAGCTCCAATGAACCACCGTGCAAATGACTCTGGCCTCACACAGATCCTTTCTGGAGACAGGTTCACAGCCTATTTCATATGGGGATGAGGGAACCTCACTCAGATGGTATGTGCTGGCTACACTAGGAATGAACTGACAGATCTATGCATATGACATGGTGTCAGCATCACAAGGATCAAATACACACGCACAGATTTTGGCCCAGCTTGGGAGCTCTGTACTACAAGGCCTGAGCACCCTCACCTCCCATTGAAGCCAGTGGGAGTTGATGGCACTCAGCAACTTTCAGGATCGAGCCCTAGTCTGGGGGCTGAATGGAAATTCATCAGTAATAGCAGGCCATGGTTTGTTACTTTCTTTTGCAACCCTTGTCTATTAGAACAAATGGGTGGTCATTTCTCTAGGTTAGGGTGGAAGTTTCCGAACTATTATCCTCTTTATGGGGCGGGGGGGTGTTTACAAGCGTCTCATTTTAGGAACATAAATCATCCTCACTTCAACTAAATTAGTGTTAACGCCAATTCTCTTCTTCGCTTCTGTGCGGCAGGAGCCGATTCAAGTGCATCCAAATGGCCCAGCACTTGAGGCTTTGTCTCAGAAGGAATTTAGTCCTATTGGTGCTCTGGCTTTTTCCTTCAGTTGTTCAGAAAAATATACAAACACAACCACCCAGACGAGCCCACAGGGACATTGTTATGGAAAGAAATTACTCAGAAGAACTTCTGATCTTGTGGGAATGCAGGGATCTGATGGTGCTCTAGGATTTTATACCCTCGCAGCACAATCTGGATGTAAGATCCAGAATGCAACTTACATGTGTAAATAGTAGATCAGAGGGATTCAGCAAAGATCCTAGTTGCCCTCTGAAGAGGAGACCTTGATTTAGGGGGAAATAGTCACCTTGTCTCTCCAACTGAAAGGGAATGAGACACACAAGAGAGGCTAGCAGGATTCTTGGCTTCCCCAGAAAAAGATAGCATAAGATGTTGGGAAGAGGCTTGGGCTCAGGGCCTAGCATGGAGGCCTCAGACATTAGGAGAAGCTTCAGTTGAGGATCTAGATATTGGGATATTCAGAGGCACTGAACCCCAATGCAAAAGCATCAAAAGTTCAGCTCTTGCTACCACAGATGCTCATCAAGGGCCAAGTTCGGCCCTGGGTAACTCCACTGACTTCAGAAGAGTTACACCAGGGATGTATTTGGCCCCATAAATGTCTGTGGTTACCTGGTTTTCTTTAAAGTAGAACTCAGTATCTCAGCAAGATGGCCCTGAGTGACTGTGATGGTGCATCCAAGCCAGGGAGACGGAGAACCATGTGGTTTTCTATAGGTTGAGAAAATTGGGGATGGGTGAAGTGGCACAGATGAAATAAGAATTAACATGAATGTTCAACTGGAAAGTTTATTCCAGCAAGATTTCTGCCCCCAAAGGTTCAGGTAAGTGTCCAGTTCATGGTGATCTGGAGCCACATTCTTGCCCATGACCTCAAGGTCAGGCCTGAAGTGAATGCCTCGCAAATCAGTCATATCCCAAGTTTGCAAGCATCCTTTTTCTTGCTAGTGCAGACCCCTTAAAGTGGGATTAGGTTATAATTGTTCATACTGCAAAGAGGTGTGTACAATCAGTCTGCAGTGACTGGAATTTCTCAGTGGATTTATCCCTGGGTCATATAGAATTCCATCTGCATTTATTCCATGCCCACTGAAGAGGAAGCAGATTTTTCTTGCAAAACACTGAGTCTGCAAGTGCATTCATCTCTGTCATAGGCAGTTAGGAGGGGCCATTCAGTATCCAAAACACACTCTTAGCAAATGGGAAGGCCAGGAGTTGGGCTAATGCCCTGAAGGAACAGCCTAGTGCTCAGATTGTCTATTGCAGTGATTCTCAAACTTCATTGCACCATGACCCCCTTCTCATAACAAAAATTACTGCATGACCCCAGGAGGTGGGACCGAAGCCTGAGTCCACCCAAGCCCCACCGCCCCAGGTGGGGGGACCAAAGCCTGAGCCCCACTGCCCCTGGTGGTGGGGGGGGAGGAGATAAAGCCAAAGACCAAGGGCTTCAGCCCCAGTCTGGGGGCCTGTAACCTGAGCCCCGCTGCCCAGGGCTAAAGCCCAAGGGTTTTGGCTTCGGCCCTGGGCAACAGGACTCGGGCTTGGCCTTCGGCCCTGGGCCCCAGCAAGTCTAAGCCAGCCTTGGTGACCCTGTCACGACCCACTTTGGGGTCACGAGCTCACGACCCACAGTTTGAGAATCCCTGGTCTATTGAAAATTTTAACTTGCATTTCTTGATTTAACCACATGGGGGCATATGGTTATTAAGATTAATCATGCAAATCTCAGCTTGCTACAGGTACACTGTCCCTTTAAAACTCAAAAATACATTATGAAAATCCTGACCTGGGTTACTATTAACAATTTAATGTTTAAAGAGACACAATAAGGTTTAAACATTAATATACTTTTAATAAACACATTCCCTTTTCTATGTTATATATTAAAAATAATATATTCGAATATCCAAATAGAAGGCTTTTAAAAAATTTAATTTACTTTTCACAGTTTATGCAATTTTTTAAATTTTTCTTTTTTTCTCAGCGTGGACAATGAAAACAGCCTACTCAGTTTCAATTTTGTTGCTAGTCACTTTCTTTTAAACAATTCCACTTCCCAGTCCTTGTGAACTGGTATAATGCTGTTTTTAATAATAATAAAAAAAAAAGGAATTCATTTTAAAAAATGCTGTGAAAACATTTATATATATTGAAATTCAATCTTGCAAAATCTTTTTAGTTTATCCTATATTAGTAAACAAAATCTAAATGTAGGGTATAAACTACTGTGTTTCTTTAAACCTGAAACCAAACCAACATACAAACTTTCAGCTAGGCTTGTTAAGTTATTCCTCTGTACAAAAACAACTTTAAAACAATATTTTTAAAAGCTAAAAAATACCTATAAAAACATAAAAGGGTAAAAAATTTAAACAGAAAAGTTAGGAAACCTTCACTTAAAGGTGTCTGTGAATGTTATTTCTGAGCATTATAGATATTTGATAAAGGCACAGAATAATCAGCCTACCTAGGTTCCTATAACAACCCCCTTCACTGCATCATCTGACCACCTCATCTAACAATATACATGTAAATACAGAAATCTTTTCCCTGGTATAATAACAATAACATGCAGCTAGTCCATGCTCAAAGATTATTTGTTTCATATTCATGAAATGCACAATCAAACATTAGAATGTAAACATCATAAATCCACACACAATGTTCTCTTTTTTCATCTAAACTTTATTATTCCAATCATAGAATCACAGAAATGAAGAGCTAAAAGGGACCTCAAGGGTCATCCATTTAAATGCTAGGATGTTCTTTTGATCTCTGAATTAACGGAATACAGTATAGACAGGACTGTTGATTACATTGTGGACCACTACCAATATAAATGTAAATACACAAAAACACAAACTTTATTGCCCCATATGTCTTTAAGGGTTGAATTTGAGTCATTCATCCTGCAGGATTCATAACCCTTTCTGGTCATGTGTCACAGCAGTACTACCACCTAGCCAGTTATTCCCCATTTTGTAGCTGTGCATTTGATTTTTCCTTCCTAAGTGTACTATTTTGCACTTGTCTTTATTGATTTTCATGTTGTTGATTTTGGACCAATTCTCTAATATGTCAAGGTTGTTTTGAATTCTAATCCTGCCCTCCAAAGTGCTTGCAACCCCTCCCATCTTGGGGCTGGTCTACACTAAACCCCCAATTCGAACTAAGATACGCAACTTCAGCTACGTGAATAACGTAGCTGAAGTCGAACTATCTTAGTTCGAATGAAAAGGTACTTACCCGGGGTCCACACGCGGCGCGCAGGCTCCCCCGTCGACTCCGCCTACTCCGTTCGTCGAGCTGGATTACCAGCGTCGACGGGGGAGACTTCCTGGTTCGATTTATCGCATCTAGACAAGACGCGATAAATCGAACCCAGAACATCGATCCGACGCCTTCGACGCGACGGGTAAGCGTAGACCTACCCTTGGTGTCATCCACTAATTTTATAAGCATATAATGATTTTTGAAATCATTAATTAAAATAATGAAAAGTTCCAGACCCTGGACATAACCCTGTGACACCCCACTAGATATGCCCTCCCAGTTTGAGAGCAAACCAGATAACTACTCTTTGAGTACGTTTTTTCAACCAGTTGTGCACCCACCTTATTGTAATCTCATCTAGTCCACATTTCCCTAGTTTGTCTATGAGAGTGTCATGTGGGACTGTGTCAAAAGCCTTACTAAAATCAAGATATATCATGTCTACTGCTTCCCCCCATCTTCTAGGCCAGTAGCTCTGCCAAAGAAGGAAATTAGATTGGTCTGGCATGATTTGTTCTGGACAAATCCATGCTGCCTATTTCTTGTAACCCTATTATCCTCTAGGTGCTTACAAATTGATTATTTAATAATTTGTTCCAGTATCTTTCCAGATATCAAAGTTTGACTGACTGGTCTATAATTCCCCAAGTCCTTTATGTTCCCCTTTTTAATGATAGGTACTATGTTTACCCTTCTCCAGTCCTCTGGGATTTCACCTGTCCTGCATGAATTCTTGAAGATAATTGCTAATGGTTCTGAGATTGCTTTAGCTAGTTTCTTAAGTACCCTAGGATGAATTTCATCAGGCTCTGCCAACTTGAATACATCTAAATTATCTAAATATTCTTTAACCTGTTCTTCCCTATGTTGGCTTATGTTCCTTCCCCCTTGTTAATATTAATTGTGTTAAGTATCTGCTCACCATTAACCTTTTTAGTGAAGACTGAAGCAAAATAAGCATTTATCACCTCGACCTTCTTTTTATCACCTCGACCTTATTATTAGCTCTCCGTCTTTACTAACTAGCGGACCTGAACTTTCCTTTGCCTTTCTCTTGCTCCTAATGTACTTATAGAACCTCTTCTTATCACTTTTTATGTTCCTTGCTAGGGTGTAACTCATTTTGTGCCTTACCCTTTCCAATTTTGTCCCTACATGCTTGTGCTATTGTTCTGTGCTCTTCTTAGCAATTCATATATGTTTCCAATTTTTGTGGGATTCCCTTTTGATTTTCAGGTAATTAAAGAGCTCCTGATGGAGCTATATTGGTTTCTTACTCTTATTCCTATCCTTTCTTCACATCAAGATAGTTTGCTGTGGTGCCTTTAATTTTGTCTCTGAGAAACTGCCAGCTTTCCTGAACTCCTTTATCCCTTAGATGTTCTTTCCATGGGACCTTACCTACCAGTTCTCTGAGTTTGTTACAGTCTGCTTTTTTGAATGCCATTGTCCCTATTCTGTTGCTTTCACTCCTTCCTCACTCTAATGCCAATTAGTTCACTCACTGGCAGATTCACCCCTGTAGTGACTCGGGCCCCAGTACAGGAATAGATGGCCCATTAGATGGTCTCATTATTAGATGGTTGGTCCTGTGATTGCCAGGGAATTAGGTGACCAAGGTTCAATTCCTTGTTCTTCTATGTGTCACCTTAGGACAGTCACTTAGTCTCTCTGTGTCTCATCTATACTATGAGGATAGTAGGGCTTCCCTACCTTAAGGGGTGGTGTGAGTAGAAGGATACTAATGATTGTGAAATGCTCAGACACTACTATAATAGTTACCTTAGTTAGATAGAAGAACTGAAGATTCAAAGGCAGCTGAGGGATGCTGCCAACCCTGAGGGCTTGCACCACCACTTCAGAGACCCCTGTGGAGCTTTGTGGAAGTCCAGAGTAGTCTGGATATAAGAACCTGCCTGCCTACTCCCCACCCCAGAATGACTCCTGCAAGGCAGGGCAGAGCTGTTAAAACTGGCTGTGCTCAAGGCATAGAGGTCCCCTGTGCCTGCAATGTCCCGTGGCCATAAAAAGGCCATAGTGTAATGATGAATTGGGACTTCCAGAAATATTCATCCCAGAGGCCTGGATTGGTCTGGACTTGATTGGCCAAAGGAAAAATTAATTAGACATGGAACAGTTGTTTTGCTTGAAAGTAAGATGACTCTAAGCAGTAATAGATTGCTTGGCTAAATGACCTATAGCTGGCATCTCATTCTCTCACTTGTATTTAAAATAGTTTTCAGTCTTTGGAGTTGTGTGCCATGAAGCAATGGGTTTTTCAGTTCTCTATATTTCTTTAGGGCTTATTGTCTAAGCACCAGCTGAGAATCTGGCCTATTGTGTGAGATGTTGTCTATACTTAAGCTTTCAATTTACCATCTGTGCACGTTTGTACTCTGCAGATCTACTCCTCTTCTGCAGACTCCAGTTCCAGTTCTCAGACTTGCTGTTATACACACTGGCTAATTCTCCTCAGCAGACTCTGATACAGTATCCAGCTCTCAAAAATATACCAACTTCTCAGCAAACTAAGTGATACATACTTAATCCTTTTCTACAAACTCACTGACTCATATCCAAGTCACACTGATGCATAATCAGTTATCCATGTAGTCACTGATGCATGCATACTTCCCCAGCATCCTTGCTAGCATATATCCTGTTCTCAAAGCCATTGACACAAATTCACTCAGTCATTGGCGCTGATGGCACATACCAAACCATTTGCACTGAAAGTTGTAATGGCTTTTTATTTTAAGACCATTTTCTTTCAGAAGCAGCTTCTGCATTAGCGCTTAGGGAGAGTGTTTAGGAGTTCAAGCTTCTGCCTTTGAAATAGGACAATTTCTGTAATTAATTGTAATTGATAAGTCAGAAATATGTCATATTTTCAGTACCTTTGGGCTCAGGTTCACAGCTGGTGTAAAAACAGAGCATACTATGTTTAAGGGCAAGGTTGGTCGGTCTCTCTCTCTCTCTCTCTTCCTCCCCCTCCCCCATATTATATTTAAAGGCAAGGTCAGTCTCAATCTCTCCTCTCTCACACACACAGCCTGAACAGCTCTGATTTATGGGATTTATAGCCCCTAAGGAACAGGAGAATGATCATATGACTACATTAAGAACATGGCCTCCAGGAATTAAAGATTAATCTTTAATTAAATTTTATGTCATGTAATGAAACCTCCAAGAATATGTCCAACCTAAATTGGCAATGCTAGGAACTGCTGTGGTTGTTAGGTCTCTTCTGGCAAAGGCCTGAGAAATAAGCAGGAGTGGGCCTATGGCTAGAAGCTAGTGAGAAGGTCAGGGACTTCCTGGATTTATTGAGGACCCCTGCAGTAAAGACAGATGAAGGGACTATTCATAGATTCTAGTGGGAGGGGTGCAGAGAATTCTTGTAGCAGCAGAAGGACTATGGTTAATCCTGATACTAGTGAACAAGAAATACTCACAGACCCAGATGAGGGCTATGGGAGCTGGAGGATAAGGTGTGTATGGGAGAAGATTTCTAGTGCAAGGATGGGAATTTAATTTGTATATTAATAAACCACACCCTAGAACCTCACCCTTTTGTTTCAGAATGCTCGTTGTATGGTATGTGCCACCTCAACACACGGGAGGGATTTGAGACATGGCTGAGTACTTGACAAGGGACAGGGTAAGATGACCCTGTGACACTTGGCATAGCTCTCCCCAGGTCAACAGCTCTGTGCCCACTTACACCAGCTGAATGTGTAGCCCAATAACTCCAAAGCACCTGGGACAGTTTTCCTCAAACTTCTCTAATCAATTCTGTACTGAACCTAAGCATGGGAATCAATGGTCCAAAAGGAGGAGGGAGTTTGGATAAGGTTACAAGGGCCATAAATACAATTTAGAAGGGAAAAGATCATGGCTTCATAACAAGGATTTCAAAGGCATCTCCGTGGCTAGCCACTATCATCTGTCTCCCTCTTCTGGTACAGCTCAGAAATTGTACCTATTTTGGTTTAGATCAGGGGTAATCCATTATTTTTTGTCAAGGTTCAACTTTTTTGGTCAAGGTATAGTCAAGGTCCAGACTCCAGAGAAAATAATAAAAAAATAACAACAATAATGATGATAATAATAAGTAAATAAAAAGATTTTGTGGTTCATTCAAAAGCATGTGGCAGTCCGGATTTGGCCCATGGTCTGCCTATTGACTACCCCTGGTTTAGATCACTCAATTTGACAAAAGAAATTTTGGGTTTTGTGAATCAGGTTCAATGCTGGTTTCAGGAAATCCCAGCAAGAAGGCAGAGTTTGATTTGGACATCCTCTGCATTGTCTTAGCTTCATCAGAAGACTGTCCTCTTTCCACCACAGGAATCATAGCATCATAGAATAGTAGGACTGGAAAGGACCTTGAGAGGTCATCTAGGCCAGTTCCTTGCACTCATGGCAGAACTATATAATAACTAGACCATCCCTGAGGAGGTGTTTGTATAACCTATTTTTAAAAACCTGCAATGATAGAGATTCCACAACCTCCTTACGCAATGTATTCCAGTGCTTAACCACCCCTACAGTTAGGAAGCTTTTCCTAATGTCCAACCTAAACTTTTCTTGCTGCAATTTAAGTCCATTGCTTCTTGTTCTATCCTCAGAGGTTAAGAAGAATAATTTTTCTCCCTCCTCCTTGTAACAACCTTTTCTATACTGTAAAACTGTTATTGTGTCCCCCCTCAGTCTTCTCTTCTCCAGACTAAACAAACCCAATTTTTTAAACCTTCCCTTAGATGACGTGTTTCTTAGACCTTTAATAATTTTTGTTGCTCTTCTCTGGACTTTCTTCAGTTTGTCCACATCTTTCCTGAAATGTGGCACCCAGAACTGGACACTATATTCCAGTTGAGACCTTATCAGTGAGGAGTAGAGCAGAAGAATTACTTCTAGTGTCTTGCTTACAACACTCCCACTAATACATCCCAGAATGAGGTTCGCTTTTTTTGCAACAGTGTTACACCGTTGACTCATACTTAGCTTGTTGACTCATATCTACTATGACCCCCAGAACCCTTTCCACAGTACTCCTTTCTAGGCAGTCATTTCCCATTTTGTATGTGTGCAACTGATTGTTCCTTCCTAAGTGGAGTACTTGGTGTTTATCCTTAAAGAATTATATCCTATTTACTTCAGACCATTTCTCCAGTTTGTCCAGATCATTTTGAATTTAATCCTATCCTCCAAAGCACTTACAATCCCTCCCAGCTTGGTATCGTCCACAAACTTTATAAGTGTACTTTCCATCCCATTAATTAAATCATTGATGAAGATACTGAACAGAACTGGACCCTCGACCGATCCCTGTGGGACCCCACTCAATATGCCCTTCCAGCTTCACTGTGAACCACTGATAACTACTCTCTGGGAACAATTTTCCAACCAGTTATCCACCCACCTTACAGTAGCTCCATCTAGGTTGTATTTCCCTAGTTTCTTTATGAGAAGGTCATGCGAGACAGTATCAAAAGCCTTACTAAAGTCAAGATATACCACATCTACTGCTTCTCCCCTAGCCATAAGACTTGTTACCCTATCAAAGAAAGCTATTAGGTTGGTTCAACCTGATTTGTTCTTGAAAAATCCATGTTGATTGTTACTTATCACCTTATCATCTTCTAGATATTTGCAAATTGATTGCTTGATTATTTGCTCCATTATCTTTCCGGGTTCTGAAGTTAAGGTGACTGGTCTGTAATTCCCCGGGGTGTTCTTATTCCCCCTTTGCTAGATTGGAACTATATTTGCCCTCTTCCAGTTCTCTGAAATCTCTCCCATTTTCCATGAGCTTTCACAGATAATTGTTAATGGCTCAGATATCTCCATCCGATGAGTCAGAGGAACTTAAGCACATAAGAACAGTCATACTGGGTCAGACCAAAGGTCCCTCTACCTCAGTATCCTGTTTTCCAACAGTGGCCAATGCCAGGTGCCCCAGAGGGAATGAATAG
Source organism: Chelydra serpentina (assembly GCA_037349315.1). NCBI lineage: Eukaryota > Metazoa > Chordata > Testudines > Chelydridae > Chelydra > Chelydra serpentina. The sequence continues at coordinate 66,918,537 of JBAIAC010000007.1, read as the reverse complement.
AACAGGTAATCATCAAGTGATCCATCTCCTGTCACCAATTCCCAGCTTCTGGTAAACAGAGCTAGGGACCTCATCCCTGCCCATCCTGGCTAATAGCCATTGATGGACCTATCCTACATGAATTTATCTAGTTCTTTTTTGAACCGTGTTATAGTCTTGGCCTTCACAACATCCTCTGGCAAGGAGTTCCACAGGTTGACTGTGCATTGTGTGAAAAGGAACTTTCAGACTACTCATAGCTGTACCCAGGAAAGTTCTAGGTTCTCCAAGGACCTCTTTCTATAGGTGCAGAAACTAAGGGCTGGTCTACACTAACCCCCCCGTCGAACTAAGATACGCAACTTCAACTACGTTAATAACGTAGCTGAAGTCGAAGTATCTCAGTTCGATCTTACCTAGGGTCCAGACGTGGCACGCAGGCTCCCTCATCGACAGCGCTTACTCCTTGCGACGAGCAGGATTACAAGCATCGATGGGGGAGCACTTCCTGGTTCGATTTATCGCGTCTAGACAAGATGCGATAAATCGAACCCAGAAGATCGATCCGACGCCTCCGACGCAGCGGGTAAGTGTAGCCTAGCCCTAAGAAGCAGCTCCTGGAGCAAGTCCTGGAGTGTGAAGTCCTCTGTTACCTGCAGGACAACTACAGCAAGGCAAGTGGCAGGGAAAGCTTCTTTCTCACCATTCTGACCTCTAGGGATGAGAATGGCACGCAGTCCCTGAGTTTCCCATTGAGGCTACCAGCCAGGGAGCCAACTGGCGAGCATTATTTTTGTTTTGTGTGATGTAGATACTTGTCACCTAAAATCTGAGCTGAGACTCCTCAACTCCTTTAATACAGGATGCCAAACAGCCATCTGTGCCTTTAGATGTGAGTTGCATCTAAGTGAGTCACATCTAAGCCAGTGACCTCTAAGTGAAAGGCTTTATTATCATACTACCAGACTTCTGAGCCAGTCCCCTCATCTGTTTGAGTTATACAATTGGCTAGTAAACTACCAGCCTTGTAACTGATAAAATGCTATAAAATCCCCAGAACATGTCACTCTTTGGCCTGATGGCCTACAGGCCCTCTTCAGCTGCCACAATCAATACTCTAGACAGATTCTCTGCCCTGTTCTACCTCCTTTGTACTGTCTGAAGGGAGAGCCCAGGGGGATCAGAGGCAGTGTCATTGGCTCTACCCCTCAACAGGACCCATTTCAGGGGCAGGGGACTGTTCCATGGGTACTGGGGTTGTCCACAATTAGCATATAATCCATAGAAGACTGTTGCCAGCTGGTGCATGTGAGCGCAACGGTCCCTAAGTTGCTCTAACTAGTCTAGGGAAGAGAATGAGGGTCCAGATCTGTTTGTTGCGGCTCTTCTTTTTCTCTTCCCCTGTGCTGCCTGGAGTGGCTGAGTATCAGCCTTTGCTGTGTGCTCCCCCAGGCTCAGGCAAAGCTAGTTCAGTTCTTATCCTGCTCTCTGCAGCTCCAAAGAAGCAACTAAAGCAAAGCAGGGAAGTAATGAAGCAGCCAGAGCTGTTTCTTTCCACAACCCCGTGATGAAGTGGGAGGCCAGCAGAGGAGCAGCTGAGCAGCTACAGCAGAGAAGGGACAGCAGCTGTTCAGAGCACTCCTCCGTGCACTTGGGGCTGCAAGAGAAGTGGCTAGGGTGACCAGACATCTTGATAAAATCAGGACCATCCCGATTTTTTGCTCTGTGTCCCGCATCCCGACTGATGCATGGTCGGGACACCATTTGTCCTGATATTGGAGCTCGGACAACTCCGCTCCAGTCGGTTTTGGGGGTTTTTTTTGCTTGGACAACTGTGTCCCGATATTTTGTTGCTTTCATCTGGTCACCCTAGAAGTGGCTGAAGGCAACGGGGGAGATGGTGCCCCCAGCTCCTCTTTGTAGTGGTGGGGCTGATGCAAGCACTTCATTTTTAAAACTGTAGAGTGCAGCTCAGGCAGCATGTTTTCAATTCATAATTAAATACACATTTTCTCCCCAGCACAATCACCATCCAGGAACACATGTTTGGACACCACTGGGGCAGGAGCAACAGAGCAGCTCACAACTGGGTGGGATCCATGCCTGTGCGTAGTGTGTATAACACCCAAGCTATACTAGAGATGGCTTCACAGACTCTGTCAACATAGCCAACAAATTGCATTGTGTAGGTGTTGGCTCCTTGGTCCACTTTATGAAACAGTTTCTGAGATGACACACTGACAACCTACGGTACAGATGCTGCTCAACCAGCAAAATATTGAATATATTTCATAACCATAGGTTAGCTCATGTACATAGTGACCTTCACCAAGAAGAATCACAAAAGCTGTTACAAACTTAAACTGATGTGCAAATGATACATAAGGGATCATGTTGCCCATCACAGAAAAGAGGCCACTCTGGGTATGTCTGCACAGCAACTAGACACCCGTGGCTGGTCCATGCCAGCCGACTAGAGCTTTCGGGGCCCAGGGTGTCGAGCTGTTTCACTGAGTTTGAACCCAGAAGGCTACACAGCAATGAAACAGCCCTGAAGCCTGAGCCCTGCGAGCCTGAGTCGACTGGCACAGGTCAGCCACGGGTGTCTAGTTGCTGTGTAGACATACCCTCTGAGGTGAAACATGGCAGCTGTTTAGCAGCAAAGAGTAAGAGCTTGTTTAGACTTAAAATGCTACCGTGGCACAGCTGTGCTGCTCTAGTGTTTCAGTGTAGACACGACCTATGCTGATGGGGGGGTTCTCCCACTGACGTAGGTAAACCGCCTCCTCAAGAGGCAGTAGCTAGGTCTACGGAAGAACTCTGACATCTATCTAGCGTTGTCTATACGGGGATTTAAGGCATCTTAACAACACTGCTCAGGGATGTGGATTTTTCATACCTCTGACCAACATAGTTAAACCGGCCTAATTTTCCAGTGCATGCTGGAGCCGTGAAATTGACAAGAAAGCTGGGCTGCCACTGCAGGGTGAGTGTGGGGCTCCAGCTCCAGCCCGGCTGCCCCTGGGCTCCCCCCTCCCAACTGGGCTGCACCTGCCCTGCTCCCAGCTGGGCTGCTGCCTGGGCTCCCAGCTCCCCGTGGGGAACCTGGATGCATGGAGGCTCCCCGCTGCCCATGAGGAGCCCGGCTGCTGTCTGGAGGCTCCAGGCTCCCTGCTGGGAGCTTGGCTGCACTGAGTGCCTCCCCGGTTGTGGGGTCTTAAAGAGTAAGCTCCAGCCTGAGCCCAAATGTCTACACTGTAACTTTAAAGCCCCACAGCCCAACCCCCATGAGCCAACCTAAGGCAGCTGGCCTGGGCTACCGCAGACATGCCGCAGACAGTGTAGCCAGACCCTGCATTTGTCAAGAACACTGGGGTTAACACACTGACTCCTGCAAGCACCGGGGGTTCATTTTTGCATCTGGGCCAACTACAGGAGCCTAGTTTTATGTCTCATCCAAAAGACAGGCTGAACTGTACTGCTTCCTCTGTCTCTTAACTAATCGATCTAAAAGGGGACAGATAATTGTTATGCTTTGTTCTGCGAAGCGCTAGCAGGCCAGAGCCCCCCTGTACAGACTGCCCTGAAGAGTTTACAGACTATCGATAATGGATACAAGAGACAAAGAGGGGGAACACAAGGAAACAATGAGATGATACTGGTCAGCATGATAAGCAGCCCTCACAGCACACCAGCCACCTAACTGCTGTGGTTTTTGTAATCATCACGAAAGATAAGAGCTTTAAGGAGAGATTTGAAGGGGCACAAAGGTATTTGCTGATATTTACAGGGAGCTCCTTCTCCCATGCAACAAGAGCCAGCCTGGAAGAAGGCTGGGGGAAGGTGCTTGTTGGAAAGTTACACCCTATCTATGCAATGAGGACTGGTGCCATTTGTGGGAAGAAGGCGGGGTGCACATCACAGTATCATGTAAGAGACGATAGCTTGAGTGGGGATAGGTTGTGAAGGGCCATAAATGTGAAGACAAGGAGCTTGTGTTAGTTGTGTGGTGAATAAAAGGGGGCCAGTGGAGGGACACAAAGAGACGGTGATGTGGTGAAAGCGACAAGCCAGGAAAATGAACTGTGCAGCAGCAGTTTGAATGGATGTAAGTGGAACCAGGTGGGAACTGCCTAGGCCAGAGGGGAGGAGGTTGCAGTAGAGAGAAGTGGGATGACGAGGGCCTGGATGAGCCATGTAGCTGTGTGAATGGAGAGGAAAGGTCACATGCTAGAGATGCTATGCACCAAGAAGCAGGCAAGATTTGGGCACAGGGTCCAGGTGACAGGCCTGAGTGACAGGATGATGGCGTTGTCCATGATAAAGAAGGGAGAAACAAAAACTTGGAGGGAAAGACTAAGAGCTCTGCTTTGGCCTTGTTGAGGTGAAGGCTGTGTTTGTATAGCTATGTCAGTCAGAGGTGTGAAGAGGAGTGATCCCTGACCGACACAGCTGTGTTAGCAGAAGCCCCTAGTGCCGATGCAGTTATACCTGCAAAACTGCTCTTTCACGAGTATAGCTTGTGTCACTTGTGGGGGTGTTTTTACTATACCAATACACAGCAGATCTTTGCCGGTATAGCTGCATCCACACGAGAAGCCCCTTGCTGGTAAAGTAGACCGGTATTCTTATACTGGTAAAGCACTCCTAGCCCTGATCTACACAGAGTTAGGTCGATGCAAAACAGCTTACATCAACCTAACTCTGTAAGCATCTATACTAAAATGTTGCTCCTGCCAATGTAACTCACCTGCTACGCCGAATTAATAACTCCACCACCACAAGAGGAATAGAACTTAGGTTGATAAAGTTAGGTTGACACAGTGTCACTTACATCGACTGTTGCTGGTTTTCAGAAGCCATCCCATAATGCCTGACACCAACAGTTCAATTGGTGCCAGTGCTCCTGGTGAGGATGCACAGTGCTGACACAGGCATAGCAGTGTGGACATGCAAAAGTGATTTATTTACTGCAGTGGCTGTATGTCGATGTAACTTAAAGGCCATGTCTACACTAGAGACCTTACAGCGGCACAGTGGTACTGATGCAGCTGCACTGCTGAAAGATTTCTCGTGCAGCCGCTCTATGCTGATGGGAGAGAGCTCTCCCGTCGACATAATTAAACCACCCGCAATGAGTGGCGGTAGCTATGTTGGTGGGAGAGCATCTCCCGCCAACATAGCACTGTCCACACTAGCGATTCTGTCAGTGTAACTTATGTCATTCAGAGGGGTGGTTGTATCAGTGATACAAACAAAAGTGCTAGTGTAGACATAGCTTTAGGTTGACATAAGTTTGTAGTGTAGACATACCCCTAGCGTAGACATGGCCTTAATTGACAGCTGGACATTCATGAGGAGATTTCAGAGAGACAGATCAAAATTTTAGTTGTGACAGAAGGAGAGAAGCCAGAGACTGATTGTCTCTGTCTCTCCCTTTCCTTCTCTAGCTCCTGTGCACTTGTACAGCCAGTGGTTTTGTTTGTTTGTTTTCTTTCTTTCTTTTTAAATTGTGATTGTATTTACATAGAGGTTCAAGTCAAGTGTGTACAACCAATGACAGGAGAGAAGGGCCAAGTGTTAGTGGTTAAACATAAGTCATGGGGGAAAACAAGTTTACTATAGATCCCTATACGAAAACTGCATGCTAGTGACCCTGTGAAATGTCCAAAACTTAGGCAGACTCTTAGCCCTCATTTACACACAGATTTTGTACCAGTTTCACTATTTCAATTAGGGATGTGAATTTTTACTGACAGTTATACTGATACAACCCCGGTCTACACTAGGAAATTAGATCAGTATAACTACATAGCTCAGGGATATGAAAAATCCACCCTTGAGTGATGTGCTTAATCTGACCTAACCACCGGTGTAGCTAGAGCTAGGTTGATGGGAGAATTCTTCCGTTGACCTAGCTACCAACTCTCAGGGAGGTAGATTACCTACGCAGATGGGAGAACCCCTTCTCTTGCTGTAGGTAGTACATTCACTGAAGCATTACGTCAGTGGGGCAGCTGTGCTGCTATAGTATTTTAAGTGTAGACAAGCCCAACTGGTAAGCTTATACCCTTGCCCATACAGAAATAAGCCATACATGTATAAGCACCTTTGTTCTGATGTTTAACTGCAGCCATTCTGGGGGGTTATACCATTTAAACTATACTGGTATACTACAAGAGATACAATTTTTGTGTGTAGACAAGGCCTTACCAAATGTCGATCATGTCTACACTAGAAGCACTTTACCAGCGTAGGAAAACCAGTATACTATACTTGCAAAGCGCTCCTAACCTATGTGTACACAGCAATTATGAGGTGTGATTGCAGCTCCCATAGACAGTCCTGAGCTAACTTTAGCTAGCTTGGGTAGCAGTAGCAGTGAAGCCATGGCAGCATGGTTTCAGCGTGGGCTAGCCAGCCAAGTAACACTGGTCTACAATTTTTGAGAAGTCGTCTGCTTCAGAGATAAAATGTGCTATTTAGTATGTATTTTGATGTGCTGAATTCAAATATGACAATTAAAACAACTGATTGGCTACTGTTTCTAAGATATTTAAGTTTTTACATTTTATGTCTATGTATATTGGGTAGATAGTAGAGTTTTAATCATAAATTGTAAACCTAGGTCTTTTCATGTGTTTATGGTTGCTTTACATGATACTATTTCACCTGTCCTGTTTATGTAACACTTTAAAAATCAGCAAAGGGGTTATATAAATAAAATTTATTATGAAACAAAAGGCAAAAAACTATTATGTCCATAGTTTAGTCCTATTCAGTGTCTACTCGGCGCTTCTTGGCTTGTCTCTTGTATTCATTAAATGGAGCATCTCTTGTCACTGTCCAGCAATAGTCTGCAAGCATTGATGGGCTCCATTTGCCTTGATAGTGTTTCTCCATCGTTGCAATGTCCTGGTGAAATCGCTCGCCGTGCTCATCGCTCACTGCTCTGCAGTTCGGTGGAAAAAAAAAATCTAGATGAGAGTGCAAAAAATGTATCTTTAGTGACATGTTGCAACCAAGGCTTTTGTATGCCTTGAGGAGGTTTTCCACCAACAACCTGTAGTTGTCTGCCTTGTTGTTTCCGAGAAAATTTATTGCCACTAAGTGGAAGGCTTTCCATGCCTTTTTTTCCTTGCCACGCAGTGCATGGTCAAATGCATCATCTCGAAGAAGTTCACGAATCTCAGGACCAACAAAGACACCTTCCTTTATCTTAGCTTCACTTAACCTTGGAAATTTTCCACGGAGGTACTTGGAAGCTGCTTGTGTTTTGTCAATGGCCTTGACAAAGTTCTTCATCAGACCCAGCTTGATGTGTAAGGGTGGTAACAAAATCTTCCTTGATTCAACAAGTGGTGGATGCTGAACACTTTTCCTCCCAGGCTCCAATGACTGTCGGAGTGGCCAATCTTTCTTGATGGAGTGGGAATCTCTTGCACGACTATCCCATTCGCAGAGAAAACAGCAGTACTTTGTGTATCCAGTCTGCAGACCAAGCAAGAGAGCAACAACCTTCAAATCGCCACAAAGCTGCCACTGATGTTGGTCATAGTTTATGCACCTCAAAAGTTGTTTCATGTTATCATAGGTTTCCTTCATATGGACTGCATGACCAACTAGAATTGATGGCAAAACATTGCCATTATGCAGTAAAACAGCTTTAAGACCCGTCTTCGATGAATCAATGAACAGTCTCCACTCATCTGGATCGTGAACGATGTTGAGGGCTGCCATCACACCATCGATGTTGTTGCAGGCTACAAGATCACCTTCCATGAAGAAGAATGGGACAAGAACCTTTTGACGGTCATGGAACATGGAAACCCTACCATCACCTGCCAGGAGATTCCACTGCTGTAGTCTGGAGCCCAAAAGCTCTGCCTTACTCTTGGGTAGTTCCAAATCCCTGACAAGGTCATTCAGTTCACCTTGTGTTATGAGGTGTGGTTCAGAGGAGGAGGATGGGAGAAAATGTGGGTCCTGTGACATTGATGGTTCAGGACCAGAAGTTTCATCCTCTTCCTCTTCCTCATCTGACTCAAGTGAGAATGATTCTGGTGCATCAGGAACCGGCAGTCCTTCTCCGTGGGGTACTGGGCGTATAGCTGATGGAATCTTTGGATACTGCACAGTCCACTTTTTCTTCTTTGACACACCTTTCCCAACTGGAGGTACCATGCAGAAGTAACAATTGCTGGTATGATCTGTTGGCTCTCTTCAAATCATTGGCACTGCAAAAGGCATAGATTTCCTTTTCCTGTTCAACCACTGGCCAAGATTTGTTGCATAAGTGTTGCAGCATATGTGTGGGGCCCACCTCTTGTCCTGATCTCCAATTTTGCAGCCAAAATAAAGGTGATAGGCTTTCTTAACCATAGTGGTTATACTGCGCTTTTGTGATGCAAAAGTCACTTCACCACAAACATAGCAGAAGTTATCTGCACTGTTCACACAAGTACGAGGCATCTCTGCTCACTTTGGCTAAACAGAAATGTCTCCCTTTGCAAACTCAAACACTGACAAATAAGAGAGCACGACACTGATTTCTAGAGCTGATATAGGGCAATTTGTTCAGCAGAGTGATGTAAGCTTCGTTATGATTGCATCATCCATGACTTCTAGGAATAACATGATGCAATTCATATCATGTATGACGCAATACCAGCTTCAGATTGCATCATTCATTGTTTTGCCTAAAAAGCAAGTACTGTTCAAACCCAGTCATAGAATTATTCATAGATCCAGTCAAAGATGTATTTTAGTCATTTCTGGTTTAAATTGAGATCCCTTCCCTTTATAACTCACTTATCCTCCGCCATTCCCAAGTCAAGGGTCGTATATACTGACCCAATAGCATGTCTTGAAAACTAGAGCCAATCAACAATTTTAAGCATCATTTTCGTTCTCAGTGACCCAGAGTTAGTAAAGTTTGACTACATTTATTTCAGAAGCATTTTGGCTGTAGAGCAGTGTATAATTACCCTGGGGGTCGGGGTGGGCTTGTACAGCCCATGCTGTGTGCTGCCGCTTCACTGCTCCAGTACCTGAACTAGCTAGATTAAAACTAACTCGGGTACACCTGATACTGCAATCACACCCTGTGACTGCAGTGTATGTACCCCTAATGTACGGGACAGCGCTAAACCGGCAAAGCTGCACTCTGTATGATACATCAAAACCACCCCCCAGGCGTGAAAGAAGCTGAACTGGTAATCTATACTAGGGACTTGTGCAGGCACAGCTGTGGTCAGTCAGGGATCATCCACCCCTTTAATGGACATAGCTATACCTGCAGAAGTCTGTAGTGTAGACCTAGCTGTAGAATCAGCTGTAGAGGTGGGAAGTAGCAGAGACAAAGCAAACCCAGAGAGGAATATCTCTGGTATCAATGTGACAGGAAAGATGATGAGGTGTTTTCTGCTCTGAAATATATAAGGGAAAGGGGGAAAGACATTTCTGGTAATTATTAGAAAGGATTAAATACCTTTCACTAAAGTGAGAAAGAAAAGCGATCACGGTGTTGCCAACTTTTGTGACTTTATCACAATTTCCAAGTCTACTAATGATTGGTGTTTTTCTTAAACCCCAGATCCCGGAGCCATGTGATGAAGTGAAAAAACTCAGCTTTCCTCCCCCAACCTTTTTTTTTTTTTTAAAGTAAGTTTCTAGCCCTCAGGGTTGCAGTGAAAAGCCTGAAAACTAGAAGCCAGTGCACTTTAAGGCAAATCAAAACAATCCCAATTATGTACCTAGGTATGTAAGTACAACCTCCTGATTTTTAAACCAGTTTCATAACCTTGGGGGCCTGACCCAGGAGGTTTGAATGCCTGGGACTGGCAATGCTGGAAAGAGAGAGCAGTAGGTATAGCAATCCGCGCCTACAGAAATCTACATGCCTACAGCGCCCAGGCCCAGACCCACTGCCCAGCAGCCCGTTTGACTAGGGATCACACTCCAAAGGCAGCCGGGTCTCTGCGCGGTCTGGGGCCCATGGTTCCTGCCCTTCCAGGCACAGCTTGGCACGGCAGGAAGGACCCGCGCACTGAACTGGACCGAGCTGGCTGAGCCCTGCCCCCGATCAGCGCCGAAAGCAGCTGGGGGAGGGACGGGTTCGAGCGGGCTCGCAGCCGACGCGCAGCTGCCGGAATCCATTGGGTTGGCTGGCGCGGCTCCAGTCCGGGCTGGGGCGGGGAAGGGTTAAAGGGGCGAGGAGGCGTCTCCGGCCTGCCCGAGGGGGTTGGTGGTTGAAGCTGACTCCTCCTGGTCCGAAGAACTGAAAGGAGCCGGGTAAGGCCGTAGCCACATCGACCGAGGCTCGGCGAGGGAAGGAGCCTGTTACGCGTCGCTCGGTCCCAGCTGCAGGTGAGATCGCGGCGCCCCCACGGCGGCAGGCCCCGCTCGCTCCCGGGCCCGGGCCGAGCTGCTGGGCAGAGCCGGGGAAGGGGCCGCGCTTTGGAAACTTCCCGGGAAAGTGGCCGAGAGAGCCCAGGGCGGGCGGGATGGGGAGAGGGGTCTGCAGCCGTGGGGCGGGGGCGAGCCTTCTGCTCCCGGGGCACGTAGCTCTTCCCTGGGTTTCTCGACGCTCCCCAGCAGCTTCCCGGAGCTCTGGATCCTTAAGGGCCGTGAAGTGGGGTGTCCGTGCCCCGTAACCGAATGTAAATGGGGCAGGAGCGCCGGATCTCCCCCCTGCACTCAGCCACCTCCCTGGCTTGTGCTGCTAACAATCCTGCTGGCGCCCCCAAAGGCCCAGCTTGGGGTGAGTGTGTGCGCGGAGGGGGGGGGTTGGTGATGCCCCAGATCTCCCGGGGGGGTCTCTTCCCCCCCCGCCAAGCAGCGTTTGTCCCCCTCCCCTGGAGGGGTTGGAGAGCGGTGGGTTGGGCGCCCCCCTCCCCCGAAGTGGAGGCATTCCCGTAGCGAGTAGCAGGGCTGGTTTGTTTCCTCTTGATCTGGGGCCAAACGCGATGGGCATTTCGGGGAAGGAGCAGCTGGGATTGTAAATCAGATCGGTGGGATTCCCCCCTCCCCCATCTTGGGAGACTCCCTGGCACAATCCCCACGTGTGTGTGTGTCACTGGAGCTGCAGTTGCGCCTGCCACTCGGAGCGAGGGGGACTTTCCCAGTGGGAGAGATTGAACCGAAGCGTATCGGGGCTTTCACAAGCTGCGTGGTGGGAAACTCCGTATGAACTTGCAAGAGAAAGCGGAGGATCCGAAAACCCCTTGTACAGCCCGCCCGTCTGAGAAGGAGGGGGCCCCGTGGCCCTCGGGGCTGTCGCGTACTTCTCTGGCACCCTGCCTTGCACGGAGTGCAGCCCCTCAGGCTAGAATCCAGCCCGTGGGCCATTTACTTCGCGGGGCCAGAGAGGGCACTAGGGGCTGCCGGTGGGAACGAGCGGTCCCAGCCTGGAGGGGCTTGAGCGACCTGAGATGACCGGAGAGGGGGCAACAAGCCAGCAGCGATTGTGGCGCTTTCTTCTCGTCCAAAACAGGAGCTGAACTTTAAAATATTTGCCTTTAATGGAGCTTGTCTTTCGGTGCAAGCCTATGCCATTGCAATGCTAGATCTAGACATACATAACCTCTCGCTAACGTTTAATAAATTGAGCTAATTTGACCTGCCACAGAGGACTCTTCCTTAGGAAGGTTATTTACTTCAAAACACTTCTGGCTGACGCTTGGCCAAACAGCTGCGTCTGCTGAGAGCTGCCTTTACTTTGCCATGCTGGCTTAATTAAAAGCTGCTGTTCCTGGGACGGGTTTAAACGCAAGGTAGCGATGGTACTGAAATGGGAAAGGACTGTCCTGAATGGCGGTGGACTTGTAGCTGCTCCAGGAGGGTTTCTCCTTCTGGAATGCAGCAGCTGCTGCCAAATTACTAGGACTTAGCTGGGGTGAAGGCAGGTGCTCTGATCTCATGCAGCCATGCCAGTTTATCCCAGAAGCTAGAGCTGGAAAAGTCCCATTTTACTACCAGTGCAGGATTGTTCCTGACAGTTCACTGTGGCTTGTGCAGTCTGGTGTAAGGATACCACCTGAGGCTCCTCCCATCAGCCTGTCACCTCTGACTGTTGGGACACTGGTGTGATTGTTATCCAGCCTAATAAATCTTCCTTACTGTCCTACAGAGGGGGTCTAGCCTGTCCACTAACACAGGTGATTATCATGGTGTTTCTTCCACCAGCCAGTCATTGTTCCTTACCAAGCTAGCTCACTTGTTCCCCATATGTCATTCCCTCTAGCTTCCTGATTGCTCTTTGGCCTGATCTTTTCTAAACTCCAACTTGTGTCAATATCTTGTAATGTGGTGCCCAGATCTGAATACTGTATGCCAGGTGTGGTCTTGATAGAGCTGTATAAAGTGGTCCTGTTGCCTTGCTGTTCAGTGATGCTATTGTATTCTGCTGCCTCGCAGAGTACCCTACAACACTGTATAACCTCAGAGTTACAAACACCTCGGGGATGGAGGTGGTTCGTAACTCTCTGAAAAGTTTGTAACTCTGAACAAAACATTATGGTGGTTCTTTCAAAAGTTTACAACTGAACATTGACTTAATGCAGCTTTGAAACTACTATGCAGAAGGAAAATGCTGCTTCTCAATTTTTTTAGTAGTTCACATTTAACACAGTACTGTACTGTATTTGCATTTTTTGGTCTCTGCTGCTGCCTGGTTGTGTACGTCCAGTTCCAAATGAGATGTGTGGTTGACTGGTCAGTTTGTAACTGGTGTTTGAAACACTGAGGTTCTACTGTATATAGTGGCTTCAGTCTGAAGTGCAATAGAAACCTTGACCTAGTGGTCTGTCTATGCTTTTTCAACTGTAATGTTCAGTGTTGGTGCTGAGTGCTTCAGAGGAAGATAACTGTAGGATACCAAGTAGTCTGGGACCCTTCTATTTTAGAGATGATCTCTCCTATCACAGCAGTTAAAATCTGCTGGGATGCTCTGCAACTGTCCAGGACCAGTGGCAGGACCTTCTTTGAGGAAGCCTGCTTTTTGAACTTCTGATGATGACCCACCACTTGCAGTCTAAAGGCAACGTTTAAGACTAGGGCAAGGATCACCTGTTCATTCAGGTTTTTAGTTATCACTGGGCAGAGGTTGTGTACACTACTTTTTTGGCATAATCTATTTTTAGCTACCCAGATACCAAGCAATGGAAACCATGCAGGAACTTAAATAGTTGGTAGGTTTTTCTGACCCTATTTGTTGATCAGCAGTTGCCTTAGTGTCCTGCAGCTGAGAGCTCCACAGGCCACATTTTTTCTTGGCTTAGTATAGTTATTCCTAACCCTTTAAAATATATTTGCCTTGCCTTGGAGTCTTTTGGGGCATGAGTGTGCCACTATTATACACTGATGGTACTTGGGTGGGTTAGTTGCCTTGATAACGAGCTCTAATTCTGTTAGATGTCATAACAGGATCTGCAGAGACTTGTACCGAATATCACAAATTCCAGAAATAGTCCAGCCTGTTGTGTATATAAAAGGATGTTGCTAAAGGTAATGGCTGAGAGCATCCATTGTAGTTCAACATGTAGATGTTGGCTGTGAATGATCCACTTTCCCCTAGGAGTTATAATGAGTCTGTTACAGTCTGAGTAAGGACTCATGGGAAGTTGCACCTAAATCCTACTGTAAGGCCACTGGATTCTGCAGGACTTTGGGAACTCTGTGGAAACTTCACTTTTAACAAATGGTAATTTGAAAATACAGCAGCCCCTGTGTAATCTGATTAAATTCACTTTTGTCCTTTGTTCCCATTTTTTCAGAGACAAGGTGGGTGGGGTAATGTCTTTTATTGGACCAACTTCTGTTGGTGAACTAGAGGAGTTTTTGAGATGCACAAAGTTCTTCTACGGGCCTTTGTAATATTGGAGATTTAATCTTTTTTAGGTTTAAGTGTAGTAGCCGTGTTAGTCTGTGTCAGCAAAACGAAAATAAGAAAGAAAAACTTGTAGCACCTTAGACTAACAAATTTATTTCAGCATAAGCTTTCGTGGGTTAATACCCACTTCATCGGATGCATGGAATGAAATACTAATCTTTTTTTAGATGCATCTTATACTTGGGGACAGAGCTTGAGATTTTGGCAGCTGGGGTTCTGTCCCTGCCTACAGCGTTGGGGCGGACCTGGAAACTGTTTTCAACGACCAGTTCCGTGGCGGCCACCGGTGGGGGGGGGGGGGGGGGCAGATCTCCTCGCGGAGCCCCTGCTACACAACCCCCAGCTTCGTGTGCAGGCGGTGGAGTCCCCCTCGGTGCGCCAGAGGTTGGTCCTGGCAGAAGTCACCAGAGTCGGAGACCTCCTGGATTACGACCGGGGAGACTGGCTGGATCCCCTGACGCTTGCTCAGCGCATGGGGCTCTCCAGGCCTTGTACTCCCCGGCGCGTACTCCAGGAGGTGAGGGCCGCTTTGTCACCCGGTGCTCGGGTCTACCTCGACCGGGTCCTGCACGAGGGCACGCCCCGCCCACCTTCCACCCCAGGCCCCCCGGACCTTTTCATCGGGCCCCTGCCCCGTGGACCCAACTGGCCCCCCCGCCCCTTCTCCATGAGCCGGCTGCACACCTTGCAGCCGGTCCGCTTCCAAACCGCGCCACGGAAGCATCTCTACACGCTCGTGCTCCACACCCTTCATTTCCTCGCCCTCGTGTCCTGCCCCGGCACAAAGTGGCGGGACCTTCTACCACCTCTAGAGGGCGAGGAGCCCCGGTGGGCCAGCCTCTATTCCACTCTGATACCGAGGCCCACCGGGGATGTCAGCTGGCGACTCCTTCATGGGGCCGTGAGCACGGGCGTGTATTTGGCGCGGTTTACCCCTGTCCCAGATACCTGCCCCTTCTGTGGTGTGAGGGAGACCCTGGTGCACGTCTACCTGGAGTGCACCAGGTTGCAGTCCCTATTCTGGCTCCTCACCAATATTTTGTTAAGATTTTGGCTGCACTTTTCCCCTCACCTCCTTCTCTATGCACTCCCTATCCGTGGCCCCACAAAGTCACGGGACCTCCTGGTCAATCTCCTCCTGGCCCTGGCTAAATTGGCCATCTATAAAACCAGGGAGAGGAGGTTGGCCAATGGAGGCTCCGGTGCCTGTGGGGCCTGTTTCCAATCCCTTGTCCATTCACGCATCCGAGCAGAGTTCCTCTGGGCGGCGTCCGCTGGCTCCCTTGACGCCTTTGAGGAGCAGTGGGCGCTGTCCGGGGTTCTCTGCTCGGTGTCCCCGTCAGGCTCCCTTCTTTTAACCCTGTGACCGCACCCCTGACCCTGTTATTTCATTAGTTGTCCCCCGGACTCATTTGGATTCCAGGTCCTGTGGATCCTCCCCTTAAACTAGGGGGGGTCCATTAGCAGTGGGCGGGCTTCCGCCCACTTCCCGGAACCCAATAGGTACAGTGTTGGGGCACTAACACAGTAGTGACTTGAGTCCAAGTGTGCCCATTACAGAATCACCAGTGCTGCCACTTGCAACACCATGGGTTCTCTTGGACATCTCCCATCCAAGTACTGAACAGGTCTGATCCTGTATAGCTTCTGAGAACACAGCCTGATTGGCTGCACATGTGGATTCTGCACAAGTGAAAGTCTGGGACTGTAGAAAGGCTCCACAATCCTGGGATGTGTGACAATTCCTCTCATAGGACTCTCACTTTGGGATACTACCATCTCCCTAGGCTGCCTCTGTCTGTGGGGGCGGGAAATGCTGCTTCTCTTCTATCTCTGATGCTGGAGTCTGGTGATTCAGTGAGGTTGAGTTGGTATGCAATACTCATGCTCACATGCCTCCTCGGATCTCTGAAGGTCAGAAACTTGTGGCTAGATTCCTACAGAATGGTGAGATTGAACTATTTTATAATGCCACAACTTGCATGGCAGAACTAGTATTGCAAAGAACTGTGGAGAGGAGGCTAGTATTTCAGTGACAACTTCAGTAATGGGCTGGTGTTGCACATATTGGTGTGTATATAAGTATCTGATGACAAACTGGCTGCAAAGGTGACAAATTCTTGCTGCTTTATAGGATGCCGAGCAAGCAGTGTACATGCAGACACTGACGGGACATGGACCTGTGGAAAAGGAAACAAATTGGCTTCTTTATGCTTTGGGACACTTCCAGGTGGCACTCTTGTGGGTGTCCCAAGAACAGGATACTAGTTTTGATTGGAACAACTGACTGAAGTATCATTTCCATTCCTGCTCAGGCACAAACTGATATAGGGGTCTGGTACCAAGTGTCTCACTTGGAGCAAGAGTGCCAGCCCTTCTCTAAAAACATGACATTTGTGTTCCTGAGGTACTTTGATGCTTGTTCACATTGGGATGTCCCATCACTGTGTGCCCCCCCCCCCCCCACCCGGCACTGGTTAGTCACCCTGAAAGCCAAGATCAAGACTCAGGGACAGTCCCATTTAATGGAAGTGGATAGCTTTTTCTCTTGCTTCCTCTTCTGTTATCAATAGCACATGTGTAATTTCCTCTATGGGGGAGAAGTCTTGGACTAGAAGAACAGTTCCGCTTAACCCAGCTGGTTTGGTCCAGTACCAAACTTGACTTTGGTTGATCTTCTCTATTGTACTGATCAGCAGCAGTTCCTGGGAAGAACACCCAGGGCTGTGTGTGAGTAGGTCTCTAAACACTTCCTGCTTCTGTGTGTGAGTGCACAGTGCTGTGAGTCTGAGTTATTAGTATGAAACTGGGGTTGGGAATAGGGGACCCGCTCCTCTCAGTATGGGGTGGAGGCAGCTGGGCAGATGCCTGAGGCAATTCACTCAGTTTCATACCCGTGCATGTGACAGTGAGATGAAAGCTTTGTGCTTGGAGAAAGCTTCCTTCATAGGGCTAGCCCTACCCAATTGCCTGGAGTCTCCTCCCTTGTGAAGATTTCACAGCTTTAACGATGCAGCTCATCTGGACTGTCCTCATTCCAGTTAGCATGCCACTTTGTTTGGTCTCTCAGCACAGGCAGGTGCAACTAGCCTGGAACTGGAGCCTGGCAAAGGAGATGTCCTACCAAGGCCTCTTCAGAGCTCAGTATCCAGCTGCTTGCATCTGCTCCTCTTCTCTGGATGCCTCCTCCTTTCGTTCTAAGACTTCATACAATGTGATTGAACTTGATGTGGAATTCTTAGCTTGACACTGGCTTCTCCTTCTTGCTTGAATTGGGGACAGAGCTTGAGGCATGTGTCACAGAGGAGCTCTAACATTATATCAATGCTACAACCTATGTCGGTAAAATTTATGTTGCTCAGAAGGGTGAATATTCCATCCCCAGAGTGACATAAATTACACTAACATAAGCGCTCACGTGTGCACAGCGCTATGTTGGCTGGAGAGCTTCTCCCACCAACATAGCTTCTGCCACTCATGGAGGTGGGATTTTTATGCTGATAGGAGAGCTCTCTCCCATCGGCATAGAGTCTTCACTGGATGCGGTGCAGCTGTATCGGTATAACTGCCCTGCTGCAAGCTGTGATAGACATAGCCCAAGTTCTGGCCTGCTTCAGAACAGTCTCAGGCTTGGCAGGCATTTTATATCCTGCTCCCTTCCTGTGTTTCTATGGGGTCCATCAAAGTGTGAAGCTTTAAAAAAGGAGGATCTGTAAATAAATCTGAGATTAACGTGCAGGGGAAGGGGTATTCAAACTACTGCTGGAGCAAATTAGCCCCTCAGAAGGCAGTGTTGGTGGAAAGGTCTGTAAATATGTCTATGGGACAGGTGGTGATAGGCTTGTGTCTAAGTCTTTGCATGAACCCTCAGCTTTCACTTGGCTAACAAATTCTTCTCTTCCTTTTAAATACATAAAGATCTAGTTTTGGTGGTGAACTTACAAGGTGTCTTACCGTAGATCCTTGACCTCTCATCCTTTAAAGAGTTCTTCATTTGCATCTCATCAGGACCCCAGGTTCACGTCTAAATGGCATGTTACCCCTACACTGGCTTGCCCCTGGAGCACTGCATACTGGGATCTGTAATCTTTGTAGGACACATTGCCTTCATTAAAGATGTAAAGGTGGGGGATAAACCTGGCCCACTGTTCTTCTCCTCTACCTAATTCACTGTGTTAAAGGGTAAAAGTCCACAGAATCCCCTCTTTCTCAGTTTTGTCAACTGAACTCCTGCCCCTTTCATTTAGGACTGTCAGGAGTGGGAACTCCTCCATCAGATGATGATTAAAGATGGATGATTATAGGAAACGTCTTCCCTTTGGGGACCTTTGTTTAATTATATGGGGCCAACAAATTATCTAAACCTCCAGCTCTTCAGGTAACTTGTAAATATCTCCCAAATGATGGGATTAAGAAGAAGTGAAGGATAGGCATTAAAGGCAAGTCTCAGCATGGTAAGAAGTTAATGGTGGAGGCACCCAGGCACTTGTGCTAGGGCTGATGGTCAATACACCATGGAAGAGGGGCTGGGTAGAGTAGCACCAGCAGAACTTAATACTTGGCATAGGATACTCAAGAGTAGGGAGGATTGTGCAGACAATGGCTAACTTAAAACTGGGCAGCATGATAAGTGTAATGCAAGGTATTGTGTACTGGGAAGACTCATTTGAACTGCCTGTGCACACTGACAGGTTCAGAATTCACTATAATCTCCCAGAAGAAAGATGAGGGGTTACTGTGGGCAGCTTACAAAGATGACTGCAGACTGGGCAGTGGCAGCCAGAGTCAATAAAACATTAGGTTGTCAAGACAGGGATTTAGAACAACATAGGAAATGCTATAAGCAAGGGCAGCCTCACCTTGTGTCCAAGTTCAGTCATCTCAGATATGGCAGAAATAGAAAAGCCCTTAAGGCGGGTAATTGAAACTAATTCAAGGCAAAAGAAGGGGAGGGAAGAGGCAAACAGTGTTCAGTGTCTTGTATGTTCCTAGGGAAAGAGGAGGCAGAGACAATAACTGGATATTCCAATTTACAGAAGGACCTGTAGAATTCTGACAACCACACTAGAACTAAGCAAAAGGAAATACTTTACATGATATTTGTATTGAACATGTGAAACTTGCTGCCACATGTTGAGGCAAATAGCTAATCTGATATCTATAAAGCCTAACGGCTGGAAAGTGCCAGTTCATTAGGGTTACAGCACTTGTAATAAAACTTCCAAGGGCCATCCATCCTCATGTGTGAGAGCATAAAGAGATGACCAGCTGGGGTCAGGAAGCAACATTTCCTAACTACTCTGCAATATAGCATTGCACAATTGTGTGTGTTAGAGGTTTATCCCTGTTTGTGAAGGCTGTGCCCACTGTTGGGGATGGGACAGATCACTGATTTGTTCCAATATGCCTGTTTCCGTGATTGAGAACTGTAGAATGCCATGTCTGGCCTTTGCATGCAAGGATATCAGGGGCTCCTGGCTGTTCTGTAAAAGGAGGATCATTCGCTATTGAGATAAAGGCTTCCCTATTCAGGGCCGAAGGGAGCCACCTATCCTGAAGTATGTGACTTCAGAGCAGCAGGTGAGCAGCTTGCCATCTCTTCTGCAGTTGGAATGTACTGTGTGAATTGGCAGCCTGGATGACTGGCTCGTGGGCTATCTAAAGGTGTTTGGGAGGGCGAGGAGGTAAATCTCCTGTGAGCCACATACCTGCGCAGGAACTTCCCTTAAGCAGTCTCAGCTGTTGACTGCATCCCCTCTCTTCCATACCTAAACTGTCTATACAGACCCCCTCTCTGTTACCAGTCGTGCACCATGTTCCTTTGTGCTGCTGCAATGTCCATCTGGTGTTCAGCAATGACACAGTAACTCTCATGCAGGCTAGAATGGGAGCACCGAGGGGCATTTTAGACCTTGGTGACGCGAGCCATCTTGATGTAGCGTTAGTGAGCTTCTGCTGGGAGCTAGTTTCCATTTGGTCAAATGCTGTGGAGTGACCTAGAGATCTGAGAAAAACTTCCATATGCTAGGGCAAATTGGATACACAGCCTCTCAGCTCCAGGGGAGTTGTGCTAATCTAGGCTCAGAAATCTGAGCAACTTGTAAGTGGCCATGTTTTTTCTGTTCAGGTAGAAATAAACATATGTACAGCCCTATGCTATATAGGGGGCAGGGTATAGAAATAACACATTAACATCACACTTTGGGTATCCATGTTTAAGACCCCCATTGGCTGCTAACTTGCGTTAGGGTTTAGATTTACATAGACATTCCTCAGCCATATTGCCTGCCTCATTCTCTAATGGATGACTAGAAACTTGCTTGTCTGAGATGTCAAAGGTGACTTAAAAGCTGAACTGCACAGTGTGTGTGTTGGCTCTACCCTCGTACTAAGCTTACACAGAAAGTGGCTATAGGCTGGGTTTAAGATGCTGCTGGTTGGCTAGGCCTTGTGCTATGCTGCAAGTGGAGAATCTCCTGGTATAGCCATTAGACTCTTGGGTAACTCCTGTCAGTGAGGGCACCCAGCACACGCTGCACAAGGTGTGTTAACTAGGAACCAAGAAGCTCTTTCATCAGTGGCATTACTGTTATAAACGTGCCACTTTCCAGGGAGAAATGTGGCCTCTAGTCTCTGTTCTCCGTTTCACTGTTGGTTTCTCAGGCTAGCTGGGCCAGGTCTTTAGCTGGAGATGCATGTCAATTTCTGCAGTTATGAAACTACCTCCCTGCTTGTTTATAAATCAGATAGGTATGGAATTCTCTGGGTGATGGGCCCAGTCCCTAGCCTCACCATTGTAATTGTGCAGTAAGTCTGTAAGGGTTTACATGTTGGTGCTGTGTCTTACCCTGCAGCCAAGACCTTCTATCTTTAACCCCTGCAGAGCTGGCCATCCAGATATGAATGTTGGTATGCAAGTTGTATTGGGTTGCAAGCTGGTTTTTGGAGGGCTAAGTGGGACCAGCTCCTCCTTCCCTGTAGGATAAGATGTGCTCTTGTAATGAGAAACCTCATCCTCTTTTCTCACCTTGCCAGTCACTGAGTCAGGTTTCGCTTTGTGCTCTGCAACAAGGCAGCATGGTTTAGTGGACTGGGTGCTGTACTGGGACTAAGGAGGCTACTGACCTGCAAATTACTTCACCTTTTTGAGCCTCTACTCGCCTCCCACCCTATTAAATAGAAGAAACAGGTATTTAAAGCTCTTCAGGGCAGAGGCTGTCTCTTACTAGCACAAAAAATACAAATACAGTTCTTAAACTTCACAACTTTGCTCTGCAGCTCTGATTTGTCTGTCCTCTCCTCTTCTCCCCACTCCCCTTCACTCCCAAAACAGACTTTCCCATGCTGCTCTCCTGGTATAAAAGCGCCCCCCCCTTCCCGTCAATTTGTCAAGCTGCCACCCTCTTCCTGCATTCAAGATCCACCCTAAATACACTTTCCCTGAAAGGCCCACAAAAACCCTTATGAACTCCAAGTTTTTCCTTCTTCTGGGATGTGTGGTTGGTGTTCCAATCTGCCTCTTACACTGTAAGCTCTTTGAGGCAGGAACTGGTTTCACTGAAGGTCCTGTGCAGCACAGAGCAAGCGTTAAACTAATAATAGTCCATGGACCATATCTAGAAGGGGGGAAAAACCTTGGTTTTCTGCATATGAAACAAGGTAAAGTGTGCAGCCTTTCTGGCCATTCCTTCTGTCTCTTACTGCTGCTAGTGAGAATAGGCTCTGGATGGGAGAGCTGAATGGGAATCTGCAGGAGGGGCGTGGGGTGAATAATGGGATTTGAACAATGACGGTCTGGGGCCATGACACTCACATAATGGGTAAGGGGGGGAGA
The DNA here is from genome assembly GCA_037349315.1 of Chelydra serpentina. Classification (NCBI taxonomy): domain Eukaryota; kingdom Metazoa; phylum Chordata; order Testudines; family Chelydridae; genus Chelydra; species Chelydra serpentina. The sequence continues at coordinate 66,896,833 of JBAIAC010000007.1, read as the reverse complement.
GAAGCGGCTAGTAGCAAGATGCTGGGGCCCTGTGGGTCAGGCACAGCCCTCAATAGCAAGCCTCAGTCGCTTCTTGGCTTCACAAAGCAACTGCCACCCCATCCCCTCCTCTCATTAACAATCCTGACATAGCACTTGATGTGGTGCAGAATCAGATGTGGTGGCTGCCTGCTCATATTCTCCTCCTCCATCCCATATCCCCACCTCCGAGGTATGCGTTGGGGAAGGGCGTTACTGGAATTGGGGTTGCCAACTCTGAAGCTATTCTGGGAGATTTTTTTTTCCCCAACGTGATGTGATGTCATTTTTTTAAGACTAGCCTATTAAAATCTCCTGTATTGCTTTCAGTAGTCACCAGGAGATTGATGCTGATTCCAGGAGACCCCAGGCCAATCCTGGAAGGTTAGCAACCCTAACCTGAATGAATGGGCTCTGAATGTTAGAATAAAATGGAGTAAGTGCGCATCTTGGTTTGACCATTTGGAAAATCATCTTCCTGGTTCCCAAAGAGTGGGCCTGAATGTGACCACAGCCATTCTGGATAGAAGGTGAAAGGGGTTGACCTGTGTCCTAGCACGTCTTGGTAGGCAGGGGTGCTGGAATGGTTTTATAGTGGGAGTGCTGTGAGCCATTGAACCAAACTGTAAACCCTGTATATAATGGAAACCACTTCAAGTCAGGGGGTGCGGCAGCAGCACCCCCCGGACCTGTTGTTCCAGCACCTATGTTGGTAGGGATAAGGACTTTTTTCCCCCTCCTTTACATGCCCACACAGAGGGGTCTGTCTAGACTAGAGTTCTTGCTCCCATTTTAACTAGTTAATTGCCAGAGTGCTCATCTTAAAACAAACCTAGAGGAAACACTTGTGGAGTGTCTAGGTTAGCATTTGACAAGTTGTTAATTTGAGTTAGCTAGCAGTCAATTAACTAGAGTTTCTGCTCCTATATTAACTCTAAACTAGATGTACAGTGACAGAATTTGCTTTCTATCTAGGGCCCTTGTCTAGACTGGAATTTCATGGTAGCACATGTTGCCTAACCTGCCACTAACTCAGTCTAGACCTTATTTTCAGTAGGAAAAAAGGTGTTATCTAACATTTTAAATCCTAGTGAAGACAAGGCTGTTAGTTGGTTGAGGTACTCCCTGTGGGGGAGCTAGGCTCTAACTTAACTTGTCCTAAAAATGGGTTAAAAGTAGTGTCTTGATGAGCATGCACTAGAAGACAAGGTAACAATAGTTGAACATAAACCCCCTACGCCTTGTCTAGACTACGATTTGAGGCGTTATCTAAATGGGAGTGTGACCTGGAAGTGTGACCTAACTCCCTCCCCCACACACACCTTTTCCCTGATGCAGATTAATATATTTTATTTCAATTTAGCTGATTGGCTCCCTAAGTATGGGCCTCAATGCATTTTAAGATTTGCTGCCTCTACATAAGGATTTTAAAACATGTAATCTCTTAAACACTTTGTACCTTAATCTAGCTGTCATTGACAGCTCTTCCCCATTTCTAATTGACTGAGAGTGGGACCCGGTCCTTGAATATTTCTTGATTTGGTTAGCTAACTTTGTGCTGCCATCTGAAGATGTAAAATGCTGCAGAATCCAGGTGTGTTGGTTCTATATTGCCTGCAGATGCTGGGCCCTTACTCTCACTTGGTAATTACATGGGGCTCTCTTTAAATGAGATAATTTAATGGGATCATGGAGTTCCTTAGGGAGACTTCCTACCATCGACTGTCTATGAGCAGGCAGGAGAGGCTTCAACTCTCTAGGACCTGGAAGTCTCAAATTCTGTTGAAGTGGGTGAGTCAACTCTGCCAAGCCCTGTTTCTAAGAACTCCTGGTCTTGGAAAGTGAGAGCCTCATTTAATCAGCTCCTTATTACAACCCTAACAGATAACCCATTCTTCAAAATGGGTACTTGGAATGACCAGGTTCTTATGGCATCAAGTTCAAGATATCATGATGTATCTAGGGGAAGTGCTGTGTCACGGATACCTTGACACCCTCCCCAGTGGTCTTGGAGATGATATTGGGATACATGAATGACGAGACTTCAAAACCAAACACCAGGTGTTCTACAATGGAACTAGCCTATGATCTTGGCTCTTGTGAATCTCTATTTTTCGAGTGAAGTACATGGGAATATTGCTTCTAATCTGGTATCCTTCTCGTGGCAGTGGCTTACGTTGGATCCAGCTGTGCAATGCTGTGTGGGGGTAAAGAGGTCAGGAAGGAATTACTGCTCCTATCTGGTAACTCTTGGGCCCTGAAGGGACCTTTGATTCCCTTAGCTTTTTATAGCAAATATAACTAGAATATCAGATGCACAATTATCATCCGTTTGTTAAATTTAGTGGAGGCCTTAACTGTTCTGACTGAATAACTGGAACAGCGTTTTGTGCCATAATTTCTCTCTGCTTCCATTAAAGATGGAATAATTTCACTATAAGGCTTTTGCTTATAAGATAAAATCACCTACATGGTATACTCAGCCAGTGTCCTGGCATTGTAACAAATGACAACCTAAGGAGAGGTCACACATTCCTGCATTTTAGTTGCCCCTTCTGTGCCTGGGAGCTCAATGCAGAGCTCTCTGGTGGGCCGTGTACATGTATACTACTGAGCAAATAGATGTGCCAAAGATGCAGTTTCTTGGAGTGGCTCATCCTTCAGCTGAAGGTGGTGGTGATGTATCCTGTAGAGGAGGGATGGGCAAACTATTCCCCGGGGGCCGCATCCATCCCTTCAGATGTTTTAATCTGGCCCTCAAGCTCCTGCTCGGGAGCGGGATTGGGGGCTTGCTCCGCACAGCTCCCAGAGCAGCAGCATGTCCACTCTGCATGCAGCCCCCACCCCAAGCACTGCCCCTGCAGCTCCCATTGGTCAGCAAATGGGGCCAATGGGAGCTGTAGGGGCAGCACCTGCAGATGGGGCAGCGCACAGAGCTGCCTGGCCGTGCCTCCATGTAGGAGCAGAGGGGGAACATGCTGCTGCTTCCAGAAGCTGCTTGAGGTAAGCTTTGCCTGGAGCCTGCACCTCTCACCACCTCCCATGCCCCAACCCCTTGCCCCTGCCCTGCTTGCCCTCTGAACCCCTCGGTCCCACACTCCTGCACCCCAAAGCCTGCACTCCCAGCCAGAGCCCCCTCCTGCACCTTGAACACCTCATTTCTAGCCCTCCCCACCCCAACCCCCAATTTCATGAGCATTCATGGCCCACCATACAATTTCCATACCCAGATGTGTCCCTCAAGCCAAAATTTGGCCACCCCTGCTATGGAGGTCGGGGTAGGGACTGGGAGTTGAACTTCTGGAGCAGCACTATGAAATAGAACCCCACGTGCTGTGAGAAGTCGAACCCTCCGCTTCCATCCCTACATACGTTAGCCCCTTCATAGCTTGATGTCTGAATCAGGCATTCAACTTACTTTCCTACTTCATAGGGGACCCATGAAAGTGTTTATCCTATTTTACTGATTCTATTTTTTTTTCCTTTTTTGAGGGGGTGGGAACTGATGTTCAAAGAGTGCTCAAGATAAGTTTGTGATGGAGCTAAAAATAGACACCCCACCCCCATCCCATCTCCAAGTCTACTGTCCTAATTATAGGACTATACTGCCTTTGCTGACTCCTTTCTAAAATGCAGGTACTTGCCTAGGTGCTGAGGCATAGTTAATATTTGTAAAGCATTTGGAGCTCCTTGGATGAAAGGTGCTGAACATAGCAGCCTTAAAGAGCCCAAAAAGCAGCCTTCCAGCCTGTGCACCTGCTATCTCCTCTCAGGCTAGTGTTCTAAATTTGCACCACCATGATCACTGAAGAACATAAGACACTTCAGTAACTGGAAAAAGCCACCCAGCCTGCCTTGTCTGGTTCAGCTTAACCCATCTTCCAAACTGTCAAATGCATAAGTAGGACACCGTATGCGTGTAAATCTGGAGACTCCAAAGAGGCCCCTCCTTCTCCCTGAAACAGATCCAGCTTTTAAAACTTACTCTCTGCTGCAACTGCCAAATTCCTGGAGAACTTATCCCATATGTCTGATGGGACTGCTTCATGCCAAGAGGAACAGTTCTCTTTAAACCGATGCAGAGGTCAGTTGGAGTGATGGCTTTCTCAGGACAGTATTGGATTGCAGAGGGGAGTGATGCTAACTGTAGGTGGCAGGGTTCAGTGTAAGGCTTGGCAGGCCTGTAACTGATTGATAGTCTCATGTCACTCCAGTTAAAGCTGGTAGAATCCTCTGCTTAGTATCACATGCAGTCTCTGGGAGAGCAAAGCGCCTGCGTATGTCGCTTAAGTCATGTCACTGGGGCTGGCCCAGGCTGGGTGCAACTGAAAGTCTTTCTGACCTTGCAGGGATGGTAGGATCTTCCCTTCCAGCTGGCTTTGTATAGCAAAGGGACTGGATTGTTTGGCATTTGTCTGGTCTAATGAGACTTCTCATTGCAACACATCATTTAAGCAAATGCTTTTGGCTACAAATCAAGTAGTTTCACTGCAGCTTCTGTAACTCCCTTTGTAGTCTTTGCTGAATGGCTTCCTTCCTATAGCACTGCTCCTTGCTGTCACTAAACACCTGCAGCAGCAGCTGTGAGGTTGATAAGGCCTGGTAGGGAAGAGACTGCTTTTCCCCTCCAGTGGCAGAAGAGGTCTTGCACAGGGTCCTGGTCTTTCAGGCAGCTTCCCTAGCAAACTCCAACAGGACTGGCTCTTAAAATGCCCAATTTAAAACATGCTGTGGCTTTGTGCATGAAATTGAGGCACCCAGGAACACTCAGTACATTGGGTGGGCTGGCTAGACTCTAATGTATCCTCATATGTAGGGGAACTGCCAACAGACTGTGCCAGTCACAGTAATGGGACTGATGCTTTGGGGAGGGAAGCAGAGGAGGCTCCCAGTTCTTGAGCAGGAAGAAGGGGAGTGTCTCAGGCATCCACTTTTAAAGCGATTTAATATAAAGACAATTTCCCTTCTTTAGAAAGGGCAGGTACTTTAAGTAGGAAGGGTCTATATTCCTCTCAAACTTTACCGGTGACTTATTTGATATCTTTCCAATGCACACTGCTGGCTGCATCAGGCACTGTGCATCCCAAAAGTTCATGATATTGGGTCATGCTACAGCATTTGGCTCCGTTTCTGTGACTTGTTGCCCTTATGCTCATGTTCACTGCTGCCAGGCTTCTCTGCTAGTGACAGGGTTGTGACGTTTGCTTGGGTGCAATGAATCCTGTTGCACTTGATCTCATGGGACTGTTATGAGACCACAACAGGAAACTAAACTTCATGGATGGAAGGAAGTGGTGATGACAGATGTAGACTGGATTTTGGTGGTAGCCATCTGGTGGCTCATGGTTTTGAACATTGTTCCTTTCATAGCGGGGTCCCATCATGCTATAGATTTGGGATCTCTGAAGTTTATCTAAAAGCTTCTGCTAAACTAGCTTGACATGAGGGCAGGGGCTCCCCACTGAAGAGCTGTGCAGCCAATGCATTCCTTTCCCTCATCCTTGCTATTGTGCTTACCCAGAAAAGGCCATTTTGCACTAATCACATCCGCCACGCCATCAGGGGCTCATTCACCTGCACATCTACCAATGTGATATATGCCATCATGTGCCAGCAATGCCCCTCTGCCATGTACATTGGCCAAACCGGACAGTCTCTATGCAAAAGAATAAATGGACATAAATCTGACATCAGGAATCATAACATTCAAAAACCAGTAGGTGAACACTTCAACCTCCCTGATCACTCAATGACAGATTTGAGGACAGCAGTGTTGCGACAGATTAACTCCAAAAGCAGACTTCAAAGAGAAACTATTGAACTCGAATTGATATGCAAACTAGATTGCGTTGCCTCCGGATTAAATCGTGATTTGGAATGGCTCGGCCATTATGTTAATTGAATCTATTTCCCTTAAGTTAACGATCCTCATTCACACCTGTGTGACCATCTTGTTTATCACTTCAAAAGCTTTTTCTTCCCCTGCTGTCATGTTTCCTCTCAACTAATTAGCCTCTTAAGATTGGTCTATACACCTGGACCATCATGTTTCTCTGACTGTATAAATATCTGTCTGAAGTATATTTTCATTCCATGCATCCGATGAAGTGGGTACTAACCCACGAAAGCTTATGCTGAAATAAATTTGTTAGTCTCTAAGGTGCTACAAGTTTTTCTTATTTTCATTTTGCACTGTAGCTACATGGCTTTCTGAGGCTCTCGCATATAGTATCTGGTAGGTAGTATGAGTTCTGCCCACTGGGCATAGACTTTATCATGTGCTCCAGAAAGTTGTGGTCCTGGTTCTGATGGAGTTGAATTCATGCCTAGGGCTGACACTGCAGTGCAGAGCCAGGAATGTGGTGGCTGTTGCCACTTTAAAGGGGTGTCTCTAAGCGCCATATGGACACCTTGGAGATTAATAAAGCCTCATAGGAGTAGATCCATTTGAGCAGAGTACCTGCATTTCAGTGCTATTACTAAAGACAGTACAAAGTCCAACTGATCAGCATGGAAAGGGAGCAATACTGTGTCGAGCAAACTTCATGGGGAATTGTAGGCAAATAGAATGAATTCCAGCACTGGAGAGTGCAGTAAGGATGCAATGATGTACTTTTTCTTACAAAAAGTGTTACAAAAAGTGTCTAAGTACAGTAAGGTCACTAAAACAGCAAGGGCCTCTATCCTGGCAAATATGGCATCTCCCGCTGCATGAGGGTCTATAATACTTTACTGGAGCACTGAGTCATAACTGACTGGGGTATGTCTAAACTGCATGCAAAAAAAACCCCATGGCAGCAACTCTCAGAGCCCAGGTCGACTAACTTGAGTCATGCTACAGGACTAAAATAGCAACCTAGATATTCCTGAGCATGAGCCCTATGAGTCCAAGTCCATTGGCCTGACCTCTGAGACTTGCTGCTATACTGGTTGTTTTTGTTTTTCAGTGTAGAGATACCCCTTTAGACTTCTGCTGCATTGCAAACACCTCTTTCTGCACTTGAGGTTCCTTTCCCTTCATGCCTCCACCCTGCCTCCAAACCCAGCTATGCTTAGATCTGGAGCTTGCCAGTTTTTTAGTGTAAGATAAAGCCTTGGATACTTAAGATCAAAAATGGCTTCTTTTTTTTAGCAGTGAAAGGTGTAACCAATATAACTGGTCTTCCAGATCCTCTGCATTAGAGATGTGGTGTTTCCATCCTCCATATAAAGATGACCTGTTACCCACTCACAGGCCATGTTATGCTGTAAGACTCCTTAAATCAAACCAATGGAAGGGATAGGCAGTCATCTGATCTAGACCCCTGTATTGGAGATCTTGGGTTATGGTGCAGTTAGAGAAGGTCACAAAAATGTATTGCCTTTTCTTTTTCCAATGAGGTAGGGGAAGAGACCAGGGCTTGAGAAGCATCAGGCAACTAATAGCGAGAGGCTTTATAGTAAAATCCAGGGTGAGTCCACCAGCAAAGTCCAGGTGAACAACATGAGGAGGATCCCAATGCCAGAAGTGGCAGAGTGCTGTGATTTCCTACCCCTATGATGCCCCTGGATTTTGCTCAGAGGGTCTATGTATCTGCCTCTGGCTAGTAAGTCTTCTGCTAAACTTACACCTATGTAACTCTCCTCTCTTGTTCCCCGCCACTCCAACCCAGAGCACAAAACACAGAATGCCCTTTTCTTCTCCCTGCCTTCCTTATTTCCAAGGGTCTCTTGGATGGAGGGTCTCCACTGTCCTGCCTCTCCCATAGCCTCCAATGTTCAGTGGTTTGACCTCTTTGAATAATTTCAGTGATTACTTCCCTTAAGCGTCTCGGCAGCAGTAGAATGGAACCAGTATTACACTGCTCTACAGCCAAAATGCTTCTGAAATAAATGTAGTCAAACTTTACTAATTCTGGGTCACTGAGAAGGAAAATGATGCTTAAAATTGTTGATTGGCTCTAGTTTTCAAGACATGCTATTGGGTCAGTATATACGACCCTTGACTTGGGAATGGCGGAGGATAAGTGAGTTATAAAGGGAAGGGATCTCAATTTAAACCAGAAATGACTAAAATACATCTTTGACTGGATCTATGAATAAATCTATGACTGGGTTTGAACAGTACTTGCTTTTTAGGCAAAACAATAAATGATGCAATCTGAAGCTGGTATTGCATCACACATGATATGAATTGCATCATGTTATTCCTAGAAGTCATGGATGATGCAATCATAACGAAGCTTACATCACTCTGCTGAACAAATTGCCCTATATCAGCTCTAGAAATCAGTGCCGTGCTCTCTTATTTGTCAGTGTTTGAGTTTGCAAAGGGAGACATTTCTGTTTAGCCAAAGTGAGCAGAGATGCCTCGTACTTGTGTGAACAGTGCAGATAACTTCTGCTATGTTTGTGGTGAAGTGACTTTTGCATCACAAAAGCACAGTATAACCACTATGGTTAAGAGAGCCTATCACCTTTATTTTGGCTGCAAAATTGGAGATCAGGACAAGAGGTGGGCCCCACACATATGCTGCAACACTTGTGCAACAAATCTTGGCCAGTGGTTGAACAGGAAAAGGAAATCTATGCCACTTGCAGTGCCAATGATTTGGAGAGAGCCAACAGATCATACCAGCAATTGTTACTTCTGCATGGTGCCTCCAGTTGGGAAAGGTGTGTCAAAGAAGAAAAAGTGGACTGTGCAGTATCCAGATTCCATCAGCTATACGCCCAGTATCCCACGGAGAAGGACTGCTGGTTCCTGATGCACCAGAATCATTCTCGCTTGAGTCAGACGAGGAAGAGGATGAAACTTCTGGTCCTGAACCATAAATGTCACAGGACCCACATTTTCTCCCATCCTCCTCCTCTGAACCACACCTCATAACAGAAGGTGAACTGAATGACCTTGTCAGGGATTTGGAACTACCCAAGAGTAAGGCAGAGCTTTTGAGCTCCAGACTACAGCAGTGGAATCTGCTGGCAGGTGACGTTAGGGTTTCCATCTTCCGTTACCGTCAAAAGGATCTTGTCCCATTCTTCTTCATGGAAGGTGATCTTGTAGCCTGCAACAACATCGATGGTGTGATGGCAGCCCTCAACATCGTTCACGATCCAGATGAGAGGAGACGATGATTCATCGATTCATCTAAGACGAGTCTTAAAGCTGTTTTGCTGCATAATGGCAATGTTTTGCCATCAATTCCAGTTGGTCATGCAGTCCATATGAAGGAAACCTATGACAACATGAAACAACTTTTGAGGTGCATAAACTATGACCAACATCAGTGGCAGCTTTGTGGCGATTTGAAGGTTGTTGCTCTCTTGCTTGGTCTGCAGACTGGATACACAAAGTACTGCTGTTTTCTCTGCGAATGGGAGAGTCGTGCAAGAGATTCCCACTACATCAAGAAAGATCGGCCACTCCGACAGTCATTGGAGCCTGGGAGGAAAAGTGTTCAGCATCCACCACTTGTTGAATCAAGGAAGATTTTGTTACCACCCTTACACATTAAGCTGGATCTGATGAAGAACTTTGTCAAGGCCATTGACAAAACACAAGCAGCTTTCAAGGACCTCCATGGAAAATTTCCAAGGTTAAGTGAAGCTAAGATAAAGGAAGGTGTCTTTGTTGGTCCTGAGATTCGTGAACTTCTTTGAGATGATGCATTTGACCATGCACTGCGTGGCAAGGAAAAAAAGGCATGGAAAGCCTTCCAGTTAGTGGCAATAAATTTTCTCGGAAACAACAAGGCAGACAACTACAGGTTGTTGGTGGAAAACCTCCTCAAGGCATACAAAAGCCTTGGTTGCAACATGTCACTAAAGATACTTTTTTTTTTTTTTTTTTTTTTGCACTCTCATCTAGATTTTTTTTTTCCCCCCTCCCACCGAACTGCAGAGCAGTGAGCGACGAGCACGGCAAGCGATTTCACCAGGACATTGCAACGATGGAGAAACGCTATCAGGGCAAATGGAGCCCATCAATGCTTGCAGACTATTGCTGGACAGTGACAAGAGATGCTCCATTTAATGAATACAAGAGACAAGCCAAGAAGCGCCGAGTAGACCCTGAATAGGACTAAACTATGTACATAGTTTTTTGCCTTTTTGTTTCATAATAAATTGTATTTATATAACCCCTTTGCTGATTTTTAGTGTTACTATTTCACCTGTCCTGTTTATGTATCATGTAAAGCAACCATAAACACATGAAAAGACCTAGGTTTACAATTTATGATTAAACCTCTTCTATCTGCACAATATACATAGACATAAAATGTAAAAACTTAAATATCTTAGAAATAGTAGCCAATCAGTTGTTTTAATTGTCATATTTGAATTCAGCACATCAAAATACATACTAAATAGCACATTTTATCTCTGAAGCAGATGACTTCTCAAAAATTGTAGACCAGTGTTTATTTGGGTCCACATCCTTTCTGCCCGCAGGCTTTTTTGGTCTCAGTCATGAAACTGACCTGTTTACAGACTCGGAGAGGTGATACTGGGTTGGTGGGGGCAGGGAGAGTCCCAATTGTCAAGCTTTTCTTTCTAACCATATGTATGGAATCCTGGTGTGGGTGTTAATAGTTCAAATTTTGCAGCAATTGATGGCTTAGTCCTCACTCAAATTGCCATGGAAAGGTTCCTACACATCTCTAGGGAGTAAGACAGTATGTTTGAGCTCCCAGCCCTTACAGATCCCTGGAAAGGCGGATGAGAAGCCTTTAAGGGAAGGCTGTAGTTTATCAAAGGTTTAAATTCTGAGAAATGTACTAGTGCGTGGCTTTGGCTTCCGTTCTCTGTTGTCAGACTACTTCCCTCTTCTGGGGTGCTAAGCAAACTTTTATTTTTATTTTGTGAACAGGAACCCAACAGTGGAAAGTCCTCCTTGTCTCTTCCCCCCCCCCCCCCCCCCGCCCCCTTCCTGCTCCTTCCCCCTCCATGATGTCATGGCCTATATCTCCACCCCTTTTCTCCCTCCTCCCCCACAACCAAAAGATAGTTTTAAGTCTGTCCCCTCTTTTATCAGCAAAAATTCCACGGGAGGGAAGCAAGTCTGTGCAGGCCTATCATCTCAAAATGAGTGTCAAGCTGAGCTGCAGCAGCTTCTGAATGATGAGGGTTTTTTGGGTGATGGTGGGGGAGACACTTGCAGACTTTAGGGACGAACCCTACAATTCAGGTGGGGTTTGTTTAAATCTAAGGCTCCTCTCCTTAATAAAGCAGGTTTGGGGATTGTGCTTGTGCAGTACCTAGTCCAGTGGGGACTCTGTTCTGATAACTTTGTTCTGTCCAGTGCCGGGTGGAAGGTGGATGGGATTTACATGAGCCTGATGAATGAGGTATGGTCTGTCCCTGCTGGCCTTGCATCCTGAACTCAAGAACTCTCCTGCTACAGGCCTGTCATGAGGCTGGCCTAACTCTGCATGTCTGCTCCTGGAGCTTGCTTCTCCGCAGAGGGAAGTGGGGCTCCTCAGAACAAGTTCTATATTAATTTGTCCAGCAAAATGAAATATTCAATAGGACTCTGCCTTCAAGACAGTGAGTTGTACCAGTATCTCTCTGGTGTTGCTACTGGAAGGATGGCGATGGAATGGGGGAAGGGACTTGGCTTACAAATGTAAAGCCAGTAACAATAACCGCATCCCCATTTTTAAAAACAAATAGTCTTTTTCTCCCCCCCCCCCCTTCTCCCTCCCCCCGCCCACCCTTCAAAACTGTTAGAGACAATGTGGTCAAGTGGCGTGGTCTCCCCTCCCCCTGACTTGTGTTGCCAATTTAAGTGTCTCTCTGTCTCTTAAACTGCAACATAAATAGAAATGTTTAATAGACTTTCTCCATATTTACACCTCTGCCAACAGTGTTGGGAGCATCACCCTGGTGCATGGGAACCAGAAGGCAAAACTGGCTAGTTGTAGCCATATTGTACTCTGGTGAACTAGATTTGTGCCTAGTCTTGATTTGCTATTTTTAGTTCATTTCAAAAAATGAATTAAATATAGTCTTGGTGTTGCAAGTGTCCCAGTCCCCTGACACATGCTGTGCAGTGAGTCAGTTTCCCCTCATTTCCACAAGGGAAACTATGAAACTGACTAGACAGTGCAGTCAGATACACAAAGAGCACGAACCTAAAATAACAAATAACTCTTCTCTCGGAATCTAAGGAACTGGTTATAGTAATATTAATCTAAACGACTTTCAGACACAAGCCTGGTGTTAGTTTTTATTTTAGTTCACCGGCTGTTCTGGAAATGTTAAAGGCTGCAATCAGCTTTCCTCTACACTGAGCCTACTTCCTTGTTTGTGCTATGAACCCTTCCAATCTTGCCAATAACACCAGGATTCTGGTTTGTCATCACTTCTGTTTAATGATCCCAGGTGGCACTTGATGTGTCTCTAAAGCATTTCTTACTTCCTGCTGCATTTATTGCTTGCTTATTTAAAAACAAGCTGAAGAAACTCTGCAGTCCTAATTGGATGACTGCTATCCCTAATGCCCGGCATCTCACTGGATGCCCCTCTTCTGCCTGTCTGCTCAACGTATTAATAAAGCTAACTTCTTAATGATGCCTCAGCTACAGGAACCAAACCAGAAGAGCTTTCAGTGTTTAGCATCAAGATGGAGTGGGAACAACCTATCTAAATTAGCCTGCTTGTCTTATTTGGTATCTCCTATCAGAAATTCAACCTAATTAGGGACTTTGCCCTTCACGGTAAGCATTCTTTACCTCTGATCTTGTCTAAAAAAAATAAATGGAGATATACCAATCTCCTAAACTGGAAGGACCTTGAAAGGTCATAGAGTCCAGTCCCCTGCCTTCACTAGCAGGACCAAGTACTGTCCCCTGACAGATTTTTTTGTCCCAGATCCCTAAGTGGCCCCCTCAAGGATTGAACTCACAACCCTGGGTTTAGCAGGCCAGTGCTCAAACCACTGAGTTCAATGCCTCCTATTAAAGATGACAAGCAATGATATTGGAAAGGAGGCAATAAAGCCACCAGTTCCCTTGGCATGTTCCATCCTCACCCCTCCACTTCAATAACAGTGATATTTCTGCATCATATGATAAGCGACTTTACTTTAAATGTCTGTCAGTTCCTTTCTTAATGACTTCAGGCCTGCTCTCAGGGAGCAGGAATCTTACCCCCATCATTTGGTGTGGATAACAGACACCCATCTGCATTCACTTGGTTGTTGGTAGGTAACCCAGCCTAGGAGCTGAGAGTTAAGTGTTGCAGCCTTAAAAGAAGGGCTGCAAATAGGTTTTGTTTCATTTTCCTTCCTGTTAGGCTGGACACTTTTATTTATTTAAGGGGGCATTGCTTCTTTTTAAAGGAAGGGGTTAAATTTGTGACCGGGCATCTTCCTTGCAATCTCCAAGGTACCTCTTGAAAAAGCTATTATCCAGTCAGGGTGTTTGGTATCAGAGTTGAGTTTGCAGCCAGGGTCTGTGTAAACTGTGTGTGTTGGAGGTAATGAAATGCCTCTGGTAGGGTGTGTTACTCAGGCAACTGTGTACTTCCCACCTGCACTTAAAGTCCAAGGCCTTTGTTAATGTCAACAGTACACACTTATCACGTGTTTTCTGCTCACTTGTTAACCTGATTGTTCCGTAACTCTAGTCCTCTAGGGAACACTATGCGGTGACTGGTGTGTTAGCAAAGAAAAGGCTCATTAACTCTGTCACTATTCATTAGCTGGTGGTGACATTGAGACTGCCCCTTTCTCTCATTAGAGAGACAAGGTGGGTGAGGTAATGTTTTATTGGACCAACTTCTGTTGGTGAGAGACACAGACTTTTGAACTACACAGAGCACTTCGTGGGGTCTCACTGATCAATAGTCATCCTGATTCCCCTTCAGAACCCAGCCTCTGGGAACACTTCCCTGCCTACCCTCTCAAAATACACTAGTGTAATGGCTACATTTTAAAGTGAAGCTGTTTCAGCAGTTCGTGCCTGTGTTGCTTATGCTTTTGGGGTCCTCTTAGTGTCTGTCTCTTCTTCCTCCCACCCCCCAATCACATCCCTTGGAAAGGTTTCTCACCCCCTGGAGTTAAAGGCAATTTGGTTTTGAGTTTCTTTAGCTATGAGTGGTTATTAATGCGCAGTTCCCACTGCAAGGATGACAACTCTGCATGTCTCCTAGGTGAGTGAACTCCCCATGGTCTCCATCTCCTCAGACTTTGCTTTGTGGAGCTGTGCCTTGGCAGAGATTCCTGTTTTCCAGCTTTAGGGCTTGCAGTATGGAAACAAAATGGGCAGCTATATCCCCAGCCTTGGGAACCCTGCTTTGTGATCCCAAGTTGTAAGAATGTGTCTACTGGCTCTTAAAGATTGGCCAATCAATACATCCTCTGGGCACATCAGTCTCAAATCTAATCTCTCTAGAACGATGTGCTAATTATTTGGATAAGAACTGAGCCAGCAATTTACATGTTCCCTACCTAAACTAACCATACTTCCTTGGACGTCAACCAACAGACCATGTCCTGTGACCTGAATGTCTGCCAGGTTGTTCAGAGGGGGAACCAATTTGAGAGTCAAGGGCTCTCCAGCAAGAATGCTGCCTCTCCCAAGGGAATTCTCAGCAAGTGAACCCTAGGTGACTTCAGTAACTAGGATGGTACAAAGGGGAATGATAGGAGGGCAAGTTACCAAAGACTTTAGAGACTTAATCCAAGACCAGGAATAGCACCTGGAAGCAGATAATCCAGTACAACATACTGGTACTCTCTTCCTCTGCTGAGGAAAGGTGCTGCTGAAGTTCCTGAGTGGTGTTTTTTGTGGGTTTTTTTTTTTTTGAACACTCACTGCATGGGGCCAACTGCCAACCTGGAGGCAATGAATGGCTCAGATAACTGGGGGAGCTCTATTGCAAAATAAACATCTGGGCAGAGAGAGAGAGAGAGTGTGTGTGTGTGTGTGTGTGTGTGTGTCAGAGTAGCTGCAGGCTGCAAAAACAGGACTAGTCTCTAGAGAAGCCCAAATACACAGCAAAGAAAGGTGGGGGAAGAGAATTGGCAGATGGCTACAGTCACACCAAGGGAGCATGAAAAGGAATGAGGGGGGAAGCTTCTGACTCCGGTACCACTGCTTTGATTTCACCCTAGCCTGACGACGACGACATCATGTTCGTATTACGCGAGGAGTTTAGGGCAGTGATGAAGCTCCTCCACGCCTGTCTGTTTCTGGCAAGTCTTTCAATGGTTCCCCAGCTGTACCCCAGGTTTTTCAGCTCAGCTTCAACAGCTCTGCCACAGCTCTGTTTTCAGGTGGCCTCATTTTTCACTTGCCTTCAGGTGTCCATCTTATTGCTACTCTGGTGATGGAATCGGTTTCCATCCGAAGCACATGACCTATCCATCTCCAACATCTCCTGGCAATGATGGTGCTCAGATCCTCTTGGCTGCACTGTGCCAATAGATCTTGGTTTGAGATTGTTCTGGGCCAAAAGATAGAGGATTTTTCTGAAGCAGGCTGTATGGAGTGATGACAGTTTGGACATGTCATACTTTCTCATTCCCCAGCATTCTGCACTATAAAGTAGTGTTGAAAGTACGCAGCTCTAATAAATCTTGAGTTTGGTTTTGGTGTTGTATTTTGATTTCCAGACTGTATTTAAGCTCCTGGAGGTGTTCCTGGCTTTATTGATTTTTGTTCTGGATGTCCTGCCTTGTTCCACCGCCCTGGCTGATGGTGCTGTATGTGAATGTTTCTACATTGGTGAGAACATAATCCTCTATCTGTACTGGTGATGGTGAGGCAATACTGAAGGTCATGATATCTGTCTTATTGTGGTTGATTTTCAGTCCAAGTTGCTGGCTGAATGTGTTTGAGTCAAGTTGTTTCTTGTATATGGTGTTGAGTATGTGATAGAGAGATCATCTGCAAAGTCCAGGTCTTTAAGGGATGAGAAGAGTGTCCATTTAATGCCTCTTGGCGTGTCTTCTGTTGTACACTGCATTGCCCAGTTGATGGCGATGTTGAAGAGGATTGCAGACATGACACACCCCTGACGTTCTCCTGTTTTGACTTCAAAACTGAGCTCACTGTGGTCAACATTGCATGTAAAGTTAAAATAGAAGCTTTTGATGTCCGATTATTCGGAAAGGAATTCCATATGCCCGCAGAATGCACCATAGGCTGGTTCTGTGAATGCTATCAAAAGCCACCTCAGTCTATGAAATGGATGTAGAGTTGCCGTTGCCATTCTAAGCACTGTTCTTTTGTTTCATAGAGCGAAGATCTGGTCTGTGCATCCACACCCTTTCAGAAAGCATTCTCAGAATAGAGCAAGTTATCAACTGCCTCTGATAAATGCTGGACTATGATCTCTCACAGTACTTTACTTGGCACAGATAAGTGTGATACCATGTCTGTTATTACCAAAGGAAGGAACTCTCAGTGATTGTATCTTCACTATAACCACATTGGTCCAGTCATCCGGCACTTTTTCCCTTCCCCAGATTGATGTAAATAGAGAGGCCAGGATAGATGCTGCTAACTCAGGATTTACCTTGAACAATTCTGCATTCAAATTATCCTTGCAAGGGGCTTTCCCATTTTTTAAGGATTTGATGGCTTGAATGATCTCCTCTTTACTTGGGGTGTCTGACATCAAGATCTTCTTTAGATGGCTCCCTGTCCAGCAGTTCTTTGAAATGCTCTGTCCAGCGCATTTCTTGTTTTTCGGTTGTTAGGGGTCCTTGTTTGTTCCTGAGGAGTGTGTGTTGGTGTCTGCCATTTACCACTGATAAGCCGTGTCATTTTGTAGATGTGGTGAGCAAGGAACCAAGCAGCTGCATCCTCTGCTTGTGTTGCCAGATTATCAATATAATGCTGTTTGTCCACTCTCACAAGGCGTTTGACCTCCCAGTGTGCCTTGCTATACTGCTCGTGGTATTTGTCCTTTAGCTTCTGGGATTTTGTAGGTGGTTTTTTTTTTTTTTTTTTTTTTTTTTTTTTTTTTTTCTTCAGGGCTCGTCTGGTTTCAATGACGTTCCATGTGCTGGGTGTAATCCACTCCTTCCTTCACTTCTGCCTGTTGCCCAGACAGGCTTCACTGTTCTGTTTATAAATTGCGATTACTTTGTCCCACTTCTTGTTGATCTCCTCAACTGCATTTCCCTCTTCATTGAGGTCTGCAAGTTCTTGAAACCTGTTCTTTAACTGCAGAATAAAGGCCTTCTGTATTTCAAGGGACTTTAGCTTGTCAATATCATAATGTCTGTGTCCCTTGTTTGGACCCACATTTCTCAGTTTTAGTTTGATTGAGGCTGTCACAAAGTGGTGGTTGCTGCTAACGTCTGCACCCCTTCTCACTTTCACATCTGTCAGTAAGCATCGCCATTTGCCATTGATCAGGATATGATCAGTCTGGTTCTTATCTCTGCCATTTGGAGAACACCATGTCAGCGTGCGAATTTCACAATGTTCAGATAGGGCTCCGCTGATGACTAGGCCATTCATATTACAGAATCAACAAGTCTTTCTGTTTTCATTCATGGTGCCACACCCATGACAGAGCAATGGGAAGACATTATTTGTTATCCTTACCGCCCTTAGCATTCAGGTCTCCCATGACGATAGTTAGGTCGTGGCGTGGTACTCTCTCTAACTCTGCCTGTAGTGCAAGGTAAAATTTGTCCTTTAGTACTACTTCACTGTCATTTGTCGGAGCATAGCACTTGCCTGACAACAGCTACCTATACCATGCCCTCTGCTTTGTTGTCTACATCCTGATCTTGAGCTCATGCCTTACTTCTGAAATCCTTCATTTCAGGGGGTTGGTTGGTTGGACTATGAACATGTATACGTCATGCAGCTCTTCTGGGTGGGTGACTCTTGCCTCGGGGAGAGAGAACACCACCTTGCAGCCCATCCTGAATTTTGATTAAATTCAATGTTTCTTGGTCCTGAGGTGATGCTTCCCCCTCAGTTTGGTTGGTTATGTGCCTTAGTATCTATTACTGTTTTGGAGGAGCTGTGCACTTTCCCCATCGGCACCTGTTGCGTTTCAAGAGGGCAAGCTCTTTCCAATCATGAGCTGTGCTTTCTTTGCATTGCGTTAATACTGTTCCTTTGTTTGAAAGGGTCACTGTAGAGCAGTCTAACAGGAATCAGCAGAGCTGCATATGTGGGAATCCAAGACTGCAATAGCAGAGCCCGCTGCAGGTCCGGATTGAGGTCTAGTATCGGAGCTGCATAGCGAGAGCTTTACACAGTGACTTGTGCCTGATTACATTTGGCTCGCTTTAGTGAGCACCAAACTCACTGAGTTTCCATGAGCCACTTGTGGGATCAAGAAGAGAGAACTATTTAAAGAGCCCTGGCTTGCAATTTAACAAAAACAAAACAACAAAAACCCCACCTCCAACCTTAAGTAGCTAGCCTATCCCTCTGGCCCTTGTCTTTTCTGTATAGTGTGAAGAGAATCGAACCCTCTATGCTTTCATCTTCCCACTTCCTCAGGACTCCTGGTTCCCACGGCATCACCTTACAGCTCACCATTTGGGAGGGGGTAGGAATCCCACAAGTTTCCCAATGCCACCCGTGCCTTACTTTTTCCAGCCACCTTTGTGGCTGGGGGAGGTGACTGGGATTGTATTACAGACCTGAAGTGCAGCACTGAGTCATGCCAGTCCTCCTGCCCAACCCCTAACAAAGAGGGGCTCTGTTCTCTTTTCGTCAGCTGCCGGCCTCCCCTGATTATGTGCTCCAGCTTCACCGCTGTCAACTCCAAGCCTTCAATACTTGTGCATAATACCCCAATGGAAGAATCATTCCCCACTCCTGGCCTCAGGGGAATAAGAAGTGGCCTGTGCACTAATCCTTGACCCATACAAACTGCTGCACTGTTCTTTGCAGGGTCAGGAACCCATTTGGTGAGCAGAACCCCTCGGCTCCTAGACCTGTTTGTTCAGAGCTGTGCAACTCTCCTGGGTTCACGTTTTATAACCCCACCCCCTCCACCCGCCAGTCTGGTTTTAGGCTGTGAGCCTGGGCCAAACTACTCAAGAAAGGGACCTAGGCATTACCGTGGACAGGCGAGTGATGCAGAACAGCGAACTGTTGATATCTAAAGAATGAGGCCAATATGGTGGGAGAGGGACTGTCATCAGTGAATGGTGCAGCCTCCCATAGAATATTTTGTCTAGTCTTCATCTTCAAAAGAATAATGCAGAACTAGAGGGGGTGGTTCAGAGAATGGCAGAGAGACTTATTAGGGGCACAGTAAAACTTCTGGTCAGTTGACTGAAATTCTTAACCTTAGAGAGGGGCTATGATGAAGCATATAAAATAACTAATCCTAGGAAGGTAAATCAGGAACTTCATAACACAAGGACAAGAGGTCACTCAAAGAAACTAAAAGGTGGCAAGTTTGAAACTGATAAATACTTTTACATAATGTAATTAAACTGTGGAACTCCCTGCCACATGCTAAGTTTTTGGCTTCAAGAATATCAAGATTCCAAAAGAGAGCATTAGCTCTTGTAAATGAATATTAACATTCTTATGGAAGAGAGATTAAACTTCATGCTTCAGATGAAGAGATCAAGATGAGATCTAACTTTGGGGATACGTATTATCCCATATCTGTTCTTGTACCTTCTGCTGAAGCACCTGGTGCCTGCTACCAGTTGGAGATGGGATACTGGACTGGATGGACCCCAATGTCCTACAGGCCTGATCCATTGTGACAGTTGTCATCTCCCTCCAAGTCGTCAAGCCTTTTGTCAGTTCTTGCTGAGTTGTTGCTGTTCAGGATTCCACTGTTGCCAACTATCTCAAATCTTGTGACTGTTTTCCTTTCCTTTAAGCCTCAACTCTTGGAATCAAGTGACTAATAAAACAGATTTTCTTGGGGTGGATTTTGTGTTTTTGTTTTTTTTAAAGCAAGCTTTTAGCTCACATCGTTGCAGAGAAAATCTTCAACACATGATCTGAGCAAACCCTAACGGCTCAAACAAGAAGGCGAAGAAATCCCAAAATTCAGTATTGTCAAACTTATACTTAAGCAAATCTCATGACTTTTTGTGCTGACTCGTGATCTTTTTTTCAAAATTTTTAAAGACTTTATTGTTGACAATACAGGGATTTGGTTGTGAAGTAAGATCAGAAAAAGCCTTTGCAAGGACAGACTTGTTCCTTAAGCACAGAGGCCTCTTTGCCCAAGCCTGTCTTTCTCTCAGCCAGTACCCTTATTGGGTCAGGGAACTGCTCTCTGAAGTGTTCTATTATATGTTGGGAGTTCTTATGTTTTGGATATAAACTCCTTGAGGGGAACTGTTTTCTGAATTCCATGCTTACAGCTATGAGCTGTGAACTAGGAGCCCAGAGCTACAGCAAGAGGACCGTACCAATGCTCTAGCATCAAAGAGCGTGTGTGTTTAAAAAAAATACTGTGCTGGGGGTGGGAGATGCTCTTTGCATCAAGTCCCTCCCAAATCTGTCTGTTTCCCCACTTGTGAGACGGGGAGAATACTTGCCTACTTTACTCTCTTACAACTCCCTGTTAAGTGCTTTAGCATCCCCCTGCACCTCTGTGCCTCCCTAAGTATTAAGACTCTCATGAGCCCCCCTACAGACAACTAAGTGGTCATGTGATTGCCTAGTGTCCACTGCAAAACTGCTATGAACCCTAAAGAATAAGAGGTGAATCATTTCTGGGGACGCTCAGTCCTAATGCTAAATCCCTGTTGGCTTGGGCAGTAGGCTACAGTATTTATTTGGCTTTTATATTTCAGCTAGTGGAAAGAGCTAGAATAACAACACACATACCTCACCTCTGTCTGGGGAACTAGCTCGCTGAGAGCTCAATTGAGACTGGCCGAGGAACATACACAAGAGTACAGGATGCTCGCTTGCTGGGTTTGCAGCAATCACACCCCTCGCTCATGATAGTGTCATGAACTAAAAGAGTGTGAGGAGCTGTTTGGAAGTTCCCATCACCAAGTACAATCCCTCATGCAAACAAAAGTGTTCTTAGGCTTGGCAGAAATCAAGACATTAAAAAAAAAGACAGTAAAAACTGAACTTCTTTCTAGAGCTTGTGATGAAGTGGGAAGTTTCTGCAATATTTTTATGAAGCATAGGCATGTCTGTTTCCCTCTGTACATTGCATTGCTGCCTACTGAGTTAAAAAAAGTGTTCACTGCTTCTGTAACGGTGCAGAAGAAAGGGTGTGGGTGTGAGCTTGCTGTCTGGGGCGGAATGAATACTGTCATTAAAGAATTGTCTCAAAGTAACCCAAATCAACAGAGGGTCCAGCAAGACACACAGATGCCCCCATGACTGAACAATCAACACATAACAGCAGAAAACTCCAGCAGGCAGGACTTGGATTGAGCTGGAGAACAAGATGTCAGGTGACTGAAAGAAGGGGCCTTTTTGGAGGGACTCGGGAGCCTGGTCAAAGTGGGAAAATGGAGTCTCTCTCTCTGGCTCTCTTCCCCATCATAGCTTGACTGGCTCATCAGGGCACTGGCTTGATCAGGATGGTGTATGGCTTAACTTAGCTGATTTTGCTAATTTAAGGACTTTCAGATTGTGTGTGCCAGGTGACTAATAAATGGCTAACGTGTTTTGAAAAGGCTGTGTGTTGCAGCAAGTACTCACTGAGAGTATTCTGGCCTGAAGGGTACAAACCTCCCACAGGAGTGTGGATTTGCTGCAGTGAGTCATGAAGAGAGACGGGGATCACTGGTGCTGAACAGGGCTGGCTCTAGGCACCAGCCTAGGAAGCACATGCTTGGGGCAGCACATCGTAAGGGATGGCATTCAGGCTAATCTCAGGGCGGCACATTCTGCTCTGGCCGCTTTTTTTTTTTTTTTTTTTTTGCCTGGGGCGGCAAAAAAGCCAGAGCCGGCCCTGGTGCTGAAGGACCAATCTCCACATCATGGAGGCCACAGGGCAGCCCCTGTGGGTCCTTGTGGCCTGGCACGCTAAAGGGGTCACTCCCAGGAGACCAGGTACAGGCTGGGGCATCGACCACACCCTGTGACTCCATGACCTAGAGATCTTCCCAGATTCTAAGTAAGCGGCTCTCATGCTGTTTCACAATGTAGTGTCCTTGTTTTGTGTGTAACTGGAAAAAACTAATCTCTGGGGCTGTAGATAAACTCACTTGGAACAAACAGCTTCTTTGCTGCCCCTGCAGAGGCAAACAAGCCATACCTCTGGAGGCAGCTTGGCAGTCACTCGAAGACATTGGAGACTTTGGTGTAAAACTGGCTTCCTGCTGTAGCC
This sequence comes from Chelydra serpentina, assembly GCA_037349315.1. Taxonomy (NCBI): domain Eukaryota; kingdom Metazoa; phylum Chordata; order Testudines; family Chelydridae; genus Chelydra; species Chelydra serpentina. The sequence continues at coordinate 66,874,576 of JBAIAC010000007.1, read as the reverse complement.
AGTGCGTCCCTGGGGAAAAACCTACCTTTGCATAAAATGGTAATGTGGTAGTTGGTGTATAGCCTAACCTTCTGTTCTTGGCATTGTGCAGCTGAATTGAGTGGCTGGTATGTTTCACAGCACTAGTTTCTGGTGTTCTCTGGATGTTCCTGTATTTGGGGGATGGTGTTCAAAACATAGGTATCTGGTGTAGGCCTGTCCTTATACCTTGGTCTAAAGCATGTGGTACTGTCCACTGCTGGAGATGCGGTACTAGACTAGGTGAACTTCATTAGTCTGCTCAGAGATGAACAAAATAAGCTGGGTGTGATTAGCTGTTTAGTGACATGCCCATGCAAGGCTGTAATGCTGAGTTAATTCATCACCTTGGCCTCCAAGTTTGATAATTCCAATTCTAGGAACTTCCAGGCTTCGTGTATCAGGGTGACTAACTGCTTCCCAGACTGCCCTGTTGTCCTTTTTGCCTTGGTCTCTCCCAAAGTGAAAGGATGGATGACCTTTGTTAAAGGCACTGTATTAGGATGAAGCTCTACCATGTATCCTTTGACCTTGGGCAAGTCACTTGATCTATTTGTGCCTCAGTGCCTAATCTGTAAAATCAGGATAGGTCACCTCATAGGGGTTATGAAAATAAACCCAGCAGTGTTTGAGGTGCTTGGATATTATGGTGAGTGAGGGGCCCTTCAGCAATGTAGACACACCCTATATAGGGAGCTATTAAAAACCTGCAGTTGGTCCATGCCAGATAACATGGTCTCCTGGATCTCAGGCTGCAGAGCTGTTTCATTGCTGTGTTGGCTTCTAGGCTTGGGTTGCAGCCTGAGGTCTGGGACCCTTCCATCTCACAGAATCTTAAAGCCCAAGCTTTAAGAAGTCTACACTGCAATGAAACCGCCTCAAAGCCTGAGCCAGCTGGCATGGACCAGCTGTGGGTGTCTAATTGTAGTGTAAACATATGCATAGTGACTCTTCCCACGCAAAAATGCCTATGCTACATATTGTGCTTGTCGCCTATCCCAAGCTGTGTGTATTTTGGGAGTGTGACTGGGAGCGGGGGCTTAGTCAGAAACTCACTGTAACACTGTCACTTCCCTATCAGTCATATGAAAATTAATACCTACCCATCACTTACTGTCCAGCTACAGACCTAGGACCCAGTCCAGTCTTGGTGTCTGCCTTGAAGACAGAGTAATACCTGCTTGCACAATGGCTAGAGTTCAGTGTTCCCTCCCTGTAGTCTAGAAGTGACTGCTGATTGGTGGGGGAAACTAGCCAATTAGAAAACCTACATTCCAGTTTAGCCCAGAATTAACCTAAATATTTAATAGGATTAGCCAAAAGCTTTGGACTGAAACAAAATAACACACTGGCTTCCAGTGACTTTTGCTGAACAAACCCGAAGCCAGAAAGCTCTCTGCTGATTGTTGTCCTAGGTTTTGTGGGTTGACTGTTTAATTGGAGTGATGCTTTACCCCAATGTCATCCTTCCTGTGGGTTACTTATGTCCTTTTAAAGAGACATCAGTCTTTGTTGAGCGAGCAACTCAAAAACACTCAACTATGCTAAGCGGCTAGTTTTTCACATTCTTCCCAGAAGCTATCCTTATTTTGGAAAGGAAAGAACAGACTTCTGAGATGTGGAAATCTTCCCCTTTAAATATCAGTCACTCAACCAAGCTATGCCTTTCTAGGATGAAATAAGAGAAACTAACCTGATCCCTCCGGCTCTCTTTTTTGAACTCCCTTCACTTTGTCTACATCTGTCTGGAGTAGTACCCAGAACTAAATACAATATTGCAGATAGTCTCCCAAAAGCATTATTGGGATGGGCTAGCCGCTGCTTGCACCAATATGTGATGCTCATGCAACCCCAAATTGCACTGGCCTCTTCTCCTCCCCCCCCCCAATATTATGCTGCATGCTCGTGTTTATTGGACAGACAGATATATTCCGAAACTTGTTTCAGGTATAGTGAAGCTGCATTGATTTGTGGCAAAGAACTATGGCTCTGCAATGTCTGTCACAGGACAAATAGTGGAAATGTTTCACAGGAGTCTCTTACCAGTCTGGTGTCTCCCAAACATAATCTCCAACACATTCTTTCTGTGATCCTCTGAAAACCAGACTACATACATTGTGGTACGGTCATCAAATGCCTCTTGCCCTCACTCTTGTATTTTCTGTACTACTCTGGCCTGCATCATCAAACTGCTGCCTGAGGTGTTGAAGCCTGTGCTACTGGTACCTACATCCAGAGGCTTGCCTTCACATTGTACTGAAAATGGAAAGGTGCTTTTGCAGGTACATCCTTGTGACAAGTTTGACTGCCCATCTTTTAAGGGTCCCTGAGCAAAGACATTACTGCTGAATTGCACAGCTTGTGGTCTGTATTGTCGTGCATGACTAAGGGTTCTCCTATTCACACAGGCAACTGGATACTGAGTTGGGTTGTACAAGGTTGGCATGACATAAATTCCAAGGCCAGAAGGGACCATTTTGATCATCTTGTCTGACCTCTGTATAACACACCGGCTATAGAGCTGTCCCAAAAGAATTCTTAGAAATTCTTTTGGAAAAGACATCTTTGATACGATCTTTCAAACTAGGCTCTTGACCCATTTTTTTGCCGGTCTACAGGACCACAGGGAGAAAGGGAAGAGAGCTCGGGGGGAGTAAGGAGGTAGAATGGGCATATAGAGAGCTGGACAAGATTCATTTCAAAGCTTAGCAATGTCCTCTGTGGATATAGAGTTGAAGCCTCAGCTGATCACATATAAATAGTGATGGAATTACCAGGCTCCTAGCTGATTAAATCTTTTCTGTGACTGACAGAATTGCATTGTAAGCATTGTAGGCCCTCTGTCACTATCCAGGAAACTTCCACAAAGGTGGCACTTTGTCAGTGGTAGTCAGTCTGGTCCACCCTCTTCTCGGACAGTAAGGAGAACCCTTCATCCCGCTGGCCCTAGCATGATCTCTACAGAACCAGCTATTATGTAGCTGTATCTCTGGCAAAATGGTGACTCAGAGCTAGCTCTAGTGATGACCAGTGCCCCTTTAATGCTGTCTAAAGGCGATATACTGACATGTGGATTGTTGTCTTGCTTTTTTCCCTTTAGATCCTGGAAGTGAAGGAAGATGGGGTCCGACTGTTTGAAAGTCACCAAGTATTTCCTCTTCCTTTTCAACCTCCTCTTCTTTGTAAGTATTTTTGTGTCTGTGGGAGGGCTTGAGTAAATGAGTAGCTCTGAATTAGGGGGTGGGCAGAAGGGACTATATATAGCCTCAGATGTGGACCATTAAGTGACCTTTAAACTTCAGACTAAACTAAAATGTAGTATAGGTGCATGCTCCAAAACTCTGGCCACTTTTTGGTAGGGAAAATCAATGTCAGACCCTGATGCCCCTTGCAGCTTTACGTAGCTTCTAGCTGTAGACACTCACACCCCCTACCCTGCCTGAAGTAGACAGATTTCCCCGATTCCACATAGCCTGCCTGCTGTGTCTAGTGCCTACAGCCTCCTCTGTCAATGGAAAGGGGAAGGTGGGCCTACTTTGCTTCCCTGGAAATTTGCCATTATTGCATTTCTTTTTCTGCCACTTTTGGAGTAGCTGCAACGGGGTTGCTACAGAGTAGTGAAGCCACAAAACCTGCTGAGTCAATTGCAATCCTCTTTTAAATAGGCTAGGCAGGCTTCACAGAACCATCATAACTTCACTTCAAGTCCTAGTGGCTGGTTTTGATTTTGAAAAAGCTGAATCAGTCCCAAGTTTTCTATTTGAAGTGGAATTTTTGAGGATCTTGGTGCAGGCTTGCCTGGTGGGGTGAGGAGGATTGGATTTTGGGAGGAAGACCCAGTGTGAGCTGCTTTAGAAGCCCTGATTGGTGCTGGCTCGCTTGGTTTGGGGGCGGATGGGAGGGTCTGTGTCTGGCATATATTCACCTGAGTGTTTGGCCCCAACTTCTCCTTCAATCACAGCTCTTCCCCATAAATCTCCTCTGATGTTTGGTTTAATGGCTGTGATTTCTGTGCCCTTCAGGGCTCTCCACAGGCTGCTCTAAATTGTAGAAGTCACACTGGGATTGTTTGGACTCAAGGTGGTGCCACTTGTAGTAAAAAGAGCCTGAGACACAGGTCTTGTATCAGAGGCCTGAGGCCAAAGCTTTGACCACTACTTTAGTTCAGGCCTCTGGTACACGGCCTTATGTCTCCGGCTCTTTCTACTACACCACTAGGGCAGGGAAGCCTCAGGCGGACTTCTCTAGAAATGCTGTAGCAGCACAGCTGCTCCACTCTTGCTTCAGTGTAGACACTCACTACAGTGATGGGAGGGATTCTCCCACTGCTCTAGTTAATCCACCTCCCTGAGAGGTGGTAGCTAGGTTGACAGAAGAATTCTTCTGTTGATCTAGTGCGGTCTACACTGGGGGTTAGGTTGGCTTAACTATGTTGCTCAGGGGTGTAGATTCTTCACACCCTTGGAAAGTCGGTGCCTATGCTCAGTGTGCCAGAGGGTGCTCGGCCTCCTGCTCCATCCCCACCCTGCCTCTTCCCGCCCCATTCCACCCTCTCCCCTGAGCATGCCGTGTCCTCGCTCTTCCCTCCCAGGCTCCTGCATGCTGCAAAACAGCTAATTGCCATGGGCATGAGTGTGAGGAGGAAGGGGGAAGTGCTGATCCACAGGGTCCATCAGTGGGCAGAAGGTCCTGGAGGTGTGGGGGGGAGCTGATAGGGGGACTCCCTGTGGGTGCTGAGCACCCACCATTTTTTCCCTGTGGGTGCTGAGCACCCACCATTTTTTCCCTGTGGGTGCTGAGCACCCACCATTTTTTCCCTGTGGGTGCTGAGCACCCACCATTTTTTCCCTGTGGGTGCTGAGCACCCACCATTTTTTCCCTGTGGGTGCTGAGCACCCACCATTTTTTCCCTGTGGGTGCTGAGCAACATAGATGGGTTGACTTAACTTTAGTGTAGACATAGCCTCAGACTCCAGCTTTCCCCAATTCTCCTATGATGGTTAAACTCTGCCTGTCTCTCTCAGTATTGCTGAATATGTACTACAGAGAAGCCTGGTAAAAGGAGAGCTTTGCTTTCCAGGCTTATCCTCTGAGTATGGCTTTACTCCTCTACCCCACACACTGTCATGCCTCGAGTTGTGCTATGCTGCAGCCTCCTGGGGTGCTGGCCTTGATGTTGCAACTGGGACACATCTGGATCTGGTTTCCCTCAGTTTGCTATGCTAGTTCTTTTCCCTGCCATGTGTTTCTGTTGCTTCCCCCTTGGAGTAGCCAGGATTCCAATTAGACTGCCAGGGACCAAAGGTCATGGATGTTCTTAGCATACACTGGGAGGCTCTTAAAGGGCCATCAGAGCTTTGAGGGGACTGGTTTTAGTCTAGATTGAGGGAGGAGGTGGGGGGAGTCCTACAAGATTTGTATTTGGCCCTTCTGCCAATGCACACTTGTTCCCAGGCTTATCTGTAATTGCCCATCAGTTTTGAGGGGTGGGTTAGGATTTTGTTGCTCTCTTACCTGCCTGTAACAGAAGGTATTACCCAGTTTACAGTGTGATACAACAAACTATCCTTTACAACCCCTTACTCCTCTGGGGATAGATGGGGTGAGCTGTGGTGCAGAGGGACCCTAAAGTTATTAAGAGATTTGTGACTTTCAGCTATTTTTTTTTTAGGCAGGTTCTTGTTTGCATTCAGCAAGAATAGCATCTTGGGGAGGGGACAGAGCCCCTTGGATCATGGGGAGAGATAGTGAGGGGTACCCTGGGACTATAATCCTGGTTACAGGGATTGAGGCATTTCCTGTGTTCAGTGTAACAGTCTCAAAAAGGTGCAGGCAGGAAAATAGGGGATTAATGTGCCTTTCTTTTCTCCCCTCACTTATTTGTTTCAGGGTCTCTTCGTGGGGGTTGGGGGAGCTGTGGTGTAACCAAGTGGTGGGAGTCTTGGCCATAAATAACCTGCACTCCAGGAGCCCTGCTTACCATTCCTATGGAGATGGTCCTCTCCAACAGGAGAGGGAGGAGAGGCTGCATGTATCTTACAATAGCCTGCAGTGCTGTCTTGCCCTATAATAACCCTTCTTATCTTTCCCTTGCTGCTGCTGCTGCAGTGTTTGAGTGGGGATTGCAAAGTCTCTTTATTCCACATACACACCCTTCCCCCCAGTACTTCCTCTTCCCAGCCAGTAAACCAGTGTGGGAGGGAGGGGGCAGAGCCAAGCTGCTCCTTCAAATTGATCCACAAACTGCCAAGTATTTTCCCACATTTTGCATGGAAAGAGGTTGAAAGACGAGCGGGGAGGAGCGGGTGATGCTGGAATTCTGCAGCAGAATTCTTAGGGACCTTAGCTAGCCAGAGGAGGCCCGCAGGTGACAGGAAGCAGCTGTTCTCTGAGCACTTTCATCTGCTTCTTCTCCTGTGAGGTTTCAAACTGACGCTGCTGTTTGACTTAGGACCAGGCTTCTGCCCAATGGAAAGCTGGGCTGCAGTGCTGAACTAGGGGCAATGAGTTGGGAGGGGTATTGACCAAATGAGGTCTGCACATCCCTCCCTGGGCCAGGCAGGCTCCATCAAGGGCCCCATGTAATTAGTAAAGGTATAACTCCACCATCTAGAGGTGTATTCACTCTGGGGTCAGCTCTGAAGCAAGAAAGCCAAGCAGTACCCCCTGCAATTTGTCCCACTCTGCAGTGGAGATGGTGAGGGGGGAGGAGGTGAGAAACTATCCCAAAGCTGTTGTGTCCCTCTAGGAGTGGCCTCCATTTGCGGGTGATGCTCTCCTTAGCACAAGGATTCGGAGCAGACTTCTATCTAAGCTGCTGCCATGTGGGTGCACGTTGGTGGGAAGAGGGGACTTGCATTCATGCTCCATGTGCCCACGAGGCAACATGTGACAGCTGGAGGCTTTTCCCTTAGAGTGACTCAAGGACTGGACGGAGATGCCTTCCACAAAGCATGTATCACAGGGAGATGGATCCACTGTGAATACTCAAGTGTATGGACGCAGCTTTCTTTTTATGCCTGGGCAGCCCTATCATGGGTGCTGAGTGCTGCTTCTGGGAGTAGCAGGGGCTCTTAGTCCCAGAGGCTTTTCTCTGTCAAGCTGAGGCTAGTGAATAATGAGTGGCTGCCCTCAAGCTGAAATGACCGACACATGCTGGGGTGGGTTTGGTTCCAGCTGGGATGGATTTGGGGTGTAAAGCTCAAGTGGCTGGTCATTCCACCGATCAGCAGTGGCAAACTGGAAATGCCAATCCCTGCAGAGAACTTGCATGTTAATACCTATGACTGACTGACCTTTTGTGCTCCTGTTTGACCTGTCCGCTGCAGCCATGTGATTGGCACCTCCATCCTACTGACCTGGGCTGGAGGGAACCAATGCTATGAACATATCAAAACTATTCTCAAATCCAGGGATCTGCAGAGTGTTTGGATTTCCCCTGTGACGTCTGAGTGTGTGCATGCAATTAAGGAGTTCGGGTCTCAAAGCCCTACAGTGGTTAACTGGGTGGCAAAGGCCTCCAGGTCATGGGGCTCTGAGCTCCCATTTGCTGTCTCCTATCTAGAAAGGACCAAAGGAATGAATATTTCCTTGTTCTGGTTTCATGGTCAAGGCCTCTAACCTAGAGTCCTTGCTGTCTGAAATGAGCTCTTTGTTCCTATCAGAAGGCGATGGCTAAACATTGGGGGGAACACTGCCATTTTGGCTGCTGTTTAGACACTGAAATGACACCTGTCCAGTACTAGGTGTTAAAGCCATAGCCAATTGAAGTAGCCCTAGGGAGACCAGGAAGGATGTGTGTGTGGGGGGCGGGCCTGGAGACCTGAGCAGCCAAGGCAGGTCACATAGCTGCACTGAATAGAGAGAAAATTCACCTATGCTTCCTGCTTTCTCTACTTCTCCTTACAGCAAATGGGAAAGACACAAGTCTGAGTGCTTCAGAGCTAAGGCTGAGTGGAGATGGCATTGTGGGGCTGAGGTGGGAGAAGGCTGAGTCTGTATGTAGTCTGTGGTATGTTGCTCTCCAGGTGTGGCTTTTTTATACAGTGGCTGGTGAAGAGTAGACTTGCAGTCAAGGGGAGACCACCTAGTTTAGCCATCTAGCGTCATCTCTGAACCAAGTAAGCTGAAGAAGTGGCTGCTGCTTTCACTTTGGAGTCCATGATTCCAGTGTGGGTGGGGGCTTCTAGCCTCAGTCAAACAAGCTGTCCATGTTGCAGGTCCATAATTTCAGTCTTATTGGAAGCCTCTGCCATGTGCAGGCCTATGCAACATAGACCCTATGAGGACAGGGGACTGAGACATGGCTGGAGCTGTGTACGGGGAGTAGAGGAGGTGTTTCCATGGCACTGCGCAGTTCTCTGCCCTACCCTCCTCTTAACATTTTATGTGAGTGAGGCATAAGGTCCCCTCAAATAAAACTCCAAAGTTTAAAATCAACCCTCAGACTAGCTGGTCTGTTAGGCAGAACGTGACCTCAGTCCATCTTGACACACCACACTGTCATCCCAAGATAGCACTGAGCTGGGCCCTGTAATTATCCTGCTAAGGGAAGTATGGTGTGAGGCCATAATTGCCACTTTCCAGTAGGCTTGGTGTGGTGTGTCACTGAAGTGAGTTTATTTTCAGTGCTGGGTAGCGAGGCTGACACTTTTCACTCTGACAGGAACCCTGGCTAGAATCCTGTCCCCGTCCTGTAGGGGATAGGGTTGTAGGACACACCATTGCTTAATCTATTGCAATTCACTGATCGCTGCAGTTCCCACCATGGAAGCTGGGCACTTCCCATCCACAGACAGAATAAGAAAGATGTTGAATTGGAGCTAGTGGAAGGAGCAACCCTACTAGCTGTGATCAGTGAATTGGCATAGACATGGAGTGGATCTGAAATTCTCTGTTAAGGGACAGGGACAGCCACAGGACAGCCTGTCTCTTTCCTTTCTCGTCTCTTCCCCCGCCCCTCTGTTTTTCTACAGCAGCTTCTGGCAAGCACAAGATTTGCAGACTAGAGCAAAGGGCAGAGTGAACAGAGGCCATGGATGGTCCCAGTTTCTCATAACAAATAGCTTCCGAGGAACACAACTTAGCAGAAGTTCTGTTTTTTGTTAGCAACAGCAGAACATAGATGACACCCCAAGATCACTGCTCCATAAAGTTATATGCAGCCAGGATCACATATTTTTCTCAAATATTTTTGAGAAACTATGGCTTTAAATTCACCAGTCCCTAGGAATGCCATGTTAGCTGAGATTTTCCTACATCCCTCTCTTGCATTTTAGCTGATTCCCTGGCTTGATCTGCTATCCCAACCCTGCCCTGGGATACTGCAGTGTGCTCTGGCCCTCTTCCTGCAGGCCTATGTGGCATTTTTCCAGTATTGGGCTAAACACAGTCCAGTTTAAGATAAGGGTGGGCACTAATGCACACTACAAGATCGTCCTTCTGCCCCTTAGAGTGTATAGCCTTTGCAAGCTTTCCACCACTGAGATTCAATTTCTTTCACTCTCTCCCTTGTCTGCATGTAACTTATGTGCCACTTAATTCTGCTTTAACTTGGTTGATGTGTTTCTTATCCTTCTTGGTCATCTGCCACCAGCGCAGCTACCAAGCACCCCTCCTAGCCATGCACTGCCACCCTTAAGCAAGGAAACGGAAGGCAGATTCTTGTGGGGTGTGATTACAATTCAGTTCCACGGACACCACCTGGTATGAAGAGCAGAAGTGTACAGTCCTTGTCAACGCCACAAACAGACTTAAAGTTACTGCAGTCTTCCCCTTCCCATATGTTTTGAACTTCAGGAGCTAGCTTCTCATTTCCCTTGTTTCTACAAATCTCTGAACGTGCTCCAGCTGGCCCACAATCTGCATCTTCCCCTCTTGGCTCGTCTAGCCTCCTCCGTCCCGTCCTGCAGTCTTGTCACTGGTTGGTTCAAGTGCCTTGTCAGCAGTTCCTGCCATCTGGAACCGCCTCTATTTTTGCCCTGTGTCTCCTTCCCTCACACTTCAGATCACAGCTGCAAACCTCTTTTCTGAGTGTGCCTTTTGCAGTTAAACAAATGAGACCGATCTGTGTGCTGCTTTGAAGGTATAGGGACTCTGCCCTCCATTTGTGCAGTGGGGCTGTGATGCTGAATGGGGTATCTGGGCACTGAAGTATTAACTGTTAGAATTAACCCAATAAAAAAGATGCTCTGGTACAAGGTAGGTACCTAAAGTAAGGGTTCTGTCTCAGTATAAGGGCCAGGGAAGCTGTGTGCATGTAACCCATGATCAATCTGGTGCCTCTTTATCCTCTCATCAGAAACGCCCAGCTCCAGATGAGTGCCCAGAGAAATGTGCTACTGCTAATCCTCACCCCAGGCAGGCTGTGTGGTAGTTGGGGATGGGCTGCTGCTGCTTCTCTCTGGAACAACCAGCCCTTTCTGGTCTGTGCTATCCCCAGAGGTTGCCAGCTGGCTGATGCCAGTGGAGTGTTATGGGTTTTGGTTGTGCTGTTGTCTGTTCAGTTTCCCTGTCATGTCTTGACCCCATGCCGGAGGCTCAGCTACCACCCTGCATGCACCATAACTTGTGGCTTTGTTCCTTGGAGGTGAACTTTCTAGTTTGTGCATGTTACTTGTAGGAGCCTGAGCTCGGCAGCACTGATTTCTGCATTTGATGCTTTGCACTTGTGGGCCTGCGTCACAAATGAGAGGTCTGGCATGTCCACTAGAGCTAGCTGATGCTCCCTTGGAGGGAAGAATTCCAAGGCACCCCATAGAACTCAGTAGCTGGTTCCCCATCCCTGTGAAAGCGCAACCCTGGATCAAGCAGCAAGGCTCTGTCCAAAAGCTCCTAATGCCTACCTGTGTATGACACATACCTGCCTCTTGCTGCTCTTTCTGGACAGCATTGCTCTATACTTGTACAGCTTGTGCCTTGAGACTCCAAGCCTTTCAGGGCAGAGAGCCTTTTGAGTGTCTGTCCCAGCTCTTCTCCCCTGCAGCACCAGGAATCACTCAAGCACTGCATGAACAATCTCCGAACAGCAGAACCTAGAGCCTGTGTGCTGCTAGCTGGGACGACTACTTCCAGGAGTGACTGTTTTAATCTTGCTTGATCTTAGGGAAGGGTGTGTGATGGGAGGAAGGGTGGGAATAGTGGGACACTGGGTGTTTAGCTTTTAGCCACCAGGCCCCCCACTCCCTGTTTTTGTGTTTTGTTCTGTTCTGTTTTTAACTAGTGACTTTCACTCTTCTTGCTCTTTCAGATCCTGGGTGCTGTGATCCTGGGCTTTGGAGTGTGGATCTTAGTCGACAAAAGCAGTTTCATTTCAGTTCTGCGTAAGGCCATGATTCATTCTCCTCCCTCTTTATCTTCTGATTTGTATCCTGTGGGAGATCTGTCCCAATGTGTGTTTAACCCTTTAAATACAAAGGCATGGGAGGGACTTCTACGGCATAGCAGCACAGCCAAGGAACATAGTTCTAAGCAAAGACTGGCTTCTGGCTGGCTTTTAGAAGAATATCAGTAGTTAATGATCTTGTTTAGAGGGGCTGTTGGATCAGTCCAGGGAAAGTGACCTTAAATGTGCCCCATTAAGAAACCACTTCTAAATAAAAGCTCTTGAGAAATCCTAGAACTCTTCCCAGACATAAGCTCCAGATAAATACATTACAAGCCACATGGCTGGACCATTGCTACTTGCCAGGCCCACAGTTCAAATGTATTCTTACTTTATCTAGTCACTTTCAGTGTGCCCAGAGCTGTGCTGTGAGACAGCTTCTGTCCAAATAGTTTAATCCACAGAGGATATGGGTCTTGGGGGACAGCAAAAGGAGCAGCTGATTCTCAAGCTGTTTGCTGAAATTCAATGGATTAGACATACATACATTTAATTTTGGTTAATAACTCTAATTCTTAATTGGAGCTTTTTCCTCTCGCTGTTCTTAAACCCACCTTCTAGTCCGAAGTCCACAGCCCCCTGCATGTGTAGTAGTAATCTCCTCACTCACAAATAACCAGTCAGGAAAGGTGACTTGGGCCTGTTCAGTGGGGTCCATGCATTCTGGCCAGCCCAAAAACTGAACTAGCTTAACTGAACCTGGGTGTGATTTAAAGGGCTTTTGGTTAGTTGGGTAATTGTCACCCACAACAGAGGTCACTTGTTTGTGGCTTTCTTGTATTTAAAGTATTGGTTATTTTTACTGTATTTTTATTTCGTAAGCGCTTCCCACATCTCCAGAATTGTTGTTCAAGGCTGTTGTGTGAGCCTTGCATGCAACCTACTGTGGTTCAACTTTATTCCAGGGAGTGAGGAGTAGCAGCAGCTGCCATGCTGCATCCAACTCACTATCCAGTGACTCTGCAGGTGGCATTGGCTACCCAGCCATGTGCCGTGCATCTGTAGAGAGATGCGATTTGGATGCCATGAGGAGGCTTTCTGGAAAATGGGACCTGTTGAAGGGGAGGGTGACAGAACCCTATACTAAATGCAAGGACAGCCTCAAGTCATTGATGCTTGTATGATTTACTGCAGCAACTGGGTTGCTACTTCAGCCTCTACAAGGGGGAAGAATCACAAGGGGGCTACAGCAATGAGGTTGTGACTGGAGATGCATCCCTTTACACTTGCAGCCGTAGGTGTTTGCTTAGGGCCTGTCTACTTGTCTCCTTCTGGAATGCTGCCTGTTTCTAGTACACTGAATGACACCATAGGTCTATGATTCAAACCCCTGGCACAGCACCATTGAATCAGAGAAGATTAGGGTTGGAAGAGACCTCAAAGGTCATCTAGTCCAACCCCTTGCTCAAAGGAGGACCAACCCCAACTAAATCATCCCAGCCAGGGTTTTGTCAAGCAGGGCCTTAAAAACTCCTAAAAGAAGGAGATTCCACCACCTCCCTCAGCAACCCATTCCAGTGCTTCACCACTTTCCTAAAACTAACAAAATGTGCGGGACACATTGATTTAACTCTACTGGCTGCTCTTTGCTCTGCATGGCCTCAGAGTCTTTCCGTGTCTTAGCTCTGTTGTTTTCCTATTTTACCCTTAATCTCTGCTGAATGTGCACTGCAGGGCTTTAGGCTTCCTTCCTTGGGATTTCCAAACTAAGTTCTTTCTCTGCCCTGCTCCCCTCTTTCCTGTACTACTTTCTTCCTTCCCTCTGCTTTTAGTAACCCTACCAGAGACTGGGGGAAGAGTTCTGCACAGCAGGGCATTCCAGCGTGCTGCCAAAGGGGCCTACGTGTCTCTGTTCTCCTTTTGGCTGCCTGCCCAGAACAGGGGAAGACATGGAGCAAGGGGGAATGGAAAGCAGGAATTTCCCGCCAGTAGAATCTGCAGAGCCTTCCTTGGAGAGCCAAGATGCTGCCAGCAAGAAGCCTGGAATCTTTTGAAGACTTTGGCTCTGGGGTTGGAAATAACTTTTTTTTTTTTTTTTTAAATGTGGAAATGGCCCATCAATTGCCTCCTAGCAGTAAAGCGATTCAACAAGTGTTCAAAAGCCCCAGTCATACCTGCATTGCTATGGGGGATTTGTGGAGTTCTCTGCTAACACGCATGCATGAGTGTGAGCTTGGACTTTAATTTAAGGCTACTCCCATAGACCCTTTACCCAGCAAGGCAAACATGTCCAGTCACAGGGCCAAGATGCGATGTCTTGATGTTAAATCCAGTCCCAAAACTTGGTTTTTTTTGTTTTTGTGGGGATGGAGGGCAGGGTGTGTGCAAATGTTCTGGATAATATATGGTATGGAATTGTCTGGCTCAGAGCTGGCTCAGGCTATTCCAGTGAATGACTCTGGCCTTGGTGGTTACCTGCCTTCCTCCCAGAACATTCTTGATTTTAAAGCAGGTTTGTTTGCTGGGACTCCCAACCTAGGAAGAGGCACTATCCTGGTTTGTAAGTCATGTAACCTCCCTTACTGATCACACAACATCCAGAATTCCCCAACATCCTGAAACTCTGTGTTGCTAAATATCTTTCTCAGGCACTGTGAGGCTCCTTATAAGCTGATTAAACCTGCTTTTTACTTCCCCTTTGTCTGCCTCTCTACCACCTCTGTAGGGGTGGGCAGTCTCCAAGGAATAGTCCTTCTATGACCAGCATAAATGGAAGCCTCTGTTCTGCAGCTTCCACAATTCTAATTTAAGGATGGTCGGGAATAGGGTGACCAGACAGCAAGTGTGAAAAATCGGGACGGGGGGTGGGGGGTAATAGGAGCCAATATAAGAAATAAGACCCAAAAATCTGGACTGTCCTTATAAAATTGGGACATCTGGTCACCCTAGCTGGGAAGGAAGTGAAGACTGAAATGGCAGCTGAGCCCTTCCCCTAGAAGGTTACACCTTCCAAATTGGGTTTAATGTACATGGAGGGAAGGGGGTAGCATCCATTCCAGGAAAGGGCAAGGACTGCCAATGGATTGTGCAAGAGGAGCTACAATTAGGCGCGATCTGTATTAAACCTGGAATAATTTATTTTTGCACTCCTTTATACAGAGCTGGCTGGCCACTGGCATCAGAGCACTACATTCAAATCGTTAAGTAACTCGAATACCTCCTACCTTGCCCAGCTAACACCTGCAAGCCAATTGGATGTGAAACTTGTAGTCATTGTCTGTCTCTCAAAGGGAAAGGAGCATATAGTCATCTGGTCCTTCATAGTATTCCTTTCCTGCAAATGGATGGGAAGAAACTGGAGAGAGGAAACTGGACAAGAGTGTTTATCAAGTTGGATTGTTAATGTGAAAAGGCAGATGAAAGAGGGAGTACTTCCCCCAACATTGTTACTGAATATTAAGAATTTGGGAAATAGTGATGAGGTAGAAATGGGGGAGGTGTGCTCCTGCCCCATCTCTAGGAGTACCAGTGTCTGCTCTCTGGTCAGTCCTCCATTGACAGTTAGAGTCAGGGAATTATAAGTGAGACAAGAAGCTAAGGTGTGACTCGTCCTTCACTGAGATTTACAAGCAGGCTGAATGAGTAACTGCAGGTTCAAGAGTGTTTGGGAGAAGGCAGGCAGCCTTTCTACCCACAAACAAACTTTTCTATTCAGGTTTCTGCCTTGTGCCTGTCAACCCTCCTGCAGCCTTGGGTATGGGCCTTTAATACTTGTGCAGGCACTAATCAAAACCCTTGGCAGTAAGTGCTTGTCTGTTGATGGCTGACTCTTCCCTTCCTTGTCTCCCACAGAGACCTCATCTGAATCGCTAAAGGTCGGTGCCTACATCCTCATTGGAGTTGGGGCCGTCACCATGCTGATGGGGTTCCTGGGCTGTGTTGGAGCAGTCAATGAGGTCCGATGCCTCTTGGGTGTGGTGAGTGAATCACTGCTGCCTTTACTCCACCTCCCCGACTTCTCTTCTGGTTATGCCTCTGTCCTCTGCTTCTCCCTGGCTCAGTGATCTCCTTGCTAAGAGTGATGCAGGAGTGAGCCAGTGTCTGGGGACTGGAACCATCAGCAGGGCTTTTGTTTGTCATCTTGGCTACCTTCTCCCATCTCTGCAGTGTACATTTTTCTCTCCCCATCTCAGTAACCAATTATGCAGAAAAGAAATGTCCTCCGTGACTTCTCCCTGCCTCCATCCTCCTTGCAGCCCTGGGAGAACAAGGCTACATGCCAGCAGCAATGGGTAAAGGGGGTGGGTGTGAGGAGAAGAGACTTGCTTTCTGCTGCAGTGCAGGTGGAATGGGATGTGGGGTACAATCCAGGCTAGCAGGCCTGTCCTTTAAGATTTATGGGGCCCTATGCAATATTATTAAACTGGTGCCCCTATGCCTGACTTGGAGCACAGCCCCTGCCCCTACCCGCAGACCCCCCAGAAGAACCCTCCGCCCCCATTGCTGACACACACCGAGCTTCGTACACAGCAGATGCTGCAGCAGCCTGGGCTTGCAGCCTGGGGCAGGAGGGATGAGACAGCAAAGGATACCAAGCCGCCCAGCCTGCCTCATGGTGGTGGAGAGTCAGTTCCCCGCAGAGATGCCCGTACCCTTTTCCCTCATGCCCCACACCTATGCATTTGCCTCTGTGGATATGGCCCTGGCCTAAGGAGACTGTAGCGTGCACTGGGTGTGCAGGAGCTAACCCACTCTTACCAGCTGTCCCAGTGGTGTCCCAAATTTTCGGATGCCCAACGCAGCCGTGCATGCCTAAGGACGGCCCTGCAGTTTAGTAAGGGTTTGTCTCCGCTTCCCTGTAACCCTAGGTGTCTTACAGTGCTTTGCTGCTGTAGCTCTCAGCCTGCGATGCTCACAGCCAGCCTACAAACATGCAGGCCCCACCCTTAATATGTCTGCGTGCTGTGTCGCCAGCCTTGGTTCAGCAGCTCTGACCCGAGCAGCCTGTCTACAGACCCACTCTGGCTTCCACTGGGCTTGGTTATGCACTCCCAGTCTCGATTTCCCCCTCCCATCTTCTCTCTTCCCCTCCCCCCTCCCCCCAAAAACATTGTGCTGTGCAATGCCCAGCCATCTCCTGGACAACTCTGAGAAATAAGGTTCGTTCCTTTAAAGACCCAAAATCACATCACAGCTTATTAACTTACAGGGGTGAATACATGCTTCCCTTCAAACACAGCACTGAGTTGCTTTATAGTACAAATAAAACAAATATGTTAACAATAGGACATAACTTAAGTGATGCCAAGTAAAAGGAATAAAGTTACAAAATGTTACAAGTAAATAAAAGGGAGAAAACGCATCTAAAAGTCTAACTTACATCTAGCAAGGTACAGGCTTTGCTCAAGAGAGGTCTTTCTCACTTGTATTCAGATCTCAGGGACTTCAACCCCCGCTGGATTGAAGGACCCATCTTTCTCAGCTTGCAAGAACTGTTTCCTTGTGTCTGTGAGGGATGCCAAAGATGGCTTCTGTCTTTTTTTTGTCTTTTTTTTTGTAATTTTTTTTAAATTTAATCTTCCAAAGTTCAATGCTTTTGTTTCAAGAGGCAGGGTGCCCTCATACTGTTTCCTCCCCCCCCCCCCCCCTTTGTGGTCTTCTCCTCCTCCTGTACAAAAATGGGGCTTCCACTGTTTTTATTCCACCATACTTGATAGACCGGTAAATAGCTGCCTTCTCTCCTGTCTGGGCAGGAACTTGTTTCTTCCTATTTGGCAACAGGTTTTAAAGCATAATGTCACTAAGGTCTGGTCCATACTAACCCCCCGGTTCGAACTAAGATACGCAACTTCAGCTACGTGAATAATGTAGCTGAAGTCGAAGTATCTTAGTTCGAACTACAAGGTACTTACCGCAGGTCCACACGCGGCAGGCAGGCTCCCCCCTCGACTCCGCATACTCCTCTCACTGAGCAGGAGTACCGGTGTCGACGGCGAGCACTTCCGGGATGGATTTATTGCGTCTGGACAAGACGCGATAAATCGATCCCAGAAGATCGATTGCTTACTTCCGGGTTCGGCGGTAAGCAAAGTATAGACGAACCCTAAGTATCCATATTTCCTCATAGTGTTAATACATATGTTTCAAATGATATTGATCACCAGTGTCACTGACTTTCAGAAAAGAGCTCACACTATACCCTTTTCTAACACAGTAAGCTTGTATACAATCAGTTGATGAAATTGCTTATCACCTGAGGTTCAGCCCCCCTCCTCCGTCTTTATAGCTCAGTAAATATAGTTTTAATCAAGTTGTGAGGAAGGTGACATAGAGCAGGTGGTAAAGGAAACTTCATGCTCTTCCTTCCACCATTTGTTAGCTTATCAGCTTTGTTTACGTAATATGTCTTTGCCTAAAGAGTCGGTTGGTCAGAGAATCAAATACACCTTCCTTTATCTAAGGCAGACCTGCTTACCAACTCCCCCTGGCATGCCTGGTTTAAAAACACTTTAGTCAGTATTCTAGCATCTAGCCATAACTCTTACACTTACTTACTTACACACACACACACACACACACACACACACACACACACACATATTAATGATCAGTGAGTTATTAGTTTTTCAAATGATACCTCCCAAGGCATATTTTGTACAAAGATAATTAAATAGTGTGTAAGGTGCAAATACAGGGCTGGTTAGGGTCACACCTCCCCTCTTACAAAGCTGCAGGAGGGTTAGCCACTGGTTGACCTGGAGGCAGCAGGTCAAAATCTACCCCCCCCCCCCAATTGTCTTTCCCCTTTATATAAAAGAAACCTGTTTTGTCACCTTTGTTTATGTACAGTCTTCAAGACCTATTGGCGGATATCCATCCATTCTTTCACCTAGAGTTAGGTCCAAACATTTCAGTGACCCTAATCACCAGTGGTGTTGGATTTCAAACAATATATTACGCAACCTTTTAAACAAATATGACACCAGTGAGTGTGTGTCAGGTCTGACAGAGTAGTGAACCCCAAATAGGCCTCTGTCTCATGGCAGAGCTGAGTTCTGGTGACGAATGCAGAAAGCTTAAGATGTTCCACTAGGAATCTCTCCTTGTTGCCTTACTCTGGTTCTTTCAAATGGCTCCCTGTAACGTCTCCTCCATTCCATGGATTGGTAAAACTGACTTCAAAAAATCCCTGAAGCTCCTGCTCGTTCTGAGCACACCTGCTGAGGAGAATGTCCAAGGCCATGCCACATGGTACCAGATTGAGGGGTGGCTAAGAGCAACTTCTGCCCTTGAGGCCCAGGGCTGGAATGTGGGGGAAGAGAGAGGTCCGAGCCCCAGCATGTTCTCTCACATTCAGACGCCGTAATTGGGGCTCTCCTACCTACCAAACTGGCTCATCTCCCTGCTGTGGAGTCTGCTTCTGCCGGGCCTAGCAGCTAGCCTAGTGGTGGAGGTAGTGCTGCAGGCCATGGCTGATGTGTATTAGGCATCTAACTCTAGCTAGTTCGGTTAGCTCATCATTTTCATGATCAGCCAGGAATCTCCAGACTGTATGATGCTTACTCCTGTATGAAAGACCTATATTGTCAGGATTTGCCATGAGCCCTACTGAGGCTGCTGCCCATAGATGTAGACTTGCTTGGGGAGCCAGCAGAGCTGACACCTTCTCTTCTGTTTGTTTTTCTAGTACATCACATGTCTGATGCTGATCCTGCTAGCTCAGGTTGCTGCCGGGCTGCTCATCTATTTCCAGCGAGATGCAGTAAGTTTCACTTCCCCATAAGCCTTCAAGAGACACAAGAGTTGGTATTGGGACAAAGACCTGCAATGCATTCCTCCTTATCGTATCTGGTTTGGGGCTGGGAACCTTTGACATAACCAGGCTGGGAAAGTATGTGCAGGCAATGCAGTCAGGCTCTCTCCCCATCCAAGCTATCGCCTAACACCATATGCAATCTGGCCTGTTGTCCAGTCTGTCCTGATGTGCCTGCCAGACCCAGCAGGACCATGTACCCAAGGACTAGGAAGGCCCTTATTTTTTCACCCACGGGTACCATCAGAAGTACCAAACCCTTAACTTGTGGTCCTCATCTGGACACAGGCAAATCCCTGCGGCCAGCAGATCCCTTTATTCCACCCACTGCTGAAACACTCCATTTTGGGCCCCTGTTGATGTATTGAGTCCTGGTTACCCACTGCTCATGAGCTCTCTCCATGTGCTGCCATTTACATTTAGGGACTGAGCTGCATGTGTCAGGGCTTGCCTCATTCGAAGAGCTGAGTGAAATTAGCAAGTGAGACAGTCTGCCCCCAGGCTTGTTTTTGGTCAGAGAACAAGCACAGTGAATGAAGGTGCTTCCTCTGTAGGACAATTCTTCAGGTGCTTCATCTTATACTCACTGAAGTCCACAGCAAAGCTCCCATGGACTCTAATGGTGCAGCATCAGGACTTAGGAAACTCCCTTTCCTCTCCCTCTGCTGAAATGTAAAGAATTAGTGAATTGGGCTCTTGGGGTGTGTTTTAGTTTCTTGCTAGTGGAAAGACTAACTCGCTGTAGTTTCCGTGTGTGTGTGTGTGTGTGTAACTACTTATGTGGGTGCTTGGATTTGAGCAGTAGTTGGGCAGATATGGTGGGTGGTGCTCATACAAGTCTTTCCCGTGAGGTTTGGGGTAATCATGTTACTCACTAGCAGACCTAATGCAACCATCCCAACCCCCACCTGGCAAGGCTGTTGGTGGTAGCGGCTCCCAGACATGGTAGCTCTTCCTCCCTTCTGTGCTGGTTGGGTGTCTGTAGTCCTCCTTGGCTGTGTGCTCCCTTCCAACTACCCTGCCTCCCATGCTGGGGTCCCTACAGCTCTGCCCTGTTGCTATCCTGTCCCAGTCCACTTGCTTCATTTCCCATCCCCTTCCCCATGACCATACTGGATTGCTTTTGCATTTCAAACTTTTCCACACTTTCAGTTTGGGAGTAAGTGGGTTAATAGCTACATCTCTGTATGGGAATCCATTCTGTCCTTGAAGCAGGGCAGAACCCGTAGTCTGATGGGTCTCCATCTTTATTATCTATTGAAGCCTCATGGCCTTCATCTATTGAAACTGCTTTTATTGTGGCTCTCTAGCACAGGGATCACATCTGGTCTTGTGATCTGTGCAGCACCATCTACATTTCTAGAGCTCTAAGGGACTAGGACAAAAGTGCTGATCCCCTTCAATGCATTGCAACATCCAGTCCCAGTCCTAGCTTCCTTCCCCAAGGCAGCAGCTCCTTCTCTGACCTCTAGCTGGTCAGTGCAACACTTGGCTAAAACATGGATCATATGGCTAGTGGTGACTTATAATTGTGCTGCCCCTGGTCTGACAGGATATGTTTACACTGTTTTAAAACCCACGTTATTAAGTCTCAGAGCTCAGGTCTACAGACTTGGGCTCCTGCAACATTACCAAAAGTAGCAGTGTAGATGTTTGGGCTCTGAAGCCTGGGGAGTGGGGTGGATTTCTGAGCCCAAGCCCAAATTTCTGCGTAGCTGTTTTTAGCACTGCAGCATGAGCCCTGAGAGCCAGCGTTTGTAGACCTGGGCTCTGAGAGATGCTGCCCTGCTCCCACTCAGCTAGCTCGAATTTCCTGCAGTAGGCTGTGGTGATCAAGAGCAGCTGTATGAGCTGGCTTCCTAACCACCTGTGGTGCACACATGGCTTGCTCTCTGCTGCATTGATTGCGACTGGGGGTGGGGGAGGAGGGAGAGAGAGAAGTGGTGACCAGCTGGTGTGGGGAGTGGAACAGGCATTTGCATGTACTGCATCATAGAACAGCCCCAGCTCTAATGCAAATTAGGGGGTAGGAGTAGGGGGGAATTACTGCTTTCTCCTGGTTGTGATCAGCTGTGACTCAGCAAGGCAAGTGTGGCTTTCTTGCCACCCACCCCAATACTCTCCTTAACACTCCTTCCCCTCTGCACTGTTCAACACTTCACCGCTAAAACTGCAGGGTTTTGTCTAAGCTGGAATTTCTTGCAAGCGGCTGATATTGGCAGCAGTGTAGAGGAAAGAGGCCAGGGGCTATACAATAAGGG
Organism: Chelydra serpentina; assembly: GCA_037349315.1. NCBI lineage: Eukaryota > Metazoa > Chordata > Testudines > Chelydridae > Chelydra > Chelydra serpentina. Next base: position 66,853,161 of record JBAIAC010000007.1, on the reverse strand, counting down.
CTCCTGTAGCAAGGTGGTGCCAGTATACACCCAATAGCAGACCTGCTTGGATTCTTTCACCTTTTCTGTGGAGGAAAGGGGGCAGTTGGGCTCCCCAGCTGAGATTCCAAACACTCCCATGACATCCATCCAAGGCAGTTGAACTCCATGTGGACTGCTACATTGGAGCCTTTTGGAGGATCCCTTAAACCTGAGGTGCTGTCTGCTCTGTGGGGTACTTGCATAGATCTTCAGAGCAGCATCCCCAAGTGGTGTTGGCCAGAATTTCTCCTGACTCACAGCAGGCCATGCTTCATATTGGTATCTGCACTTGTGGTGCTGTGAATGCTACTTTGTATTTAGTGCCCCTTCTCCTGAAGAAGTCCAAAGAAAGTACTGTAAAATATGCTGAGAATTGCACAAGACTCAGTCTCTTAGCATGTAGGATACTTTCCACGACATCCTCTTTTTTTTATTTCTAGCCAAGTTTTTTGAATCCCTTTCAGCAATGGACAGTGAGGGGTTGGGGTGGGTGGCGTTTAGGAAGAGGGTACTTCAGGTCTGAAATGCAGTGTACGTGACAAATCTGTATCTCCACTTCTCAGTAGAGATGTCTGAACCGTACCCCATCTGGCACAGCTGCTCCCAGGGCAGTACAATCTGTCCAGTAGTAAAGAATACCAAGCGCTTTTCATTAGTAGATCTCTCAGCGCTTTACAAAGGAGGTAACATCATGATCTCCATTTTACAGACTGGGGATACTGAGGCTGAGGGGATGAAAAGACTTGCCCAAGGTCACCCTGCTGGTCAGTGGCTGAGATGGGAATAGAACCCAGGTCTCCTCAGGCCCAGTCCAATGCTTTATCCACTAGGTCACACTGCCACCATATGAAACCATTAGTTCAGAAATTACCCAGGTTTTTTTCTTTGTTTTCTTTCCGTGCCTTCCCCTCTCCTCCAGGCCTGGTTTTGGCTAGGGAATGTTGTATCTTCTGTCCCCTCCGTCCACCTTGGTCTAAAGTTCTGGCCCATCACATGATCAAGTCAAGGTCCATTGCCCCAGGGATGCCCTAGCAACAGATGGGCTAATTGTGAAGACTTGAGTGAGTCCCCTGATCCTCCAGCAGTGTGTAGTAGCAACGAAGCTTCGACACCACCGTGTCTGTGGGAGGTGGGTGGAGTATCATCTTCACTATAGATGTCTGTTTCAAAGTGTTTTTAACCTGGGTGAGCTGACAGGTTTTGGTTTAACATGGGCTAAAATAGCAGTTACTGTATGACCACTCGGGTTCAACCCCCAGCTTAACCGGAGTGAAAAGCAGAGTTGGCATCTCTTCACTGCTGTTTCTTAACCTACGTTAAGAACACGCTTCTTGTTTTGCAGTGTAGACTTTACCCTAGGTGTAAGTCTATCGGCACAACACCCCCTTCTTCCTTATGTTTGCCTCTTGTTAATGAAACAGGCTCTTTGCAGCTGGGGCAGCTGGAAGAGGAGGGAGACTGGTAGCTCCCAAAACATTAATATGCATTTGACAAACTTTCTACTCTTCAAGCTGTATGTTGCTGTTTAGTGATGGATCCTAATTTCAATCACCCACTGCCCCTCCATAGATCATAGAATCCTAAACACTAGTGCTAGAAAGTCCCTTTTAGATCTCCTCTAGCCTAGTTCAGGTGGTTTCCTATGCCAGTGGTTTTCAAACTGCAGGTCGTGACCCGGTACTGGGTCACAGAATGTAAGGCACTGGGTCGCTGCAGCTCTGGTCAGCACCACCAACAATGCCGCTAAAAGTCCTGTCGGCAGTGCTGGCTAAGGCAGGCTAGTTCCTACCTGTTCTGACACCGCACTGTGCCACAGAAGCGGCCAGCAGCAGGTCCAGCTCTTGCGGGGGGGGCATGGGGCTTTGCATGCTGCCCCCACCCTGAGCACCAGCTCCACACTCCCACTGGCCAGGCTGGAGGGGGCAGTGCCTGTGGGTGAGAGCCACACGGAGCTGCTTGTGCGCCTCTGCCTAGGAGCCAGACCTGCTGCTGGCCACTTCCGGGGCGCAGCGTGGTCCACGGTGCCAGGAGAGGCAGGAAGCCTCCCTCTGCACCCCTGCTGCGCCACTGACCGGAAGCCACATGAGGTAACCTGACACCCCAGCCCTGAGCCCCCCAAACCTGAAGCCACGTCATGCACCCCGAACCCCTCATCCCTGGCCCCACCCCAGAGCCTGCACCTCCAGCCCAGAGCCCCCTCCCACACCCTGAACCCTCATTCCCAGCCCCACGCTTCAGACCTCGCCTCCACACCCAAACCCCTCATCCCCAGATCCGTTGGGTTGCAGGCATCAACAATTTTCTTCAACTGGGTTACCAGAAAAAATTTGAAAACCACTGTGCTATATTCTGTAGGACTTTTACAACCTAGCTCTAAATGACTTGGGGCATAACAACTCTCCTATTTGTATTTGTCAATTGTATGGTGTATGCAGAGGCTTGTCTCTGGCTAAGTGGCTGTAACATGTGCCTCAGTTGCAGAATTGGCACTGATTGGGGAATAATCTCCCAAAGAGAGGGGATGGGAGCCCCGTCACTTGATATGCATTTAAAACTGGAGCTGACAAAAACATAATGTTCCAGAGAGAATCATCTAGTGTTGGTCGTAGAGCGATGGACTGGATGACCTATGGGGTCTCTTCCATAGCTAGATGCATGAATAATAAAGTGAGTGTAACCGTGCAGGCCAGACTCCGATTTCCTCCATTAGTGCAGTGATTACGGTGGAAAGTTGCACAAACCAATGAGAAAGGGAAGTTGAGAAATGACTTAGCCACTGTTACATTGGGGGGGGCAGCAACCTCCCCATGCAGCTAACTTTAAGCCATTTTCTACTCTAGCTCTGTATAGCACCATTGATGCACAGCAATGGGTTTTTTGGGGGTGGTGAAGGGGGGTTGGTATTGAAAGTAACCTGCAGACAGTTGCTAAACATGCTTTTCCAGCTTGCTGCTCTTTCAGTTAGTCACCCTGGTGACACACAGGGGGCTAGATGTTAACTGTGGATGCCTGCGTTGGTTCTTGGCTTGCTCTGCCAGTTAGACTTGAAAACAAGTTGCCCTCGGTTCACTCTCCAGAACTGTGCTTTCTGTGTAATTAACCATACCACACCCCTCCCTCTCCCCGGATTCTTTCTGAAACACCCATTAATCCTTGGTTTATAATTATCTGCAGTTACTTGCAAAGCTGGTGTAATGCTGACAGGCCCCAGTTGTCAGCAGGCAGGATCGAACCTCTACCGCATGAGCTAAACACCAACTGGCTGTTAGCTAAGAGCAGACTCATTTTATCTCTTTAAGTAGTCTCAGTGCCACTAGATGGGACAGAACGCCACACCCAGGAGGTGCATGGGTTACACTTGTATAAAACCCCCTAGCTTAGAACTAGAGCCACTTGAGTCTTCTCTCTTAACCCCCCAGGCTAGGGTGACCAGATGTTCTGATTTTATAAGGACAGTCCCAATTTTGGGGTCTTTTTCTTATATAGGCTCTTATTACCCCCCACCTCCATCCCGATTTTTCACATTGGCTGTCTGGTCACCCTACCCCAGGCACCACATTGTCATGTGATTTGGCACAGAATATGCACAGCAGTAAAACAAGCTAGAGCTGTGCATGAGTAGAGCGTTTCCCTGAGCTGAGGGGCTCAGATCTGGGGCTCTGATTCAGGCCTGCATCATGCTGTCAGCAGTTTGGTGTGGGCAGTAATGGAGCTGAACACACAATCTGGGGCTGAAGCACTTGAACTGATCTGTCTTCTTGCTGAGCTGACCTTGCTTTGACTGAATGTGTAGGCTGGCAGATGACTTCCTGGGTGGGGTTCAGGGTAGAAAAGTAGCTCTCTTTGCCTGCCTCTGCGGAGGGGTGTGTGTGTGTGGAAGGGGAGAAGGAAAGAGGCCCAAAGGTTCAGTAACCTTTTGAGCTTATTGGAAGCAGCAGAGGCCAATCCCATTAGCAGGAACCAGGTCACATTGCTGTCATTTCCCCCTTGACTTGGGGAAGCGGGTGGGTGGAGAAGTTAGTTTGCCAAGAATGAAGGGGAAGAGGGTTAGAAGTCAGCTGAGGGAAGAGGAGCAGTCATGTGATTCCCATCTGTGTGGCTGAACCTGGCTGTCTCCACAGAAAGCCAAGCTGCCTGGAACACAGTGTGCTGTGGTTCCCCTAGGAACGCAGTGTGTTCCCTGGTACTGGGAGTCGTGACCAACCCTGGCTTTGAGATGAGCTTTGCCCTGAGGCAGCTGGTGCAGCTGCAGCAGTAAATACTATTGCTGAAGCTGGCTGGGCCAGGTCACTTTATACGAAAAAGTGGATGTCTGATCCAAGCAGGTTACAGTCACCTTGGGTTGGCTTGGAAATGCTGACTTCTGCACCACATCAGTGGGTGTGACAAAGTGGGCAACACTGAACTTGATGGTTGGGAGGAGGAGCATTTCAAATGCTTATAGTGGACATCAACTCTGCTCCTGACTCTAATGCAGTCTCTAGTTTTCCCCATGCTCCTTCTGACCTGATCCTTCCCCTCTCCCCTGGCTGCTGCTGCTGTATCCAGAGTAGTGACTGAGGAGGACCTGAGACACTCTTGGGCAGTGGGAAGTGGAGGGGCGGGGGGGGGGGGGAGGACTGACCATGAGGAAAATGTTACTAAGAGTGACTAACTTGCTCTACTTATCAGGCTCTGGGTGGGTATGAATGGCAATGTGGTGGTGGGGTATTTACTGATGGGGAGGGAGATCTAGAGCAAGGTGTTTGGGGTTTACCATTTGCATCCTGAGATGCAGCTGGGCTCTCCAGTTAGTAGGATCGGTCAGTAAATTACCAGCAAGGGGTCTTAGCTGCTGTCTACTGCCCTCACCCAAGGCTGAGTAGGGATACCCTTGCCAGCCCCTACTAGTGCCATGACTCGGGTTCTGATTCCCACAATGCTGGTTGCAGATACAGTGGTCTGTCTGGGTGGGTCTTAGGGAGGAAGCTGGCCAAACTTTCAGCTGCACCACCTTTCCAGTCTACTCTGGCTCCTTGAAAAGAGGCGGAGGGAGTCAGCGCACCTCCCTGTGTGTAATCTTGCCCGTATGCCCAGCATCTTCATTTGAACTTGGTCAGTCACTTGGGATCTCAATGCACTTTGCAAATACCCTGGGCTTTGAGGCTTCCTTAGTAAAAGTCAGTGTGTTTAGCCTCTCTCTACTGAGAGGGGAAACCACTTGCTTAAGCCTGTGGAGTGAGTTGCACAGCCAGGCTGACAGTCTCCCATCTTTAACCCTGGAGAAGCAAGTGCAAACTCCAGAGCATGGACGGCAATCTTGACTGACCCTCTTGTCTTTCCTTTGCCAGCTGAAAGCGGAAGTGTCCATCGTGGTCCGTGACCTCATTCGGGATTATGACCCTGATAAAGAGGACAAAAAGAGCATCCAGGATGCATGGGACTATGTGCAGGAGCAGGTGAGTCATGGAGTGAGGGATGGTAAGGAGAAAAGACACTGCTGTATGTGGTGGTGGGATGGCAAACATTGGCATTGGACAAAAGTGAGGTGCTGCTAGAATCAGACTGAGAGTAGGGGCAGGTGCTGGATAAACTCTAGCAACCCCTTCTCTTGACTGCCTCTCAGCCTGTCTCATGGCCCCCACTATTCCAGTCCTATGCACCCCCGCTTCAGTGCTGACCTGTAGCCCTTATGCCCTCCAGCCTCCTTGCCAGTGGACACCAGGAATCCCTTCCCTAACCAGTTGCCGTTTGTGTCGAATCTCTCTGTTCACAGATTCCAAGGCCAGAAGGGACCATTGTGATCCTCTAGTCTGACCTCCTGTATAGCACAGGCCACAGAACTTCCCCAAAGTAATTGCTAGAGCAGAGTTTTTAGAAAAACATCCAATTTTGGGGAGATGGAGGGGATGGAGAACCAACTATGATCCTGGGTAAATTGTTCTAGTGGTTAATTACTCTCCCTGTTAGACATTTCTTCCAGTCTCGCCCTGTGGCTCTCGCCTGGCATTGCTCTCACCATGCTAGGCTCCAGCTGCAGCACTTGGCTTGTGCACTAGGAAGCTGTTATTGGACAGGACTGTTCCTTGTTCCCATTCATGTTTGTAGAACTGCGCCTGTTAAGGAGGGGAACTGCACTGGGCCCTGCCATCTGGCCAAGCAGCACAGCCGGCTGTACAGGGTTTGAGTGCCTACCTGCTGAGAGACCATCTTGGCTGCTGTTCTCACACAAGGCCCTGCAGCTGCCTGACCCAAAGGGGTAAGGGTGGAGAGTGGGTGCTGCATAATAGGTTGGACAAAGGGGATTTGAGCCTTTCTCTCCAGAGACACCCCACCCCCACTACTTTGCACTCCTTTACCCCAACACCAAGCTATGCCCTAATACTCCACTGACTCCTTTTGCTGGGATTAATTTCTTGGTAGTGAGCTAAACTGAAGGTTTAATGCCAGGCAGCCCAGCTGAATCTGTTGCCCTACTCCCTAGGGTGCAGGCTCTTATCTGCACATGCCAGCATTGCTGGGAACCATCCAGCTGCTCATGGGTTCTGCTCTTGGCATCAAGGTCACTGCCTGAGCAGCTGGTGGGGAAAGCTAATGTCCTGGTTCAGCATTCGGGCATGCCAGTGTCATGTTTGTATAGCTCCAGTACTGGGATGGGAGCTTTGCAGGCAAACAGGAGAGTAAGGGCCATGCCTTTGAGAGCTTGCAATCTAGCCAGGATAAATACAAACCAAGGATCAGGAAGGAATGCAGTAAAAACAAGGGACTCTCCAGTGCCATGGCTCTTGTTTGTTTCAATGTCTCTGCGTGCTGGAAAGAGCATGCTCTGAGGTTTGGCTGGAAGAGTGGAGGCATGATGAGACCAAGTCAGCATGGGGGTTCCAGGCATGGAGGGGAAGGAGATAGGACAAAAAGGGTGAGCTTGAGCAGAGCCATGTTGGCAAGAGGGCAGTGAATCTGAATGTGCTGACTCCCCCAGCAGCTGAAATGGGGCAGTGTTGTGTAATCCAAGCATAAATGTGAAGGCAAAGCACTCCTGACTCCAGGTGTCTAAATCAGCCTCTTAACATTTCAGTTTTCATCCTGACTATTGGGGATTGACACTCAAACACCGAAAAGCACGTCACATGGTCTATGGGGCAGATAGTGATGGAGAATCACATTGTGTAAGTCCTCCATTTGGATGCTAAAGGAAAAATCCAAGCCACAGTCTGCCATCATAGTCCTGCCTCTTTGACAGCCTTACAGAGGACTGACTGGGCCATGAAGATGGAGTCCCCTGTCCTACTTAGAATCCATTTCAGCAGCAGGGAAGCTTGCATCCCCAAACCCTGGGATATGGGTAAACAGGAGTCTAGTGTCTGGGATCCAATACTGTTCTTCAGCACTAGAGTCCCTGTGTGAGCATGGGAGGGTGTGGCACAGTGGGTACTGAGTGTGGACCATCTCTGGAATATCACATCATTGCACAGCTCGCTCATGCTGTCCAGACTCCAGATCTCCTTGCATTAGAGTTAGCTCCTCCTGGCGACCGTTTTAGTGGAATTAAATGTTCCAATTCGAGTCTTAAATATCAGATGCTGGCTCTAAATTTGGAGTCTTCATTGTTCAAGCACCAGCTCTGGCATTTTCAGGACTCTCCACTACATTACATTGTTGCCTTGTTTAATAAATAAATCCAATTGAAGCTGGAGGACTTGCTAGTAGACCAACCACCTGAATCCCTCCCAGTCTTCCCCCTGGTGAGCTTCTGGTAACCTTGTTGCTCAGATATTCTGGTGGAAGCACTTGGCGACTGAATGATGGGTGTTGTGTATAAGACAGCTGGCTAGACCATAAATTCTGATTTTACACGGCCTTGGGTAGACCTCATGGGGGGATATATTTCCCACTGAAGCCATCAGCTTTCCATGTGTAGATGGAGGAAGATAATTGTCTGTCTGGCTCCTGGGATCTTTTTGCAGATGAGACAAAATGTCTCCCAGTCCTGTCTCCTCTTCACCCCTTATTCCAAAACCAAATGTGTGGGCTTAGCTGACTCAAGCTGTTTCTATGCATCTGAAGAAGTGGGTTTTTTACCCACGAAAGCTCATGCCCAAATAAATCTGTTGGCCTGTAAGGTGCCACCGGACTCCTCGTTTTTTCAAGCTATAACTGATGACTAGGGATGGGTCTGAAGTTTGGGGTAAACCTGGTAGCAGGTGGGCTCCATCTTGTGGTGGCCAGCTGTTACTGTAGCACTTAAATTTCAGGGTCTGAAGATCTGGGCAGAAGATGAACCTTGCATTCATTATTATAACTTTTGTCAGTTAACTTTAAGGTTGCTACTTTGCATGTTCTCCAAAATGTTTTGATTTCTTACACTCAAGGCATCTAATATTATGGAAATGGAACACTTAAGGAGAAGATCAAGTAAATATTCAAAGTCTACAATCTCAAGTAAAAACATGTAAAAATACTGCTTAACTGTGTCCCCTACGTGGTCTACAGATTTGATTCTGGGCAGGGATTACCTAGCCAACATAAAGGCCACAAAGTCTCTCAAACTCACCATGCATGCCTTCTGCCATCCTCCCGTTCTCACCCATTATTAGCCAGAAAACCCACCATCTTACCCTGCCTCATTTTGTGGTAGCACCTTTGCATTCAGCGCCATGGCTTTATGAGCTGGGGGAGGGGGGGCGGGGTAAGAGGAGGTCTGTCGGCCTCTCTTTTAAAAACTACAGGGAAAACTAGTAAAGACTTGAGTTAAACACAACCTTGTGTAAGTCTACACCAGTGCTAGAGGGTTCTGGGGGTTTTTTTTTAAGGGGGGGGGAATGGGTGAGCCAGAATGCACTTCTGATACTATCACTCATAAAGTGACAGTACCAGAATGCCTTACCAGTGTGTGTAGTGGCATGACTTGATCCCTGCTCTACAAGTCGTGTGGTCTGTGGACCTCTAAATGTCTGCGTATGCCTTCTTCCTAGAGGTGAGGCTCATGTGCTCCAGGACACTAGCTGCTCTGCATGCTGGTTCTTGTAGTCTCTGTGTCTTACACCTCTGGATTGAAGATGGGAGGCTGCAATTTCCTCTCTTTAAGCACATTAGGTGTCGCCTTCTAACTCATGGCTAGCTGCCAAAATGGCCCTCCGGTAGATAAAGTTTGGATGGGTGCCTCTGTTCTAAATGGTTACCCTGTGCCACACATACTTCTGATATGACCTGGGACACTAGAGGCATGTTGATGTTATGGGGGAGAAATCAAAATCTAGCCCTTGCACTTCCCATTTTGTGGCCTACCTGCAGTAGATATAGCATGGAGAAGGCCTGTCCCTACCTGCTGTCAGCCCCTCCCTCTTTTACCAGCCAAAACATCTGAAAGAATAAATGGGAATGCTTTGTCTTTGTTCTTAGCTCACTTGCTGTGGCTGGGTTGGGCCACAGAACTGGACGGAAAATGAGATCCTCCTGAACACAAGCCTGACTTATTACCCCTGCTCCTGCTCCAATGGCTCAGTTGACGTCCAGTTTAAGAGTGGCTTCTGTAAGAGCACTGCTAATAGGACTGTGTCAGTTGCTGACTGGCCTGTTTATACAAAGGTGAGTCTGAGCCTCATGTGAAGTGTCCTTTGTGAGATTCCCTGGTAGTATTCTAAGAGAAGCTAGAAACAGAAAACTGAGGTCATCTTGTCCTTAAACTCTTGGAGACACTGCAGATCCTTTCTAGGATACATTTTCAAGGGCTTGGCCCTGTTCCCTCTGAAATGTCCCAAGCAATGGGGGTTCCACCCCTTCTCTGCTGATGCCGCTCTATAGCCTGATAAATATCACTGTCAGGAAAGTCCCTGTCATTTCATGGTTCAGAAGGAGAATCAGGAGCCATTCCCTTACCCTGTATGGCCATTCTTATGTCCTTTGGGAAAGACACTGGACTAGATGGACCACTGATCTGGTCTCCGAAAGGGGTCAGTAGCAGAGCTTCAGCGGGAGTGTAGAGAACAGGACAATCTGCCTAATCTATCCCGTCTTCCCCTCCCACCTTCTGGCTAATAGTCATTGTTGGACCTATCCTCCATGTACTGATCTAGTTCTTTTTTTGAACCCTGCCATACTTTTGGCCATTGCAATATCCCATGGCAATGACTTCCAGAGGTTAATTGTGCTTAGTGTAGGGAAAACTACTTCCTCTTATTAATAGGCAGCAGGTTTAATACAAATTTCATTGGATGACCCCTGGCTCTTGTGTTTTATGTGAAGGGGTAAAGAACACTTTCACTTTCTCCACACCATCCATGATTTTATTGACCTATATTGTATTCCCCCGCCCCAATCATCTTTTCTAAGCTGAACAGACCTACTCTGTCTCCTCATATGGAAGCTGTTCCATACTCCTGATTACTTTTGTTGCCATTCTCTGTACTTTTGCCAATTCTAATATCTGTATTGAAATGAGGCAACCAGAACTGGACACAATATTTGAGGCATGGGTGTACCATGGATTTATATAATGGCTTTGATATTTTCTGTTTTACAAACTATTAAGGAAGTGATAGAAGATAACATTCTGTTAGCCTTTTTGACCACTGCTATGCATTGAGCTGAAGTTTTCAGAGAACTATCCATGATTGTCTTAAGATCTTTGAGTGGTAACAGCTAATTTAGAGCCCATCACTATGTGTGTAGCTGGGATTATTTTGCATTTACCAGTGTTGAATTTCCTATGTCAATTTGTTTCCCAGTCACCCAATTTCATGAGATTCCACCTATAACTCTTCCCAGTCAGCTATGGACTTAACTATCTGGAATAATTTTGTATCCTCTGCAAACTTTGCCACTTCACTGTTCACCCCCTTTTCTATCCCATTGAATTGATATGTTGAACCCAGTACAGATCCTTGAGGGACCCTGCTGTTTACCTCTCCATTGCAAAAACTGACCACTTATTCCTACTGTTTGTTTCCTATATTTTTACCAGCTTCTGATCTATGAGGTGACCTTCTCTCCCTGTCCCATAACTACTTAGTTTTCCTTAAGAACCTATGAGGGATCTTATCAAAAGCTTTCTGAAAATCCAAGTACACTGTATCAACTGCATCACCCTTATGCACATATTTGTTGACACTGGTAGGATTCTGGTAGCTTAATGAGGCATTTACAAAAGCTTTGTTGACTCTTCCCCCAACAAATCATGTTTATCTGTGTCTGATAATTCTGTTGCACCCTTCAGATGTTTGTAGACTCTTACCCTACTTCTCCTTCCCCATGTAATTGTTTCCCTCCTAGGGCTGCATGAGTAATGTGCAGAGCTGGTTACAGGACAATCTTGGCATCATCCTTGGAGTCTGCACAGGTGTTGCTGTCATTGAGGTGAGTCTCCACTACCCCCTCCACTCTAACCTAAAGATTGGGTCACTTCTTCAGGCTCTGGAGACCTGGCCAGGACGGGACCACAGCTCTGATGCTCATTGGGATGGGTTGAAAGCTCCAACAGCCAATGAGAGCACCCTTCAAACAGAATGTTCAGTATCAGTAGGTTACTGATTAGAAGGTGAATCTAACCAAGTACTAGCTGCTGTTCTGGGAGTGTCTTGTCCATGGTCTTGCCAGCGTATCTGGTAGCAGGGAATCCATTGTGTCCATAACTAAGAATGTGACTGACTAGTCTCAGTTAGTGAAATCCTAGTGATACCCATATAAAAGGCTAAACCAGAGTAGCAAAGATTTTTAAGATATTAAAACACCTCATGCTTGCTGTTTACAGCCCATTGTGGCAGCAGGACCAGCTGTCTGCCTGTCTTGCACTCTGATCACCCCAGTTACCACAACATGCTTGCATTTCCCATTGAGCCTGCCTGTTTTCTGACACTCTCCTTTTTCCCAATGCCTGTTTTCCAGCTGTTGGGGATGGTGCTGGCCATTTCGCTCTGCAGGAACATACACAGAGAAGAATACAGCAAAGTACCCAAGTAATGAGTCTTCTGACCCTGGAGCTACCCCACCGCAGAGGCACCAACAGAACATTCCTGCCTTATCCCCCTCAGACTGTCCCATCACACTGACCATTACTCCAGTGAGATCCCATTTCTCTCAAAACACTGAGGAACTGTAGTGGCACAATACAATATGAATCTTCTGGTGACTGGGGCCCTGGGCAGCCCCTCTCCTGTCTCTGGATAGTTCCTACTCTGTGAAGCAGGCCACTTATCTATCTTGCATCATATGATCTGATCAACCTGGGAGGGCACGAAGTTTTCACTGCTAACTCCAAGTTTAACAGTCTCCTTCCCATCTTCATTCCCTTCCAGTCCATCAGGCCTACAATACAATAATCCTCCTCCCCACGCCACCTCTCTTCACCACATGAGCTGGGAATCCAATGAACCAGCAAGAAGACTGAGGGCTTGGCCTACTGGTGGTGGTGATGGGTCACCCTTTGGAGTACATTGTGGGTGAAAGAATGATTCCCTTCCAATTAGCCTCACCTTGTCTTCTCCCTCCCCTTACCTGCATCCAACTCAAACTGAATCTGAGCATACAAGGTTCTAGACAGACACCCCTGGCTCCCCAAAATCATTCCTCCCACTTTTGGAGTAAATCAAACACTTCCATGTAGCTCCCTTCCCCTTCTCATTAGATTAGAAGCCTCTTGGAAGGAGCCAAGCCCGCCCTTTCCAAGTGTGGCCCATCCAGCAGCTTGTGATGTCATTGCTGAGCTGCTCTTGGAGCAGAGGCAGATGGGTTTTGGGCTTTGCTAATTACATAGCCCCTTCTTCCATCCCTAGTCCTCCCTTTCACTGGCTCCTGTTGGCTGAGTGGCACTTTAGAGACTGTTGAATAGCACAGGTGTCTGTGGGTTCAGCCCGGACTGGCTCTGCTTGGGGATGTTCTTGGGTTGCCTACTTTTATAGAGGTGATGACTGACTGATTATTTTTCCAGTATGAAATCTACGATTGTTAATTCTTTTGTTTTTAATTACGATGTTAAGACACAGACATCTGTGTCTTGATTTGCTGGCCAGGGAGGGACGGCTGCTGCTGGAGTCCTGGTCATGGGGTATAGGGAGGAGTTTGTCTGTGTTTGGATTGCTGACTAAGTGCCACAGGGCCTGGCATCGCTCTCATTGGTTCTGGATGATGGGCTTTGTTAAGGGGAGTCGCTACAGTGACTACAGTTGCTCCACGCAACAGCTGATGGTTGGATTGTTGGCTCCATTCTGGGTGAGGAAATGGGGTGGCTTGATGCCTGGACGTCTGGTGGTGTGTGTGTAGTGACAAGGTCGCTGCTGACTAAGACCTGGGGAAGAAGGGGAGTTACTGCTTACAATATTCAGAGTACTAGCTTCCATTCACCCTCCTCTTCAGGCCCCATCTCAAAACCCCTGAAACGGCCAGCTTGTGACTGCAGCTCTGGTCTTGCCTACTGCCCTCTTGGAAATTCAAATGCGGTTGGGGTGTTCACGCTCCTGGTGCATGTGCTGCCCAATTTTGGGGATCATAAAGGGACAAGTGACGCCTACCAACCCTGGACACCTCTATAACGAAGGAAAATGGATCCGGTGATTGTGCTGACTGGCCAGCAGCAAGGGCCAGCTCTAAAGTACCTTGGGTGAAGAATTTCCCCCCCCCCCTCCCAAAGAGCTGTCCTGGGATCCCAAATCTCACACTGGCATAGGAAGCTTGGGGAAGGATGGTCCTGCAGTGGTGGATGGAAGTCATTGCTCTTGCAGGGGAAGGTGGGGGCTATTTTACTTGGCCTATGGAGGCATGTCTAGCTATGGAATGTGATCTTATGGAATGGAGTCTGGTGGATGAGTCTGCCTTCAATAGTGATGTGTAGCATGAAGCCCTGTGCACTGGCTCTCCAGGCATAGTCTCCAATTCCAACTAAAGGGCTAGGCTGGCTGGCTAGCTTCTCCACCCTTGGCAGAGAGTAAAGAAGTGCAAAAGCCTCCAGGGGATTGGTAGTCTCGGCAGTGGGCCAAGGATTGAATGGTCCATGGAAACTGCACTTCCCTTTCACCCCAGATGCTATCCCTCCAGGGAAAGGTAAATCTATGTAGACAGCCAGCATTGGGGAAGGTTGCTATCGCATTCCTAAGGTAATTGAGTCTTTCCTGAACCCCCTCCTCTTTGTACAGATCCCTCCAGCCTGACGCTTACAGGGGCGGCACATTTTTACTGTTCTGAAGTGACGCTTGCATTCCCCCCCCCCCCCCTTCTCTTGTAGTAAGTAGAGGTTTGTCCCCTAAGGTGGTTTATTTGTTGGCATCTGAACTAGAGAACAAGAGCCATATGCTGAGCAGAAAGGAAGTGGAGCCCCTGCTGAACTTTTCTTTGTCTTTTAGGAACCTCTTCCTACGGGAAGAAACGCATGTACAGATCTAAAACATAGAGGGTATTTCTGCAATAAAGATATTTGCTTAAAAAACACAACCCAAACCTTGTGCGCTGCGACGTTTGTTCACACCTTTCTCCTTTGTATAAGAATCTCCTTGTGATGGTCACACCACAAGGGGGCTTGGTGATGTGGTAAGAAGCACCTGGCATCGCCATTTTAATAGAGCAACAGGGGCTGCCAGAGAGGCCTGCCTGTGAGAAATTACTGGTGTGGTATTGTGGAAACATCTCCTCCCACTGTTTGGACCTTTGGATGAGGGGTGCTTTATGTTCACTAGCAATCTGGTTTTGTGTTTTTTCACTCCTGCCCCCTGCCTACAACTGGAATAGCATGTTTTGTTTTCAAGGCAATTACTGTCTTCAGGGCTAAATAAACTCTAGGGCTAGAGGTACTTGAATAAGTGCCACTTAGTTTAGCCCAAGGTGCTGTCTGTATTGTGTTAACAGAATCCAAGAGCTACAATTCCTCCTGTGAATGTGTGCTTTTGGTTACTGACCTTAAAAGGCCTCATCACACTATGCCCACAACAACCATGGAGGCCTGAATGCTTTCTTCTCACCCAGCCACCCTGCATAACCCCAGATTTCTTCAGTGTCCTTACTCCCACTCTCCCTTGCTCATAGGTGCCGACCCTATGGGTGCTCCAGGGCCTCCAGGAAAAAAAAAAGTGGGTGGTTAGCACCCACCAGTGGTTCTGTGGATCAGCACCTTCCCCGCCCCCCACTGCCTCATCTGCTACAGATCAGCTGTTCAGTGGCATGGGGGAGAAGTAAGGGCAGAGTGGGGGTAGGAAGAGGTGGGGATTTGGGGGAAGGGCCTGGGGTGAGTTGGGTCGATCATCCCCCTGGAACTGAGGAAGTCCATGCATATGCTGTTACTACACTCCACACTTTAAGTGAGATCTTTCACTAAATGGAGACATCCAGATGAGGACGAGGGTGAGAAACTGAGGTAGTCCATAGTTGTGGTCTGGAGCATTTTCATTACTTCAGTAAATCAGCACAGCAAGTGATCTGAGAGCTATAGTTACAGAGAAGTAACTCTGTAGTGACTATGCAAACCACTCCACCTTGGAAAATCAGAGTTCAGATAATTGTATAATTGAGAAGTACGCAGTTATGAGCAACAGATGGAGTCCCCTGCATGAACGTTGAGACAGTGCATGTCACTAAATGCACACATGCATGCATAAAACTACTTTCCAGGGACCTGTGAGCCCTCACAGAGCCCCACAGCCACCTGTCATGTGGAATATTAAATGCTAAATAGTATAGCACTTTACATGTTGAAAGGACTGACATCCCAGTGAGGTGGGTTGGTGAAACTAACCCCATTTTACAGAGGACGACAGTTGAGGTGGTGAAATGATTTGCCTGTAATCATACTGTGATCCCTGGCTCTGCCACAAGCTGGAACCCAGGAGTCCTGATTTCCAATTGATAGGGCCTACCAAATTGACAGTCCATTTTGGTCAATTTCACAGTAATAGGAGTTTAAAAACCGTTAATTTCATGATTTCAGATATAATCCTCTGAAATGTTCGGATTTAAATAACTCTACAGGTCCTAACCCAAAACTGGGTTGTGGAGAGCCACAAGGTTGTTATGGGGGGGTTGTGGTATTGCCACCCTTACTGCTGGTGGCGGCAGTGCCTTCAGAACTGGGCCACTGGAGAGCAGTGGCTGCTGGTGGGGAGGCCAGCTCTGAAGCTGCCAGCAGCAGCGCAGAAGTAAGGATGTCATGGTATAGTATTGCCACGCTTACTTCTGTGCTGCTGCCTTTAGAGCTGGGCCATTGGCCAGTAGCCACCACTCTCTGGTCACCCAGTTCTGAAGGCAGCACAGAAGTACAAGTGGCAATACTGTGACCACTGTGCAATAACCTTGTGACTCTCCCCCCCCCCCCCCCCTACACACACACAACTCCATTTTGGTTCAGAACCTCCAGTGTGAGGAGCACTGGTCTCCCCTGAGAAATCTGTATAGTATAGGATAAATACACACAAGACCAGATTTCACTGGCCATGACCCGTTGTTCACAGCTGTGACTTTGGTAGGGCCCTTCCAGTCGACCACCCTCCTTCTCTGCATATTACAAGACCCAACGTACTGCTTGGAAACAAAATGATTGAACCCTAAGAGGTCTGCTTTAGTTGTGCTAGGGCCAAGACTTGCTGTGTCTCCCTCCACTAGTCTGTACTCTTGGGAGAGGGTAGCTGACTGCTTCTTGCTTCCCTAAGCCCTATCCCTGTTGCCTGATCTACTGAATGAACTGAAAGTGGTTTACTCCACTTCAAGGGTTTGACCACTAGAGGGCGGTGCATCACTATAGCAAGTTTAGGAGTGTATGGTCCCTATTGCTGCAGTATCATCAGAACTGGCTTGCGCCTTGGGGATGGCGCTGAGGACAGTTTCTTTGGCAATGGAAAATACGTAGCAACCTTTAAAGCAGACTTCATATGCAAATTAGCCTCAAAATAAACTACTTCTATTGCACTGTCAACTTGTTAGACTGGAGGTGGTTCCTGGATTTCCCCAGTCTCTGATGGTGAAGGCAGCCCACAAGCATATATTGCCTCTCTGCATGCTCCGGTCCCTACTGTGCTTTGACCTCCCTTCCCTCACATCCTCCCCCTGCAGATAAAGCTGTAGTAAGGCCTCATCAGCTGCTGTCTTCTCTCTTCTTGAACTTATGGAGGTTACACCATGTAGGGAAAAGAATGGATGTTACCCCTATTGCCTCTGCTCCTTCTCTCTTCTAGTCCTGTATGGTACTGAACTGATCCCATTGCAGGAGGAGTGATGTGGATGGGTTACTGCCAATAAAACTTGCACCAGCTCAGTTTCCGCTGCAGCTGGGAGCAAGTGGAAATTCCTCAGTTCCTGTGTGCACAATACCATTCTTCTTGCAGAGAGCCTGCTGCTGTTCCAAGGATGCACCTGGTCCAAACTCCCAGCTCTCCTCCAGGAGCAAAACTTGGCCATTTTCATCATGGTTGCTGTTGGAACCAGGAACACTTCAGCTTCTTGAGAGCTGCTCCTCCAGTCGGCCTCAGTCATTTCCACCTGCAGGGCAAAGGCTTCCTTAGTGCTGTTCCAGTCCAACCATATCAACTGGTAAATAACAGGGGAGCTGAGGTGGAATGGACCCTGGCTTTACACCTATGTGCTGTGAGGCCTGGCCAATGAGTGCTATCTCACACTGGCTGCTCTGGCTGGCCTCTACCAAAATACCCTTGAGGTCCCTGGGATTGAGGCAGATTCCTATGTAATGGCTGCCTCTCTTCACAGGCATAGTAGCTGGGATCTCTCTGAGCATCACCAGGTGCCTGAAGGATGCTATAACTTAATAAAGCTGCCAGTGACCAAGCTGAAGGTAGCGTTAGTGCTACCATGACCCAGAGAAGCCCCAAGTAGAGAGGAAGGTCCCAACAGTGTCCATAGCTTTATGAAAGGAATGCACTGTTGCTGCAGGTGCTGTTAAGTAAACCATCTGTGCAGGCACAGGAGCCTGAAAGCTGATATAATTGACCTACGGGGAGATTTTTATCTTGCAGGTTAGGCAGAGCTCGAATAGGAAGTCTCCACCTACTCGTAAACCTACAGTGGATTTGAGTAGAGAATTTCATGGTGATTAGCCCTTTCAGAGCTGACTAAGACACCAGCCAATGTCACCAAATCCTTAACCCAGACATTGGGTGAAGGGTTGGTGGGACTTACAGTAATGTTCGAACTCTGTCCCCACTATTGGATTGGAATGGGGCTGTGTATAAGGTGAACCACATGGCTTGTCTTGGAAGGTGCACAGAGAGGAGGAGCAGCAATTTGTACCAAGCCCAAGAAACTGGGGGGGGGGACCCAAGATGCATTTTTTCACTGCTAGCAGCCGTCACTTTAACCCACAAACAGAAAACCTCTCAATTGCATGTGGTCAGGACACCTGTTAGCTCCAAAGACTCTTGGCTCTGCCACTGGGGTTTTGTTGCACGGGAAGAACCTCAGCTGCTAGCCAGGATTTCTGATTGGAATCTTTGGCCAGATCGAGACTAAAAACATTTGCTGGTATCATGTTGGTTGGAGGGGGAAGGGGGTTTGCCAGTATAGCTTATTTGCTTCATGGAACTGGTATAAGCTCTATTCAAGGGTTCTTTTAAGTTGGTACAAGCTGTGTATCTACCAGGGGCACTTGCTGGTACAGCTATACCCCCAAATCCTTTTTAATGGACAAACCTTTGGGCCTTGACCTATCCTTGGCCAGGCCTGTGGAGAGCAGCTCTAGATTGCTGAGCTACCTGTTCTGTTTCACAAAATGGAAGCTGGTACTTTCATACTCTGTGTCTCTCTTGTGGGCAAGCCTCAGTCATTGGCTTCCACATTCCAGGCATATGTATTGATGGTTCCTTCTCTTAAACTGCTCAGGATTGATGTGAAAGTCTTGGAGGAGATGGGGGCCAAAAGGGGTGGGTGGGCAGGAGACTGTTTTCCACAAATATATATTTGTTATTACCTGTCGTCTTTTTCAAGTCAGGAACTCTAGTCCTACTTGGAAATAGAGGATGGGGGGGGGTGGTGTTTAAAGTGCCCTTCTGCCTTTTACTAATTGATGAATAGTCCAAAGTGGCAGGAGTGCTGACTCCTGTACTATGGTAACGCTGCTGAGGAAATTCAACTTTAGCTACTGTGAGGTAAGTTTTGTATTAGCTTTCATGTAATGCTGGTTTAATGTGGCACCTAGATCCTAAGGTAACTGGGCCATCTATAAATGGACCACAAGTAGGATATGAAGAAGTCCCCCTCCTAAAGCATAGGGGGTGCTACCTCTCTAGATGAAAACTGGGTGCACTCCACTTCCCTCTGGCAAATTCCAATGTGGTGGTGACAGTAACTCAGGCCTTGGCTACACTTGCAGATGTACAGCGCTGTTAGTTAAACCCGTGTTCGTACAGCTGAGTAGGGAATGCGCTGCAGCCTGTCCACACTGGCAGCCACCAGCGCAGTTACTACCACTGACGTGGCTACATTTGCCGCACTTGCAGCGGTTTTGGGAGAGGTGCATTATGGGCAGGTATCCCACAGAACACCTCTTCCAATTCTGGCGCCGTGGGTTGTGGGAAGGGGGCGTGGGGTATGGTGCATTCTGGGTCCTGTCCCAACGTCCCGTGATGCATCGCTTCGCATCCCAGCAATCCCTGTGTTTCCGGCCACAATGTGCGCCATCTTTCAACGGTTTCTTTGTAGCGTGATCTGTGCTCCGTTTCGGTCAGCGGGAAAATGGATCCCGACCTGGTGAGCAAAATACTGATGAGTCTCGCCAGCACGTCACGTTTGGCAGTCGAGCTGTTCCTTAAGATCCACAGTGACAGCGAGGAGTCCGACGATGACGATGAAATTGTCACTCAAAACGCGTACGACACTAACTTGCTTGTGGCATTCACGGACATGCTATGCACCGTGGAACGCCGCTTTTGGGCTCGGGAAACCAGCACAGAGTGGTGGGATCACATTGTCATGCAAGTCTGGGATGACGATCAGTGGGTGCAGAACTTTCGAATGAGAAAAGCTACTTTCATGGGACTGTGTGAGGAGCTCGCCCCCGCCCTGCGGCGCAAGGACACGAGATTGAGAGCTGCCCTGACGGTGGAGAAGCGGGTGGCTATTGCAATCTGGAAGCTCGCAACTCCGGACTGCTATCGATCAGTAGCGAACCAGTTTGGAGTGGGAAAGTCTACCGTTGGGATCGTGCTGATGCAAGTTTGCAAGGCCATTAATCGAATCCTGCTCAGAAGAACCGTGACTCCGGGTAACGTGCAGGACATTGTGGCTGGCTTTGAACAAATGGGTTTCCCTAACTGGCGGGGCGATAGATGGGACACACATTCCTATTCTGGCACCACCCCACCTAGCAGCCGAGTACATTAATCGGAAGGGGTATTTCTCCATGGTTCTCCAGGCGCTTGTGGATCACCGTGGGCGTTTCATTGACATCAACGCAGGGTGGCCCGGAAAGGTGCATGACGCACGCATCTTTCGGAACACTGCCCTGTTCTGGAAGATGCAGTCCGGGACTTTTTTCCCAGACCGGAAGATCACGGTAGGGGAAATTGAAATGCCCACTGTGATCCTTGGAGACCCCGCGTACCCTTTAATGCCGTGGCTCATGAAACCCTACACAGGGAGCCTTGACACCAGCAAGGAACGGTTCAACTACAGGCTGAGCCGGTGCCGGATGATTGTGGAGTGTGCTTTTGGCCGTTTGAAGGGCCGCTGGCGATCTCTATATGGGAAGCTGGACTTGGCCGAACACAGCATCCCCGCGGTTATATCCGCTTGCTGTACCCTCCATAATATTTGTGAAGGGAAGGGTGAAATGTTCACTCAGGCGTGGACCTCAGAGGTTCAACACCTGGAGGCTGAATTTGCACAGCCAGAGAGCAGGGCTGTTAGAGGGGCCCGGCGTGGGGCTGCAAGGATTAGGGATGCCTTGAGGGAGAAATTTGAGGCTGACAACCACCACTAATGTGTGCTGCCCTGCACGACCCTGAAGTAAAGTGGTTCCAATGTTATCAGTTATCTGTCTTTGCTAAGCTGATTTGTGTTTGCTCAGCTCACTTGTGTTGCCTGTTTCTTTCCTGGGCTAAGGTTTTTCTTTTCCTTTTGCAATAATAAAGATTGTTTGCACATCTACAGAATCCGTTTATTACAGAGAAAACACATGTATTAAAAAGAAACACAACTGCTTGTGAGACAGAAAGGGCAAGGGGGTGGTGGGTGGTGTGGGGAAGGGTTCGATCACAGGGTATGGTATGTCCTGCTTTCATACTCGGGATTCCTGTCTGGAGTGCTGTGCAGTGACTGCTGGACCTCAGGATGTCTATAATTCGGGATGGGAGTAGAGTGCAGTGGGTAAGGTTGGTAGTTTCCAGGGCTGTCTGGTGAAGCTACAGGTGTTGGGGGCATCTGCTGTGGGCGATAAGAACCAGTATGTTGGGTGAAGTGGGCAGGTGGTGACATGGGGGCACAAGTGTTTTGGGACACTGGCTTCAGGGGGGGGCGGGTGCGGTACTGCTCCGCCTGCATGGCGACGAGCGCCTGGATAGAGTCCGCTTGGCGCGCCATGATGCTAATCAGCTCCTTTGTGCTTTCCTGCCGGAGCTGCATGCTTTGCCGCCGCTCCGCTGCGTTTTCCTGGCGGAGCCTGCTTTCATTCTCCCTCCACTCCCGAGCCTTTTGATTCTCTTTAAGAGACTGGTTCATAACTTCCTGCAGCATGTCTTCTTTCGTTCTTCTGGGCCTCTTCCTGAGCCTTTGTAGTCTCTCAGCCGGTGATAAGAAGGATGGCTGAGATCTCAAGGTTGAATCTGGAAGGCAAAATGCAACATTTAACAGAGGCATCATTGTTTTATGCCAGACAGAGCAATGATTCCCCCACAGTTAAGGAGGGCACACACAGTCTCCAAAACAGCACAATTTTCCCATCCCAAACAGAGCGCACAGAACCCACGGGAGCCCCAAAATGGTGAGTAAACACAGGGTAAAGGGGGACTGATTGTTTCACGGATGTACTGTCTGACGGGTTTCTGTGCCTTGGGGAGAGCCAACAGCTGCAGGGGGAACCTACACTGAACACTATCCCCACATTTTCCACAGGAGTTCATCCTGGAAGATATCTCGCTGCTGAGGGTGTCCGGGGAAGCAAGGGAGGGTCTTCTACTGCAATGCGGCTTCCGCCCTGGCCCATATGCAGCTTGCCTGTGTGCAGCAATGGTCCCCCTGCCCCTCGCGGCACAGTGGCGCGGACACGTTACCCTGACTGGGACAAGGACCACGGCGGCTCTCCCAATGAACCTGCGCAAGCACATTGCCCACGTCCTGGCTGAGACTTTCGAAGAGATTACAGTGGCCGATTTCTCCGATGTGATAGACCACATCAATGCGCTCTTCCGCATCTAGGCATGCATGCAGCCCAAACCCTCCTCGCCCAAGGACCACACACCGAAAAAACTCCTTCCCGAAAATAAAAGCTGCTTACCGCGAACCTGTTCTTCTCTTTCTCTCTCTGCGCGTACCGGCTGCTGCGACTGGCTCTCTTCCTCCTGGCTCGAGAAGAGTTCCTGGCTGCATGCACCCAGGGAGTCAGGGGTGTCTCCCCCAGCCACAGCACCCTCGCTTCTGTTTTCTTCAACCCCCTCCTCCTCCTCCTTCTCTCCCTCCTCCTCCACCTCTCCCCCCTCCTCCTCCTCCTCCTCCTCCTCTCCCGTGTCCACGGTGGTGCTCGGAAGAGTACTGGGGTCAACCCCAAGTATTGCATCCAGCTCTTGGTAGAATCGGCAGGTTGTGGGGGGAGCACCCGAGCGCTTGTTTGCATCGCGGGCTTTGCGGTACGCACTCCGCAGCTCCTTTACTTTTATCCTGCACTGCATTGCGTCCCGGTCATGGCCCCTTTCAATCATGGCCCTTGATATCTGGCCGAAAGTATCAAAATTCCTCCGGCTGGATCGCAGCTGGGACTGGACAGCTTCCTCCCCCCAAACAGCGATGAGGTCCAGCAGCTCGCCATTGCTCCATACTGGGGCTCGTCTCGCACGTGGAGGCATGGTTACCTGGAAAGATGCGCTGAGAGCACTCCACGCCTGGCTGAGCAAACAGGAAGGGGATATTTAAAATTCCTAGGGAATTTAAAGGGTCGGAGTGGCGGTTGGTCACCTGAGGCCAGGGCAGTAGAGTGCTAATTGATGACCAGAGTGGCTAGAACAGGCGTTGTGGGATACTTCCGAATTCTTCTGGAGGCCAATAACAGCGCATTGGGTGACCACACTGTAGCCGCAGCGCAGCAGCAGCAGCGCAACGAACGTTATTCTTCTCGGAGAGGTGGAGTACATGCAGCGCTGTACCTGAGGAGATGCAGCGCTGCACGTGCCTTGCGAGTGTAGCCAGTTAGTGAGTTGCAGCGCTGCAGGCAGTTTTATTGCGCTGTAACTCGTGAGTGTAGCCAAGGCCTCAGTTTGAGATCGTCATTCACCCTCTAAGTGCTCTACAGGTGTAACCTGGCCATCACCCTTCTCTACAAGGCAGGGAAGTGTTGCTCTGTGGTGGGCTATCCTTCCAGACCCCCATAAGGCCCCTAATGCTATTTTTGCTGTCTTATGGGCCTTGCTTTAAATCACTCTCCTTCTAGCCTTGGACCCAAAGCACCTAATTAACTCTGATTACAGACCTCATTCATTATTGCCCAGCTCTTTCAGCACCCAGACAGCATCAGCTGCTGCCTTCCCCTAACCCCGCTCAATGCTCCCTGCCCTGCCCTACCTCCCCTTCCAGCTCTAGCCCAAGCAACCTTCACTGGAAGTTCTTGGTTTTATTTTAACCCTAGTCAGGATGCCCTGACCCCAGGGAATCACTTAAGCAGCTTGAGTGACCGGCACAGCACTGCTTCATTTAACCTCTGCTGCTCTTCATACTAATTGTTCCCCCCCCTCCCCCCTTTCCCTCTCCTCTCTAGAGCTACAGGAGGCTGAGATGGGACACATAGGAGCTAACCAGTCAGGTTAACAGGGGCTTGCTATTGTTCTCGATAAACTGAGTGCTGGTCAGTGATGCATCTAGAGCAGAGGTAGGCAAACTACGGCCTGCGTGACCATCCTGCCCGGCCCGTGAGTCCCCGGCCTCAGCTTGCCATGGCGCCAGCGCTCTGGGCAGCGGATCTGCAATCTCCTGCTGGGCGGTGCGGCAGCCAGTCCTGGTGAGCGGGGGGTTGGATAAGGGTCAGGGGGTTCTGGGGGGCAGTCAGGGGACAGCGAGCAAGGGGCGGTTGGATGGGGTAGAGGTTCTGGTGGGGGGGCGGTCAGGGGACAGGGAACAGGGGGTGTTGAGTAGGCGTGGGAATCCAGGGGGCCCTGTCAGGGGTGTGGATAGGAGTTGGGGGCAGTTAGGGGACAAGGAGCAGGGGGGTTGGATGGGTTGGAGGTTCTGAGGGGGGCAGGAAGTAGAAGGGGGTGGATAGGGGGTCAGGGTCCAGGCTGTTTGGGGAGGCACAGCCTTCCCTAGCCGGCCCTCCAAACAGTTTCAGAATCCTGATGTGGCCCTCAGGCCAAAAAGTTTACCCACCTCTGATCTAGAAGGTGACACCAAAGAGCAGCTCCAGCCCTCAAAATCAAATGTTTCCATTTCCCTGGTGGTGGCTTGTTCTCTCCCTTCTCCCCCTTCAAAAAGCAGCCTGGACATAGGTCCCTTGGGATATCTTCATGCTAAACCCTAAACGTGTTCCTTGTAGGAGTTGGGTTAAGAGGACCATGGGACAGAGGAACTACTGAAGTGCATCAGACTACTGCTTGTATGATAGTAACCTACATGTGCTCATGGCCAGTACCTAAGAAAGATGAAAAACTTCATCCATGAGGCATAGGGCCAGCGGTACAGTGCTGCACCCCAGGGTCTGTCTGAAAACTTCTACCTGCCTCCCCCCACCCCAATCAATTTGTACATTGAAGTGTGTGCTTTGAGTTCTCTTTTTAGCTTTGAACATATAACTGCAAATGTTATCAACATGGAATTTCAAAGCAGGAGGGCGCCATCGAGTTTGGAAGCTGAGAGCAAACACAGCTGTAACAACAGAGATGGTATAGTCCAGGCATTTTGTTGCCCCCCACCCCCAAGTCCCAAAAGATAGGCAATACAGGTGATCATGTGCCCTTAGGGAATATCTAGGAAGAAGCCAGCACCATGCTCCCTAAAATGCCCTCGTGGAATTTGTGAGGTTCTGTCAGGGTTAGATTAAGGCCTAGGGGCCCTGACTGCTGAACTAGTAGGATGACATCAGCCTCTGTTTCAACCCATCTCCTGGTGGGTTGAAAGATGTAACTGATGCGGTGATGGCTGCAGGGAGACTGAAACAGTAGCTCTGAGTTGGGAACTGCCCATTGACACCCCGCTCCTCTGAATGGTGAAAGACACTGCTCTGCACGTCCCCTGCCAACACCACCCCCTACAGAGCTCTGGACATGCCCCTGTTGCTGCCACTACGTCATGGCTCTGCCAGGGGGGAGTTGTAAGGCCCCCTTTGAGGGGGTGGGTGGCTGAGTCCTCCCTCCTCTGGGACGTACCCTCACCCAGTGAAAGGCAAAGGAGTGGTGACCTAGGGTGGCAGAGGCCCTAGTAGGGGTTGCAGGCTCCAGCAGATGGCTTTCTTGTGGGTGGGCTGTGCTAGTTCATTCCAAGCAAGTTTGGTGCTGTAGTGCATGGGGGATCTTTGTCCCTGGATTGCTTTTAGTTCAGCCCTGAGTTCTGTTGGCAAAACAGGAGCAACACCCCCCACACTCACCCCTCCCCTCCGCCCCACCCCCCCGTCCCCCGAGGCCTTCATGGACCAACCCTTCCATAGGAGCAGCAGTTTCAGTAATTGCTGCTACCTTTGGTGGGAGTGACTGTGAACTGGGTGCTCCTATGAGTGACTTCTCTGTCGTCCTTGATTTAGCCAGTCTCTAGCCAAGTGTCTTTAGTGACCAGCCTCCAGGAGTTTCTCCTGAGGCAGGTGCAGTGGGGGTGTGGGGAGCAGACTCTCATGCTTCCTCCCAGCCCTTGTGCACTCTGTTTGATGTGCCCTGGACCATGGCAAATCTTTCATGTAATGTATTTTCAGGGCCCATGAGAAGCATGGATTATCCTCTTGCCCCTGACCCTTGACCTCCTCCAAGGCAGCCGCTCCGTCAATAAATCTCATGAAGCAGATGCCTCCTTCTGCTGTGGGGAGGAGGGCAAGCTGCTCCTGCGGTCACCTGAGAGTATTGGGGAAGAACCCGTTAAAAGAAAATCCTTATCTGTGCTAAAGACATTTGAGTTTTAGGGTTTCAGCTTCGTCACAGGGCAAATGAGGCAGTGATTTAAAATTCTTATACTCTGAGCTCTTCAGGCCGATTCTTTGTAAGGATAATGTCTGAAGTAGCATCCATGAATGAATAAGGCTTCCATGTTCGGTCTTGGCAGAATTCTATATTTATATTTTTTTATAATTTCGATGGATAATATCCATGTGTTTTCAAGCATTTTTTATTTTAACTGATTTAAAATGTCATGGTTGTGAAAATTGGCGGGGGCGGGGGCGGGGGGAGGGTGTTTCAGACAATTTACTGATAGTTGACATGATTCAAAAAGTTAACAGCCCTACTTGAATTGCGGGTTGATTGTCAAAAAAAAAAAATTGCAGCTGAGTTGTGGACAAGCAATGGAAAACGGTGGAAAAGTAATAATGGACCTTATTTGCGGTAATATAATCCCTTGTTACTTTTCCACGATTTTCTGCTGTCGACTGCCCGAGGCTGAATCGGGGCTCCTGCTGTCGGTGGGAACACGGGCCTCAGTGAGGCCCCCCTGGGTTCCTCCCTGTCAAAATTGCAGTGGAAGCCTAATATTGCGGAATTCGCAATATCGCTGTTGAGATGAGTTCCTGTCTGCTTCCTGTAAAACTTGCCCATACCGGTATTGCCCTGGCCTCTTCTTTTGTCATTCAGTGTGGCACACATTCTAAAGCAATATGCATTTCCTCACCTTTTGGGGGCGAAGCCAGACTTTGAGGCACCTGCTCCCCCCACTTGGTGTTAACTTTGCTTGTGCCAATCAGAAACGAACACAAACAGGTTTTGGGCTCCGTCCCCTATGACACTTCTATGATGTCATAGTTGGTACTTTAGGGGCTGCCTGCCTTGTGCAGGCAGGAAGAGGAGAAAGAGAAAAACGAATCCTGTGTATCCCGTGTACACCCGTAACCGAGCCTGATCACCTCGAAGCCTCTCTCTCAGCTCACGTGTTTCAAACAGAGTTTCTACGTTTGCCGGTCGTTATGCGTTGGTTTGTATTTGAGTATCAGTTATTACTAAATGCTGCATCTTTGTTTATAAATATTGTTAGTACATATTTAGTTATTGTGTGTTTTAAGTTTCATTAACTCTATTAGCTAATCTAATGCTGCTCCTTTACCCCTTGTAATTATCCCCAATAAAACTTTAAATTGATTAATTTTAGTTGTGTGTGTGTGTGCGTGTCTGCAGTTTGCAGCGTGACCCATATTCTCCTTGCATCCCTTACCAATATAGTCTATTGCCACATGCAGCCTAGTAAATAACAGGCCTGCATTTTCTTTCGCCCCTGCGTGCCCGTGGCAATCCACAATCGCAAGTTAAGTAAGGCCTTATTTATAACCATTAAAACACATCAAAACATACAGCGTAAACAACCTTCAATCAATCTCAAAGTTCTCAAGCAGCATTTTTCTAACTGTGCCCATCTGTAAATTCTGATGACTTTTGGTAAAGTGTGTGTATATATATTTTTTTTGTGCGTGGTGAAATTGACATTTACTGCTAATCTAGCCTCTATCTATATAGTGAAGCTCTTTCACTTTCGTTCAAATATAAAAGTTGACTGTGTGTGTGTGTGTGTGTGTGTGTGTGTGTGTGTGTGTGTGTGTGTGTGATATAACTGAATAAATCTGCTAATATACCTTTCTCCACTAAAAAGTCTTATCTACTCTAGCAACAGAATGAAGATAGGGTGAAAAAGAACTTAGTGAGGAATTCAGCACTAAGGGTATATGTATAACCTTAACTGTAGCTGTGTGTATATGTGTACATTATAGTACAGCTTTTAATACATGTTGGCACACTAGTTTCTGCAGGACTGAGTCCACATTGCATCCCTGTGAAAGGCTGCTGTGCCTTTCTCCAATCCTTATACCTAACTGTGTGTCATTAAATCACAGTAGATCCCAGTGTGGGGGTTTTACTCTTCTGGATCCTGCTGAGGGGCATGCTCCATGGTAAGCTTGTATATTCAAGTACTTCTAACTTATTGAAAATGCCTTTGAGGCGAATCCTATAGGAAAGGTTGGCTTACTTCTGCATTATGACTGGGACAATAGTATTTCTCCCTGAGTTTCAGATTCAGGTTTTTACCATGGGTTAGGTCCTCAGAAAGGACATGTTCAGTCTAGAAATAGTTATCATTTGAAAGCCACATACTGCGTATGCATGATACATGATGTTCTGCTCGTTTTAATAATGCGCCAATGTGCAGTGCTCTAGAGACACTCATGAACAGGAATATAGCTGGAAAATCCCCTGCTGAAAGAAACCCAGCTGTGTTTGTTTGCATGGGTGACACGGTTTATCCAAATGTCACGTTTTACATTCAAATGTGCCTACCGCATGTGTTTGTTTGAATGTTCAATCAATGTTCTTTCTTTTCACCAAGAAATTAAGTGCAAAATCTGTGTTAAGGCAATGTTTTTTAAATGCATAAAAGGCAGGAGAGTCAAAGTTGTTGTTCCTACAGTTAGGTTAATTTTTGCCCTCCTTGCATGTAAAAGCTACTGCTATATATAGAATTATGAAATAGTGCAAACGTTATATGGGGCTGCACTACAGCTACGGTGAAAGACAAGTTAGAGCTGTGGTGATGGTTATCTTTCCACCCAGAACTGTGTATTAGCAGAGGGGTGTCTTTGGTTTTAAACCTGCCCACACCTTCTTATACATGCAGGGGTATGTGTGTTCTGTATACATAGATGTAAATATAATATGCATTTAACAGGAAAGCCTGATTTCAACCTTTAAGCAACAGGGTCATGACTCTAGTTTTCAGTACATGAGTGCAAAAACAGATTTCTACCTCTATATTACAACTAGTTCTTTAATGGTCTGCATTGTAAGGAAACACAATGATTTCAAATTCCCTGATTTATTTCAGAGCTGACCTGTGCTCATAATCGCCTAAAATAAACGAATCATGATTGTTGTGTTCACGTTCAATGACGTCTCCAGAGCCTTTGCTGAGGCACGGGGTGGGGAGGCAGCTGGGCTAGCCTAGAACCACTGAAAAATGGGCCTAGTTTCACAATCTTCAGAACAAAGAGTTCTACACAAAAGCAGTTCACATCCCTCCTCCCGCTGGAGCCTATAACGAAACTGAGCGTGACTTTGATCTTTAATACAGATTCTACCAAGCGGAGTCTGTGCGGCCCAATTGAATTTCTGCATAGCATGGAAAATCTTAGGCATTCAATAACGAGTGCATTTTAAACACCTATGTTGATTGTATGAAGGTACTTTGCTTAGTGTCTGCAGTTACTGTAGCCTAAAAGTCAAGCAGCCTCCATACAAACGCTATTCCATAACTTCTCAATGGCAAAATATCCAGTAGCGAAGGGAAATGTGCTGGTGGGTCTGAGGTTAACTCTGAGCAGAAAAGTACCAACATTGCATAGCCTACCACCGCAGATGGGGAGTAGGGTCTGTTTTAAGGAGAATCTCAGTAGCCCCTTCTTGGCCGAAATGAATTGCACTTCTGCATCACTGCCACTGCCCATGAGCAAATACTCTCATTGAGAGAGAGGGCTGCTAGAATTCTAGAGTGCAAGTTCTTCAGGGCAGGGACCGTGGCTGGTTGCTCTAGGAGGTGTTTAACACTCCTTTGGACACAGTAGAAATAACTCTCTCTAATGTGCCCCTGTAAACCCCACAGTCTGTTAGAGAGCCCCTCTGAAGATGGCATGTATTGGTGGATGGACATTCTTCCTAAGGGAAGTGTACCCTAGGCAAAACCTCAATCACTCCATCTGTGTTAGCGACCTCTCTGAAAGAGTCTGGGCTTGTCAACATGCCTTGGGTATGTTTCTCTTCCAGGGACACTGGCAGGATTTGCCTCACGTGTGCATTTCCAGAGGGTGTCCCAGTCTCACTGGCCTATATGTCCAAACTGGAGACTAACAGTCTCCCCCGTGCTGACCTGGGCACACTTCTGGTAACATCCTATCATGCCATCACCATGATGGTCAGGAGCAGCAAATATAATTAAATCTGGTTTCACGGATGCCATTCTGCTGTACCTTCTATACTCTTCATTGAGTTGTCTGACCTTTGTCCCATTGGGAGCACCATGTTGTCAGGTCAGGTTCCCTCACACAATGAGCTTGTGGTCATGGGTGAGAGGAATGTACTCTGCTGAGCTGGGCCAGGCCATGGTTTCTATTTTTCCAGGAGGGCAGGCCACTTGGGTCAGCAGAGGGGAAACTGTATCATGTCTGGTAAAGAGTGAACTGCAACCGAGAGACCAGAAAATTTGAAGGGATCTAATAGGACGTGGCTGGTCACCCGTGCACCCAACCTGGCAGAACTTGATATAATCTAGCTTCAGCAGAGGATCAAAACTGCTTCCCAAACCATCCACTCTTCTCATCTTCACTAGTGTGACTTATCCTGCACATGCAGGATATTTCTGCTGACTTCTTGCACATGCAAAGAAACACATCCACATCATCCTTCTCCTCGAATTACTCTACTGATTCCCATCTGTTCCAGGCTCCAATTCAAACCTGCACTCCTCTGTTTATAAAATTCTTCACTGACTTCCTCCAGCGGCCTTCTGTCATCTTGTCTCTCTTCTCATCCCTCCCCAAGTGTCAGCCCCCTTTCTACCCCTTCACATAGCCTCACCACTGATGGTGTGAGAGCCTTTTCCTCTACATCTCTTGCCTTCTGCAACACCCACTTCCTGTATCACTCCACCCTATTGACTCCATCTATTTTCAAATTTCATCTGAATCCATCTGTTTTCTTCTTTGGTTTTGAATGTAGCTAAATGTTCAGGAAGTTTGGATCCAGAATTGAAGTTGGCAATTTGGGCCCCTATTTCTCATTTTCAAACAGCTGGCTCTTCAGAGACTTGTCAGTTCTGGGGAGACCTTTGCTGTGGTGCTGGTGAGCTGTAAGTAAACATAGCCCAATGCCCTTATAGTGACAGAGTGGAATATGGATATCATCTGGGTTTGCATTGAGGCTAGTTCTTATTTTCTCTAACTACTTGGCCACCAGTTTGGGGTTAAATGAAATGCTTGGACCTAGTTAGTATAGCAAAGAAGCGAGTTACAGCCCAGCTGGTTTTGTATGATGGGAAACTCTAGCAAGCACAGCCATCTGATCAATACTATTACATATTTGGCAATTTAATGCACCACTCCATTGGAAGCTAATTAACACCAGGCCCTTCTGGGCCAGGCAATGCAGTAGTAGGGTCACATTGTCCTCTGTTAGGCAACAGCCTCATCTGACATGAAAAGAGATGTCTCTGTTGATTTTGATGAGTGGTAACTGCATACAACTATTTTTTTCCATTGCTTCAATTCTCCTCCCTTTTTAACAGGAGGCCTAATGTGACTGAGTTTCTCACTTTTGCCATCACCACATTGGCCAGAAGGATGTTTCCTTAGGAACTGCAGAAGTAGGGACACCTAGATACAGCAGTGATGGGTACATTAGAAAGGCTTTAGATTGACTGACTAATAGTGAAAGGTCAGCTGGAATAACCTCAGGTTTTCCTGGGTCTGAACAAGGCCAGCTCCAGGCATCAGCTTTTCAAGCTGGTGCTTGGGGCGGCATCAAGAATGGGGCGGCAGTCCGAGTCCTGTGGTGGCAATGCGGCGGCAGGTCCGCTCTTCCCGCCACTGCATTGCCGCCGCAGGACTGCCGCCCCATTCTCGCCTGCTGCAGCAGCAATGGGGCAGCAGGTCCGCTGCTCTTCCCTTGCCCCCACAGACTGGGACTGCCTGCGTCGGGGGCGGGGCTGCGGCAACTGCTTGGGGCGGCAAAATTGTGAGAGCCGCCCCTGGGTCTGAACATCTACGCTCTGGTTTGTCATACAATTCAGGAGCTGCATGTTGACTCTGTCCATTGGTGTAATCCTCAGTAAGCCCTTTTTCTTACCCAAGAGGCTTAAGGGTGGGAATGGCATTCTGGACTGGAGTTTAGTTTTCCCTCAACATAATTCAAGGAACAGCTCTGCCACACCATCATTGATTCTCTCCTAGCCCAGCTCCTGGGATGTCCAGACTTCCAGAGCCCTGATTTTGAAGACTGGGGGATTTATTATGAATAAATTAAAAGTTTATGGATGAAGAAGCATTGTGGCCATTGCCTTTGTCACTTTGAAGATACTCTGGGAGCAGACACCCCGAAGTTTACTTTGTTTTGCTTTCATCTGTCAGGCTGTTGATGTTACTTGATACTTTTAATAATATTATCCAATCCTCTAGCAACTTTCATCCCAAAGGAACCCAAAAGCTTTACTGGCTATGGAATGAGGCTTGTGTCCATAAAGCAAGATGTCCTATGGGCTGCAGTAGCATTACCTGAGTACAGGAAATGGCTAAGGATCTGGACATGTATGCTTACAGCAATACTGAAATTCAGCTACCTTTGAGAGAGAGCGCAGAAGTCTCAGGAGAATTTTGGCCACACATACCGGGGAGAACTTCCTCCTCTTCCTCCCCCCCCCCCCCCCAAAAAACCCCTATGAAATCTGAAACTTCCTCTCTGCAGGGACATTTTAAAAGGTTTTGCCTGAAAATCCCCCTTGTACTGAATCATATGGAATTCAATTCCAGAATGATAAAGAGCTAAGCTGAACACCCCTGAGATCTGCAGTTGCTCCAGGGAACCCCTGCATTTCACATCTGATGTTTAAACCACTAAAAAGGCCCACTGCTGGCACCTATGTAAGTCCCATGAAATACACAAGGAAAGCTGTATTATGGAGATTCCTGAAGTGAAGCTCTCCGGTTCAGAGGGTCCATCCCAACCATATGCTGATCGGACCTTTGGCATAGAGATTTGGCAAGATTCATTTTTATTGTGGTGTTTCAGTGCAGTTGCTTCTGATCCTGCTGTTACTTGAAGAAAGTACTACTGTATTCTAATGTCATTTTCCTAAATACTACTTATAGTTTAAAAAACCCTGCAGTATTATCTGGTAATGATCCAAACCACTGTGGGCTGAATTCATCCTGGGTATAGTCTACTGATTTCCAGGGAGTTAACTTAGGGATGAGTTTGGCCCCACATCATACATTAGTGATACTGCAGCATTTTGGTTGATTACAGCAGCATGTTTCTAATGAACTGCAGCAGAGAATAGTGGTGTTGCAGTCTTTGGAGCCTTTGCTCTAGTATTTTTTAAATAAGGGTGACTGAAAGCAGGCAGCACAGAAATGCAGTTGAAAAGAAATTTTTTTACCAAGTGATCGTTTTTCCAACCTCCTGTAAATTTCTGACTTGAATTTGGGGGAGTTCTGCATCTGTTCTTATCTTATCCTCCCCCAGATAATCCCATATTTAATTATAGAGTTATCACCTTGAAATGCTGTTGAACATGAGGCAAGAGCCCTTGTCACTGATCTCTAGTAAAAATCTTGGCAGGAGGATACTTTTGCAGCCTGCACCCTTTAATGCTTCTAACTTCATTAGTCCTTGGAAAGGAAAAGGCCCCCTTTTCTTTCAGGAAGTTACTTTTAATATGAAAGGGGCCTGGCTCCTGGGATTCGTATCTTAGGGATCTCTTTCTTGTACCCATTTCCTCAGCCCCATGGGAGGACCACTTTGTCACATCATTGCACCGATGTTCCTTTTCAAAGTGCTCCAGCCAGACGGGTTATTTTGGTGAGAGGAAGAAAGGGAGGGGAGGCGGTACCAAGGAGGCAATTCTCCTCTAGAGCTCCTGCCAGCCCCCATTACCCTTGAGTGCTTCTTGTCATCACCTGCTATTACTGGCAGGTTTATGAACTTCTTTAATAGCTCAACTCAATAAAAAACCATCCTTGCTCCCTCTAGAGCCTCCAGCTCACCGGCTCCTACCCAAACACAAGGGCAGGCAAGAGATTCTCACAGCTGCCAGCCCTGCCCTAGTTATAAACACACAGTGCCCTAAATCAAATACCGCCCATTGGCAGTTTAGGCAGAGTGCCCCTTGCTGGGAGGAGATAAGAAGCAACATTGATTTGTCTGGTGTGGGATACCTGCCATTCCCTTCCTAGAACCTGGAAGATAAAGATGAGGGCTCAAGCATACTGTAGTCTGTCTCCCTGAGGCCAGGGCAGGATTGTTCCCTACAGTACAGCACCAGGGGTGGATGAAAACATAATTTTCCACCGCCCACCTCCATCTGCTGGCATGGAGGTCAGGTGAGTTGGATCTCTACACTTTGGACTGCTGTGTGGCCACGTCTTCTCCTCCTGAGACAGCTTCTCCTTGTGGGTGCTGTTCACACCACAGCCTCCAGTAGCCTCATTCTGGCGTTCTGTGGCATTGCTACTGAAAACCAGTCCTTGTGGCTCTTCCAGTGCAGCGAGCCAGAGCTTTGCTTCAGTTGCATCACCAGCTCTCTCTGGCTTCTATCTCTGGATAGCCATGACCTTTTTTACCCTCCGCTAATCACACTCACACATGTTCATTTTCCTTGATCACCTCTCTAATCATGGTGCTAGTGTGCAGCTTTTTAGGCTGAAACACATTTTAATAGAAAATTTCAATCAACAAAATTGGAAATAAAAAAACGGTGTCCCCAGCTCTTCTCCCCTCCCCACTTTTGAAAGGGTGGGGGTACCGCAAACCTGATTTTTTTTTTTTTCAGTTTTTCTTTCATTGTAAAACTGAATTTTCAAAGGAAACTATTTTTTGTTTTGAGATTTTTTTTTATGAAAGTTTTTTATATTTGTGTCCATTCATTCATTCATTCATTTATATTTTTATATACACACACACACACACACACACACACACACACACACACAGTTTGAGATTTGTTAAACTTTTTCTCCCTTTTTTCCTTCTAAATAAAACTTTGACAAACACCTTGATTTTACACAACACTTCAATTTTGAAGAAACTGCATTTTTTAATGGAGAGCTGTTCTAAGTTTTTCCAACCAGCTGTAGTAGCCACTGTGAGCCACAAGCTTAGACCACTAAGAGGAGTCCTGGAACTCAGTATAAATGGCCTGTGTCTGTAGGCAATAATGCATCTTGCTACTTCCCTTCACCTTTACGTCTTGAGCCTTTATGCAGATATAAGGCACCTTTTTCTCCCTTCGCTAACATTAAGGTTCGCAGAAGATAGGGTTCCCTTCCTGATTACCTTGGTCTCTTCTGGGGTAAGTTAACAGTAAATGTTTCACACTAACAAACAGGCAGCTAACAAACGGTTGCCCAAGCTGATTATTTCAAGTGAACAAGAACAAACAAAAATACAAATGCTGCCATGCAGAATTCAGCCCATTCCATAGGCTTCCCTGGCTGGTTACAGTGTACATTCTATTTGGAAGACCTTTTGCTAAGCAAAAACATTGGAGGCCCAACTAGTCTGACCACACAGGATCTAGCACAAGGGGGTCCCGGTCCATGACTAGGGTTCCTAGGCACTATGATAATAAAAAGAATTAATAAGTTGGGGCAGTATTATCTACCAGCTGCTGCTGTGGTAGATCAGTCTATCTGCTAGGGCACCTAAACTGCTGATCCCCAGCTAGTCCCGGTCCCAACTTTGGAGCTGTGTGTGGTAGATGATCTACCCTTTAGTGATATTTTCTTTTTATCCTTCCACTCCCACTTCTGTTCGGATACTGAAAATATCCCTAGCCTGTCCCATCCAGACCAACTATCCAGTAAATCTATTTCTAAACGTTTATAGTTTCATACAACATTGCATTTATATAAATTATTCCATCCCCTTTAATACTGACCTCCCAGTCAATGTGCACCAGCAGAATAATGCACAGCACGCACGTTCTTTACACAGATTTTCTTTCCCGATCCCATTTTTCCTTAATATTTCAATTTTGTTTCAAAAATGTTGGTATGTCCTGTCTAAAACACAAAACAGTCCAACTCCTATAAAATCAATTCCCTAAATGCTCACCCTTAAGCATATACATACACTTTGGCATTCATAGGAATTGCCACATAAACTATAGAATGAACAATAAACAGTATTGTCATCATAGGTGTCTAGCTGAGGTTAGTTTCTCTTGCACTAATAAATATTTGGCTTTCTGGGCTAAGATCTAACATAATATCTACTCACCAGAAACAGCTTATCCTAGCAAACCTTTAATTTTCATTGGATTTAATTTACTGAGGAATTTTTCTGCTTATGGCTTCTCTATGGAACTCCATGAACTAAAATGGCAACTCCCCGTGCATTGACATTCCCCAATTTAGTCCCTCGCTAGGCCATTATTTCTAAAGCTCAAAGAACCCACTTAGGAATTCTCTTTTAAATGGGCCAACCTTTTCAAGGGTTAAACTCACACTGCTCACTGACACCCTGTAGCTTGGTTGATCCTAAAGTGGACCTAATTGACTCTTTTCCCTCCCCCCCCCCCCCAAAGTGTCAACTCTTGCAAGGGCTCTGGAGCTTCCCTCGTGTCAGAACCCTTGTAAAAATACATTGGGGTTGGAGCATGTGTGTAAGGGGTGGGGGATGGGATAAGAGGACTCACTACTTCACCCCACCCTCTCTGTCGCTGGTCTGTCTCCATGGTTTAACACTTGTGATTTGAAGAATCTGTTCCCCAGATCCTGCTTTTGGCTCCGTCTCTGTTTGCAGTTTGCAGCCACTGCCAAAAGTAGCTATTATTAGTCTAAGATGGGATAAATCCCACTGTATTCAGCCACAGTGTTCCAATTAAATCCCCATTACAGGCCTGCTAAAGTGGCATGGCTGCTGAAGGGGAATTTTCCATCTCTCCTCGCCCAGCAGCCTCTGGCTGGCTGCTCTCACTAACGTTCCCTCCGTCCTTCCCATGCAGCAAATGTGCTCTATGCATGTATTTAGAGAGCTGCAGTTCTGCCCTCAAACAGAGATTTTTCTGGGTGTTTCTTTTCCCCTGCTCTTTGTCACTAGCAATGTGATAGTTTCACTTCTTTGATCCCA
This sequence comes from Chelydra serpentina, assembly GCA_037349315.1. Taxonomy (NCBI): domain Eukaryota; kingdom Metazoa; phylum Chordata; order Testudines; family Chelydridae; genus Chelydra; species Chelydra serpentina. Next base: position 66,816,031 of record JBAIAC010000007.1, on the reverse strand, counting down.
GCAGATCCCAGACTAGTTGTTATTTTTCTTGTCATATAGCAGGTTTGGATCCAGATAGCCCCATTGCTAGCTCAATTGAGACTGCACTAACCTTGGCTATCATGATGCCCACCATGGCATGAGGGCACCTTCCGGCCATACACCAGAACATGGGAAGGAACTTGATTGTGGGTACAGCCCAGAATGCCTTGCTGAAAAAATGCTGCTTTCCATGTTTATTTTGTAGAAAACCATGAACTAGCATGTGGCCATGTTCTTAAAGACTGTTGCTCTGATGCAGAACCAAATGGGGGTAGAGTCAAGGTTATGTATGCACTCTTTGTCGGCATTCCCTAACTTGAGTGCTTAATGTAATTTTTTATATGAAATTTCCTGCTTATTTTTTTAATTTGTTATGAATAATTTGGAAATATTTGGTTTAGTATCACCTAATGATCTATGGATCAACTGTGTCCAGATCCCCTAGCTGCCATACATTTGTGTAATTCTGTTGAACCAACTGAGGATTTGAGATCCACAAAAGGAACACATCTCCTGTGAAAAGTAGGGGCTGCAGGGCCCCGGCCCTGCTCTAGCAGAACTTAGGTGTCCCCTATCCTAGCTGCCAACCTGCTAAGGAGCAGAGACACCAGGCTTTCATCCTGAGCTCCTTAGCAGAAGTTCAGCTTTGGATTTTTGTGACTGGCCAGGGGAGCTTTGGGCGTGGAAATGTTCATCCTTTCAGAATTCCCTAGAGCCTATGTGGGGGGAGGCCTCATGTAGCAAGGCTAAAAAGAGCATATACCAAACAGGGAAAACAATCAACATGCAGGCTGCTGGCAGCCACATGCATAGTGAGCATCCTGGTGTTGCTCCCTAATATTCTCCATTAGCAGCCCACATGCATCCTGGGGAAGGAAACAGCAGCAGAACAAAGCCCAGGGAACAGACAAAACAGGAAAGGGACAAATGCTCAAGACCCTTGTAAATGAAGCTAGTTTATTGAAACAAATCCCACCCTCAGTCATCAGCTTCATTATAAAGTGCTCTTATGACCCTGTGCTCCTCCATGTTGGTGCCCTGGCTTCCTGTTTGGTCTGTGTACTTCCCAGCTGTGGCCACCAGATGTACTCAATAGTCATATCAGTACTGCACAACCTTACATATCTGGTTTATCACGGCAACTTGTTCCTTGACCAACAGTATCCTTTTCTTGAGATCATCCAGACAGGATGGATTTGCCTTTCTCTGGTCTCCTTTGGGCATTTATTTTCTTTGTTGTGAGACACTACTCCTCCGTGCCTGTGCAATGAACAAGCCATTAGCTGAAAGAGTTTGAGTTGCTTTTGTAGTTTCTCGAACTCATTCTAGGCAGCTGGAGTTAATTTTAACCAAGGTCGGTTAAACAGAGCCTGGACACCTCAAGCTGTGATCTCAGCAGGGACAGCCCTGGTCAGTACATGGATAGGAGAAGTCCAAGGAAACCCTAAGTACTGATGAGTCAATGCCAGAGACATAGGAATTGCCACCCCACATCAGCCTAATGGGCCATCTAGGCTGCTACCATGGCCACTACCAGATGCTTCAGAGGAAGGTGCAAGAATCCCTGAAATGGTCATGTTGTTCTATAACAGTACATAATGGATAGTTTGATCTTCGTGCCCATCAACAGTGACTGGCTTATGCCCTAACTCAGGAGGATTTACACCCCTTTATAAATTATTTGCCCTGAATAATGTAAGTATGAATGTTTTTATTACTCATTCAAATATTTACTCCTTTTCTGACTACTGCAAAGTTTTTGTCCTCAGTAATATCATGTGGCAGTGAGTTCCACAGGTTCATTGTTCTAGCAGTAAGAGAGCAAAGAGAAGAATTGGAGGTAAAGGGGCTGGGCAGAATCCTTACAATCTTATTTATCTAAGGGCCTTCTGAACCATAATCCATCAGGGTTACTAACCTGTGTTCTTCCTTTGCTGTCTTACCAGGCCCATGAAGCTATTGGAGACAGTGACTGTCCTGATGGGTAAGTATTAACCCCTCTCCTACCATGTGACTTGCTTGTGGAAATCAAGCCAGCAAGCACTGGTTGTGTTGATGAAAGGAGGTGAGAGGAGCCTCCAAAGAACAGAGAGGTTCACAGGTCAGGAATGCTCCAAAGCTGTCCAGTGACCTTCCCCGTGCAGAGGGATGTACCCAGCCCAGGAGACCCCTCTTTCAGTGTCCGGTGATAGTGAGCGAGAACAGGCTATTTGTTTTTTTTCTCCTGTTATTCAATTCCCTTTTCCTCTCTCCATTGTGTGATATCTCAGCAGCTCTAGAGTCAGAATCTGAGCAGAGCCTAGTCAGTGAAGGGTTAAAGTCCTAACCTTCCCTGCACACCCCCTCAATTCCCCATGGTTTTGTAAATTGATTTACAATTAACTTGTAAAAGCAAGAGGCTGATTACTGCAGCCCAGAGCCTGTCATTGTCTGGACAAGCTTCTCCCACATGCAGCTCTGCTGATACACCTCAGTCCTGACCAGCAGCCCTCTGTGACGGTGTTCCCCATAAAACTTTATGGGGAGATGCTTATAAATGTATATATGTAACTAAAATATGTTTTATGCTACATGTGCCATGTAACATATCTCTGTGAAAGTTATGACCTACTGAATTTACTCCTCCTGTTTGTATGCATGTATCATTGTTGTAGTTGGAGTTATGAAGATTGGTTTTATATTTGCTGGTCTTGTACATAGCCTTTGTAAGTGCATGGGATCATCTTTGGAGCAAAGAATGCCTGTTAAATGCGAGCACTTGACAGACAAAAGACGTTGCAGACCCCAATCCACATTGGGGCTGGGGCTGGAATGCAACTGGTTAGACTGGTTAGGGCGCATGGGCAGGTGACTTGCCCATGTGATCCCAAAACTCCAGGGCAAGTGGATCCTACGCAGGGAGAGGAAGAAAGGCTATAAAAGCCCTTGCAAGACCCTTCCATTTTGTCTTCAGCTGGCTAAAGGGAGAGGCTCTCCACCCCCCCAAGGACATTCCTGAGGGGAACTGGACAAAGACACTAGGGGGTGTGAGAGTCTGGTGGACTCAGCTGGACCCAGGCGAATTCTACAGCCTGTAAAAAGGAAAATATCCAAATCTGGTGAGGCTTTTATCTGTGTTAACTTTGAATAGACATAGACGTGCGTGTTTTATTTTACTAAGTAACTTGCTTTGTTCTGTCTGTCACTAATTGAACTCACGTAAATCCTATTTTCTGTACTTATTAAAATCACTTTTTACTTATTAAGATTCCTTGAGTACGTGTTAGTGCCTTGGGACAGCGATCAGTGGTGCATACCTTTCCATCTTTGAAATAGAAAGCGAACTATTTATGAGTTTACCCTGTATAAGCTTTATACAGGGTAAAACGGATTTATTAAGGGTTTGAGCCTCCTTGGAGTTGAGCAGCTGGGTGTCAAAGGCAAGAGCGCTTCCAGGGGCCTTACAGTGGTGAGTGGACTTGGTTCGGACCTGGGTCTGTGTTTGCAGCAGATCAGTGGAATCTGGCTCAAAACAGAGCTGGAAAAGGCCTGGAAGCAGGGGCAGAAGCAGCCTTGGCACACCAGGTGGCAGCACCAAGCAGGTCTCTGTGGCCCCAACCCGTCACACCCTCCTCCCCATATCCCCTTTGGGCATGTCCTGAGAAGAGACTGTCCATCTTGTTGAGCTCAGCTGCGTAGTGATTTTTTTTTAAAGTGAACCAAACATCCACAAGGGTGACAAATGCACACACTCTAGGACCCAAAATTCATTTCATTTTTGACCTATGCAGGATTTGAATCCAGGTCTTCAAAGCTCAGCCCGGTGGGGCAAAAATCAGCCTGAGAGTAAAGGGGGCACAACAAACACTGAAGGCAGCCAAATACCTACTAAGTTACTGGGGCTGAATATCTCCTACTGGATTCCAGCCAGCCATCCTGTCACATGGTTTGTGGTATTTGCACAGTGTGATGAGCATGGCAGGCAGATGCCCTGAATTGGGTGCTGATGCTGATGCATGATCCTGAGGATGGTGCTGCCAGAGGATGATGTGCTTGGAAATTGTGCTTGGTAACTGATTGGCTTTGCTGTGAGGACTGCATTTTAATTTCCTCCTCAAGCAGTGAGCTCCCTTAGTGCAGCCACTCCTTAGTGGGCAGCTGTCAGGGTTCCCTCCCCACTCTAAACTCTAGGGTAAAGACGTGGGGACCCGCATTAAGAGCCTCTAAGCTTATTTTTACCAGCTTAGGTTAAAACCCCCAAGGTACAAAGTTCCCTGCACCCTGAGAAATGCTTCTTTTGCTGCCACCATCAAGTCTCTAACAGGAATCCAGGAAAGGAATCACTTGAACTTCCCTCCCCCCCAAAATACCCCCTCAAGCCGTACACCCCCTTTCCTGGGAAGCTTGAGAACAATCTCCCAACCAATTGGTTACACAGTGATCTAAAAACCCACCCCCTGGGTTTTAACACCATAGAAAACAGTCAGCTTCTTAAAAGAAGGATTTTATTAAAAATAAAGAAGGTAAAATCATCTCTGTAAAATCAGGATGGTAACTATTTTACAGGGCACTCAATTTCCAAACTCAGAGAGATTCCCCCCTCTGGACAAAACCTTAAAGTTACAGAAAAACAGGAATAACCCTTCCCTCTCCCACAGGGAATGTATCACCAAGCAAAATAAACAGAAATCTACTCGCAGTGCTGACTACACTTACTTTAGAAAAGTGAGGTTTGGTGAGGAGACTGGTTTTCTGTAGGTTCTTTCTGTCTTCCAAGGTCACTCTGACTCAGACAAAGCCACACACAAAGCTTTCCCCCTCCCAAGATTTGAAAGTATCTTGTCCCCCCATTGGTCAGATGCCAGCCAGGTCAGGTGTCAGTCTAGCTACCTGGATTTCTTAACCCTTTACTGGTAAGAGGATTTTATAGCACTGCATCAGATCCTCTCCCCCTTCCCTTTATATTTGACAGCAGCTGGGAGGGGTGTCAGTTCCAATTTAAGCTGAGTTCTGGGTTCTATTCCTCCCCGCCCCCGCTCGGGCAACATGGTTCTTCTTTCTTCTGTTGAGACATTATTATTATGAGCCCCTGTCTTGAAGTCCCAAGGGAGCGTTCTCCCATTCCAAGTGCATTATGGGATCCTTCACGGTGGCTACTGTAAAGTTAATGACTTAATGGCAGTGGGTTGAAATGAAGCCACTGCTGGTATGCAGCTATCAAGGGGCTGATGGGGGAAATAGGTGCACATAAATGAGAGGCACAGGTGGTGCGGAAGGTGGATATAGAGGCCAAAGCAAATTGAATCTGGTAATCTCGATCCAGAAGAATGTGTGAGTTTTTTACTCTCTTTTCCGGGTCTGTTGCATAAGCAAAATCCTCTGCCTAGCTGCCAATATACTTTATTGGGTGAGTCCCTGTCACAGGGTCCATTTACTGCTAGTGGCACTTCCTCCTGACCGTCCCGGGGATTAGGCCTGCCAGGTGCTACCCTCCACTGGTGGTGTCCAAACCCATCGTCCTTTCTCACCCTGCAGGCCCCTCTCACTCCAGGAACTGCAGCCTCCTCCTTGTGACTCAGCCCTTTGGCCAGGTCACTGTTATCCCCCTGGAAGGGGGAATCACAAAGTCTTTCCAGAACATGTAATCCCAGGCAGTCCACAGTCCTTTGCCTGGTCTGTGCACATCCTTAGTGGCTGGTAGGGGAACCGATGCCTGCCCTCTACTCTGGGTTCCAGCTCAGGGGCCCTCTGGTCAGCAGCCAAGGCTGCACTGTCCTATCTTGCTGCTTTCCCCCTGAGTCTTTCCTACCTCTCTGGCTCTCGCTCTGGCACGGGGTTTGCTGGTCCAAACTCCCAGGGAGTAACTGCAGACTACCTGTCTCTACCCCCAGACACACCTCCCTTCTCCCAGGGAGTGACTACTGAGTGCTTTTCCTGCAGCCCCCTTCTGCTCTCAGCTCCTGGGCTTCATACAGGCCCCTCCTGTTCCTGTCCAGCTCAGCCTTGTGTCTAATCAATTCCCTGCTCTCTGGCTTCTCATCCAGGTGCAGTCTAGGAAGTTAATGGGCCCACCTGACCATTTTAACCCCTTCCAGTCTTGTGTGGGGTGACCTGTGATCCAGTCCTGTGATATGATGCTCCATATTCTTTATAGAAATATGCTTATGATATGAATATGGTGTAATTAAGATATGTTATGCAAGATGGCTCATGTAAGATATCATTGGAAAGCTTATGATTTACTGAATGTGATTATCCAGTTTGTATAAATGTATCATTTCTGTATCTGGAGTTAGGAATATTGACTATGCTTACTGTCTGGTGGGCATCTGCAAGTATAACCACAGTTGTAATTGTTACAATCAGCCTTGATGGGCCATCAGGAAAAGTCAATGAGTCTTTAAAGATGTGGATATCCCATCTTCTAGGAGTTCCTTCCTGTGGACATTGCAAATAAACCTGGTTTCATGGTTGCTTTGACACTGCAAGGTCAGATGATAATGTCACTTGGTGTGATAAATGAGAGGGAGTAGCTCCCTTTTGTGGACACCAAGCCAGCCAGTTAGCTATAAAATTCCTCTTTGTAGCTGTTGTCTACTTGCTTTACCTGTAAAGGGTTAACAAGCCCACAGGTAAAAGGAAAGGAGTGGGCACCTGACCAAAATAGCCAATGGGAGGGCTAGAACTTTTAAAATTGGGGGAAAAACTTCCCCGTGTGTGTGTGTGTGTGTGTTGGTGTTGTGATTCTCTGGGGAAGAGGGGAACAGGGCAGCAGTTATGCTGTGAGAAGCTTTAAAACCAGGTATGAAAAAGAATCAAATCATACTTCAACTCTACTTATCTGAAACCACAAATAGGTAAGTAATCAGGGAATGTCTATGAAGATGTGATTAGGGTTATTTCTTTTATTTCTTATTGGCTTGTGGACTCCTCAGTGCTAACCCCAGATGCTTTTGTTTTGCTTGTAACCTTTAAGCTGAACCTCAAGAGAGCTTTCTGGATGCTTAATTTTTGTCATTGTTTTTTTTTTTTTTTTTTTTTTAATCTAGCAAAAGCCTACATTTCAGATGTATTTTCTTTTTGTTTTTAATAAAATTTACCTTTTTAAAGAACAGGATAGGACACCAAAAATCCAAAGAGGTTTGTGCATATGTGGTTTAACTAGCTGGTGGCAGCAGCTGATTTCCTTTGTTTTTTCTTTCTCAGCTCTTCCCCGGAGGGTGTGTGTGTGAAAGGGCTTAAGGGTACCCCCCAGGAAGGAATTCCCAAGTGCACTTTCCTGGGTCCCAAGGGTGGTTTTATTTTTTTTTTTTGTTTTTTTGGTTTTTTTTCATGCTTGGGAGGTGTCAGCATCTACCCATCCAAGGTCAGAAAGAAACTGTGACCTTGGGAGTTTAATACCAGCCTGAAGTGGCCAGTATTAATTTTTAGAATCTTTGCGAGCCCCCACCTTCCACACTCCTACCACCTTGGACACTGCTGGTACTTTTCCACTGGAGACAAAGGCTTCCTGCCTTATGTAAATTCTATTTAAGATGGGGAGTAAGGCAAACAGGACTCTTCTCCATTGCCTTCCCACCCAAGAAAAAGGACAGCTGAAAGTACCTGAAGAGACAAAGGAACTGAGCTGAGGGAAAGGCAAAGGCTGAGTCCAGACTAAGACAGGAGTCTAGTCTGCAAAGAGAAATAGCTGGAACTCTAAGCTACAGAAACTCTGCAACTTGCCTGAAATAACATTTAGGGTGAGAAATTACATTTTGTAACCTGTGTCTTGAGTGTATTAAGCTTAGTTTGTGTGTTTTGTTTTATTTGTTCAGTAATCTACTTTGTTCTGTTTGCTATCCTTTATAACCACTTAAAATTTACCTTTTGTAGTTAATAAACTTATTTCTTGTTTATAACATAACCCAGTTTGTGCAATTTATATGTGGGGGGGAAGGGGCAAGAAGCTGTGCATATCTTCCTGCACATTGAGGGAGAGGGCATTTTTTACGAACTTGTGCTGTGCAGATGTTTCTATACAGCGCGAGAAAATATTATTTGGGGTTTACTCCCCATAACGGATGTGCATGTGAGTGCTGGGTCAATCCCTGCACTGCTTCCTCCGACACAGAGCTGAATTTAGTCTGTCTGCAGCTGGGTCCAGAATACCTTCCCTAATTTATTGCAGGCCTGGCACAGGCAAAGAATTGTGTATATTCTTGAACCCTACCCAATGGATAAATGCCTTTCAAAACATTAAAACCTCCAATACTGATCTATAATTAAAGCTGATCCAGAAGAAAAATTATATTTCATTCACACTGGTTCCCACATAGGCTACAGTGCATGGGCCTTGCCAGAACAGATTACGGCTGGAGAGGTGCATCTCCCAGTGCTACTCTGGTTCAGATGTTTTGGGACTGTCCCAGGATACAATCCTCTGGCTAGAAGTAGGTAGAATTAATATGATGATTGATACCGCCTTTAAAAATTACTTCCCAGAACCATGTTTGGATATATTCCATCATATCGGAAATTCTCCAACTCACAGAAAGCTTGGTTCTCTTTAGCAGCGCTTGTAGCCAAATGACTTGTTGTTGCTTCGATGGAAGAGCAGATTGACTTCAAGGATAGAAGCTTGGATCAGCATCTTGGCTGACCTGGCAGCTGAAGAGCAGGTAACGTTTTGGAGAAGAGGGACCTCAGACAAATTTGAAGATTTGGTTTAACTTTTCAGAAATCTTTGATTAATTTCTATGGAAACAGAGATGTCCTCTTCTTTCCCCTCCTTCCTTCCTTCCTTCCCTCCCATTTCTTTATTTTTTTTATTTTTTTTCCTGTTCTCTTATTCTTTTGGTGGGGAGAAAATTTCAATAAAATATATAGTTTTAAAAAATCACCAAAAGACACTCTTTTTTGAATATATTGGTCCCTATAGAGGCTAATGTTAATGTGCTTGATAAATGCTGGCCGCTGTTGGAAATGAAACGCCCTTGGTGCTACATTAGCTCATATGTTTTAGGAGTGCCACTTTATCAAGAATTTCTGTTATGAGGTGGGTCAAAATACTGGTTAGATATTGGGTGCTAAGTTGGAGCCCTCCCCTTTAAGTTTCATTCTTGGCTATAGTCCTGAGACTTGGAGGATACCTGATAACGAGGCGGCATTATTCCAACCTGCAGCTTTGGTCGCTAAAAAATTAATTCTGCAAAAATAGAAAAGTCGATCTCCACCAAACATTGATGCCAGGCTCAGTGATATGGCTGACCCTGCAATTAACAAATGATTGGCATTCCACACAAGGGAGATGCCCCAAAAATTCAAAGCAATTTGGGCTGACTTTTTAGAGGGCTATGATTAACATGGACCCCCAAGACAGATATGTTGTTTCCCCTCCCCTCCCTTTATCCTACCTCTCTTTACTTTGTGTATTATGATGAATCAATTTATTTTGGTGTAGTTGTATTTGGAAACAAAATACTATTTTATAAATATCAAAAAACAAAACACAAAGCTCACCTCTTAAAAAGGAGCTGAAATGCTTTTCTATACAGTAAGTCACATAGGCCAGGTCCACTATCTTGCAAGGGCTAGTAGCAAGCACCTTAGCCCAGTGGAAAGTGGGGCGATCCTGGCTTTTTGAGCTATAAGCCTCCTTTTCTAGCCCTGATATTTCCTGAAATAGCAAACCTTAAACCAGAGGGGTATCCATGTTAATCTGGATCTGTAGAAGCAACAAAGAGTCCTGTGGCACTTCAGATGCATCCGACGAAGTGGGTATTCACCCACGAAAGCTTATGCTCCAATACGTCTGTTAGTCTATAAGGTGCCACAGGACTCTTTGTTGCTTCTACAAACCTTAAACCTGCTCCTTGCCCAAGATTGAATATTGTCCATTCTAGGTCTCGTCCCAATGTAATATAGTGGGAGACAGTCCCCAAATACGTATGCAATATTTAAAATAAATGGTCATTCTTTGAAGCTGCTTAGGAGTCTGCAAGGTTAGTTAGTTAGTTAGTAGCAGTCCTAGCAGAAATGGATTAGCAGGCAGATGAATGCATGGGGGTCAAAAGTGTACAATGAATCCAGTTTGACATGGCTCTACAACTTCTCACTTTACAATACAGGTAAATAGGGTATCACAACCCTTGTTTCCATTGTAATAGCTGATGATGGTTGAACCTCAAAAGACCCTGCAGTTCAGCTGGACGAATCCTTCACCACACCACCAAGTGGTACAGTTTACACTGGTCATCTTGTATGTGTTTTGGGCTGAGTCCTTAGAAAAGTGTTGTACAGCTGTTCCTTTATTCCAGGCGCTGTATTCAATCTCTGCCCAGCCACTAAAGAACTCCTACAGGCCAGTGGAGGGTACTGGGAGAGGCTAGGTCGGGAGGAGATTTTTGGCTGCAATTCCCTGTCATGCTTCTAAAGCTCTCAGTGCATGCAGCCTTCCTCCTCCCCAACAATTCTGACATAGGCACCCATCATGCAATTTACAGAGCCAAAAGGGCCTCTTCCTACCAGCACAGGGAATTGGCTGGTTGTTGTGGATGACTAAGTTTGTCTCGTGACTTTGCCCAGAGGATATAGCATTTTACTGCAAACAGTTGTCATGTATGAAATCCCATCTCTAGTTCTAAGAGTGAAGCCAATGCCAGCAACTCAGGAGTGGTACATCACTCCAGCTGTCCCCAGCCATCCAGCGTGCATACAAGAATCCTAAACCATGAGAATGACCTTTCTGCACTTCCCTGAGACCCTACAATCCCTTCTTTGTGTCCTCTTCCCAGACAGGAACTAAATGAGACAGTAATCAGCCTGTATGTTTAATTAGTGCAATTTCCAGGCATGTTGCTTATAGGCTGTGTATAATATGCATGTCACAGACAGTGGAGATGGAAAGATTCTATTACAGTAGGCTATCTCATCCATCCCCATCTGGCCAATCTCCTATAATCAAAATTAGACTGGGAAAAACCCTGGAGATTAAAGCAGCCCAAATGATGGGGTTTTCAGCACTTCCACAGCTGAACTGGTCTTTCTGCTAGGAAAAGCCATTTTATCCCATCACTCCTCATTTGTACCCTCTTTGGCCACCCCCAAACAATTCCTCTCCATTCTATAAAACTGAGAATCAGAGGGTTGCTGGATTATACCACCTCCCTCATGTAGCCTTTCTTGCAGAAGCCTGCTGAGATGTTTCTTTCCTGCCTCCAATGCACAAGTTGCATATCCCCAAATCTTTCAGTACCTGCAGCTCACCCGCTCCCTCTGAGACAGATAAGGCGATTGGGGACATAGGATTTTAGATATACAAGGGGAGAATGCTATACATTCCTAAAGATTACATTGGAGATAACAACTTAACTTCCAGGATAATGAGACAATAGGCCAAGCTGCCATGGGAGGGAGGTGAAATCCACATCACTAGAGAGAACTTATTTTCTGTCCTGGAAGCCCGGGTGTTATACTTCTGTAAAGAAGATTAAAGACACTTAGGATTCCCCTGATTTCCCACTGCTACTCTTAAGGAGGGGTTAAGAATCATGGGGCCCACCTTGCCCACAGATGCAAATAACCCAATTTTTTCTAGCTACACAGCTTGATTCAAACTTGTTTCTCTTATGACAAGATAACCACTACCACCCCCACCCCAGCAAGCCTGTAATCGGTACTCTAAACCTCATAGGAACATCCCTGTGTGGTGGTGATAAGCTCTGTGCCACCCCTCCACTTGTCCCTTTTGAGAATCAGCATCTGCTCAGCAGCTTGATTCTGCGCTTTGCATTCAAACCGGGCTTTGTCCTCTTCTAGTCTGTTGACCAATGTTCACAGCAGCTTGAATGTATCCATCTCCTGTCACAGCTCAGCCAAAGTGTCTGCCCTGCAATCAATGGTGAGCTCATCAGGGGCTGACTGTTTCGATTGAGCTGCATAGGAGAAAGCTGGTGAAGCATAATGGATTCTGACTGAAAAAACCTACCCCCTAACTCTCTCCTCACCCCCACATATTCACATGGGTGCATTCACACTTTTTTCTGGAAGCACTTGCAGGTGGGTTGCAGCCAGAAATGCAGTGGGACAAGCCAGTGATAGAATTGTTTAAACTTGGAACTTTTGTATTAGTTCAGTGTTCAGCATTTTATACAAGGCACATTTCTGTCCATTGCCAGCAACATGCTTATTCCCATTGCAGGGTGTATCAGCCTCTCTGGCACTTCTTTTATCCATCCCAGCCCTTCCTATCCCTGTTTCAGAGAGAACACCGCCTCAGCTCTGCTGCTGGTCATCCATTCTAGCTATTCCAGTCTCATGCCACCATGAAGACTCTTCCTGCACACCACGCTGAAATGTTTGGCCATGCTTGGCAAGTCCATATTGGTAAGAGGCTGGTAACTCTCAGTTAAGCTAGCTTGTCTTCTCACAAATGCTCTTCTCTTACCCCATGCATGGACAAATCTCTCAGGCTTTCCCAGTCCAGCTGTCATCACTATAGGATCTTTTATGACTTGTTGCTGCTTATACTGAGATGGTGTCCTCCATTTTCCAGGGCTACATTTTAAATCGTACTACCCAGGGGCAGATCCTGTAGAGCATTGGTTCTCAAACTGTTGGTTGGGACCCCAAAGTGGGTTGTGACTCCATTTTAATGGGGTCGCCAGGGCTGTCATTAGATTTGTTGGGGCCCGGAATGGAAGCTGAAGCCTGAGGACTTCAGCCCTGGGTGGCGAGGGCCCCCCACCTGAGATTGAAGCCCTAGGGCTTTGGCTTTGCCCTCTGCCGCCTCCTCCCGCCCCAGGGCAGTGGTGCTGAGGCTTTGGCTTTGCCTCTCTTTTGCTCCCCCCACTCCTGTTGCCTGGGGTGGCAGGACTTGGGCAGGCTCAGGCTTCAGTCCCCCCTCCTGGGGTGGTGGTGTAATTTTTGTTGTCAGAAGGAGGTTGAGGTGCAATGAAGTTTCAGAACCCCTGCTGTAATGGGTTAAAGGGCCACCGATGCCTCAAGGGAGCTTCCATAAAATCTTTCATTTAGAAATGAGGCATATTTATGGAGGGGAGTTAGTATTTTTCTTCTCTTGTTCTTTATCACTAGGCACATTTTCAAACATACAGGATCATAGGCGCCGACTCCGTGGGTGCTCCGGGGCTGGAGCACCCACGGGGAAAAATTGATGGGTGCTCAGCACCCACCGGCAGCTCCCCGCCAGCCCCGGGGCCCGTGCCCAGCTCACCGCAGCACCGGGCAATGTTGCGGGGTCCCGCTCCCGACACCGGGCGACGTTGCGTCGGGGGCGGGGCCCGGCGACGTTGCGTCGGGGGCGGGCGACTGTGTACAGGATGTATTGATGCTTGGAACATTATGCTATGATATTTTCAAATCATTTGTTCTTGCTTGGCCAGTACTTGGATGAGAGACCTCTAAGGGGCATCTAAGTACAAGTGATTTTAAAAGGTTGTGCTCATCTCTCTGGTCAGTATTGCCCCGGCATGATGCTAGAGGACATTGTGCTGTTGAATATATTGGATTTGGATCATATGTAAAAGATGAGATCTGAACCATTTGTGATTTGAAGATTCCACAGTACTTTTTGTAAGAGGAGAAGAAGAGTTAACCCCAGTGCCCTTGCCCTGGCCTGGCCAAGTTCTATCCCAATTCATTACATTCTTCCTGTCTTAAACTGTGGTCTAGTCTACACCTAAAACTTAGGTTAAACTAGCAACATTTTCAGGGTTGTGAAAAAATTCATGCCCTGTGTGACCTAGCCCCCAACTGTAGATGCATCTAGATCATCAGAGGAATTCTTCTATTGACCTAGCTACTGCCTCTCAGAGAGGTGGATTACCTATGTAAATGCAAAAACCCCTTCCATTGATGTAAAATGTGCCTACACTACAGCAGCGCCATAGATGTGCCGCTGTAGCCACTGTAATGTAGACATAGCCTTACTGATTCTTTGTTGCCCTGCACCTTTATAGTGATTTACACAAGTGCAAAAAAAAAATTTTAACAATTCATTTCAAATTTCTTCCCCAAAAGCCCCAAAATTTCCACAGAAAAATTATTGCTGTTGAAACCCCATTTTTTTTCAGTGAAAAATGTTTTGCTGAAAGTAGTTTGACCAGTTCCATTGTTGGGCTCAGATCCCATGTAAGAGGCTTGAGAAATAATCCCTTAGCCTTATTGTTGATTTCATCTGACCTTGCTGTTGCTTTCTTTACTAGAAGCATCAGTCTTCTGCTTGTGACATCATAATTGTTTTCATAGCAACCAAATCATGTCATGGAGGGCAGAATCAGGGCTAGGCATAAACAGAACCAGGGCTAGGCCCCCAATGCGCTTTTTATTATAAGAACTTCCCTGTTTTAGTATTTGGGAGGGGACCCAAAAATACTCCTACTTAAGGATCTTAATGGGCTGGCTCCAGTGGAGAGTTCTATATTTATAGTTCCTCAGTTTGTGCCCTGTGTAGAAATGCACAGGATTAACAGATCCCTAGGGCCCGCTGGTCAGAAGAATTCTCATCTGCTTTTCTCGCTGGGGAAGAAACACGATGGGAAACTGCTTTTTGGCAGCTTCTAGGAAGGTGAGGGTGGCCCTTGGAGGGACAAGGCCATTATCCAGGAGCAGTCACGGAACAGTGTGGGACTACAGCTCAGGGGAAACTCACAGCTGTGAGGTGAGGAGCCAAAAGTGACCAGATGCTGCTATAAAAATAACAGTGAATAATTTTACTATTTTGTTTTTTCTCCTCTAAATTGTGGGAATGAGCTTGGAGGAAAAAGGATCTCTCTGGAGAGCTGAACTCTCCAACCACTCTCTGTTACATGGATTCCATCTCCATTTTGCATGGCTGTGGGAACCTTCGCAGCATCGAAGGAGGGGTTCCCAGACACCTTTCTCCAGTGCAATTTTTGCTTGGCAGCCACTTGCTATTTTTCCTGCTTGCCCCATCTTCTGTACAGCTGTGATGCAGGCAGATCTCTCTTGGAAAGAATCTTGCCGCTGGCCTGTCCTATAATGAGAACAAGCTATCAGCGCCACTCTGCATCCTTTTCTTCCTCTACCTTCACTTTCCCATCTCTCCTCCTCTCCCTCCAGATTCTTCTGGCCACCTTTTTTCTTCTTGTCATTGCTGCTGCTTTGTGAACTATGAATATTGCTGGGTAATATGGAATTGTGACATCAGAAATAAACAGGCCAGTCATTACCCTCCACCTGATTTTTCCTTCCTAGTGAGATGATGAAGTCAAACGTGAAGTCAGCTAAAAAGGAAGCCTCAGGCTGTCTGCATTACGCAGCTTTTAGCAACACGGCTTTGCCACTAAAAGGTACGCAGTGTAGCCACTGTTTGTCAGCAGGAGAGAGCTCTCCCATCGACAAAAAACGTCCACCCCCAACGAGCGGTGTTAGCATTGTCAGCAGGAGAGTGCTCCTGCCTACAAAGCGCTGTTCACACCAGCGCTTGTCGTTGGCAAAACTTTTGTCTTTCGCGGGGTGGGGTTTTAAACACCTTTGAACAGCAAAAGTTTTGTGTTTCACTTGACAGTGTAGACACAGCCTCAGTTAGGCCAGGTAACTGTTTCTGCAAATGCTGTTTGTCACATCACCCCCTGCCTGCCTACCCTGCCTGCAACTTACCACTTTCCTGGTTCATATATTCTCATCACAAGTTAAATACATGCTTCTGGGTGCCACTTCATGTCTACACTTTAAAGTAAGCTGTGAAAAGAGGGAAGACATGGGACAGCAGCCAGCACACAGGGAAGCAATGGTCTAGAGCGGGAAATAGACAATTAGAAGATCAAAATCAGGGAAATTAAATTGTGAAAGGAAAGGGCAGGCAGGGGGTGAGGCTGATAAAAATGGTAATAATAGCCCTCAGGGGAGACAGAGACTGGGAAACAGGGCTGGAATCCGAGAAGCATAGGGACATAAAGCAAACTCTATCCCTTGCAGATGCTCCCTTTGGGAATAGGGAAGAAGTGGGGGAAGAAGATGGAGTAGAATACTAAGTTCATAGGCCGAGGTCCACAAAGATATTTAGGTTCCTGACTTCTATCAATTTCAAGGGAAGTTAGGAGTCTAAATACCTTTGTGGAGCTGGGCCATAGTTAGTTAATTTTTTTAAATATGACTTTTGGAATTTTCCCCTTTTAGAGTCTAGTGGTGGAACCAGAATTGCCCAGATGTGTATCAGAGGCCTTATATGGCTAACAGAGATTCTACTTTAGCTCAAGTGTTAGAGGTTCATATGCTTTTGAATTGAATGATTTGAATCCTAGCCTAGATGCCAGCATAGTTCCAAATGTTTGCAGTGTGCATTAAAATGGCAACTGGGGAGGACTATAGCTGATCAGTTATTACAGTACTTACCTAACTCAGCAGAGGTAGGTGGTAATTATTTGTGAAGCACTTTGAGATCCTTAGGGTACGTCTACACTACCCGTTAATTTGGTGGGTAGAGATCAATCTTCTGGGGATCGATTTATCGTGTCTCATGTGGACGCGATAAATCGATCCCAGAAGTGCTCCCCGTCAACTCTGGAACTCCAGCTTGGCGCGAGGAGTAAGCGGAGTCGACGGGGGAGTGAGCCTGCGCTGCGTGGACCTGAAGTAAGTAATTTTAATTCGATCTAAGATACGTCGACTTCAACTACGCTATTCTCGTAGCAGAAGTTGCGTATCTTGGATCGATCCTCCACCCCTAGTGTGGACCAGGCCTAAGACACAAAGCACTATAGATACATGTGTTATAATTATCACGCTTTACTTGTTTATTACATTATATTCAGGGAAGTGAAACTTGCTGTGTTAGTGTCTGAGGTGAGAAATTGGGCTTCAAGCTGACTCCTGTGCAAGTCATCTGAAGAGCAGAAGAGCACTTTTCTACTGATGTGCTCTTCTCCTACCATTTTCTGCTTGTTGCATGCCAGGACGGGGTGAACAAGCCAAACACATTGCCTGGCAAATGTTCATTATAGATGCAGATACAGAAGGAGAAAAAGCAATAGCAAAAGCACTTTGATCAGTGCCCTGAGCTTATAGCTACCTTTACATTTTAAACATGCACTGGAATACGAGGTAAATTGTCTAAATGAGGCTACAGCGAGCTTCCTTAATGCACAGCGATTATAAAGGCATTTGTGGCTGCACAAGTTACAGGTGGCCATGACTATTTTCAGTCAGACCCTCAGCATTGGTAACCCCCTCCACAGCAAAATGGGTTCAGACCAATTACTATCCAAGTCTGCAGTATACTTTGTGCTGAATTTAAGGCAAAGATAGTGCTCTATTTTGTCATGCTCATTGCAAAGCAATGGGGCCATCTCAGGGTCACCCATACAGGAGGCGTATCTCTTCCACCTCTGCACCAATTGGTGGAAGGCACTGGGAGTTGACGGGGGGACTCTACCCTCTTGCTAGACAGCAACCCTGCATATCTTCCGGGTTTATCCATTGCATTTTTGAACAGGATCTGCCTCAACGTCACATCCTCCTCCCCTGTAAGGAGAACCTGCAAAAGTGCACATGCAGCTCAGTAGCGCAGCCAGGTCCGGAGCGCAAGGGGAGCAGCGCTATAAAAGGTGCCTCCCCCTGTACTCACCCGGCGGCACTTCAGCGGCTCACTCCAGGTCTTTGGTCGTACCCCGCACCAAAATGCCGCCGAAGACCCAGAGCGCTGCCAGGTGAGTGCAAGAAGCGGCGCTTAAAAAGAAGCAGCGCCTTTTTTTTAGTGCTGCTAAAAAAAGGCGCCGCTTCTGCCATTTCTGCTCAAGGGGGAGCGGCCGCTCCCCCTGCTCCCCCCCTGGCTACGCTACTGATGCAGCTACTAGCCTGCCCTTTGGTAACTTTGTACCTTGGGATATCAGCCCAGAATGCTTTGCAGTTATTTAGAAAAAGCATAGAGCTGTGTGGGGCCCAATGATTCACATGGGACGTAGCTTAAGTGAGCATAAACAGAGTGGTGAGAGGGGAGAGAAAATAGTCTGTACTGCCTTAAAAAAAGGGGAAATAGGGAACAAGATTTTATCCTGCACCAAGGAGGCAACCCACCAGCGTGGGTGTCTCATGAAAAGGGGTCACAAGCAACCTGGCTGTAAAGCACTGGAGAGCAATACTTTATTAGACATGAGAATATCTTGTTAATTATGTCTAGGCTCTAGAATGCAAGTTATGATTTTATTTTATAGGTAAGCATTTGGCTCCAATACTTTGAACTTGCTATTAAATGACTCTCTAAACTTTATTAAACAAATTTCTACTTGCTTTTGCTATAAACATAGCTAAGTGCTGTGTGTTAGACGGTGCAGTGATCTGCTATGGAACTGGTAAGCTGGTGTGTTCTGTTTCTTAGGAAGCAAGTGTACAGCAGAACAGGGTCTGGACCCTAGAGGGAGAAGCTCAAAGGACGTCGGGGTTGAGGTGTGCCTATCGCTAACCTGTAGAGAGCCAGTGGGGCCTGCATAGGCCTAGAAGGGAGTGCTTGTGTTGCCTGGGTTAGGGAGCTGACCCTCGGCAGTCAGGTACAAAGCTTCCTCACCTTAAGGACAGGTGTTAGCAAGATGCTTCACAACCCTGGGTAACCAAGGGAAGCATCACACCTACCTATGCCACTCCTCCAACAGAAATATTTTGGGGCTTAGTCTGCTAAAGCTGCAACCAAACCATAAACTGAATTTAGTGAAATATATATTATTCATTATATAACCCAATGAATAGACATTTCTAATGGCGATAGTCCTTATCAATTCATAATGCACTTTTTTTGTTCTCCCACTGGCCATGAGGGGGCATACCAAATGACTTAACTATGTTATTTAAATCTGAGGAAATCAATTCTGCTCTCATCTCTACTTGTGTAATCCTAGTGAAGTCAGTGGGCTAGAATTAAGTGTACAATTTAGCCCTAAAATGTTTATTGCATGGAAATATTTATTTTTAATGTAGAGTGCGATTCCACCATTCCACACCTAGAGAACTTCATTTCGGTTTCACCCCAGTTTCCATTTATTTCCACTATATTTCCATCCCCTTTCCCAAGCAATTAGCAGAAGATGTATCTGCCTGTAAGGCAGAGCATGGACGGGGTATGCTGCCTTGGCATAGCACCTTGGGTGGTGGGAGAGGAAGGAGAGAGCCTGTGCTTAGACATTGAGCTTCTTTTCACTCTTCTACCATCAAAAAGAGCAATGTACATTTTAACTCAAATAAACAACCTGACCACTGCTGACATCAGCTGTTTGTTATGCTGAAGTGTAATGTAATTCAGCCGCTCCTGGGACAACAGCTCCAGTTCAGTATCCATTTTGGGCTGCATTACTGCCCTGGGGGACCTGCTATTTGCACAGGAGTGCTATCAAGAGTAACCCACAAGCGTGTGGTCAGGAGAAATGGCCTTGTTGAAAACAGCTCGGCAAAGCCACAAGCGAGGCCTGTGCTGACTGAGAAGACAAATGAGTGCACTGTGGGATCCTGGCCACTGCTCCTCACGTTGGAAATAATGGAGATGAAAACCCAAAACCTGCATGATAAAAGGGACCAAGCCAATATCAGATACTTGCTGCACTGCTGCTTGGTGAGCAAAACACTTCCTGCATGTCCTAGACCAAAGAGGCCGTACATAGAGCCCATAGGCCAGATCTGACCTGTCTGATGTATTGATATTTCCCACCTGACGTATTCAGAGTGAGCAGAATCTCAGCTTTCATTTCAAAAAAAGAAGTATGTTTCTAGCCTTTTGGTTGTGAAGAAAACATTCCGTAGGTGAATCGAAGGTAAACTGATGTAGCGTTGCCTTCCTGAATCTGCCAACAGCCTCAGTTAAAGGCTCAGAGAGGCATGAACTCCTCAGTCCCATGTTCAAGTAATTGGAGTGTCAACCAAAATGACACCTTAATGTCAACATTAAATACTACATTGCTGAACATGTAGCAAATAGAGTTGGGGAGGGGTGGGAAAGAAGCCCAGAGGTGAGGGAGAATTGGAATTGGCACAGGGAAGGACATGCAGAGGGAAGCATGCTAAAACAAGGAAGAAGAAAAGAAGAGACAGGAGGATGGGGAAAGAAGAGAAACAAAGAGCAGAAACAGTGGTGGCCGAAAGGGGGTTGGGCATATTGTCCCACTGAGTGATACTAAAGTACCTAATAAAGAACAGCAATTCGATGTTTAGATGCTGTATGAAGGTCAGATTCCAGCCTTGCTCTTTGTGCCAACCTCCCAGTGATCTCTGGCTATTGAGTCCTTAATTTATGTCCTGATCTAAAAACCATAACTAAAAGTGGAATTTGGCCCTCTCCACTGAATGAGTCTGACACCCCTGTCATAGCCCATGTGACATTTCCATTCACCACTCTGCTCCTGGCACCTTCCCTACTGCCCACATAGTCTATATAAATAAGATTCCAGGAATATCACTCTGAAGCCTAACGTGTCTGTTGTGTCAGTGTGAAGCAATGAAAGCAGCTAGAAGTATGGCTGAGAGCCCTTTTGTTCAGAATAGCAGCAGGCTGAAGCACCACGGGGTTTCATGGTCTGGTGCCATCCAGTTTTCAAGTTCTCAGCTGTTCTGACTTTACAAATTACACCCATGGTGTACAGCTACAGTAAGGCATGTGGCTATGTCTTGACAAGAGTCCTAGACCAGCATTTCCCAAATGCAGCCACCCTGGCCACAGGCGGCCATCAGGGACTTTTCTTTTCAGCCTCCTGGGTGGTGATGGGGAGAAGGAAACAGCGGCCCCCATCCCGCAGGGCCACTAGCAGTGGTTGGGCCCTGCCCACCTCTGGAGAGACAAAAGCTGGAGGAGCAGGCAGCCAATGAGTCCCGCACCTTTCCAGGGCTGGTGGGGTCAGGTTTCAGCCCTTGGATGGTGAGTGACAGGTTCCAGTCACTGGGCTTCATGCTCCCCCTGGTTGTACCATGGTGGGCTCTGGCCCCAAGGTCACCCCCCCTCCCCCCGGCGATTGCCTCCATATCTACCTCCTCATCCAGGGTTTAATTTGTCCCCAGGTTTGCTGGGGCTAAGTAATTGACTTGGTAACTAGCACATCTTTTAAAAAAGCAACCAAAAAAGCAAAAGACATAAGAAAAAAGACAAGAACGTACAAAGCACCTTATTTGTGGTTTTTTTGTTCTGTTTAGGCCCAGTAAAGAATAGAGACAACTGTACATTATTTTTATTATTGAGCCTGGAAAAATATTTACATAAATACATTACAATGAGTTGGGCATGGGTATGTCTATATTTATTGTTTTTTTTCTAAAGTTGATCAAGTATTTTAGAAACAATTGTCAGAGCGGCCACCAGCAAGAAATGGTGGCCGCACTCTGAGGCCACGCACAAAAATTTGTTGTGAGAACGCCTGTCCTAGACCATCATGATATCAGAGGTAACTCGACCAATCATCATGCTCACTTTAC
This sequence comes from Chelydra serpentina, assembly GCA_037349315.1. NCBI lineage: Eukaryota > Metazoa > Chordata > Testudines > Chelydridae > Chelydra > Chelydra serpentina. Next base: position 66,794,626 of record JBAIAC010000007.1, on the reverse strand, counting down.
AGCTCATTTGCATGCAACAATTTAATTGATTGTATGAGAGAGACTGCACAGATGGTGGATTATGTGGCCCAAATACCACACCCACACAAATCAACACTGGTCTCTCAGCACCACCTCTCTTAAATACAAATCAGCGCACACAATAACCCCCAAGCACACATAGCGTCCTCATGACAGCACACACCCTGCCTCAATCACCACCTGCACAGATTCATGCAACTCTCCTAGCCTCAGGGCCGGTGCAACCACTAGGTGAACTAGGCGGTCACCCAGGGTGCCAAGTCGTTGGGGGCGCCCCCAGCCATGGAGGAGCCAGCATGGTGCAGGGGGGGCAGCAGCCCTGCAAAGGTGGCAGCGCTGCTAGCAGGGGAGTAGCCGCTCACCCCGCCCCTCCTGCCCAGGCTGCTGCCCGGCGCCCCCCCCTCCCTGGGGCTCTTGCAGGAGATGCATGCAGGCACCAGCCCCTGTGCGCCCCCCTGGCTTCCCCCTCGCCGTGCTGGGGCTCTGCAGCTCCCAGGAGTGTTCCTGCAGAGCCCAAGCGTGGCAAGGGGGGAGCTGAGGGGTGCACTGGGGCCGCCGCCCACATTCATCCTCTGCAGGATCCCCCAGGGGGTGGGCACCGGGCCACAGCCCGGGCAGGCGCACCCCCGGCTCCCCCCTCACTGCACTCGGGTTCTGCGGCTCCCGGGAGTGTGAGATGCTGGTGCCCCTCCCGCTGCCTCAGCACTCTGAGGGGGAGGGGCTGTGCATACGGCAGCCCGGCAGCGTGTTTGGTTTGCCTCCACGTGGAGCCAGCGGCTTGGGCATGGTAAGACAAGGGGAGTCCCAGGGGGCACTCAGGAAGCAGGAGGGGTTGGAAGGGTCGGGAGTTCTGGGGGGGGGGGAGCTGTCAGGGAGCGGGAGTGTGGAGAGGGGTTGGGGGGTTGGATGGGTCAGTAGTTCTGGGGGGGCCTGTCAGGGGGCGGGGGTGTGGAGTGGGCTTGAGGCACTCAAGGGACAGGGAGCAGGGGGGTTTGGAAGGGTCAGGAGTTCTGGGGATCCTGTCAGGGGGTGGGGAGTGGTTGGATGGGGCATGGGAGTCCCGGGGGTCTGTCTGGGGTTGGAGGTGTGGATAAGGGTTGGGGCAGTCAGGGGACAAGGAACAGGGAGGCTTAGGTAGGGGGTGGGATTCTGGGGGGCAGTTAGGGGCAGGGGTCCCAGGAGGGGGCAGTCAGGGGATAAGGAGCAGGGGGGTTGGGGGTTCTGCAGGCTGACCCCTGGGGTCTATAAAGGCTCATTGGGATTTGCCCCTCAATGAACTGATGTTCGGGGGGTGGAATTTTCGCCTAGGGCGCAAAATATCCTTGCACTGGCCCTGCCTAGCCTAAAACAACCCCCACACAAATTGATGCCACCAGCACACACAATAGCCCCAAATATCACTCTGACGCCTAGAATGTCTGTTGAGTCGGTTAAAGGGATGGAAACAGCTACAAGCATGGCTGAAAGAACTCTTTGTTTAGAATATTATCAGTCATCACAGGGATTTGTGGTCTGTTACCATCCAGTTCTTAAACTCTCCGCCCGTTTCAGCCTTTAAAAACAAAACAAAACCACACAACTTTACACCTGTGCAACAGCACAGACTTTCAGCATCTAGTGTGTGTGAAAAATGCCAGGTACTCAGAATATCAGATACACTGAACAAGTATTGGCATAGAAGCATGGACTAGGCCAGATTACTCAATTGCTTTTGAGGTGCATCTGTGATGGGGAGAGATCCCAATACTAGCCTTACAAGAGCTGAATTAGGCCAGGTGGGCCCAATCAGCTAATTAGACTGCAAACAGGGGAGCTTATGGCTGAAGGCAGCTAATTAGGGAACAAGTTCACCTGTGCAGGAACAGGAGGGCCTCTAAAGTGGGGCTACAAGGTCAGGGGAGCGGTTGGGAAAGTTTGTAGGAATATAGGCAGCAGTTCCTCCCTGGGAAGAGGGTGGTGTGTTTGTGGGCTGCATGGCGATAGTCTGCAGTAACTCCCTGGGTAGGGAGGTGTCTGTCTGTCCAGGAAATGAGCAGTGATGGTAGAGAGAGGATGCCCAGAACTGCAGCCCTGAGGGTCCCTGGACTGGAACCTGGTGATGAGGGTGGGCTCTGGTTCCCCTACCTGCCACCAGGGGTGTGACATAGCAGTGAATGGGAACACTCCCTAGGACTGTTGATGGATTGTACCCCAGAAGAGGGAATGCTGAGTGACCTAGTCAGAGGGCTGAGTCATGAAGAGGTTGTTCTGTGTCCTGCAGTGAGAGGAGCTGCACCCCAGAGTCAGAGTGGTATTGTGCAAACCATGGATGGGGTTGTTGGCCTTGAGCTAATCCCTAGAGTTAGGGTTCTCAAACTGGGTGGTGGGAAGCCTCAGGAGCTTGAAAGGTTCTTACATGGGGTGGGGGGGGTTGTGATCTGTCAGCCTCCACCCCAAACCCTGCTTTGCCTCAAGCATTTATAACAATGATGTCAAATATATAAAAAGGTGTTTTTAATTTATAAGGGGGGATTGCACTCAGAGACTTGCTGTGTGAAAGGGGTCACCAGTACAAAAGTTTGAGAACTTCTGTCCTCGAGTGACCAGGAGGAGGTGCCAGCACAGTGGTAGCGAGCACCCCATGACAGCATCGTCAGGAGAAAGGGGTGGGGATGGAGAAGGAAGAATAGCTCCTGCACAGTATTTGAAGATACCTCTTGTCCAGTAGTGCTCATTGTTGGGTGTTAACTCTTCAAAGCTGGGATTTTCAGATGCTTTGGGGATGCTGGTCCCAAGGTTCTGAGGGCAGCTCCAGAGCTTCCACCATTCAAAGTAAAAAGTCCAAAGGACACAGTGCAACACTCTGTTGCAATGTGACATACGCGCCTGTCCTCAGACATCAGCCCAAAGCAATCCAAGGTGCTTGCTGGGCTTCACCAGCAGCATCCCCCTGCTTCAGCCCTTGGGGTAAGCCAATGGGCAGGCTGTTGTGTTCCCTGCCTTCTGCTCTCCCTCAGTGGGATCTCCCAGATACCTGGTCAGTTCCATCCCATGACCTCATTTCTTTCAGACCTAGGCACTGCATGGTGATTTCCTGTGCAGAAGAGCTCTGCTTCTGCACTTTCCCTCTCTTCTCAGAAGTAAGGGGGAAAAGCCAAACCCTTTGGAGAATGTCTCCTAAAGCAGGGACACAGGTGGGGAATCTCACTCCAGCAGGTGTCCTTGTTGCCTCATATGATAATGCTCTGGGTCTGTCTAGTTCACTTTTCATGATCCTGAGGCTCCAGGGTTCCCCACTGAGAGGGAAGCCCAACAGCTCTGAGACAGGCTGCCAGTCAATAGATAATCTTGCAAACAGTCGAAGAGCCATTTGTCTATCTACATCCTTAAGTGCTAGTGTGTGTCTCTCTCTCATCTCTAACATACTCATCACCGTCGTATTTAGACACCAGATAAAATGATCTTTTTAACTATTATTTGTTTTACTATAGCACCTGGAGACCCCAAGTGAGACGGTGACCCATTGAGCTAGTATAAGCTGTACAGACATATGAAGTGTTCTTGCCCCAAGCAGTTTCTAATCTCAATAAGACAGGCAAAGGGCAGGAGGGGAAACAGACTTGCCTGAGGTTACACCAGTCAGTGGCCAAGCCAGGAATAGAACCTAGGTCTCTTGAATCAGAGGGGTAGCCGTGTTAGTCTGGATCTGTAGAAGCGACAAAGAGTCTGACACTGTTAGTCTATAACAGGGATCTCAAACTCAAATCACCACGAGGGCCACATGAGAACTAGTAAATTGGCCTGAGGGCCGCATCACTGAAACCTTTTCATACAATGATACAAAAGTATAGTAAAAAATGAAGAGTAATATAGTATTCTATTAAAAGTCAATGTATTAACTTTTTAAAAATTGTAATGCAAAGAGGGGTTTTAATAAAATATAAACACTCAGTAATGTTTGGAGCTTGGCTGCCAGTGGAGTCAGCGCCTATGGCGGGTGGCCTGTGGGCCGCGTGTTTGAGACACAGGACTCTTTGTCGCTTCTATAGGTCTCTTGAAGCTCTGGACCACACTACCTTTCGAAAGGTTCTGCTCTTTCATATGCTTGTGTGAATTCTGAGTCCCTGCTCATGCCATGAGATGTCAATTACATGTGTCTTATTGTATAATTAAATTAACCCCTTCTGTGCCCTTCCAACTGGTGGCAGTGTGTATCAGAGTCATAGACATTCCTCATAACTATCTAACCTCTAGATCTATTGTTCTGTCATCCATAGGACTGATGGGTTTGGAACCACCCCACCCCCTCACTCAGCATGTACCAGGATTCTCTGATGTTCCTCAGGGAGGAAGTTGGCTCAGAGCTCCACTCTGTAGCAGTCCTTTGGCAGTCAGATCTCCTTTCCATTATTTGCGCTGGAACAAGTCATCGCCCTTGCTGGTCCTGAGGGGATATTTTTCCTCCTCTCCCAAGGTGAAATCACTGGGTCCTGCCAAAGCATCACTTAAGGAAGGACAAGAAGAACTAGCAATGTCCCTGGCACTGAGTGATTGATCCCAGGAGCCGCTGCTAATGTGTCTCCTCCAGGCAGTCCTCTCAGGAACAAGCCCTAAAAGTCTGTAACCCAGATTAAGGCATCCAGAGGGCAGTGGTTTGCTTCCCCCACTCAAGGTAATTGCAAACAAGACAGAAGGCTCTGGTGATGTTAGAAGTACCTGCTACTGGAATAAAGCCTGCTGCGCTTAATGCCCCTGGAATGGTGCCCATGCTTGAACGCTGAGGGCTGGATTTGAATTTAGCAGGCCTCAGGGTTGGGGATCCTTGCTGGAGAAAATGATGCCAAAGAATTTGCTGCTGCTGCTGTTGCCACGACCCTCGGAAGCTGGAGAGGAAAAGCAAGCAGGAGCCCAGGCTGGCCTTGAAGTGCTGAGTGGGGCTTTCGGAAGGAAAGGAAAGGAGAGGATGAGGTGATCGAATTGTTTAAACAGCTGCAATGAATCAGCAACTCCCTTCCCCTCCCCCTGTTGCACAGCAGCCCCCTCCATGCCAAGCAAAACAAAGCAATCCTGAAAAATGTAATTCACCACAATGGTGTCATATCGCACTGCAGGATGGAACCAGCTTGCTAGCTGGGGAGGAAGGAAAGAGATGTGTTCAGGCGAGGTGGAGAGCTGAGGAGATGGGTAGACTCCTTCAGAAGACAGGAGCTTGGAGGAGAAAGTTCTCATTCCAACAGTGAAGGGACACAGAGGTGATAAATGGAGTGAACAGGAGGGGAACAAAGAAAGAAAAGGGACCAAATTCAGCTCTGACATAAGCTAACTGCAATGGAAATTACTCTACTTACATTCGGGGTTAAATGTCCCATTGATCATGAGGTTGGTTAGAGCAAGTTTATTTGTAACCAAGGTTCAGTATGTTACACATCCCTTTCTAGGGGTTGGTCCACGGAGGCTAACAGCCTACTACTGCTGCCACCAGCTAATGGAGTTATTCCTTTGGCTCAAGTGGCAGTGGTCTGTGCTTTGGAGTTAACAATCTGGTGGGGCAAACCTTGGCAACAGCTGGTGCAGGGAGGTTGGTAGATTGTGGAAAGCTTTCAAAACCAATAGGGAAGTTTGGAGCTGGCTCCCGAGATGAATATGGAGCCTCTGGGGCTGAAAATAATGCATTGTGAAAGGAGAGAGGCACAATGCGAAGAAGAACTGGGAATTCATTACAAGAGGCAGGCAAGCCCTGTTCATTTTAGGTACAGTAGCTAGAAAACGGTGTGTAGCTACTAGTCAAGCCTCCTTCCTGCCCATCCCCCAGTCCTCCAGCAGGGCTGCAGCTCAGTCTGTCAGGCTGAGCTTGGTTAAGCATTGCTATTACAGGGAGCGCAGTTAGAGCCCTTGTAATTGCCCACTGATGGCGTAATGGTCTCTCTGAGGATTCATCCCAGGCGCAGTAATGACACAGCTGGCCTGTCTCGCCCGATGGGATCATTTCCACATTATTATAACTGTGATTGCCAGCTCAATAATTTCAGAATATTTTTAGCCCCTTAAGGGGGAAAATTTGAGTTTGCTGAGTTTTCCCCCCACCTCCTATCTGGCAGTCAGAGGCAAAGAAAACTTCTGAGCAAAGTCAGAGCAGGCTCCCCTGTGTATGCAGCACCCTCCCTGGACCCCTCCTGGGAGACAGGAGAACTCTCTTCAAGCTGCTGACAGACCACAAGGAGCAAGCACTAGTTAGGATGTTTCTGCAGTACAACCAAGAGCAATGGGGTCAAACTGAGCAAAGGGAAATCTTGGCTGAATGTCACACTAAGCTCTGCAGAAGCGACAAAGGGTCCTGTGGCACCTTATAGACTAACAGAGGTATTGAAGCATAAGCTTTCGTGGGTCAATACCCACTTCTTCGGAGCTCTGCGAGATAATGCGGAGCTCTTCTGCGGAGCTCTGTGAGATTCACTAAGCTCTGTGAGATAATGAAATAGCCTCTCAGGAGAAAGGGTGGGAGCCCCAGCAGTTAGGTCATGTCTGGTGGATAGAGTATATGCACTAACTAAGTGTGTTTATTTCTAGGATCTGTTCCTTCTCTCAGCCCCTCTTACTCTTTATTTGTACCCCATCCCAAAAGACAATCTGAGAGCTAATATGGCTTGTGCTTAGTATGTCTGCCTGCAACTCAGGAAAGACCAGGAGCCTCCCTTCCCCCATCCTCTGGCAGGTGATGTAGTACAGCAGCTCTGACTTTCCCTCTCTTCAGCACCTGTTTGTTGTGAAATATGATGTACAAGGCCCTGTTATTCTGGGGAGAGTGGGATACAAATACAGAACCTACCCCTCTCCCTCCTGTTCAATGCCTAGATTGGCTAAACTGGCCCTGTAGATTGTCATTTCTATACACAGATCTGGATCAACATGTTATGATATCAGACCAGAGCCTTAAGTCTCTATTGGTTTTTGTTTGAACGCTTTATTACATTTTATGAGCTTCATACAGAGCAGACCGGCCTTAAGAAATGTGTCCTGGTGGTATCTACAATAACCAATTAAAATCCAAGCCATGTCTTAACTCCATTTTCAATGAACTATAGAGAGGCAGTACTCATCCCTATAGGGTGAGTGGAGATCTCATTAACTGTGTTTAATTGCAAGCAGCGGCGAGTGAATTTTGTACATTGGGGAACATTTCAGTAGACAGCATGTTCCCAGTGCATATGTTGAGAAATTATAATGAATCCAGCAATCAATATGGAATTGTTTTGCGTCCTTCCAGTGCTGAAGTTATCTGAATGGCTAACCATCAGCTGAGATAATCACTTTTGTTCACCTGAAAGATAAGCAGAAACCCACACAATGGTGAATTTTCTCTTTATTTGTTGTCTTTTCTATTAGTTGGTCCCCAAAATAACCTAGTAATAAGATGCACTTTTTAGTGCATCTTCCCTGTGAGGCTCTCAAAGCATTTGACAACAATTAAGCCTCTCAACACTTACCACAAGGCAGGTGGTAATATCCCCATTTTACAGGGGAGAAAACTGAGGCAGAGAGGGGTTAGGTATCTCTCTCACCCTATGTCACACAGCGGCTTAGTGACAGAACCGTGAACCAGAACCCCAGATCTCAGTTTCATCTTGGAACTACGGTACACACTTCCTCCCTTAGTGGAGGGACGTGGAAGGTGTCTCACATTATAAACAAGAGCCATTGTGAGAGTACCCAGCTTTAAGCATGTTAGCTGGCATCCATAGGTACACTGTGTGTAATAAGGTAGTGGGAAGAGCAGAGGCTGAATGATGTGTTATGTACAAACACACACTTCACCAGTCCTACTGTGATTGAGAGATAGTGACTTATTTCTCTTGTTCATTGGCAACCCCATGAATTGACAAGTGGATGAAGAGACAGTATATTATCAAGGCCACATGGGATGGTGACGGTTTAGCTTTGAAGAACTGTATTGACTCAGTTAACCCTGGGAGTGTCAAGACTTTTATTCATCTGATATGTGTGGTAATTCCTAAATTTGGGGTCTTTAGAGATTTTTAGAATTCTACCTCCTCTTTCCTTTGTGGAGTGTTCCTTCTTACCAATGATTCCCTTTTGAGCATGATAACTTTATATAGGTAGTTATGGTTCTTTCAAGACATTCATTCTAAGCCTTATTTTCACATGCTTGCAACTCTCTCAAAAATTTCTCCTCTCCAGCTGCAATGCCCCAGGCTTGGTCTTGGTTTGAAGCTTAATTGTTTTAGAAAGTTTGCATAGAATCCTTTCTACCATTAGTATTTTTGACTAGGGAGACAGGGATTTCTGCCAGAGAATCTACTGCAATAATAAGTTCTATAGCAATGCTAATATGGAGGGAAGGATTGCCCAGTGATTAGGGGGCTGGCCTGAAACTTGGAAACCTGAATTCAGTTTCCAGCTCTGCCACAGACTTCCTGTGTGACTTTGGTCAAATCACTCAGCCTCCCTGTGGCTGATACCCATCTGTAAAGTAGTATTTAACTCTATGCTAGTGCTCTACAAAAACAGAGGTCTGTATATATGTAGATAATTAATAGAAAATGTGCTGATAAATGGTACTCCTTGTCAAATGGGGGCATATCTAGTAGGAGTCTGTCTTGGGTACGGTACTACTAAATATTTCATTAATGACTTGGACAATGGAGTGGGGAGTATGCTTATAAAATTTGCAAATAACAATCTGGGAGGAGTTTAAAGCAATTTGGAGGACAGGATTACAATTCAAAACAACCTTGAAAAATTAGACTGGTTTGCAATCAGCAAGATGAAATTCAATAAAAATAAGTGTAAAGTATTTCATTTAAGAGGAGAAAATCAATTGTACAACTACAAAGTTGGAAATAATTTTGGCTAGGCAGCAGTACTGCTGAAAAGGATCTGGGGGTTATAGTGGATCACAAATTGAAGATAAGCCAACAATGTGATGGAGTTGTGAAAAAAGGCTAATATAACCTGGGATGTATTAAGAGTATTCTTGTGTGTAAGATACTAGAAGTATTTATCCTGCCTATCCAGCACTGGTGAGGCCTCAGCTGGGGTACTGTGTCCAGTTCTGTGTGCCACACATCAGGAAAGATGTGGACAAACTGGAGAGAGTCCACAAAAGAGCAATAAAAATGATAAAAGTGTTAGATAACCTGGCCTATGAGGAAAGGTTAAAAAAAACTGGGCATGGTTAGTCTTAAGAAAAGAAAACTGAGGTGGTGGGGAACCTGTTTCTAGCCTTTAAATATGTTAAGGGCTGTTATGAAGACAACAGTGATCAATTGCTCTCCATGTCCACTGTAGGTAGGAGAAGGAGTAATCTGCTTAATCTGCAGCAAGGGAGATTTTTAAATATTAGGAAAATCTTTCTAACTATAAGGATAGTTAGGCTCGGGACTAGGCTTCCAAAGGAGGTTGTGGAATCTTCATCATTGGAGGTTTTTAAGAACAGGTTGGACAAACACCTGTCAGGGATAGTCTCGGTTTACTATCATAGTGCAGGGGGGCTGGACTAGATGACTTTTGAGCTCTCTTCCAGACATGCATTTCCGTGGTTCCATGAATATGCACTATTAGGTTTTGTGAGACCAATAACACTGTTGTTGTGTACCCTCCAAATAGTTGCTAGTGGGCAGGGTTTAACACCATCTTCATGGGGTGCTGTGAGGATAAACATACTAAAGCCTGGGAGGTGTTCAGATACTATGGTGGTGGGGGCCATATGAGTACCTATCCATCTAGATAGATGTACTTGATGCTGTACAGTGGAAGCTCAGTAACCAAAGGATATCAGTTCCCTGCCCTGAGGTGTTTACAGCTGGACACTGCCAAAGATGAATTGTGGACCAGCCCTATCAGAGTTTGAACTCTTTGCAGAAAAGTTGGAGACACACCAGACTTGCTCTATCTGTGGGGAGGCTAATTCAAGCACATCGGCTGGAATGAGAGGCCAGGACTGAGTTTACCACATAAGAACAACCTGAAGGCCATTGAGAGGTTTAAAACAATGATGATATTTTTGGGCAGCTGATCTATCACAATACTATATTAGCAAATACAAGCGTCTTCAGAGTTAAACCCATCTTTCTAGAACAGTCCTAACAGACTGAGTGCCACTGAGTTTGGGTTGGTTCCTTCAGAGGTGGGTGGATCTCACTGGAAGTAAAAGTAGGATTGGGCCTGTACTCCAGGTTTTTGCATTTCACAAAATTAAATTGAATTTTTTCCCCATAATTCTTTGTAATTTTTTACTGCTGATGAAAGGTGCCGGACTGATAGCTCTTGGTGACCAAGCCATCTGAGTACCAGAGCAGGTTTAAACTGGGCAACAGCAAGGCAAGCTTCCCATATACTGCCTCAGACGTCTAGCATTCAAGAGGGAAATTTAGTCATTGGCCGCTGTGCTGTGATTGCCAGTACTCTGATCCTCTTAGTGTCGCCACCATATAGCTTGCCGCCTCTGAGCAGTGACACGAGGCCAAGGTGTGTGGTTTACAGTGAGCTGGAGGCAGAATTGGATCCCTGGCAGGATGGGTCTGCAGGGTGAGGCATCTGCCAGGCTCTCTTGCTGCTAGCTTAACAGTCAATTGTTTGTATAGCCTCGGGTTTCCCAGCAAGCTTCCCCCTTTGTCTTGTGTTGCTCATGTGGTTTTCATTAAAGTCAGAGTGGGAGGGGGGAGGAGGGATGCATGTGTGTAATTGCAGCACTCTGCCTTGTCATGCCAGAGAGAGTATTGGATAGTAGCAGGGCTGCAGGCGTAGGGTGACCATATTTCCCCATGCGGGGCTGGTCCTCCCCCTCTCTCTGCCCCCACACAAGGCTGGCCCAAGCAGCTCGCCCAAGCCCCCTCTGCCCACCCTGTGAGGCTGGGATTGCTGGAACCCTGTCTGCACCCCTCACGAAGCTGGGATTGCTGGAACCTTGCTTTTCCCGGCCCCCCCACCTCCCCAAGAGGCTGTTGCTGGTTGCTAGAATCCTGCCGGCACCCCTGCATGAGCCCTGCCTCCTCTTCTCCCCTGCAAGAGGCTGGCATCACTGCTCGCCCTCTGTACTGCACCCCACTTTTTTTTGACAAAAGTGGGCATTTGCCCTGTTTGCTCTTGCCAACTGATCAAGAGGGTCAGGGCTTAAAAAGGGGGCTTTCCTAGCCAAAATGGGATGTATGGTCACCCTATGCAGGTAGAGTTCCTCATGCAGTGCGCTAATGACAAAGTTTGGGCATTTTCTGCTGGTTTCATGGAAAGGAACAATTCCCTCCTCCCTGCTACAAAAACCAAACCAAACAACAACCCCCCTCTCTTTTCCTGGTGCAGTCTGGGGAATGGGCAACATGAGCTAAGAATGACTGAGAACTGAAGCACCCAGCCAGCTCAAGAATTGATGGAGGGTCCACTCAGCCCGACTAATCAAAGGAACGGGGAATGTGTCCACCATACTGCCTGGGAGGAGAGGTACAGAATCATAGAATATCAGGGTTGGAAGGCACCTCAGGAGGTCATCTAGTCCAACCCCCTGCTCAAAGCAGGACCAATCCCCAACTAAATCATCCCATCCAGGGCTTTGTCAAGCCTGACCTTAAAAACCTCTAAGGAAGGAGATTCCGCCACCTCCCTAGGTAACCCATTCCACTGCTTCACCATCCTCCTAGCGAAAAAGTTTCTCCTAATATCCAACCTAAACCTCCCCCCACTGCAACTTGAGACCATTACTCCTTGTTCTGCCATCTGCCACCACTAAGAACAGTCTAGATCCATCCTCTTTGGAACGCCCTTTCAGGTAGTTGAAAGCAGCTATCAAATCTCCCCTCGTTCTTCTCTCCTGCAGACTAAACAATCCCAGTTCCCTCAGCCTCTCCTCATAAGTCATGTGCTCCAGCCCCCTAATCATTTTTGTTGCCCTCTGCTGGTCTCTTTCCAATTTTTCAACATCCTTCTAGTATTGTGGGACCTAAAACTGGACACTCTACTCTAGATGAGGCCTCACCAATGCCAAATAGAGGGGAATGATCATGTCCTTCGATCTGCTGGCAATGCTCCTACTTATACAGCCCAAAATTTCATCAACCTTCTTGGCAACAAGGGCACACTGTTGACTTGTATCCAGCTTCTCATCCACTGTAACCCCTATGTCTTTTTCTGCAGAACTGCTGCCTAGCCACTTGGTCCCTAGTCTGTAGCAGTGCATGAGATTCTTCCATCCTAAGTGCAGGACTTTGCACTTGTCCTTGTTGAACCTCATCAGATTTCTTTTGGCCCAATCCTCTAATTTGTCTAGGTCCCTCTGTATCCTATCCCTACCCTCCAGTGTATCTACCTCTCCTCCCCAGGTATCGGGAGTGTCTGCAGGAACAGCACAATCTCTCATCCCTCACAGTGGCTGGCACAGGCTCATAGACCCTGGAGAAGCTGGCAGGTAAATGATTTCCCTGTACCCTCCCATTCTGTGTGACTGGCATGAGGACCAAACTAGCCAGGACACTTTCTCTCACCATCCCTTTCTGTTGGACTGACGTGGTTGAACTCCCTCTCAGATCAGGGAGTTCAACCACTTTTGTCACATGGGATCAGCGCAGGGTCCTTCAACCCAATAATCTGACCTGTAAAACGGCTCCCAGCTGCTCCAATGAGGGCTTACTACCCATCCTCCTCTGCCTCTTTCTACAGAGGAATATTCCCTGCATTGGAAATGCCATTGGCCAGGGTAAGTAGCAAAGCAAGCAAAGACCTGTGGCATGTCTGGTACACCAAGGTCTTACCAAGCCCTACACCTGTTGGCTAGCCCTACCTCCCCCTCCTTCAGTAGTGCTGTCAGGGCAGATTAATCTCTGCAGTTGGTAGGACTGGGAGGAGAGTCCCTGTACTTTGAGAGATGTTAGTTTGGGGTGGCCTAAGGCCAGCATTGTTTTTCATCTGTGCAGATAATATCTATACTGTCAGCTAGCTTGAGTATAAACAGCAGGGTAGTTGGCATAGCAAGGGCAGCAGCAGGTGTGCCAAGTTCATACCCACTGGTTTCAGAGGGTATGTACTTGGCACAGCAAAGCCATGTCTTTGCTGCTGCCACCACCTGTGATGCCATGGCTACACTGTATGTGTATGTGAGCAGGGGGATTGCAGCCATGGCTCATTGGAGATGACTATCTATACTAAGTTTGCAGCTATCCTGGTGCTTGCTGCCTCTTTCCCTCACAGCAGGGTCCAGATGAGGGAGCGCAATTGGCATGTAGCAGAGAACAGGAGCAGCTTGATATTGATGGACAACATCATAGTCAAGTGGACTGCCTGGAAAAGAGCTGGTTACAGCCTGGCTCTCTGCTGGGTAGCTCTGGGCAAGTTCCCCCTTCCCCAGCTGTCTGGCCTCTCCTTGGATGGATGGAAGGACAATGTTGCATGTCACGAGTGATTCTCTTTCTATTATGTGGATGGGGTGGAGGCGTGGGATGGAAGAAGTAACTGCCTGGGTGGATGTTGCATCAAGGAGCTGTCACTCAAAGCCTCCCCTCCAGCATATACAATTAGAAACATAGCCTTGTGTGGCTGGGCTGAAACATGTGGACAGCATATAAAGAGACCCTGCTTCTTCCTCCAGCCAATCTCCTAGGGGACCAAGAGGGTGTGGAAGAGTAAGACCAAATGCCCACACAGTGCAGGTGGGGTGGGGGCAGAGGGAAGAGGAGGGAATTCAACAACCAGCCATTGTCCCTATTTATCTATTTCATTATGTGGCACATGCTGATGGCAAGAAGATCATGACTTTTCCTTTGGGGGCTTGACCTTGCTACAGTTATACAAGTCTTGGAACCTTGAGGTCAAATTATCAATGCTCTGTATGAGGCTGAATGTCTAAACTATTCAGAATTGGTAACTAGTCCTGAGCATAATGGTCTTTTATTGAGTATGCACAGGATTGTGTATCAGGATTCAAGCGAAGATAGGGTGACATGCACCTCTGCAGGTGTGCCAGTGGGGCTGTGTTGTGTCTATGGGGCTGCCTGTGCAGATGGTAGAGCTAGATGAAAATTTTAAAAGAAACTTTCATTCCACTTGTTTTCTAAATGGACCGATTTTGTGTTTTCCAAAATTTGCTGCAGACTTTTTGTTGTTGTTTGTGTTATAGGAGCACCCAGAAGCCCCAAATCAAGGATCAGGTCCCCATGGTACTAGATGCTGTACAATATATAAATAAATCCCGCTTTCAGAGTTCCCACTCTAGGATAATAAGCTACAATAGGTAGAAGAAACACTAAAGGGTGTATGGGCGAGTGGTCAGAGGATAGGGAGTTGGGATGTCTGGGTTCTAATCCTACCTGTGCCACTGACTGTGACTTTGGGAAAGTTGCTTCATTAAAATATTAATAATTTCTGAAAGTGAAAATGAATAAGCGAGTCAATTATTAGAAAACCAAAAACATAAAGATCAGCTGAATTTGTGAAAACCAAGGTTTTAATTAAAATCTCCAGTTTTGAAAAATGGCCACATTTAATCAAAACCAGCTTCTGAATGAAATATTCCATTGGTGCTTGCAGTGTTGTAGCCCTGTTGGTCCCAGGATGTTAGAGAGATAAGGTGGGTGAGGTGATATCTTTTATTGGATCAACTGCTGCTGGTGAAAGAGACAAACTTTGCAGCTACACGGAGCTCTTCTTCAAGTCTGAGAAAGGTCTGAAGAAGAGATCTGTCTAACTCAGAAACTTGTCTCTCTCTCCAACAGAAGTTGCTCCAAAAAAATATTACCTCGCTCACCTTGCCTCTGAAAAATTCCAGTCAGAGCCAGTAGATCCAAGAAATCCCATTACACAGAGCTGTTTGATCACAGAGCACTAGGGATTAACTGCTGTGTGAAGCCTTGTTGGAAGTTGCATATAGTCTCTATAGTCCAGGTACCGAAAGGTATTTAGGCATCTAAACGCCCATGGATTCCAATGTGAGTTAGGTACCACAATACCTTTGAGGATCTGGGCATGCACTATTATGTTACCTGTTTATACTGTTTCAGATTCATCAGTGCCAGCGTATGCACGGGCTACTAGCAGAAGAGCACAAAACCAATGGGTGATTAGAATCAGAGGTATTCCTTGTATCACTTGAGGCAGTTTTTATGGATCTGGTCTCTATGGATACACAGAAGGGATCACCTGAGGTTTGTTAGCAAATAAACCAGGTGGGGCAGGTAGCCTCAATGAGCTTGTTAGGGAAGTTATAAAAGGACCTCTGACTGGGTCAGAGTTTATGGAGGCTACTAGTGAGGGGTTACTATTGGTTTAGCCAGCACTGTTTGAAATGGCTCTGACCATCACTGATCCTGTAATAATCCAAAATTGCAGCAGCTAAAACTTTCCAGCTCCTTCGTGAATGAAGCATTTCCCTCTTGCATCTCTTAATCCAGGTTGGTTGAGTTGGTTTTTTTTTGTTAATGGGAATTTCAGACATAGGATGTTCACATTCAAGGCTCAGTCTTCACATGAGAGAACCTTGTGCCACACACCAGTCACAGGCAGAAGGGTGATGTCAGCTCCACCTGTTACTTGTGATATTTTGATTCTTGGTTCTCTGCCTTTGTTCCTTCTCAGTCACTCATGTGGTGGTAGATTTTTGCATCATTGCTGGGGTATGACCTGCAGCATTTGGAATAAACCTTTGACATACTGTTGCTTGTTATCTGAATGAGCTCAACCTGGGGATACATTAGCTAGTCCACCTCCAATAGGCAATGGACACATAGCTGGATAAATCCTTCCAAGGTTGCAGGGTCCTACTGGTGAGTTGGTGGTTGGAGCTGGGGCCCGATCTAGTGTTTCCTGTGAGGGGTGGTGCTTGAGGTGATCCTACAGGATATCCTTAACCAGGAGCAAAAAATCATGGATGCTTGCTTCTGCCTCAGGTGGTCCTGTGGGGAGTAGTGCCAGGTTCAGTGAGAGGCTGTCACTCTCTCTCAGGAAAACATGCTACTCACTCCCCAACATGCTCCTTCATCTTTTGGTGGCTTCTTGTGATTGTGCGTTTCTAAGTGAGTTTACTGCTGATGAGAGAGAGACTCAACCATAGGCGCCGACTTCTGGTGGCGCCAGTGGGGGCTGACGCCCGGCGTTGGGGGCGGGGCTCCGCCCCCGACGCCGGGCCCCGCCCCCCACCCCCGGGTGACGTTGTGGGGCCCCACCCCCGATGCCGACGCAACATCACCCAGCGTCGGGGGCGGGGCCCTGCAACATCTCCTGGTGCTGAGGTAAGGTCGCGGGACTGGCGGGGAGCTGTGCGCGGGCCCCAGGAATGGCGGGGAGCTGCCACCAATTTTTCCCCGTGGGTGCTCCAGCCCCGGAGCACCCACGGAGTCGGCGCCTATGGACTCAACTATTTATCCCTAAAGCAGATACAGCCTCAGCAGCAGCTGGGCAAGCTTTCTCTACACTGTCCTCTACCAGTCAGCATCATCTATAAACTGAAGAGACCTGCTCTAGGGATATGAGGGGAATTCAGACTTAACTCATTCAGTCTTTGGCCTCCCTGCTGAGACTACCAACAAGCGGGCGGAGGGGGAATGGATGGTGGTTCCTGTGCCAATGTCCTTGCTATCCACTGGGATCTGGACTAAGAACCCACCAGATCCTTTTCACAGATGGCACTGCTCCCCTCTTTGTTCAGTTACCCCTTTCATGTGGGCTCAAACCAGACTCTGCTACAGGAAAGGTTCATTATCCCATTCACAACTCCCAGAGCAATCTAGTCACCATGAGAATGGGCCCGATCAGAACCACTCTAAATTGTAACTTTCTTGTAGCAGGCCTCTGCCTTGTGAAGGTGCTCCGAAAAGAAATACAATGTCTGTGCGGAGTGCTTCTTAGGGCACTCTGGGGTTAAAAGAAAAAGGGGTGGGGTTTGGGGAATGGCTTTGTTGGCTCACTGTTGGAGGAGATTATCATTCCCCTGTGCAGCTGCAGAGAATTCCTAAGAATGTTTTGGGCCTTAATTCCTTCCAAATTCGAGTTGGGTCTGTTGTTACTGGTATGACAATCTGGTGTGATACTCGGCATGCACGGCTGACGTGCGGGGAAGTGAGTCTGTGTTCATTTCAGAGAGTCTTGTTTTCCCCCCCACACAACCCCCACCCTTTCAGCTGCATATGGGATGATGGTGCCTGGAACATAGTCTGTGTTCACCAGCCATCAGCGACAGAAGGCGCAAGCCTAGTGCTGCTGAATCAGAGGCATCTCCAAACATTTAGTTGGCAGGGAGGGCACAGCGAGTGAATGAACTCGTGTTTCACCTCTAGAGCCTTGGGTTTAGGCTGTGACAAGGTCACAGCTGCAGAGGAGTTGTCTGATCCCTTAGAATTGTCCCTGTTGGTTGCTATACCTCCACAGAGCCTATTAACACAATATGGCCCAATTGGCAGTTTCTCCTCTGTCGAGGTCTAAGGTTGGAACAGAAGCAGGAGACTGCAGGACTGGATTGAAGTGCTTCAGCTGAGCATCCCAGGGGAGATGAGTGCAGGGGTAGGGCTGGAATAGCAGAAATTGCTGTAGGACTAATCTGAGGTGTATCAGCACAGCTGGTGGCATTTGGGGTGGGACTGGAAGAGCGGGGTGCCTGAGAAGCACACCAGCATTATCAGGCTTTCATTTTCCTGAGAACCACCCCCAAAAAGTTTTAAGCAAAATTCAAACAGGCCCCCAGCTCCAAAACTCCCTTGTGGCAGATGCTGGCTCCGCTCTGTGGGCAATGTGCAGGATTCTAGCCCAGCAAAGAAGGCACATTTTTTTGGCTCTTAATCTGCTATCGTTGCTATTTAAGTACTTAATGGGCAGCCTCTTGCAAGCCTCACAATATCCCATCTGTGAGCACAGTCTGTGCAGCCACCACTATATCTTCCCTTGGTTCAGTTCCCCAGTCCTCCTGCTGCCCCCGCTCCCCAATGGAGCACAACAGACTGTCTCACCCCTCCCAAGCTTGTTTTGCTCCAACTCCCATTAAAACAAGCATTCCTTTAAAGACTTCCCTGAGGGTCCCTCTTCTCAGTTGCCCCCTGCCCCAACCCAGTCCTTGTAACCCCCACCCTCCCTGGATTTCCTTTTAATTGTCCTTTCTCTTTATTTTTGGGAACAGCTGGACAATTCTAGCTGTTTCCCTCCAGGACCAGCTTTGGAAGTGAGGTTACAACCTCAGCCTTCCTTGAGCCTCGAGATTCAGGGGGGTGGCAGTCAATTAACAGCCTGCAAAATGCTAGAGGTTAGGCACTGAGAGGTTCAGAGCCAGTGGAATTTTCCATCTTGCTTGTGCTCCCTCCCTTTCCCTGTGCTGCTTGTCATGCCTCAAGGGCACACGGTTTGCCTGCTTTTTCCAGTTACAGTATTTGACTCTTTTGATAGCACTGAAACTGGAAGCGTTTCCATGAAATCCTGAATCTTCTGCATTAATTATCCCCAGGGCCAGCAGGAAGCACTGGAGAAGCACAGCATGCTCAGCACCTAGCATCTAGAGTACCTCCTCTGGAAGGTATTCGGCACATCGGAGCTGAATTTATGATTTGCAAGGCCCTGTGGAATTGGAGATGTGCAGGGTGAAAGAGGCAGCATTTCCTGCCTGGATCCAAACAGGAAACACCAGGTGCAACTGGTGAGAAGGGCTAGTGTACACCTGATAGACAGCAGTTAGAGAAGACACTGAGTGGCCAGGTGTTCATAAGACTCTATATTAAAGCTTGGTTTTTATTGCTGTGACCATAACTGGTCATGGCCAAACTACATAATGCTTATTGCAGAAACAGGCATACGTCAAACAGCAGCAGGCTTATTGGCCAAATTCTGTCCTCAGTTATGCCATTGACTTCTGTGGGATTTCACACATGTATTTGAAGGCTGAATCTAGCCATGGGTGAGCAAATGGGAAGAGTAACCGCTCCTGCAGATGACTTGCATTGCAACCATTTTGGAGATGTCTTTAGAATTCTGCACATGCTCAGAGCACTGGTCCATGAGGGATGGAGATGGGAACAAGAAGGTGAAGATCTGGGAAAATACCTGGCTTGCAAAGGCTGTTTCATGCTGGACCATCCCATAAGTGAGATAAACCTCACTGGCCTGTCAATGCTACAACACTAAACATGACAGCCAGGAATATGTTCAGCAGTGGCTGTCAAGCACCATTTTTCATTTATCCCTAAAGCAGATACAGCCTCGGCAGCAGCTGGGCATGCTTTCCCTACACTGTCCTCTACCAGTCAGCATCATCTATAAACTGGAGAGACCTGCTCTAGGGATGAGAGGGGAATTCAGACTTAACTCATTCAGTCTTTGGCCTCTCTGCTGAGACTACCAACAAGCGGGTGGAGGGGGAATGGATGGTGGTTCCTGTGCCAATGTCCTTGCTATCCACTGGGATCTGGACTAAGAACCCACCAGATCCATCATTTGTTGCCTTCTCAGTCTCAGCAGAGAGACCAAAAATTGACTGTGTGGAAATCACACTCGCATGGGCCCCTAAAGGGAGTGCTGCCCCTAGAGAGAGTCCCTCCAGGTCACCGTTGGTGTATATGCAGGGCACAGCATGTTGGGGAAATCTGTTCTATTGCAAATTGGAAAGAGAACATGTGCTGTGTGGAACCCTCACTCTGCAGATCAGCAGATGGAGCCCTGGTTGGTCAGGGAATGGGTAGAGGAGAGGAGCTGACTCTCCACCCCCAAAGTAAAACCCTGCGTGGCTAAAGAGTTGGCAAGAAATCCCACCCTTCCCTTGTTGTACGGACAACTGTGCCAGTGGGCATGTGCTGCTGCAGGAACATAGCAAACTGAGAGTCTAACTCTGGGATGGCCGGCAGGCTGCTCCCTGAATCTGTGTGGCTACTGTGAGTTGGCACAGCACGCAAGATTCAGCCAGAGTCCAAAGGGAGGAGGGCATCCCAATGAGAGACTGATACCAGGGGCCCTGGGGCTGTTTGTTTTCTGGTGAAGCTGCTGTTACTGATCAAAGGGCTGGAGTGAATACTTGCCTCCCCAAAGGCTGCAGGAGGGTTCTCCTCACCAAGGCAACAGGTGGGAGTTAGTTTTTTTCCAAACAGCAAGGGGACCCCCCACTACAGCTGATTATTCATGTTCTATCTTGAAACCTTTTCCCTTCCTCTTTAATGAGGTGGCTTGCTCGTTTCTTTCCTCTGCTTTCTGCTGAGGTCCTAGGACCTATTGGAAGGCCTCCCACTTGCACACCTTTTCCCAGGGCAATGAGTCTCCAGGGGAGGCTCCCAATGTTACTGCCTGTTCATGCACCTGTGCGCTGTAATGCATGCCTAATTTAAAACACATTAATGGTATGATTCCATTACAGCTGCTCAAGATGCTGGCTGCAGGAACGCTCCCGGTGGGCTACGAATCAGCTGTGCTAGATAATTTATAAAGTGCTGTGGATCTGTTCGGAGTTCCAGTGTTAAGTAAGGCAGACACAGAGCTATTCATTATTAACAAGGCATTATGCGTTTTGCTCAGCAAAAGTGCAAGTCTGGGATGAGCTGAGATCTATCGGAGGTGAAGGTTTCAGACAGCCAACTTTACTATGTGGTTCCACAGATGTGTCCTTCCAAGTATCTGTCAGCTTTTGAACTCTCCTTCCCAGACACAGTACGCCTCTTAGTTCTGACCTGGTTCGCCAAGATTCTTGTAAGTTCTTCACTTCTACTTTGCTTGGCTTGCATTTTAAGTCTCATGAAAGAAACTGATGATGAAATTGGTTAGAACAGGGGTTCTCAAACTGGGGGTTGGGACCCCTTAGGGGGTTATGAGGTTATTACATGGGGGGTTGCGAGCTGTCAGCCTCCACCCTAAACCCTGCTTTGCCTCCAGCATTTACAATGGTGTTAAATATATTAAGTGTTTTTAATTTATAAGGGGGGGTCGCACTCAGAGGCTTGCTATGTGAAAGGGGTCACCAGTACAAAAGTCTGAGAACCACTGGGTTAGAGGTTTAGAGACTGGCATGTTGTTAAGGGACAATTTCCAGCTTCCCCCAGTGCTGCCCCTGCCTCTGCTATTCCAGTCCTGGGCTCCTCTTCCCACCTCCCCCCTCGCCTCCCTCCCCTTCCAAGTTCTGCAGAGGCACCGCAGTTCCGATTTGCAGGACTTCCTTGCTATTCTGGTCCTGGCCTACCTCCTTACCCCAGCTATGTTGATGCACCTCAATGCTAACCCACAGCATTTCCTGTTATTACAGGCCCAGGCTCCCCAGTGCAACTAAATCGTAATCTGCAAGACCTAGTGCAGTTGTGTTTTATTAGTGTGCTAATGTATGCTAGCAGCTATTGTTTGAAACTTTTCACATTTTGTTGAAATTTTGTAGACTAATCAGGAAACATGGACAATTTCTGGGAATTATTTTCTTTCTGTATTTCAGTCAGCTCTAGAGCAGGTTGACATTTTTTGAATTTCTAAAAAGGGGAGAAATTTTCACTTTATTTTTAACTAGTCCTACTAACCGCTAACTTTCAGTTATGATCCCATCAGGATTTGAACCCATGCCTCTAAAGGTATAAAGCATGTGTACTAACCCACGATGGACTGCACCATGTCCTCCCTGACCCAGGATTGCATGTACATAATAGGTGCATATGGGAACACAATGTGAGGTCCATTGTTGGCCGTGCTTTACTCTTAATGTGTGTATATATATGCTCTTTCTTTCTCTGTCAAAAATTTGCTGCACAAATCCTCCAAGTTCACAATGGGCTTGTAGTTTCTCTGGCAAGGAGATGTACACTTTCCAGAGGCTGTGCACTGAAATGGTGGAGGAGACAGGAATTAGAACTGAAAGTTTGTTCCCTGAAAGAAGAAACTCTTTTGTAAAAGGAGACTTTTTTTTTTTTTGTATTCCCAGTTCTTTAAAAATGGAAGAAAAGTGCAGGCTGTAGAGCTGGGGAACTGAGATCAGACACAAACTCCAAAAGTGTGGCCTTTGGAGTTATTTATTGGCCTGCATTTTCATTATTAGAAATTGACTTGTGTGGGCTTCTTCCTGAGAAGCCCCATCAATGTGACTCCCCTAACTCAGGTTCCTCTCTTCCCATTGCCTCTTATTTGCTTTACATGACTCTACTGCTCATGACAGGAACTGGACTGACAGCCGTGCACACTCAAGGGCTGCTTATCTGTAGAACTGGTACAGTTTCGGTACGTGCCCCCTACCTGATTCCTTCCAGCAGGGTTAATCTTTAGGGGAGAGACGGATAGTTCAGTCTTCATGGCCCATTCAGTCCTTGGCTTCTGTGCTTCAGGTATTGATGGTGTCAGTGTGTTGTGTCATGTAGACATCTGTCCCACTAGGGACCAACCTGAGATTTTTGCAAGGAAAATTTAACTAGTGGGCTATTTATTTGCATACTCAGGATCATCTCCATAAATGTGACTTGAACTTACTGGCTATCAGCTGGTGAAAGTTGGTATAGCTCCCCTGAGTTCAGAGGATTTACACCAGCTGAGCATCTGGCCCAGTGTATCTACTTGGGAGTCATGGATAGGAAGCAAGAACCAAAGTGGAAACAAACAGCTTAGTGTGATCCTCCGTTAGACTGATCCATTGACTCGCTGGAAAGTGCAGGAGGGCTCCCACAGAAATCCATCTGCCACCTTTCTGATTCCCCAGAAAGGCTGCTGGGGCTCAGCTCTGTTAGGCTGGTCATCACATGCACTTCTATTGATTGTGTTGCTGCGCAGCTTGACAACTTGCTGCTTATCGCTTCAGTGTTTTTTAAACTAATTGGTGGCCTTTCATCCCCAGGCTTTGGTCCTTCACCTAATCTATCAACACTGGGACTGAGATCAAAAAGCCCAGTAAGGTAAGGTCAACATGGCCCTCCCTTACCACCTGTCCTCAAAGTGAGCCCAGATGGGCTGTTATCAGCACAGCCATCTTCAAAGGAGTTTTCTGTCCTAAAGCTGGCATCATGCTGGCTTTCTGGTCCCTGTTCCCTCCCCCGCCTCAGTGTGAGGTGTGAATGTGAAACCAACATGGAGGATCAAAGAAGTAGGCTTCATAGTGTGTCCATCCATGACAAAAAGGTGGGGATGTACTAGGGATTGGTCTTTATGACTATAATATAAGTGCACAAGTCTCTCCCAGGGGGAGAACACAGGCACAAAGCACTCCTAGTCTCTGCTATGTAGCATGCTGCATGTTCCATCTGAGGACCCCAAGATATAATAGCTAGTAACTCTGATAAGATCTCTGTAAACTAAGGATTATCTCCATTTATAAGGAGATACACTGAGGCACAGAGAGGTGGAGTAACTTGGTCCTGCAGTGATGGGGCCACTGCTTTCCACTTGGTTTTAAGCCAGATGAGTGTCACACTCAGCACCCACCAGTCCACACAGTATCGGTGGCCCTGGAGGTTGCTCTGCTTTAGTCTGATTTGCAATGGCTAACAGTGCTGGGGCACTAGCCCCCTTTGTTCCTGAGGTGCTTCAAGGAGACCTCTCCCGGAGCTAATTAGGATGCTGTGTGAAGTTGCTTTTCATAAACAAAGTCCTGTCTGGGCCCCGTGGTTTAATGGCATAATAGCTCATTGGTCATATGCCTGCCAAGCCACTTACCTTAGAGTGCCAGATCCCCTAGCTCTTCCTCTCATCCGACCCCATCTCTGTTCACAGCCAGCTCTCTCTGCCTGTATGTCAGCAAATGGACCCGGCTTGCGCCTGGCACTCGTTCTCTCTGGCCATGTTCTGTTGTTTGAATTAGAAGCATATGAGATGGAGCATGTAGCCCCTGCAGTGACCCCACTTAGCACTTCTTCTATCACCGACTGATTGAAGTGGCTCTTGCTAGCAACTTCTGCTTTCCATATTATAACTCCTCAGTGATTTTTCTTAATCTGTTCTCACACTTTAGCCCTGTAGCTGAAAAGGATGCTTGTTATTGGAGGGTGAAAAATGGGGAGGGGGAGGAGGGGAAAGGAAGGATTAATTAAAAGGACATCAAATAAAATCTTGTATGTGTGATGAAACTATATCTACCCACCTACTTAGACTTCTATGATGCTGTTGATTTCCTGTTACTGTGGTATCTGAATGCTTGCATACATATGAGGTCATCAGTGGGGGAGAACCCAGGGATCTTCAGCACTGAAAGTAAAAGCCCCTACCACATGAGTTAAAGGAGTAATTCTACTGTGATAGGCAAGCAGCAGATTCTGAGCCTTGGTGTGGGCCAACCACTAGAGACACAGGGTATGTCTGCCTGCAGTCATGGGATGTGACTGCAGTTTGTGCAGACATACGCGAGCTAGATTTAATCTAGCTAGTTGGGGCACAAGTAGCAGTGACGCAGCAGCAATGTGTGAGTAATTACCCAGGATTCCAGGTTGACTGTAGAGCCTGCACTGAAGCCCATGATGCTGCAGCTTCATTAACCCAGTAGCTAGATTAAAGTTAGCTTTGGTATGTCTACACAAGCTGCAGTCAAACCTGTGTTTGTAGTAGACCTAACCCTGTAGCAGATGGAGCTTGACTCTTGGTTGCTTTGGATCTTGTAATTTATTTGTCAGTGCAAAGTGGTTGCAAAATGGTACCATTCTGATCTGGTAGCACCTTACATCCACTTTGCCCTGGTGCAAATGACTACTCAAGGTGCAGGGCAACTGAATCTGATCCATGACCTGCAAATGCCAACAACCCTATGGAAGGCTGGTGAGACCACATGGCCTAATATCACATTCCAACGATTCTCCTAGAGGACTTCTACCCTGAGGAGGGCAAGGTAGGGACATAGAGCCTGGAGTTCAGAGAGATGGAGGACGCCCATGGGATGTTGCGTATTGTTTGTAGACAAGCCCTTAGGGTACATCTATACTTACCCGCTGCTTCGGCGGCGAGCAATCGATCTTCTGAGATCGATTTATCGCGTCTTGTCTAGACGCGATAAATCGATCCCGGAAGTGCACGCCGTCGACACCGGTACTCCTGCTCGCCACGAGGAGTAAGCGCTGTCGATGGGGGAGCCTGCCTGCTGCGTGTGGACCCGCAGTAAGTGCTTTGAAGGTCGAACTAAGATACTTTGACTTCAGCTACGTTATTAACGTAGCTGAAGTTGCGTATCTTAGTTCGACACGGGGGGTTAGTGTGGACCAGCCCTTAGACTGGTAACACTGTTTCAGGTCACTACTGAGCTAGGCTGGATTGGAGTCCATGACCTAAAAGTGAAAAACTCAGCATTCAATAACCAATTTTCTGACCCAGCAGGAAGGTGCCTGGTTCTCTTGTGTGGTTGCAGTTCCAATCTATGTAGGTGCAAGCCCTGAGTATATTATAGGCCGTTTCCATTGTTTGGCATGTCTAAGTTGAGTCTGGGGTGTCTGTGTTTTTTTCTCCATCAGTCCTCTTGCTTTTAGCCTCTCTAAACATATATTCTGTTTTGTGGTGTCACCTCTAACTTTTGCCAAAAAATAACTGTCTGTTTTTCTCCATCTCTAATGGTGATGCTGTGATCACAAGGGTTATGCTGGTGGTGGAAATCCTGTGACATGGACTCATGACATTGGACCGTTTCCAGAAGGATGTGACTAACACGGAGAACAATTCTTTAGGCCGGATTCTGACCTCATTTATGGTGGTATAAATACCAGCTAATGTTAGAATGCCCCTAGAATTACTTCAGTGTAACTGACAATCTGCTCACTGGGTGCTATGCGGAATTTTGCTGAGCAGCAACTAAAGTCGCAAGAGCTTTTGAAAAAGGATTTGTAACTTGTGGTCTGGTGGAATGTCCATTCAGTCAAAGAGTGGAAATGTAGCAGAGTTTAGCCTGGAAGTGAGAAGCGTTAGGAGAGTGCTCTGAGGTAATAACCACCAGGTGCTTTCTGTACTTTAGTCCATGATATGACCCACCAGTACGTACATAATACAAAATGAAAGCACACTGGCAGGGTAAGCTGGTTGACTTGTGCTGTTTTCTGGAACTGTCCCTGACTGCAGATCACCTTGGTAAAAATCCAGGCTGCAGTCTCTCCTGACCTGCTCGCTCCCTCACCTTTTCCAGCTTCCATCCCCCACACAGAATGTGGCAGGCAAAAGACTCTGAGACAGCATTTTCCCAATCACTTATTAAAAAATTCAATCTCATTCAGCCCTTCCCCTGTCTGGTGATTTAACCTTCCCTCCCTTTGCTGCCCTATCCAGGCAGTGTCCCGTTGCCATACTGGAGCAGGCCAGTGGTGTCCATTTACCCCAGTATCTCATCTTGGACAATGGCCAGTAACAGAGGCTTCAGAGAGCGGTCCAATAAACCCCATAATAAAGTAGGAAGTTTCATCCTAGCCATAGGCAGTCAGTGATTGGTTTGAGATTATAGCCCTTATGTTTTATCCTACCTAAGGTAACCATGCATGTTCTCATTATCCATGTCAATGTCTAATTGTCTTTTGAATGCTGCCAAGCTCTTGGCCTTGGTGATATCTGTAGCAGTGAGTTCTACAGGTTAACTAGCAGCTTATTTTTTAAAAGGTGGTGGTTTTTATTCAGTTTTAAATTTGTTGCCTTTCAGTTTCATTGGTTTCCTCATTGCTATTTGTCTCTGTCTTTCACCTACTTGTAAGTTCTCTCCGCTTACACAGAATTCTCCTCTTTCATCTCCTCATTGTGGCCACTCAGGACTTCCTGGCTCCTGGCAATGAGAGTCTTAGCTCTGTGGGCCACTGTGACTCCCAGTAAGAAGACAACCGTGGTTGGAAGCAGTTGTATTTTGCATGCTCTTAAGGCTTTTGCTGTGTTGATGGTGTGAGTTTACATCCTTTGCTATGTTTACTCTGCTGATGCAATTTACTGCCCATTCTGTTTTGTATGTGCATTTGCTGGGATTATGTGTTAATCCTGGGGTTTGTATACATTTAGTTTTCAGTTTATGTCCCAGTCCCCATGTCATTCTAGAAGCAGAGCAAAAGAACTATTTGAAGGAAAAATGGGATTGCTTCAATCTGAGACACACAAAAGAGCTAAGGAAAGTTGGAAAGTATAAGATACCCTATATCCCCATAGGCTGTCAGTTTATAAACAGGGCTGGGAAAAGTCCTGCCTTTTCCTTGCAACATCCCAAATCGGTCCCAGTGACTTGCAAAACTAATATAAAAATGCAGCATCTTTGGGCCATCTCTGCTGGGTTTGTCTTCACTGGGAAGCCCAAAGAGTCATTGTAGCTCTAATTACAAATACTCATACACACAACCACCCATACTGTGTGTTTTCTCTCTTTTCCCCCACACCGACACACACTGGAATGCAATGGCTACCAGCCTCTCAGAGCCATGTTTCTCAGTCGGTGTTTTAGCAGTCACAAAGGTACAAAGAGATTTCCGCCTTTTCTGACCTCAAATCTTGACAGGAAATGCAGTGAAGGGGGAGAGAAAAACAAAATAGGAGCAAAGGAGGCTTTTTCGAGCAAAGGAGGCTTTTTCAAGCTAGGGCTTCACTGTCTTTAATTTAAACACCAGAAGAATGGGAGGAAGCAGCCTTCCAGGGCCACATGAAGTATAGGCTTCTATTAATAACTCTGTTTACATGATCCCAAGGCATTGTTAGGAGAAATTGCTGCAGCCTTCCAGAATCTTATGTCTTTTCACTTTGGGATTTGCCTGCATCAACTTCTCATTTAATTCCAAGGAAAGAATTTCTGGACAGGGATACTCTGGGAAAATTCCTCTCTCCTTTTCTCCCCCATTCCCTTGGTCTCCTTTTCTAGCCAGGAGTGGAAAACTCCACCCCCCTTATAGGCTAGGAGCCTCTGTTGCCCAGAGTCCTGATCAAAGAAGTGTTGCCCCTCCTGCTGCTCCAAGGCAGGAATGTTTGCCTGGTATTTGTGTTACTGTAGCCCTTAGGGTCCTCAGTTATGGCTCAGAACCCCACTGTGCTAATTTCTAAAGCTTTCTATCCCAGCTCTGCCTTATTCTGGGATATTGTTTCCTTTAAACTCCATCCCCCTGCAATTCATTCCCACCCTAGAAGATATTCTGAATGGACTTTGGTTGTTTTCTCACATCCTCATGAACTACCATTGTTTCTAAATGTACACTGGAAAAAGCCATGGAGAATAGTCTATGCAGCATAATCCTGCAGTGGTGTTTGTGGGATGGTAAAGAAAGGCCCTACAGTTTTAGGTCTTTTCCGTCTCTAATTTTCATGGTATGTTTAGGTATAAATGCTGTTTCAGTGATCTAAAGAGGCACCATCTAGGAAAGTAACACAGTGACAACAGACCAGGACTCTCTGGGAAGCTGTCTCTCTCTCCCCTGAGGCTCCAAGAACCTCATGGTCCTTCCTACCCTTGGTTCACTGACATAATGGTGCACTACCCCCAGATCAGAAGGAGTTTCAGTCCTTCCCAATGAAAGGGCCTGATGGTAGTTGCAGGTGCTCAGCCCATATTGGGATTTAGGCTCTTTGCTTGCAAATAGGGATGCAGTATTCAAACAGCTGTTGAAAGGACTTTGTTGGAGGAGATGCAGAGGCAGATGGAACAGACAAAAGGCACCTGCCACTGTGTTGCTGCTGCTAGGGTGGAGTTGCTTGAAGTTTGCTCTTAGTTCTTGATCTTCACTTTACACCGTGATGCTTCCTGGATTAAGTTAAATGGACAATGACATGTTCTGTTTTAGGCTGTCTGCTGAATACAACTCCCATGGTCACACTGGTCTCTCTACATTAGCAGAGCTATATTTAAAGCTAGGCCATCTCATCAACTTATAGTGCAATGCACTGTATAATTTAACAGAGAACAGCATTGCTACAGAACATAAAACTTCAATATGCAAGATGAAAGGGAGAGGAAGGCATAACAAGAAAAGCTATTAAACTACACCCTCCTCCACACCCCCCAAAAAGCCCACAAGCCCTACAATCTGCTTTTACCTGAAACAGCCAGCCAGGATATGGTTCAGTGTTATCTCAAGTCCTGATAGTAGCAACCTCCCTTAGCTTTCACATTTGTAAACATTTGGGGTTACAAGGTAGGAGCATCCTCACAAGGACAAAAATCCCTATATGCCATACTTGGAAGTCTATATGATCATACACTCAGCTGTTTGACCAGATTTGGTGATCCACGGTTGGGGAGATCTGTGGAAGCTTAAGTCCATGTTCTGATGTGAAACCTCTGGACTGAAGGGCATAGGTCAGATCTTTGGTCCATCAAGCCTGCTATCCTGCCTCCAGCAGTAGCCAAGACCAAGATATGTCAATGGAACTCAAACCACCTGTACCTGCATAAGGCCCCCCACCAACAGTGCAGTGCTGCAGATAGGTGGGTAAACAGGTCAGGAGTTCCTTTCAACCCTTATGACAATATTCTTACATGCTGATGGCTGAGATTTGTTGCCCTTATTTCAAAATGCATTTTTAAAGTCCTGGAGTCCTGAAAGCCTCCGATGTGTCATTCACCTGTGCCTTTTGGGACTCCCCCACACCCTGTGCTACTAGCAGTAAGTGGGCTGCTGATGTGTTCTTTGGGCCAGTACCCACTGGGAATCTATAAGAGAATCATGCTCTCCTCCAACTAGAAACAAATAAGTGCTGGGAGGCCACTGAACCCTGTATGCATCAGAGCTGTCTTTTGAAGCTGCTGCACCCACAGTGGCTGCAGGCTGGATCCCACTCGTTGATGCCACATGAAGGCTGGGGGTCACTGTCTTTGACCCTGTGGGGGAAAATGCTGTTAGACCTAGCCCCCTTCACAGTCTGCAGCTCAATCTATGTACTCTATATGCAACATATGGAAGGGCTGTAACGCAAGAGGCCTACAGGCCAGTATCCTGTAAGACTTGGCTTGCTTTGCAAGAGGCCTACAGGCCAGTATCCTGTAAGACTTGGCTTGCTTTGCAAGAGGCCTACAGGCCAGTATCCTGTAAGACTTGGCTTGAGCTAAAGCATTGACGCATGCTAGGCTGTGGCACTTGACCCAGATAATGGACTAGGCCAGTCTCTAACTGAATAAGAACCACAGGACCTTTGAAAAGTCCCAAGCTGCCCCTCGCATACACCAAAGCAAAACTGCAAATCTTGATAATAACAAGGTGCGTCAGCACTGTGCTACTTATGAAGCTGTTTTCTTATTTTCCTTATAAGGCTTTTACTAATAATGCTTGAGTGGTGGAAAATTACTATTAAGAAAAATGTATCTGTTCGACCCTGAACGCTGACCTATATAAGACTGATGACATATGGGCAGGGTAGAGGGATCAGGCAGGCACCTGCGTGTGACCTTCTCTGTCTCTCTCCCTGCATGCTTGTACTCAATAAAAAAGGCCTTAGGCTGTTAGAACCAAACTAAGGGTGTGGCTTGTTTTCCACAACAACCTCAATAGATCAGGGTTTGAAATCAAACAAGAAGAAGTCAGTAGCCACTGGAAGTGATGGTGGTGTAAATCTACGATAGCATAATATTCTTGGACTAGAGAGTCTCCTGTTCCTGATGGAAAAGAGCAAGAAGAGGATGGGGAATAAAGGCAGTCCTCCTGAAGAGAGCTGAGGCATACACAGTAGTTGTAGTACAGCTCAAGCGTATATGTGGCCTCTTGCCCTTGACTCGGAGTCTCTGCAACTGCTCAGACACAGACTGTCATGTGCTTTCTGGTTAAATTTGAGGTCAGCATTCATTGTTTCCCATCCCCCAAAGGGAGAACCCATCCAATAAGCTACAGAACATTTCGAAACAGTTTTAAATGTGCAGGGGAAGGAAACCCTCCCCCAGCCCGGGGTAGCAGTCACGGCTAGTAATGCCGAATTTGGTCTCCTGTAGTTATTCTCTTCCAGACGATGCTGTTTCCTAGGCTGTGGCATGGTGCCATCATGTTTTCCAGAAGCCAGCACATAGACACAAAGAGTCTGGATTACGGGCCAAGTGTTGAACAAGGAGAAAATCAGCAGGTCTAATGGTAAAATTATTGATATTGTTTTAAAGCAATCTGGTAAATACAGTGGAATCAGCCCTATAATCTTAGTCAGAGCAATCAAAACAGTCATTAAGTCTTAATAAAGTTGAGTGACTCATCCTCTGCTGTAAATAGTTGCAGCTAATGATTCTACTTACAATTCCAGCTCTTTAAAAGTATAAAATCTGGGCAGAAGTGGGGGGAGGAGGGAGGTGTTGGTTCTGAATCTCATTCCGTCCTCCTCCCTCAACTTGTCTTCCAAGAGCTGCACCTGTGCACATTTTATTCCTACAAGAACAAAGTCTGTTGAGATATTGTGGATTTCATGATCAAATCTGTGGCTATACAAGAAGCTGCCAAACCAGAGCAGACAACTGCCCCAGCTAGTCTAGTATCTCACTCCTACCATATTGCATCAGACCATTTCACAGTTTTATCCTGGTACCCTACCTCTGTCAGTTTTCCTGTACCTGATGGTCCAGAGGGTAGAAAACCCCATAACGCACCCAATTGTGCAAGGTATTATTATGCTGCATGGAGGCAAATGAACATAGAAACTAGTCAACTGCAATGAAGGGTTGGGGAGGTATAGAATAATGCAGAGCCTTCTAATTTATTCTGTCTGGCAGGTGTTTGTTTCCAAATTCGGAGAATACTTGCAATGGCTTTGAGCCAGCAGGATAGATGGCTGTACACCTCTACTCCCTAGGATAGCAGCTGCTGACAGAGGTTGGTGTGGTGTGTTCTGTTCTGGGCCTTGATGCTTCCAGAGCCTCAGCTTGCTGCTTGGCTTGTGCCCTCTTCATGAATCTGAAAGACATTTCCTTGTGGGAGACAGAAATAGGGGGAATGTGGGATATATGAGGTGCAGGGGCTAGAGATGGGGCTCTATTTCTATCCACAAACGGATTTCAGATGTTGGCAGCTGTGGCCATACACTGAACCAAACCAGGGCTTCTCAAACTGCAAGGGTGACCTCCCTGACAGATTAAGGGAAGGGTCACTGAATTTTCAGTGGCAGGAGTATATTTTATTAGTTAAAACCTGTACAACCAGAAACCCGGTTTGGAATATTCCTTACTAAATCCTAATTATCCGGTTCAGCTTTTGCCTAACCCAAAATGAAAATGCAAGAAAGAGCAATTCACCAGCTGCCCTTGGTCATGGGAGGTCAAAATACACTGTATTTCATGTTTTCCTTAGTGATGACTTATTAACCACACCTGCCCTCCTTCATCCCCATACACACCCCATTCTAAAATCTGTTTCCTCGAAGGGCAATCACAAGTGTGTTCCCTGTGTTTAGGGACGAACCACCGTGCATCTGGAGAATCTGTAAACTAGATGAGCTTCATACAGAGTGAAAATCTGCACAGGGTTTCCTAAGCAATAGAGACTGACCTTCCTCCGCAACAGCCAGTTTGTTCATTTGCTCTTCAGGAGCCTGGAATGGACAAGAGGTGGGTGAGTGTCAGGACCCCGGAGTAAGAATCAGAACCCTGGTAATGAGTCCAGTTACTTTAATAACCATTGCAGCAAGCAGTGATTGGAGAGCATGTGAAGTGGCCCATTCAGACCTGATCTCAGCCACTCTGATGTCTGTTGTCACTGAGGCACCAGCCTGACTGGGTATTATTAACCACTTAAAGCTCTTTCTTTGCTCTGATGGGAAGTGGTTCTGAACTAAGCAGCTTTCCTTTGAGTGAAGTGGAGAAATCAGAGTGGTGGCTGAGAGATGGGAGCATCAGTGAAGAAAACAGGCATTAGAGAAAGGGGGCTGCATAGACCCCCTTGAATCTTACTGTTTGCTATCTTGATGGCTCTGCTGAAATGAATTCCTTTGTGAAAAAATGCTCTGCCGCGAATGCGAAATGCCATAGCTTGTAATCTCCACTGCATCATGCTACTTAAGTCCCTAAGCTAGATCGAGAGGGTGTATCGCAAGGTGCCAAAGGGCAATCAAAGACTTAGATGTGCAGTGGCTTTTCCACCCTGAGAGCCAGTCATTTGTTTGGATGAGGTGTGTGTTGTGCTAGTGAGAAGTGCTGGACTGACAGAGCAGTGAAGTCCACCATTTAGCTACAGCCAGAGTCTGCTCCACATTTCCCCTCCTTGCACCCCAACAAGTCTGCTTTGTTCCTTATTGTAAGAGGTGTGGACAGTTTCTGTGGTCCGTTCAGTCATTGGCCTTTTTGCTGAAACTCCCAGTGAGAGCGCTTAATATCAATTGTGATGAAAATCCTTGGCAAATGGGAGCAGGACTACACCTTGTTAATTCGCTTCCTGGGGGCACTGACTGAACAGCATTCAGATGGTTGTTCTCATCCAGCAATACTGGCATGGGTTGGATTCAGACTGACTATTATGAAAGGCTCTGTATCCCCTTGAACCAGCCAGGCCTCTGAATCCATACATTTCTGGGCTTAAAGCTCCCCAAACCTTGCTCCTTCCCTTTTGGCCCTACACGACACTAATTTTCAGCACACATTTCCTGAAGGAGCACTTTGGGGACCTCCCTGCACTGAAATAGTCTGGTGTGTGGCTTCTGAGTAGAGCTGTGTGAATAACTGTTTTCAGTTCACTGGCAGGTTTGAACAAAAAAATTGGTTTCGCTCAAACTGAAACCATGGAATTTTCAGTGAGTTGAAAAAGTCAGAAAAAGGTGTTTCCATTTGACCCAAACTGAAATGTTTTGTACCAGGTATTTTTACTAGAAGCAAAGTAAATGAAGGGCTAGATTCACAAAACCCAAGGAGGTGCCACCACCACCTCCCTTGCTCATCTGGGATGAGAGACCATGGTTCAAATCCCTGCTCTGGAGCAGAGGCTTGAACAAGGTCTCCCTGCTTCTAGCAGAGTGCCCTAACCACTAGCCTATCATCTGTTCCAGGGTGGCAGTCTCTGAATCTCTCTTGTTGAAGCTGTTTCATTTGGTATAGAATATTTGAATCGTCACTGGGCCAGAGAGAGTGAGAGCGACTCTATAGCCTGGATTCCAGTCCTTGCTGCAATGAATATTTAAGTATTTATACCAAGTGGAACAGCTTCAACAGGAGAGATTGAGAGCCCTGCCCCAGAATAGCCAGTATCTCCTTCATGCAGGCAGGCAGTTTAGAGAGCTCTATAGACCCCCAGAGCATTCACACAGGTACTTCTGTAAGTGCAGGGGCAAGTGGGCTAATACCTGCCTGTTTGAGACTTATGTCTGAGGAAGACCCAGGATGGTGGGAAGTTCAGCAATACTCCCAATCCCCCCGTTCCTCCATGTGCACTGAGCCGCCTCACAGCAGCTGCTGTTTATTTTACATGGCTCTGAAAATGTAAACAGTTCCTTTAATATTAAAGGGGGAAACCCCCAGAGAAGCCAAGCAGTGGAAAGACCTCAGGCAGTTGGGCTAGTTCATTGTGTGTTTAGTGTAGAGGTGTGGTGCTGTGTTACAAGATGAGCAAGATGCCTTGTATTATGCCAGAAGTGTACTGTGCACATAACACAATAGTGGGTTACGAGACTTGTGCCACTGTGCAGTGGCTTTCAGAGACTACACATCCCAGCATGCCATGCACCCAGGCTGCTTTGATCTAAGTGGCATATTGTATGCTGAGACATGTAGTGTGCACAGGGATGT
Source organism: Chelydra serpentina (assembly GCA_037349315.1). NCBI lineage: Eukaryota > Metazoa > Chordata > Testudines > Chelydridae > Chelydra > Chelydra serpentina. The sequence continues at coordinate 66,760,110 of JBAIAC010000007.1, read as the reverse complement.
GGTAGTGCCAGGAGAGAGATGGGACTGGGAAACTTCATTCAAGAGCCCGATGACAAGGGACACTGAAGGCTTCCTGGAATCTGGATCTACCAGAAATGTAGGTGCCCCCTATCCCAAAAGTTTTAAACTTGCATCCCCAGTGGGTGCGTTCTTCTTCTAATCCTGCTCTCCTCAGAGCCCTGTCCAGCCAATATCATGCTCAGACACACAGCATGTCCCACCAGGTACCTAGTCATGGTGTTGTTTCCTTGTACTATCTAATCTATCTATGTTGTATCCATCTCTTGCCCATGGTAGAAATGGTTTTGGTTCAGTTTATTAATCAGTGAGACATCAAATAGTCAAGATCAGTTGGTTTTATTAATCCAAGATTAAACATCCAAGATTAATCAGCACAAATACAGAAAGGCAGCGGTCAAGATTGCTCTAATTTACCCTTCCAGGGATCAGACTGCAGCGGTCACTGTTCCAAATTGATTTACAATTCTATAGGTTTTTATAGACTATTTGTTTATTTCTTTCTACACTCTGTGGTTAGTTGCGTAACTGCACTGTCCAATCAACAGCAAATGTCAAACTTGCGGTCAGTTGTCTAGACAGCATACGTTCTGTTATGCCCTAATACACTCCAAGCAGCCAACTCACAAAAGGTCGTAAATTTTAGCTATCAGTAAGTCTCTGTAGTAACTTAGTATCACCTGTTATTAGAATGCCTGATTACTACTTTTGCGGTTTGTGGTTTACCCATATAATGCATCTTAACCAATCATTTAATTTTACCCTTTGTGATAAGGACATATTCATGACTTGTTGTTCCAATAGCATAGCCAATAACATTTACCCAACACATACATATGCTGTTAAAACCAACCCCTCTGCAGCAGTAAAAATAGATCATGCCCTAGACACATTTCTGGGCTTTTAGGGTACCTTCTATGTAAGCTTAATATGTTCAAAGTCAAATATACCTTTTGGTGCCCTTGACATAACCCAAGGGGACTGGGAGCTCTAGGCTCATATGACAACAGCTGATTATTGGATGGTACACTCTCAGTGGCCATAGACCATCTTTGTTGTGGTGTTTGTACAGCACCTAACACAATGGGGTTCTGTTCTGTGACTGGGGCTGATGGGCATTATAGAAATACAAAGAATAAAAGGCATGGTAGCACTGTCTGCCACTCTGCCTGACTGCTAAGCCTGGGCCAACACCTTCTCCCCTACCTTGCCACAATATATTTATCCCAAAGGTCCCATCTTTATCTGCCTTTTCCTGAGACTCCCCAGAAATCAGGAATGTAATTCATAAAACTCATGTGCCAACCAGTTTCTTATTTATCATTTGTGTTATAGTGTTCTAGGAGTCCCAGTCATGGCCCAGGATCCAGTTGTGCTGTAGAAACCCAGAGCAAAAAGACAACCCCTGCCCCAAAGAATTTACAATCCATGTATAAGACAAGGGACAACAGATGGATACAGACAGATGGGTGGCATACAAGGAAACAATGAGACAATATTGGTCAGCAGGATAGGCAGTGGTCTGAGCACACCAGCAGCCTAACGATTATGGTTTTTGTAGGCCTCATGGCAAAGGAGAGTTTTAAGGAAAGATTTGAAGGAGGAGTTAGTTTTGCAGATTTTTATGGAGAGCTCCTTCTAAAGGTGTGGAGCAGCATGGTTCTGAATGCTAACACGAGGGAGCCCTCATGGTGTCTGTTGGCAGTTGATGGGAACGAAATTTAAAATCTGCCGCTTCTGGGCTCCTCAGTGCTATCCTCTTCCCCCCCCAAATTCTCATGAACGCAGTGACATGTTAGCTGCAAGGAAGCAATAAATCACTGATCTGCTGTTTCCATCCCACAGTGAGCTACAGGCTGCAGCAATCAGACCCCTGGGAGTTCAAGCGTCTCCTCCTGCTCAGCTGGAAGGATTAATGCAGTGGGCCTGAGGGGGTTCCGCTTCAAATCCCAGCTCCCTTACCTCCCTAATTACTTCCATGTGTGTTTGTGCAAGGCTGCATGTTGTCCAGGGTCTGCAGGTGGCATGGTGACTTTTGGGCTATAGGTGAGGTTTACATGCTTTGCCACATGTTACAGGAATGAGCTAGGCAGCCACAGGGAGAGAATAAACTTTCAGAGCCAAGAGCTGCTTCTTCCTCTAAAGTGAGTAAGGATTCCCTCTTTCCGTCAGTTCTTCCTTTCCCTTTTCTCCTGTTGTGAGAGGAAGGGAATTTCTGCCCAGGGTAATAATTAATGAAAACAAAAACCTTTGTGCAGTTTGTTCCCACAGCTTTGAGGCTGGTTCTGCTAAGAAATAGACATGAGTTGGAAGAGCATTCTGGGTAACAGTATGCAAATGAGCAGCCCTAAATATCCCTCTCTTTTCTAGAGTCTCAAATTGGGTACAGTGAGGGCCATATCTGTCCCTGATGTAACACCACTGAATTCCCTGGGGTTACGTCTGGAACAAGGCTTTTCCATGCTTGGTGATAACTCTAGACATGGGTTTTACTTTCTCTAGGTTCTTCAGAAAAGCACAGTGAGGTTTACAGAAGTCTCACTCTGTTCATATAAGTCTGTTGCCCGTGTGACACATGCATGAATACGCACGCTGCAACGTGCTTGTAGAGAGAATGTGTCTGCAACCGGGACAAGAAATTAGGTCCCCCACATTGTAAAAGTGGTTCTACTACTGGAATTGAGCCTACTTCCTGGCTGCATAACTTTATCATAATTCACCCCTCCTCTTATGTTGAGTGAAATTTGGGATATTTCAACTGACAACAAAATTTGTTGGGTATTTTGGGGCACATGGAGCATCTTTCCCTGGGCAGTTGGGGCATGTAAACAGTAGCGCAGCCAGGTCCGGAGCACAGGGGGAGCGGCGCTATAAAAAGGCGCCTCCCCCTGTACTCACCCGGCGGCGCTCCGGGTCTTCAGCGGCACTTCGGCGGCGGGTCCTCACTCACTCCGGGTCTTCGGTGGCACCCGCCGCTGAAATGCTGCCAAAGACCCGGAGCGCCGCCGGGTGAGTGCAAGAAGCGGCACTTAAAAAGAAGTGGCTCTGCTAAAAAAAGGCGCCGCTTCCTCTTTAAGGTGCCGCTTCTGCTCACAGGGCCGCTCCCCCTGCTCCCACACTGGCTACGCTACTGCATGTAAAGAGGCTCACAACAGGCGTGTAGGTGTCATTGTGGGCTTACAGAATGGCTAGCCTCATGGTGTGGAGTTGTGGTTATTTTGTTTGGAGGCACATGGAATGGCTCATCTCAGCTGCTCAGGGATTGTGTTGGTTGTTCGGAGGTACATGTCATGACTTACATTTGGCAATCGTGGAGCAGGGCTAGCTTTTTCAACAGCCCCATCAAGTAACCCCCTATAAGGGTTTCCTCTGTAGCTTCTGAAGGTTTTTCGAGCATAGCAAAACCCACATGAGAAGTATGAATAATCCAGTGATCACAACCCGGGGCATGTAACAACAACAGAATCACTGACTTCAGTACCCTCACAGAAAGAAGGCTGGTCACTGGCCCCGTTACTCACTGCTGATTCTGTTACCTGCTAGCTGAATGAGAAATTCCTGCCACTCAGAAAGCACCCTACCCACTCCAAGGGGGAGTGTGCTAGTGAAATCAACTTGCAAAGCACTGCCTGGGGAGGGACTGTGGTGGGGAACACTGCTCTGTGAAGGACCACAGTGGGGGCAGCCTGTCAGGATGGGCTGCATTAGGAAGGACCAGGCTGTGATTTCATTTGTCACTCTGTCTGATTGACCCAGCCAGCAAGTTGCATCTTTGTCCAGAAGGGGCTGCAACCCACTTTCTCTTTGTTTTCTTCCTGTGGGAAAGCAACGGAAGAAAAAGTCCTGCTGTATATGTACTGGGAAACAGTGAACTAGTGGGCTAGCATACTAGCTTGGGGGAGTGGTACTAGAGCAAGATGAAAGGGGGAAATGTAGTCCTGTGAGTCCCACTCCACTCAGGGCCAAGGGTGATCCATCATTCTGGGTTGCATGTTTTTACTGAAGGATACTGGGAATAGAGTAGTTGAAAGCCCACTCAACAGTCATTGCTCTTGCTACATTCCTTCCAGCTGGCAGGGGATGTGGGGGGGGGGACTGCCACTAGAATAGTTGGGAGTTCCCCCACAACCTGCCTCAGAGATGCCCTCCCCATGAACATTGGGCAGATCCCAGTAACGCAATAAGGCGATGTATTCAAAACCATTGTCTGCTCACCTCGGAATCTGGCCCAGCAGACTATATGGTCTGAAGTGCTGGAACTCCTCAGATTTTGTAGAGTTATACTATTTATGCAGATCAGCAGGTAAACTATGAGTTCCTAATGCCCCCTGCCCCAAGAGTAACACAGTCATAATGGTCAAAAACAGAACAAAGTCTGGTAATAATTACCCCACCCCCTCAACAAACACACACACTTCCACAGTGGAAGAGAGCAATAGGAACGGTTAAGGAAGCATCATTTAACATCTTTATGGTGGATTGATCACTTCAAAGGCTTTTATAAAATTAAAATTACACTCAGTGATAGGTTTTTGGAAGGGGGAGGAGAAAGGAGCCACATTTGCACATGTGTGGTGGTCCTGCCCTGTTGTTTCAGGCTTCTGGGATGGTATTAAAACCAGAATTACCATGATCGCAGAGACTTCACTTGGCCTTTAGGCAGACACCTACATACTTGGGTCATATACCCAGAAAATGGAGTCTATTGCCGTACCAGAGAGGATGGTCACCTATAGCCTAATTGGTTGCGAGACATCATATTTTGCTACATTAGAAAAGTAAATCCCCTTTAGGAATGAAGGCAGGTATAATGGACTGGTGGACCTGGCTGTGAACGAAGGGATCACGTACAATAGACAGCAGGCCCTGGAAAAAAATGAATCCATTTGGGATTATTTCCTAGAACTGGTCCATTAAAGATCCCTGCAGGAGGCCTGGATGACAAGGCAGGAGATAAAGCCACACACTCTCCCCCACCCGCTTTCTTTTCTGTCTCTGCCCTCTGTTATCTTCCCTCTGCATTTTGATTTCTGTCATTAAAAATGTTGTTTTGATATGGCCCATTAAAGTCCATGAGCTGGAAATATTAGGGTTAAAACAGGGGAATCTAAGCATTGTGTAAATACCTTGATTTGTGGTGTATAGTATTTTTGTATTTGTCCTGTATTCCAGCACCAAGAATTTGTTTGGTTTGTTATAAGGGAAATGTTTAATAATGAAGTAATGTCCTCCTCAGGGACATTGAGACGACCACAGACATGCTGTGCCAGGAGCACACAGCAGCTCCTACAGAGGCCCTTCTCAGCGGCACGTGATAAATTCCAGAGATGTTCTCCCCAGCAGCACACAGAAGCTCCCCATGCTGCCCTCCCCATGGTGACCAGTGATTGATCATCTACAGGACGTGCCACACTCTTCCTATCCCTTGCAGGCCAGGTTGGGATGCTGGTGTTCTCCTAACTGTAATCGTGGCTAGGCTGATGCTGAGGGAGAATGCGTAGAGGACAATGTCTGAGCAGACTGGAGCCGCTTTTAATCCATTTATTTTCAAGTCGTAGTGTTTGGTTTGGGCCATGTGGTGTTTGTTTGATATAGGAAGAACAACTCTAATTGAATTCCCTGGGTCAGTTCCAGTTCACCCAGGGCGAAGGGCAGGCAGGCTGCCAGAGTGAAAGGCAGGGGCTGTGGCTGACTGTATGACAAAGAATTGTCCAAGCTTTGGGTTCCACCCCAAAAAACCCCAAACAAACAAAACATACCCCATACACACCTTTGATCCTATGATGAATTCAACGTGAGTGCAAGGATCCACCTCCACAGAGCTCATTGCAGGGTTGAGGCCTCTGTTTTACAAAGAAAGGAGTACAATGAGCTCAACCTGTCATTCTGAGCTGCTATTCCAATTTACGACTGATGAACAAGGACTAAGGTTGGCTGGGGGAAGCGCCTAGTTATTTCAGAGCCAGCTTTTCCCATAGGGGGCACTCTAGGTAGCAGAGTAATAGCACTGACTGTTAGGTCACCTTTCAACTACTCCATCCCCTGTATGTCCCCAGCACAAGGGTTCTATCCTGCTGCCCTACCCTGGGGACAGGTGATGTGAGCCTTTGAATGGGATGTATGGATCACCTAGCACAGACGAGGAACACAAGAGGAAACTGCGCTTGCACTGCAAAGTAAAGGATCTGGAGGTAAAGGACAGAGCAAATTATTATTACAAAAATCAATAAAGAGAGAGCCTTTCATTAATCTGATGGAAACTGCCCCAGGCTACAGACAAGAGCAAAATCTACAGCAGTGTATGTGTTCTAGTGGGAGATATTTCATCTGCCCCAGTTACCTCTCTTAATAATCTATGTTGGCTTCAGGGGAAGCTGGCATTGCCTGCATGTACAGTGCAGAGCTAGCTTTGCTCTAGCCTGATGTGATCGCCCTACAAAAGGGAAGCAAGCTGAGGAGCCACGGGGAGTCCCTAATTGCTTCCCCAGAATGCAAATCCATGATTGCTTTGACAGCTTCTGGGGCTGAGAGCAGCAGGAATATCCCCTTGCCTGATGCAGCTCTCACTTCAAATAACAGCTGGCTGCAGCCCCACCTCCACCAGCAGCTCATCGGTGCTCTCGAGAGAGGGAGACAAACAGGAACACATGAACAACATGCCTTGGATGTTGTGAAGGCCAAAAGTAGGTGCCGGCGGGACAACGTAACTTCATGGTGTGGTGAATTTGTCCTGCAGGCCAAATGATGGAAGGTGGCAACCCCTGCCTATGGGCTCATCTTCCTCCTCTTATAATTGCTCTTTATAGTTACCCCTCTCGTTGGCATGGGTGGAAACTGGTATAGATGAATATGCATGATGGAGAAGGAGGACCCATATGTATAGACACCCTAATCCTCCTGCCTTCTTCTGGAGCTGTCCTATACTTCTTGTCTACTCTGAGAGTTCAGCCTCAGGTGGAGCTGCACCTATGCAAATCTCTAGTTTAGATATACTTTGCATTGGTGTCATTTATACTGGTTTCAAGTGAGATTAAAGTAAATGATGCAATGGTTCATATGTCTGAGCCCTGTCTTCTCTAGTGCTTCCACTATTATTACTACTACTGGGCTACGCTGGTATTAGTGCGGCCGTAGAAGATTTTTTTAAAAACACTAGTGGAGACATAGCCCCAATGTCTGTTACTGATAAGGGGAAGAGGAAGTAGAAGCAAGCTGGTGCCAGCTGTTTCAAGAACACTTTTCAAGCACATTACATGACTTTGTGTGTCAGTCCAAAGCTGCCTGAAAAGAGTTACAAAGGGATCTCACAAAACTGAGTGACTGGGCAAGACAATGGCAGATGAAATTCAATGCTGATAAATGCAAAGTAATACATACTGGAAAACAATCCCAACTATACATACAAAATGATGGGGTTTAAATTAGCTGTTACCATGCAAGAAAGAGATCTTAGAGTCATTGTGGATAGTTCTCTGAAAACATCCACTCAATGTCCAGTGGGAGTCCAAAAGCTAACAATGTTAGGAACCACTGGAAAAGGGGTAGAAAATAAGACAGAAAATTATCATAATGTCACTTATAAATGCATGGTGTACCCACACTTTGAATACTGTGTGCAATTCTGGTCACCCCTTCTCAAAAAGATATATTAGAATTGGAAAAAATAGAGCGAAGGACAACAAAAATTATTAGGGGTACGGAACAGCTTCCATATAAGGAGAGATTAAAAAGACTGGGACTGTTCGTCTTAGAAAAGAGATAAGTAAGGGAAGGGATATGACAGAGATCTATAAATTCATGAATGTTGTGGAGAAAGTAAATTTATCCCTTCATATGACACAAGAGCCAGGGGTCACCCAAGGAATTAATATACAGTAGGTTTAAAATGAACATAAGGAAGTACACCCAACATACAGTCAATTTGTGGAACTCATTGCCATGGGATGTTGTGAAGACCAAAAGTATAACTGAGTTCAAAAAAGAATTAGATAAGTTCATGGAACATAGGTCCATCAATGGCTATTAGCCACAATGGTCAGGGCTGCAACCCCATGCTCTGGGTATTCCTAAACCTCTGGCTGCCAGAAGCTGGAACTGAACAAAAGGGGAGGGATCACTCAATAAATTGCCCTGTTATGTTCATTCTCTCTTGAAGCATCTGACACCGGCGGCCACTGTCTGAAGATGGGATACTGGGCTAGATGGACCAATAGTCTGACCTAGTGTGACCATTCTTATGTTCTTATGTAGTATTAGCTTTGTGGGTGGCATTTGTTTTCAAGTGGTGGGCTTACTGATGCCTGGAAGAGGAGAGAAGGGAGGCAGAGGTGGAGCTCAATTTCTCTGAAAAAATAATCTTACAAGGAACTGCTTATTAGATCCAAAGAGGAATGATCATGATAATAACTTGTATGTGTATTTAGGTGTCTTTCATCCACAATGATCCCCAAGAGTTTTGCAAATGTTACTAACTACCGAAAACAGAGAGTGGCCCAAACTAAGACTCTGGATTCAAACAGCCCCTTGAACATTGAAAAAGTCTAGATCTGGATCCTGTTTGGGCCTGTCTCTCTCTAATATATTGGAATTAGATCACTAATTACTGAAATGCAGTCCCTTCTGTGGTGGATCATAGTAAGTATGGAAAAGCAACATTAAATGACAGCTTAGCAGGAAATTAAGAAGACAGCATTCCATTGAAAGAACATTACAGGAAGTCAGTAGAATGTCTGTAATCTTTAGCTAGAGATGGAATTTAGCTGGTTAGTGAAGTTAGCACCCCTTTTCTTTCAAAGCCTGCAAGGGATCTTTAATGACCATGAGTGGTTTTACATCTCATTCTGAAGATGGTACCTCCAGCTGCAGAGCACCACTAGCACTACACTGAAGCAGTGGGTTCTTTTCTGCCTTAAAGGGAAGAGGGAGACCTACTGAGTCACCAATGCCACTTCCTGCTGTGCTCTAGCTTTTCCTTAGAGGTCTCCCTCCCATCTAAGAATTAGGCAGGTCTAGACTGCTTTAGCTTACCGAAGCTAACAAGATCACAGCCTGAATTGATAGCAGGAAGTAATCAGACATTTCTGATCACTCTGTTAGAAATAGGGGGATCTTGATTACTTTATAGCCCCTTTGGGATGTGCTTTTGAGTTGTATCTTGGCATTGCATTGGATACTAGGAAACCACCACTCTTGCTCGGGGGGGGTTGAGGGGATGACAAGGGAGAATAATTGTTAGGGCTGCATGTTAATACTGCTGCTTGAAAGGTAATGAGTTTACTTCTCAGTATGATATTCTTGCAAATCAATTTGGGTCTAAGTACTTGGTAACTTTAACAGGCCATGGCATGGACTCCACCAATATCCGTGAAGCTCACAACTTCTCCTGGTATCTGCTGGAACTGGTCTCACCACAAAGGTCCAGACTGTTGTGAGCTTTCATAGCAGCTTATCCTGGGTTCCAGAATTCAGAGTGTCAGCTGTTTTGCTCCCTTGGCATTTTTTCATAATTTTCCTCCCTGGAGTCCTTGAAATGCTCTCTCTGCATGTTGTCAAAAAATTGTGTGCAACTCGTGGGGAGGGGAGGTTCCAAATTGCAATTGCAAAAGAGGGTCACTCCTCAGACAGACATACTCCTAGGCTTTTTCAGTTGCCTGGGTTCTTAGTGCAACATCAGCAAAACCTAGGAAATCCAATCCCAGCCTGTTGCTTTCGAAGATGCCTGGAATAGTCAGCCCACATTAGCTTTAATATTTATTCTGTGTCTGTCCATCTACACAGAGAGATCTAGCACTGATCACCTTAGCTAAAGATTAATTCTTAATTGGAAAATGCCGACAGAGATTTGTATCAGAGCCCAGCTCTGGATGGGTGACTCACATGGAGCTTGAAAACATCTCCAGCTCATCTCCCGGCCTCATTCCACATTCTATGCCCATTACTCTCGCTGCCTGGGGCTGGAATGTTTCAGAAACCTGGAGTGGGAATATTTTTTGTTCATCCTGTTACATGAAGTTAATCTCATGTAGCAAAGCAGCTGTGTAATGTTTTGTATTAAATCTCATGTCGTCCCCTGGGTGTGATTAAAATTCAGGTGATGATTTTTTTTATTATATTTTATTCCCCACCCTACCTCATGCAAGGGGCCATTAGGCTTTGGTCTTAATAGCTCGCCTCCCCTCTGCCTCTGCAGGCCCCACTGCACAGAGCTCTGCTCCTCTTTCTGATGAAGGGTGAAGAGTCTTTAGTGACTCGCGCTCACTGCACATTAGTGAAGCCATTGGCTCAGGTGAAGGGAGGCTGCTCTTAGCACAGGGCTTTGGTTTGGGGAGTCTCATCTTTCTTTGGCTGGTTATTGCCCTGGAACATGGTGACGTCCAGATAGAAGGGGACCACCTTCTCTGTCAACACTGGGGGCTTTGCAGCTCCTATTGCTTTATTTTCACTTCAATGTCTGGCTTCCAGGGGTGCCAGAATTCCCATTTCCACCCTCTCTAATGTGCTTCTGCTTGTGTCAAAGGCATTTGCCCTCATTTTGTCAGGTTAAAGAGTGAGGCCTTGCCTGTCTGTCCCCATCCCTCCTTGCCACACCCGTTCTCCCTGGCAGGCAGGGGAGAAACAAGCACAGTGGAATAGCTGCTTATTGGAAATGTGAGACTCTTCTAGTAGGCCCCAGCTTCTTCATCTCCTCCTATCCTGCCTCGCCAGAAGGCCCCCACTGCTCCTTAGCCCCTGCCAGGTTCCCATCTGCATTCCATCCCCTCTACCTTCTTCTTGTTTAAAAATGAAAACACCCTTGTGGTGGCTGTGACAGGCTGGACCCCGTGGGATGTCACCTGGTGTGCTGGGATGCCACTAAGTCAGACTACTCTGCCAGCCTGGGCCCCCTTTTACCTGGTATTGCTGGGCTAGGCTCCCCAGCCTTTTCCAGCCAAGCACACAGGCAGGGCCACAGCCAGTTGCCCAGAGAGACAGAGATCCGCTCTGGGGCGTGCCACAGCACCCGGAAGTCCACCCCCACTGGGAGTACAAACCCAAAATTATATGAAATTTGCCTCTTCCCTCAGTGTGGAGGAGGGTGTACACAACTTCTCGCCCCTCCTGTTAGAAATCACATAAACTGGGTTATATTATAAACCAGATATAAATGTATTAACTATAACAGGTGTATTTTAAGCAGTTAAGGAGGAAGAAGGCAGAACAAGGCAGATTACTAAAAAAATAAAATCAACCATGCAGATTAAGCTTAATACACTAAAGAAACGGGTTACACGTGAGTTCTCATCCTAAATGTGGTTCTAATAATCTTCTTCACAAGCCAGATGTCCTTCCAGCCTGGGTCCAGTTCTTTCCCCAAGTTCAGTGTTGGTTGTTTCCAGCAGTCATCTTGGACAGGGTAGCAGGGGAGAACTGATGACCTGGATTTCCTCACTCACCACCCATAAATAGGATTTGCATAAGGCGGGAGTCCTTTGTTTCCCTAGTTTGCCCCCCCCCCCCCCTTCCCTTACAGTGGAAAGTTACAAGAAGTCGCAGGTAATGTTTTAGTATCAGGTGACAAGACCAGATGACTCTGTAGTATCACAGCATCCATAAGTCAGTGACAGTATGGAGTGTCCACAGGAAGCCCATGGTTTTCACAGTCCATTGTCCTTGCTGATGGGCCATCCGCCCTGTCTGGCTTTTCCATTGTTGTACCTGAAGTGTTCGCAGTAAGCGTCACCCAAAGTAGCGCAGCTGAAATACAGATACATAGTCAATATTCCTAATTTCAGATACAGTAATGATACATGCATATGTCATAAATGAAGGGAAGGGGGAGAGGGTCTGATGCAGTGCTATAAAATCCTCTTACCAGTAAAGGGTTAAGAAATACAGGTAGCCAGACTGACACCTGACCTGGCTGGCATCTGACCAATAAGGGGACAAGATACTTTCAAATCTTAGGAGGGGGGAAGGCTGTGTGAGTGTTTTTGTCTGAGTCAGGGTAATCTTGGAAGACAGAAGGAACCTGCAGAAAATCAAACCTCCCTTTTCTGAAGTAAGTTTAGATAGCATAGCGAATAGATTTCTGTTTAATTTTGGCTTGGTGTATTCCCTGTGTTAGAAGGGGCAAGGGGGCGGGGGTTATTCATGGTTTTCTGTAACTTTAAGGTTTTGTCCAGAGGGGGAAATCTCTCTGAGTTTGGAAATATAGTGCCCTGTAAAATAGTTACCATCCTGATTTTACAGAGATGATTTTACCTTCTTTATTTTTAATAAAATCCTTCTTTTAAGAAGCTGACTGTTTTCTGTGGTGTTAAAACCCAGGGGGTGGGTTTTTAGATCACTGTGTAACCAATTGGTTGGGAAATTGTTCTCAAGCTTCCCCAGGAAAGGGGGTGTACGGCTTGAGGGGGTATTTTGGGGGGGAGGGAAGTTCAAGTGATTCCTTTCCTGGATTCCTGTTAGAGACTTGATGGTGGCAGCGAAAGAAGCATTTCTCAGGGTGCAGGGAATTTTGTACCTTGGGGGATTTAACCTAAGCTGGTAAAAATAAGCTTAGGGGCTCTGAATGCGGGCCCCCACGTCTTTACCCTAGAGTTTAGAGTGGGGAGGGAACCCTGACAGCATACAAATAGGACAGCCTCATTCAGAAAATCATAACCTTTAGAGAATGCGAGAGGGAAGACAGAAAGACCCATGAGCTCTGACATCAGTGCAGTGTAACGGTCTATGCTCTCCACAGCAGCAGGGAGAGGAGGAGTTTTCTAGACTTCCCCCACCTTGGCCTCTGATCACTGCATCTACTTGGTTCCCGCTTGTGGGGCCTTGGTTAGTTTTGAATCCACAGGAGCATTGGATGACGCTATGGTTTCCAGATGAAAGCAAAAGGTAACCATGGCAACTAGACAACCCTGTGAATGAAAGGGACACATGGAGGGCAGTGACAGCATCCCCTGGAGCTGCCCATCCTAAGGCCAGGTGTGTGTTTCATGTCCCCGAGAGGAGTGCAGCTTGGGACCCTGTGCAGGTCTGAGCTCAGTGCTTCAGGGCCCAAATGCATGTCAGGAGGAAAAAACATTATTAGCCCTCTGTATGGAAGGTCTCGTGATATTCTTCCCTCCCTTGTCTACTTCCTGGAAAGGAGCATCCCCAGCTCTGCTCCTATGCTATTGATCATCCCCCCAGGCCACTATATTCAGCACTTCATGTTCTGAGCTGTGAAAATGGAGTGTGGTCAGTGAGTGGGGTAGAGAATGATTGAAAGAGAGAGTGTGTGTGTGTGTGTGTGTGTGAGAGAGAGAGTCACAGAGGGAAATGCGGGAGGGGAGTGAGTCATGGGGAGAAAGAGACAGAGAAAAGGGGGGGAGAGAGAGAAAGAGACACAAAAAGGGAGTGAGAAAGTGACAGTCACAGCATGAGGAAGAAAGAGGAGAGAGAGGTTGTGTGAGAGACACACACACAAAGCAGGAGAAAGGGAGAGCCTACAGAGTGACTTAGGCCTTGTCCACACTGCCACTTTACAGCCCTGCAGCTTTCTCACTCAGGGGTGTGAAAAAATACCCCCTTGAGTGCTGCAAGTTTCAGCGCTGAGAGCTACTCCTCTCGTGGGGGTGGGTTTTTACAGTGCTGGGAGAGCTGTGTAGAAGAATAAGGGAGGGGATGAGCTAATCAGGGAGACTGTCACATTATTTCCCTCTGTCCTAAATTATGCAAGGGTGATTGAGGCTGCATAAGGGTTGGAAAAGTGGTTTGGATACAATTTCCACCCCCTTCCAAATCTTTTGCTTGTTACTTGACTGAACCTTTCTTGATGTTCAGAAATGTTCAATTAATATTTCTCCTGGGTATCTGTATATTTTCACAACAATCTCTGTGTGTCCTCACTCAGGCCACGGCCAGAAGTCCAAGTGCCAAAATATGCCATGAAAGGCTGCTGGCGGGGGGGAGGGGAGGCGAGGTGGTTGTTTCCAGCAAGACTTGAAGCAGGAAGCCCTGGGATTTCCCTGCCAGAAAGCCCATGACATGCTCCCAGCAGGGGTAGTCACTAGGCAGACCACAAGCCAAATCCAGACTGCCAGATATTTTTGAACGGACCCTGAAATCTTTTTGCTAACTTATTATCATTATTGTTGGTTTTTTTTATTATTTTCTCTGAAGTCTGGACCTTGACTATACCTTGAACAAGAAATTTGGACCTTGACAAAAAATAATTGACTACTCCTGGAAGTGATTGCTACACTAAACCATTTCATAATTCGGAGGATTGGAGAAGCAAACAGACTTAGGGGTGTGTATGAGAATAGAACATTAGAAACGTTGAGGTTCACCCACTATAATCTAAAACTGCTCTGATCCTATTCTGAGGATGTCTCAGAGAAAGTGAGAGGCAGGAAGACAGGTTTTTTTCTCTTACTTTGTATCTTTAGTGATGTGTGTGTATTGTACTTTTATCCCAGATAGGAACGAAAAGCTAAATGTGTCTCTGGCATTACTTCATTGAAATCAGCGGAGTTACACAGGGGATGAAGTTGGCTCTAGCCCTCAACGCATCTCTCTCTTCCTGATATGAAAAAGTGCCTAGTAACTTATAATGTAGTTAAGCATTCACAGCAGATGTTGATCCGATAAGAGGATCTGTAGGGCTCAAACCTTTATTGTGCGGTAGTCTATATGAATCCACTTCTCCTGACTAAACAAAACCTATTGATATATCAGTCACTACAACTCACTTATGTCCAGCTAGCAAAGCAGGCCTCATGTTTAGGTGAGGGAACCGCATTCTTAAAATTACTGAGCGGGAGATATACTCTTGTAACCTGACCATGGGCATGGAAGGCAGGAGCTCCTGAGTTCTAAACCTGACACTGACTCTTTCTGTAGCTTGGGCATTTCACACCTCTGGGTTTCAGTTCCCGCAACTGTAAAAATGGGGCAATACCACCTACTTTGCAGGGATGTTGGTTAAGTGATAGCAGGTATATAGGATTCACTGAGAATGCTAACTTACTAATAACACAACTTTAAAAATAACAAAACTTCATATAGTCCATTGTAAATGGACTTCAAAGCACAGGACAAGTGTGTATCCTCATTTATGCCACAGTGCCAGAACCAAACAGCTTCATTTTCCAAAGTATGTGCCCCAAGGACATGCAAGACACCCTTTTGTAACCATAAAAGCAGCCCTTACTATGTACATAGGGCATGTTAAGGGCCTTTGAGATCAAAGAGAGAGAAATTGAGCTTCTGCAGCTTTACTAAGGTCCAGGAGGTTTGTATGCTGCAAAGTAGTGTTGAATCATGGCAATTGTGTTGGGATGTGGCAGTGTTACCACTCCACTAGCAGCACTGTCACTGGAAGTGGACTCAGACCTCAAAAGCTGGGTCCAGATCTGGATCATCTTGATTTTGAACATGAAAAACTCTGGGAGGCATTTTAATATAGTGTGTTGGCTAGGCTGCAATACAACTTCACAGTGTTCTGGGCCAGATTTTCCCATGTTGCTCCTTGAGCTATCATTTACACCTGTGCAAAGGGGGTATAAATCACAATCCTCCATTCACTTACAGTGGTTGATGTATTTTGCAGCTGACTTGTTTTCACTTTGCACAGCTGTGAGTGATTACACAAAGTGCAAAGTAGCAGAGTATGTTTAATGGGACACTTTATGCAGCATAATATTATGGGATGCTGAAACCCCTTGTAGACTAAGGAATCCTGTGAACATATAGCTTTGCTGGCCCTGGCCATTGACCGTAAGATGGCCAGCTGACAATCAGCAGCTCCATTTGGCATAAGAACATAGATAGATAAATAGGCTTTGTGATGTCTGAGTGACTTTGAACAACCTGCCATTTTCCCCATCTCCTCCACTCATACTCAGTGCATGCTTTAGTTGCTACAGAAGAAAATGCCTAGATGGGATGCTTTTCCAGCTTGGTTCTTGGGAAGCTATTACCTCCTGTATGGTCAGGGCTTCCCTCTGAACATAGGACTCCTGAGGTCATTTGCTTTGACTGGTTCTTTGGAGGGAGTGAGTGGGAGGTGAAATACATGGCTGGATGGTGTCAAGTTGCCTCCCCCGGAGGGTTCCATATGTTCTCAGCAGATGTTTAACAAGTTGTCTCAGCACAATTGGCTGTGTTGATAGAAGTTACTATGTGACAGTCTAACCACTGCTGTCAGAAGTGAAGTTTTCAACCATCTTTCCCTCGCCCCAGCATTTATTGCTTTCTCTATGGATAACACTGCTTTCCCTCCTTGTAGTTCCTAGTAAGAGAAACTATGAAAAACTCCAATAGTCCAATAAAGTGCTATTTAATGGGATTTTCTCAAGGAACAGTAATCCCCAAAGCTGTTTGTGTGTTTATTTATTTTTTTAAAGGGAGAAAAGTATTTTCCTAAAATCTTATGAGAATAGACATATGAGGATTTTAAATGTCATCTTAAAAAGAGTTTTCAAAAAGTATTTAAACCTTCTTCTGTATTAGGAAGCCCAGTGCAACTGCAGTGAAGCATCATAAAGTGAGAGGAAGGATGTTCTGGTGAAAAAGTAAGGCCCTACCTGTATCGCGGGATGATCTTCAAATAATTGGGGATGAGTTCTGGACAAAACATGGAAAATCGTGGAAAAGTAATAATGGAACTTTGTTAATAGCAGTAATTTGGAAAAGCCAAAGTAGACCTATTTGTTTAAGAAAAAATTTGCTGGAACAATATAAACACTCAGCTGTTATGTTATGCCTGCTAATTTTTTTGATAACCAGACAATTTGGTTCAAATATAAACATTCGTTTAAAAAAAGTGACTGGTACAATATAAAATTCAGAAGACTAAATATCTTAACACAATTGCTGTTAAAATCAAGTTCAGTCACTTTAGCTGTTTGCATTTTACATGCATTCAATGTGCAGTACACTTTACTACAGTGGTCTCCTTCATGCCCTGTTTTTGCTTTGTGAATACTTGTGTATACTGAGATACTGCCGGACTGGCATCCACAGAATTAGACAAGATGGATAGTGACTGCTTTGCTGTCTTTGCTAACTCTGGAAAACACTGTAGAACTGCAGGTGAATCCCAAAACTCTCCAAGATCATTTAATGTACTAATGGGGAACAAATGCGTGTTGCAAACCACAAAATATATGTAAAATTGTGGACTGTACAAAGTAAGCTAATTAAAATCAAAATTGTGGTGGAAGCCTAATATTGCGGCATCCGCAATTTCTGCATTATCGTGAATGAAGTAGGGCCTTATGAATAAGGCATTTGACTGGGACTCAGATCTTAGTTCACTTCCTGTATCTGCCACAGATTTTTTGTGACCTTGGGCAAATCACTGAAATCAGTGGGAGTGGCACCTAAATATGTTTGCAGATCTGGTTCTTGCAGATCTCTGTCTGGTTCCCATCTGTTAAATGGGGATCATAATACTTCCTTTCTCACACTCTTTGTCTGTTTCATCTTAGATAAGATTGTTAACTCTTGTACTGTGTGTTTGCACAATGGGTTCCCAGTCGTGATTGTAAATAATATGGGGAAATGGGAAGGGAAACTGAGCAATTGTATTACAGTTTCCAAGCCTAGCAAGTGGAATAAGTATTGATGAGCCTGAGCTGCAAACTTCAGATGTGGATCTCGAGAGGAACTTTTTCAAAGGACAATGCTGCTTTTAATTTTTTTCACTTTAATGACATACAGCATGAGGTATTGTTAATGATATCGATGTGGCCATAGTTTTTAAGAAATACATTTTAATCTGATTGCATCGGATAAAGTGGGTACTAACCCACGAAAGCTTTTGCTGAAATACATTTGTTAGTCTCTAAGGTGCTACAAGTTTTTCTTTCTTATTTTCGTTTTGCTGACACAGACTAACATGGTTACTACACTGAAACCTATCATTTTAATCTGAGAGTACAGAGTGTTTCAGTACAGAGTGTTTAATTATTACACAGCTCTCTTAAGAGTTTTCTTCCTCTGAGTTGAGTCCAAGGATTCATTCAGTCCTGGTTTCTGGAGTTTTGGTTCATGGGGTTCCTGAGAGTTCATCTGTTTCATATCACAGCTTCAAAAAGAGTGGGAAGGAAGGGGAGGAAGAAACTTGTTTAGCAAAATCATAATGCCTGTTTGTAACTATCTGAGTATTCTTCATAGAGTCAATTGTCTTCAGAAGTAAAAATAGGAATTATGCCATAGACAAAAAATAAAGAAAAAGGCTATGAGTTTTCCAGCTTCACAGTCTCTCCATCTGACCCTGGGGAAACAGAGCAAGGGATGGAACACACACTGGCAGAGTTTTAATTATGAATTTAATGATGACATCTGAACAAACCCCCTGCTACCAGTATATCATCTGTCTCTCGTGTCACTTTCCCAGGGCCTGATGGAAGAGGCCCTGGGAAAGCAGAATGATGGTAAATGATGTACAATACTGATTGATGTAGCTTCTATCATCAGAGCTACAGGGACTCACCGCCTTGGAAAATCACATCACTTATTTAAGTGCCCAACTTTAGAGGATCAAATCTGAAAAGTTTGTGGGAAGCTCTTTGAGGCAGAGATTTTGTTTGTTGTATGTTCTCTAAAGTGTCATATAAACTCATGATACAGTTAAGAATAATGTGCGATACCACTGAGCAAGGTAGCTGAAGCAAGTTCCAGGAGCAGTCTGGACAAAAGACTAATAGTCAAGTTCCAGCAAGCAGAAGCCTGGCTGCTTCCTTCTGCTTATCAGCCTAGAGGCATTGAGCCATGCTGTGTACACATTCAGTACTAGGAACCACAAACAAACTGGACCGGAGTTGGGTCTTTTCTTTTCATGCTTGTAATGCAAGTTAGAGGAGACAGTGGAAATGATGAGAGGAAATAGGAGGAGAGAGAGAAGCCTGGAGGCATAGGAAGTGGTGGAGAAGAACCTGGAAAAGAGGAGACTAAGGGAGGATATGATAGAGGTATATAAAATTATGAGTGGTGTGGAGGAAGTGAATAAGGAAAAGTTATTTACTTGTTCCCACAATAGAAGAACTAGGGGCCACGCAATTAAATTAATGGGCAGCAGGTTTAAAATAAATAAAAGGAAGTTCTTCTTCACACAGCGCAGAGTCAACCTGTGGAACTCCTTGCCTGAGGAGGCTGTGAAGGCTAGGACTATAACAGGGTTTAAAAGAGAACTGGATAAATTCTTGGGGATGAAGTCCATTAATGGCTATTAGCCAGGATGGGTAAGGAATGGTGTCCTTAGCCAGGGGCGGCTCTTACAATTCTGCCACCCCAAGCAGGGGTGGCGGCACCCCGCCCCCGACGCAGGCAGTCCCATTCCGGAGCGGCAAGGGGACAGCGGCAGACCTGCCGCCCCTTTGCCGCCGCGGCAGGCGAGACTGGGGCGGCAGTCCGAGTCCCGCGGCGGCAATTCGGCGGCGGGAAGAGCGGACCTGCCGCCGAATTGCTGCCGCGGGACTCGGACTGCCACCCCCTTCTGACCTGCCGCCCCAAGCACCAGCTTGGCAAGCTGGTGCCTGGAGCCGGCCCTGTCCTTAGCCTCTGTTTGTCAGAGGGGGGTGATGGATGGCAGGAGAGAGATCACTTGATCATTACCTGTTAGGTCCACTCACTCCGGTGCACCTGGCATTGGCCACTGTCAGTGGACAGGATACTGGGCTGGATGGACCTTTGGTCTGACCCAGTACAGCCATTCTTATGTTCTTATGTAAGAGGGCCAGAAAGAAGCAGAGGGGGGAGACAGGTGGAGGAATAGGAATAGGGAAAAGAAGCAGAGGGGAAGGTGAGATATGAGAAGTGTGGAATTGACATGAAGCACACACAGGAAATGGTTTGTGAGCACTGAATTACACATGGGATCAAATGCATCCCTCCTATAACACCACTGAAGTCAATGGAGTTACCCAGATGAACCTTTCCATTTTATTTTTGGAGTCCTATCATTGCAATTTGTTTGAAAATTTGAAATTAATCAGCTAGATAATGGAGTGGGAGAGGTTATTCAGAATAGATAATCTGCTCTATAATGGAGAAGAAGATCATTCACATTGCTAGGAGCGCTGTGGCTCTACACACTTCAAGGGCTTTTGTGGTAGCCTTGAGAAGGCTGTTTGAGTTGTTTGCGCTGGGATGGATTCAAAACCATCCAACTTTATTTCCTTGTGCAAGATTTTAGATGTCTGATAAATCA
Organism: Chelydra serpentina; assembly: GCA_037349315.1. Taxonomy (NCBI): domain Eukaryota; kingdom Metazoa; phylum Chordata; order Testudines; family Chelydridae; genus Chelydra; species Chelydra serpentina. The sequence continues at coordinate 66,739,916 of JBAIAC010000007.1, read as the reverse complement.
CCTAAATTTGTAATAACAAAAACAGGAAAAATATCCCTGATGCATGTTTAATTATACCTGGTAAAATGGGTTTTATTGAAGACTTGGTTTAAGTTTGCAGAGGATGCATTGTATTCTTCATACATAACAGAGGTTGAAACCCTGCTTTAAGTGCAAAACTCAACTCAGCCCTAACTAGAGTCACAACCAGTAACTTCAGGACAGATAAAACACTTTTCAAGTCTCTAAACATTGGGAGCTTATGTTTCAATAATGGCCCCCCAAATTGTATGGTAAAGGGGTCATTATGTTTATGTGAGTACGTATAAGATTCTGAAAACTGGGGTTACATTTAATTTAGTGCATTTGAACAATGCCCGCCCCCCAGAATCAGGATACAAATCCAGCTTTTGCTTACTTTTTTATACACTTTTCCAAAGTAATTTCCGAACTATGATGTCAGTAGGACAGAGATGGAGGCGGGGGAATCTCCTGCAATGTGCTGAGGACCTCCCTAAAGAAGAAGGGACCATTGTCTATATAAAGTGGAACTGTTTAAAATGAGGAGGTATTGGGGAGAACATGAATGTGATCTTGGACCGAAAGATCCATGATCTGTAGTCCACGCTCTCCTCCTGGAAAACTACATGATGGCACCTTGGGTAGCGGAAGGAAATGAGGAATAAAGCTGTTATCCTGTGTCTAACATATGCCCCATTCCTCCAGACCACAAAGAGGAGACAGAAGTAGTGCCATGCTCTGACACAAACAGTAAAATACAAATGGAAAACCACGGGGCAAAATATAAGAAAATGTGGGATCCTTGAAATAATTTGACAGCATAACAAAGATAAGTATATGTAAGCCAAAAAATGAATGATGGATGTTGGAGGGAATGTGCTGAGATAAGAAATCCTGCTACACCCCCTTGCTATCTGTACCTCTCTGGAATTACAGCAACTTCACCCACTTGCTGACCCATAATTTATAACCCCATTACTCTTACCTTTGGGTTTGGCTCCCAGGCTGCATGGCATGTTGTTTTATGATGTAACAGGATTTTATGGACCAATGGGGAGAACATGGCGCTACAAACGCCCATAAGGAGAGTGCTAATATAGGCACAATTAGCACTGGGTTCCAGCACCAGTGGGTTACCTGGTGTAACTTAACTGACTTCAGGGGCAGTTACATCAGGGATGAAATTAGCCACCTAGGACACTTTCTCCCCCCACCTTGGTGGCAGTCGTCCATAGCCCAAGGTGTGTATCATGAAGAAAGGAGACTGTAGCTTCAGTAAAGCCCTTTGAGTGAACCTGATGCCCCATCCCAAGATGTGTTCACTACATTTTCCCTGTTGGAATTCGGGAAGAGAGGGGGAAGATTGCCTTCATTTACCCTGAGGCTGGGATCCTGCAGACAGGTGGGTTGGGAGGAGTCGATAAAGTTATCGGGGAGAGGCAGGTGTGGGGGAGAAAAACTTGAGATCGGAGAAGAAAAGAAACTTAGGAGGTCACCGGGGGAAGCAACTGGTTTGCCACGGAGGGAGGAGAAACATGGAGAAGGAAAAGGAATAACGAATCCAAGGCGAAGGTGAGACAGGAAAGCAGGACGTGTCTGTACAGTGCGGGGCTTAGGGAACAATGCGATGAGGGGAAGAAGAAAGAGAGCAGGGGAGGGAAGCGGGAGGGGAGGGGGCTCTGGCGGGAGGTGGAGCTGGCTGCAGCTGGCGACTCTAGCTCTCCCAGGTTGCTGAGCACGGGATCCGCGCAGCGAGTCAGAGCCGAGCGGCTGCAACTGAACGGAGCCCAGAGGCGCTTCCTGCAGCAGCCCGGGCGGCCGGAGCTCAGCGCCTCCCGAGAGCCCCAGCTGCAACTTGTGAGCCGGCGGCCGCCGCCGCTCTTGCATGTGGAGAGGCGCCGCCTCCACCGGCTGCAGCTCTTCGGAAAGTTGCCCCGGCTGCCGGACGGTAAGGGCGGCCCCGGTTCGCACGGTCCTGCCCAGTCCCCGGGGTGTGACTCCTGGCCTGCCCTAGTCACCCCACAGCCCTCCCCCCCGGCCTGCTCTAGTCACCCCATAGCCCCGGAGCCCCCCCAGTCTGCCCTAGTCACCCCACACCCCTGGAGCCCCCCCGGCCTGTCCTTATCATACCCGGAGCCCCCCCACCCTGTCTGCCTTAGTCACCCCACAGCCCCGGAGCGCGGCTGCCCCCCCCCCGTCCTATCACCTCCACACCCTCGGAGCGCGCCTCTCTTTCCCTCCGTCCTGCCTCAGCTCACGCCCACCATTCCCGGGGTCCCGCTCCAGTCAGTAGACACCAGGGCTGCTGCTCCATTCAGCATCCCCCACTGGGGCGCTCTTCGGCCCTCGCTGAGGTCCTTTTTCATTCAATACGTCTCCCTCCCGTCGCGGCTTGCTGCTCCATTAAATCCTCCAGCCCCCCATCCCAGGGATGCTGCTGCCTCGGACATTTCCAGGGTTTCCTTTGTACCTCCATCCCCGCGCCCTCTTTTTGCCTCGGGACAAGGGAACAAATCTGGGCAGGAGGTTGCCCCGGAGTCACTCGGGTGACTACAGCCTGGGATGGGTGAGAGGAATCGGGAAAGGCAAACAGAGGAGCGCTGTGCTGTCTCCTTTACGCCAGAGGCAGCGGGGGTTTTCCCTCAGCTCATCGCCCCCTTTGCCCCGGCAGAGGAGAGAGAAGGTGCCTGTTTGTTGGATGCTGGGCTGCAGGGGCTTGTAAGTTTCCTGAGGTTGAAGGGCCAGAGGTGCCTCCCTTGCAGTTGCACATCTGTTTCCTTCCCATGTCTGACAGTAACAACAGAAAGGTGATGGTAACGCCTCTTTCCAAGCTCAGGTTCCCGGTGGGGGGAACTCTTGTGTACCAAGACAGGCTGGGCCACATTCATACTAGCTGAATTTAGCCCTATTGTCTGTTCTTCAAGCTGGGTATGGACATGGGTTGCTGCCTTTAACATCTCTGCGTGCGCTTTTGCTTCGTGAATCCTGTTACCTCCAGAGGAATTGCTGAACGCGTTTTTCTCTCCAGAGTTACAAAGAGATTGGAACGTTCTGTTACTTACTCATACATTTCTGGTCATGCTAACATATGAAGTTTCTGGCTATCCAAATGTCAGTGTTGCCCAGATTTCTGACTTCAGTACAGTAGGAACTGTTTAATTCAAATTTTGCTAATCCTCAAACCATAATTTAAAGGCAGCCCCAATCTGTTCTCACTTTTCAAAAAAAGAAAATCTAATATCTAATTGTAGAAACAATGCTTTTAGTGAAGTCTGATGTTACCAAAATGCACAGCAGGGTATTTGCTATTATAGTATGAAGTTTTATCACAAAAAAAAGTTAACTACAATTGCCACAATAAATGAACTGACATTTTGTGATGCATCATCCTTGCTTTTTAAATGTTGCTTGCCTGGTAATTACTAACAATTAGTCCTTTGCTGTGCTTTCCCCAGCCATTAGTGAGATGTGACTGTATATTGCATATATTTATAGCATAACTGAACATTCAAACACATAGTATTATTAATGGAACAAACTCTCTAGCAACGTATTTCACTTAATAGTCAGTGACTACCAAGGAGGGTCAATGGAAGTGTATTGTAGAATGTCAAATAATTCTGAGTGCTAGATAATGCCAGATTCTGAGCTCAGTTTCACCAATGTAAATCCAGGGTAAATTAACTGAAGTGAGTGGAATTACTGTATCTTTATACCAGTGTAACTGAATGTGGCACAATGTATTTTACAGTCTTTTCTGGTTAAGGGGCCATTTAACATTTTCAGAAGAAAACAAAGTTTTTCCTTCTTTCTTTGCCCTAAAAGTATACAAATTATGAGACTGAAAAAATCTAGCATTAGAACAAATAGGTATTTTCCTTATTCTTTATTTTAAAACATAATATTATTCGCACAGCTGCTTCTTTCTCTGCCACTTTCTCTGGAGTACTTTTGCACAGTTGATAAAATTATTTAAATATGTGACAATCCCTTGAAGGCCATTAATATTTCTGTTATTTATTGCCGCCAATGTACTATTTTTGTTGGATGCCACTGGAATACTGTAGAAGACAATTTGCCAGAAAATTAAATTCTTTTTCTTTTTGATAAGAAAAGGGTGGGAAAAGGAAAGAAAGATTTGTTTTAATTTCTTCAAGAAATTCCAGACTGCCAGCAAAGTCCAGTTATAATTTCTGTTGACCTCACATTTTCTGCAAAGGGGAGCGTAGGCAATGAATCATCTAGCAGAATGAGCTGTGTGCTAAGAATATGGAGATGTTATCGATTTAGTCACTGTTGTCAATTACCTGAGGAAAAATAACCCCTGAAAGTACAGATCCAAACAAAATATGAATGGTTGAGGTCCATTCCTGTAAAAGTCAGTGGGAGCAGCATTGGGCCTTTAAAGGTTTATTTGAATTGGATTTCTCAGTTTGCATTGCCAGTACTTGGCAGGAGATTCATGAAATGATACTGGGATAGAATGGATTCAGATGACGGAGTCCAGTTTTTTCTTTGTGATTTACAGGAAAAGGTCTTTATTTTCTAGCTTTGTGTGAATAAAATATCATGGGAAGACCACAAACCCTCCTCCTCCCAAAAAACCTCAAACAGATCCACTGCAACTTCATTTCCCAACGTGAGAGTTAATAGAGGACTGATGATTTTTTTTCAGGAAGGAGGAGTAGTATCTGAGAGTTTGCATTTTTTTTCTATGCCGAAAGCATCTAATAACTCTATCCCTAGATGATCTCATTTTTGGCTAGTTGAATTGTATTATCCTTTTTGGGGTGGAGCTGGGGAGAAGGGAAACAGGAACCGTGTGCTTATGAAAATGCTGAGCTATCCTTAATTCCATTGCCAAGGTGTGTGTGTGGTGTGTTTGATTCAAATCATTATTTCATACATGCGGCATTTTAGGTTGGTTTTAAAGAACAGAAACAATATTTGTAACCAAGCATAACAGTGCAGTTCATAAAACAAGAGCAACATCTGTTCCTGTGACTTCAATTTGTTACTCTTTGGAGTAGCCAAGTTGACAGTTCAGATAGTTAAGCTTAATGTCCTGTGTTGAACCTTTGGTCTGGCTTAATAGTGACTGTGAAGAATCAATAACTTTAGCTTATGTTCAACTATAGCATGTCAATAAAGGACTGAGAAGGGTTTAAAATTGCCTTATTTCATGGAGCTAGTCCCTGTTAACAGATAATGGTGGCTGATTTTGTGTTTCTGTAACCTAGTTCCATCATTTAGGCTTGCCAACTTGCTTCACTTCATGCATCAGAATGAGCTGGCATCTTGGATTTCTATCAGAGCTATGGCTGAACAAGCTACAGGCTCCTTACTGCTGTCAGAGTTAGTATTTTTATCCTAGCACCCTTTTATCTTAAGTTAATATATCTGAAGTTGAGTACTGCAGGCGTTTGAAGAAGAACCGTGCCATACTTAGATGTGCATTTATTATCAGGAGCCTTGCCTTCTCTTATACATTTTGAAGTCTCTTGCCAAAAAATAAATACTAGAGATGGAAAAGTGAGTTCAATGGCTTTCTGTTTTTGTGAATGAATTTGCTTTTCTTTCACCTTTTTACCCCCTCCCCCTCACTGCCTTATGTAGGATCCTTCCATAATTAAAATATTATGACTTTCCTTATGGTAGCCCTTCACTTGTGGCTAGGTTCCTAATTTAATGTCATTGAAAAAAATACTAGCAGATGACATTTCATCAGCTAGTGCATGCCCGTTTATTTTAAAACCACAGTGCTAAGACCATATGGAAAGATAATGAGTTTAAGCTGATAAACAGTTTACAAATTTGCCCAAATAAAGGACTTTCTTCCTAGAAGACACATTTTACTTCAAAATAAATAATCTGGTTCCTCTGTTTTATTTAATTACCTCTAGTCCTGTTTTTTCTCAACCTGCCATAGGAAAACAGACACAACTGCTTTGTGATCATCAGCTACTGTAGATGTAGGGCCATAGCGCTCACCTCAGGGAAGGCTTGAAAGAGGGCGTTCAGATATTACAGAGATGAGAGACTTGTAAGTATGTGGATGGATGGGTGGCCCAAGTATTGCCCATGGAGTTCTATGATGCAGTGCAGTTTCCCATACCTTGCAGATAGCTCATAGCCTGCCCGGAGAGCAAATGGGCCTGAGGTCCACTTGGACCTTGTAGACACAGACTGTGCCTCCATATTAAAGATAAGGGGCTGCACTCTGTGCTAATCCTGGGTGGTTCCTAATGAAGCTCTTAGTTTGGAGGTTCCAGCATATGCCATCTGAATGCTGACCCCTCAATTCTTATGGATTTCTCCTTGCAAATAATATCCCCTTGTTCTCTCATGGGAGTGTGTCTGTCTGTCTGTCTGTCTCTCTCCCTCCCAGTGCTTGTCCACTGTGAATAGGGCATCCAGATGTGGTTTCAGATTGAGAAGAAATGTCTGAAATAAATGTAGATTTTTTGGTAAAAGTAAGTTTGTACTAAGCTTGAGGAACGAGGCAGAGAGAATGTTCCCTAGAGCTTCCGGACTCCTGTCTTTTCCTCATATGTCACTCTCCTAGACATTTTTCAAATGGGAGCACATCATAGGGCTGATGGCCTGAGACCCATACATCACAAGTGACTGGCAGGAATTCAGACCAGAAAACCATTGGGGAAGCTGAGCTTTTCATTTTAGGGACTGAGGATTTAAAAAAAAAAACATTCACCAAAAACAACACAACAAACAAATAGAAGCAGCTGGATGTGCAAAGTACATCACTGCCTTGCATTCACAGTATGACAGAATGTAGAGTGAATGTTTGCACCCATGAGTGTGTCTAGTCGGCTATCTGCATGCATAGTTACCTGCTTCGAATCCGTAATTGTGTCCAAATGCACAAACCCCTAACTTTTATGACAATCATAGAATCATAGGGCTGGAGGAGACCTCTAGAGGTTATCTACACCAGTCTCCTGCACTCATGGCAGGACTAAGTATTATCTAGACCATTCCTGACAGGTGTTTGTCTAACCTGCTCTTAAAAGCTCCAATTATAGAGATTCCACAAACTCCCTAGGCAATTTATTCCAGTGCTTAACCACCCTGACAGTAAGGAAGTTTTTCCTAATATCCAACCTAAACCACCCTTGCTGCAATTTAAGCCAATTGCTTCTTGTCCTATCCTCGGAGGTTAAGGAGAACTATTTTTCTCCCTCCTCCTTGTAACAACGTTTTATGTACTTGAAAACTATTATCGTGTCTACTCTCAGTATTCTCTTCTCTAGACTACACAAACCCAATTTTTTCAATCTTCCATCACAGGTCATGTTTTCTAGTCCTTTAATTAATTTTGTTGCTCTTCTCTGGACTTTCTCCATTTTTTTCTACATCTTTCCTGAAATGTGATGCCCAGACCTGGACACAATACTCAAGTTGAGGCCTAATCAGTGCTGAGCAGAGCGGAAGAATTACTTCTAGTGTCTTGTTTACAACATTCCTGCTAATACACCCCAGAATTATGTTTGCCTTTTTTTTTTTTTTTTTTTTTTTTTGCAACGGTGTTATACTGTTGACTCCTATTTAACTTGTGATCCACTATGACCTCCAGATCCTCTTCTGCAGTACTGCTCCTAGGCAGTCATTTCCCATTTTGTTTCGTTGCAACTGATTGTTCTTTCCTAAGTGGAGTACTTGGCATTTATCCTTACTGAATTTCATCCTATTTACTTCAGGCCATTTTTCCAGTTTGTCCAGATCATTTTGAATTTTAATCCTCAGTGGTTCTCAGCCAGGGGTATACAGAGGTCTCCTAACGAGTACATCAACTCATCTAGATATTTGCCTAGTTTTACAACTGGCAACAAGCACTAGCAAAGTCAGTACAAACTCAAATTTCATACAGACAATGACTTGTTTATACTGCTCTATATACTATACATTGAAATGTAAATACAATATTTATATTCCAATTGATTTATTTTATAATCATATGGTAAAAATGAGAAAATAAGCAATTTTTCAATAATGGTGTACTGTGACATTTTTGTATTTTTATGTCTGATTTTGTAAGCATGTAGTTTTTTTTGTGACGTAAAACATGGGGGTACACAAGACAAATCAGTTTCCTGAAAGGGGTACAGTAGTCTGGAAAGGTTGAGAGCCACTGGTCCAAAGCACTTGCAACCCCACCCAGCTCGATATCATCTGCAAACTTTATAAGTGTATTCTTATATGCCTTTATCTAAATAATTGGCAAAGATATTGAACAGAACCTGACCCAGAACTGATCCCTTCAAGTCTCCACTCGATATGGCCTTTGAGCTTGATTGTGAACCACTGATAACGACTCTCTGGGAATGGTTTTCTAACCAGTTATGTACTCACTTTATAGTAGCTCCATCTAGGTTCCCTAGTTTGCTTATGAGACGGTCATGGGAGACAGTATCAAAAGCCTTATACTAAAGTCAAGATATACCTCACCTATTACTTCCCCCATATCTACAGGGCTTGTTACCCTGCCAAAGAAAGCTATTAACTTGGTTTGACACTATTTTTTCTTGACAAATCCATGCTGTTACTTATCACCTTATTATCTACTAGGTATCTGAAAATTGATTGCTTAATTATTTGCTCCATTATCTTTCTGGTTACTGAAGTTAAGAAGACTGGTCTGTAATTCCCTGGGTTGTTCTTATTTCCCTTTTTATAGATGGACACTATATTTGCCCTTTTCCAGTCCTCTGGAATCTCTCCCATCTTTCATGACTTTTCAAAGATAATCGCTAATAGCTCAGATATCTCCTCAGTCAGCATCTTGAATATTCTAGGATGTATTTAATCAGGCCCTGGTGACTTGAAGACATCTAACTTGTTGAAGTAATTTGACCTTGTTTCCACTTTTTGTAGACCCTTTATTTGAGTTTCAGATCATTGAAACAGTTAAAAACAGACATTAAGATTATCTTTAAAATAATTCTCTAATTTTTTTCTTAATTCTAAATAGCAAATGTAGAGATGTACAAGATAATGTAAAAGACATTGTAGAATACCCAGTTTATCCCATTCTCTCCAACCACGTTTGTTCCCTTCCAAACTTCCCCAAGTGTTGTCTTGTCTGGTTGACTCCACTTCTCTCCTCCCATTAGCACATTTTTGCATAGTTACCTTAGTTCTAGGAAATTTTCCTGATGTCCAGCCCTTTGCTTTCCCATGGTCAGTTACATTCCGTTTGTAGCCAATATTGCAGCAAAGAAACCAAAGCATTCAGCTTTGTCTTTTTTTATTGGCTGCAGAGCTCAGCATTCCAGTCACATCATAAACCTGTGAAATATCCTCTTCTGCTTTCCTTTTTGTTCTCATTGAGCTTCTGAGGTCCTGAGGATCACTTGCAAAATGTTGAGTGATCTGAACTCTTGTTTAGACTAGGGTTGCCAATTTTCTAATTGCTGAAAACTGAACACTCCTGCTCTGCTTCTTCCCCATAAGGCCCCGCCCCCACTCACTTCTCTTCCCCACCCCCTGTCGCTCGCTCTCCCTCCCTCCCCCCCCCGCCCCCGACTCACCTGCCACCTGCTAAGGGGCCAAAGGCCTGGTGGGGCAGAGGGGCGGGCAGTCCCCAGAATGAGGCGGAAGTGAAGGGGGGGGGTGGAACCCACCAATCCAATGAGCCTGGCCCCTGTTCCTTTTCCATCCCAACAGCTAACACAATGGTGACTCCTCTTCTTTTTGGGACTCACAGGACTTCAAGGTACTCAGTGTCCTGAAGAGTTGAGCCTTTAGCACCTTGCAGTATTTGTTTCCTCCTACCACTGCACTGTAGTGGCTATTCCTTGTTGCACGTCTATTACTAAGTTTTTAAGGAGCTGACTTACATACAAGGAAGTTGCACTGATTTAAATAAATCCATTTCTAAACCAATTTAGAGAAGTCTGTATAACTTTCTTGCACAGACAAGACCTATGCAAAAAACTGGATACTAGTTTATAAAGCTAAAACCCTCAGATTTTTAAGGGGGATTTACTGCTGCTTCCTTGCCACCTGCTGATTAATTATGGATGTCTTTGAAAATTACAGTACTCCTTTTGCAGAGTTTAAAGAGATATGGTGCTTATTTCAGGTGATTGGGTGCTGCAAGCACACCATGTTGTGCTGTCTCACACTTCAAAGCTGGAGGCGTGAGGTAACCTGAGGATACTGCAAGGATGCTTCATTTAAAGTGTGTGGGAGATAGGGTGACCAGACAGCAAATGTGAAAAATCGGGACGGGGTGGGGGTGTGTGTGTAATAGGAGCCCATATAAGAAAAAGACCCCAAAATCGGGACTGTCCCTATAAAATCGGGACATCCGGTCACCCTAGTGGGAGAGGACCTCCTGGTTCAGGCTTTGAAGGAGATGTCTCTAGAACACCTGCAGAAAGACTGCCACATTTAGGTTCAGTTAGAATGTGGATAATGACGGCAAAGAAAGTGTTCTTAAGATCAAGTCAATGAGAATTTTGCCATTGATGTCAGTGGTTATAGAATTGGGACCTTACAGATCAGGGTAATGTAGAGTTTTAGTACGACATGTAAGCAGGGAGATTAAAGGAGTTTTGCGTAGATTCCCTCAATTCTGCTTGAGAAACTTCTTCAGAGGGACTGGGATGAGTAGATCACTTCATGGACTCTCACCCTTCTTTGTTAGCTATCAACCTGCTCCAGAAACAGGTGAAATTCTTTTATTTGCTATTTATTACAATTTCACATGGGCGTTGCCAGCAACCTGATAAATGAATTGGGTCATCCAGTTTTGCAGGAACTGGTGGTACAAGTTCCTCAACCCAGCTGCTATTTAGTAAACGTTTACAGCAATATATCCACTCAGTGAAACATGGCTGATACTGTGAGTGAGGTGTACAGTGTTTGGAAAGTGAATGTTGTTATCAACGAACCAAGTATTGTTAGCTTGTTTTAAAGGTAGCATGATCCAGTGGATAAGGCACTGAATTGGAACTCAGAATCTGGGTTCTCTTGCTGGCTCTGCCACCGACCTCCTGCATGACCTTGGGCTAGTCACTTCACCTCTCTGTTTCTGTTTCCCCCTCTGCCTTTTGTCTGTCTTGTCTATTTAGAGTGTAAACTCTGTAGAACTGGGGCTGTCTCTCACTATCTGTACATACAGTGCCTAGCACATGTACCTCTGATCTCAGCTGAGGTCCCTAGGCATCTCTGTAACACAGATACTAATAATTCATTATTAATTTCTTGGTATTCCTCCACCTTCTGTGATGTTAATGTCAAGTCCAACTCTTTACGACTTTCTGTTGATTCCAGTAGGGGCTGGATCAGGCCCTTTAATGTGGAAAGCAATTTTGGCAGAAATAATAACACTTACACCGTAAAACTGTTTTCACTCAAGGCTCATACCCGTCTTGAAATAAGTCTCACAATGTGCCTGCCACATAGGAAAGCTTTTTTATATGCCTTTTAAAGATGGATAAGCTGAAGCACAGAAAGGTGAATTAACTTGCTTACTGTGATTCAGTGGCACAGTCTGGCATGGATCCCAGGAATCCTGTTGCCCAGTCCCTCTGACACAAAACAAAGCTGTCTAAACTGGGACACTGACCATTTCTGCAGTGCTTTCACTTTCTACTAAACTGTACCTAAACTGTAGACCTAGCAGCTTTTAAGTGGCATGATGCCAAGTTCTTAAGAAGGGTGATTTTGGTCATGTTGCTAGACATAGGTTTTTATGGCCCTGATTCATCTGTTGGATTTAATTTGTTGGTCTTTTTTTAGTTATTATGGAAACAGTTACTATGTTTACTTTTTTTATGAAAGGCTCAATGTGTGGCAGTTAAGTGCAGAAGGAGTTTTAAAGGGATAGTTAGGGATTGTACTAAATGAGGGTGCCTGCATTTCTTAACAAAAACATACTAAATGAAGAAAATAGCAAGCTTTCCTATTCTTGAAACGTGGCACTCACAGGACATCCATGTTAAACTGTAACAAGTGTTATGGGATTTTTTTTTTTAATTTTAAATTTTTATTTTTTTGCTTGCCTGCTAGATGGCACATCTCTCAGTCTTGTCTTGGGGACAAAGAGTGCCAAATCTGCTTCTAGTTCTCAATCCACTTATGGTCTGATTTGAGAAACACTGAGCAACCATACAGCCCATTGAAGTCAGTGGGAGCTGCAGGGGCTCCTCACCTCTGAAAATCAGAACCAAGGTGTCTTGAGTTGGGCATTCTAAAAATTAGAACTTAGTTTTGAAAACTTGAGCCCATGTCAGGGAGACGGCAATGTAAAAGCTGTGTAGTAGATTCTTGAAATGGTGTGAAGGTCACTCTTGAGCCATGCCGGTGTTTCATCCATAATCTTCATGTGAAAACAGATCGTTTTCTGGTTTCAGTATTTGGTGGTCGTGAATGGTGAGGTTAGAGTGGGGAGTGAGATGAATTTGAGTCTCTACTGAAGGATACTTGAGAGAGGAGCCTTGGGAACAATTTATAGAACATGTTTGAGTGTTGAATCTGAGGACCTGATCCGTCTAGGTGCTGAGTGGCCGAGTCATTCCTGACGAGTTAGGTGGGAATAGAGGGCTCTCAGAACCTCATGGGACTTCAGATCCTATGGAAATAGGTGTGGGGGCCAAGATAGTGCATCTCTGGAAAGGCCCTGTTATCTAAATGACTGTTTAATAGAAGATAAAAATAAAATCTGAAGCTAAAACACTTCCTGACCCTTGTGCTGTGGATGCTCAAGATTTGATGATGGCTTTCACAGGCCATCGCATTGAATAGGATCTTGTTCTAGCACCTTGAGCTTTTGATAATTTAACACCTTACTATAGTATGTCACCCTGGACACATAGTCGTGAGAAAAGACTTTGACTAATGCGGGTGTAAATGCACAGTGGTGCCTGGCCAATTAAAGATGAGTCTTTCATTTTTCAAGTATGTGAAAGGATGTTTCAGTCACAGGTGACAGAGACTGGAGAGATTAAGGAGGAGTAATATGGTTTTCTGGAGTCAGCAGCATTAAAAGTTTTTCTAACAGCACAGGAAGGGGCAGAAGCTTTAGTGCTTCACATTCTGTACATTTGCTACTTTTGCTGTTTTGGGATAGTGCTGGGGAGAGCTGGATGGGAAAAATCAGAACTTAATTTAAAAAAAACATCCAGTTTTGGAAAATGCTGCTGTTAATATTTTCTAGGCTTATTCCTTCTCTGCATCTTGGGATTCCCAAGCTGTAACTCTGATCTGGAGCAGCATCAAAGTGTAGCTCTGCCCATGGGGAGCACAAGGTAATGGGGTTGAGAGTCCAGTCCTTTCTCAGCACTGATCAGTATTCTCAGCATGCAGTGAGAAGCATGTTCTGGCCTCTGGACTGGGAGCCAGGTGCACCTAAACTCAAATCCTAGGTCTGATGCAGAATTCCCTCTGTGGTCTCAGACAAGTCATGTCACCTCTCTGTGCATTTGTTTCTTTTGCTGTAAAAATGACCATAATACCCAACTCCTATGGTGGCTGGGAGAATTCTAGTTAGCTAATCTTTTTAAAGTGGATCAATGATGAAAAGTGCCAGGGGCTGTTTGCAAGTGCAAGAGACTATGATGTCATAAACCACAGGCTTGTGACTTCACAGCAGGAAAAGGCAAAGCTGGGCTGATTGGGAGAAAGTCCTTACACAAACATAGAATGTGGAAACTCACCCTGCTATGGAGAATCTCTGTGTGATCTTCTGCTCCATTCTGACTCTTAGCACGGGGCCTAAATGGGTCTGCTTAGCGCTTTGTGCAAACTGTCTGCACTTCCCACTTACCCCCCTCCCCCAAATGATAGGATCTTCTTAGCATGTCTCATTGTCTTTTGTGTTCTGTCTATTTAGTCTGTCAGCTACTTGGGTCCCAGCACCTTGCCATTTGTTGTGCCTTGTACAGCACTCTGTGAGCATTTACAAAATAACAAATATTAATAATAGGGTTCTTTGAATCAGTAGATGTTTTGCTGCTTGAACTCACCTGGTCCTGCTGCTTATCCTCTATTAAAAGTTGTTATAATCCCCTGATTGTGACACTATAATAACTTCCGCAGCAATGGAAGGGGATGTGGCATAGAGGATTATAGCTAAAGGTGGGGAAGCAGCAGCAGGAGAAGACAGCTTTAAAGACGCAAAGATACCACTTTCCATTCAAACATTCCCTCTCAATAAAGAACGAGGAGCAGAAAATATGATCTGGAGCAGAACTGTTCACCTGAATAGTGCTTTTCAAACAGCTTTCCATAAGATGTCAGCGACCCTTTTATGATAATCCTGTCTCACATGTTAGATACCTTTTTTTTAAAAAAGAAAATTTCTACATAGGAAATAGAATACTTTTAAAGGACTGAATTTTTAGAGAAGCTTTGAGGCCTGCTTGTGAGAAGAAAGTGTCTCAAACCAAGATGATGGATTGTTCACTCGAGAGCCCTCTGACATTCCCTATGTTTCTTTTTAATTCCCCCTGCAGAGAGTTACATTGTTTAGTTCTTTTAAGTGGAATGGAAGGGTAAGCTACTGTCCACTCCCAGTGAATAAATACTATCATTCATATAATGGATGGGCCAGGCTCCAAAGCTAACTTCCCTCCACTCTTGAACTGCAGCAATGCTTCCCCTGCCTCAGAAATTGCATGGGGTGGGGTGGGAGTAAAGTAAACAGGAATGAAGTGTGTGTGTGTTTTCCAGCCCCACCCACCTCTGCATTCCCCTCCTCTTATCTATTTAGTAATTTAAGATGCTGGCTGAGAAGAAATAAGCAGACAGGATAAGAGGTGTTTGGGCAAACTTCAGGAAGCTGAGGAATTTGTTCTACATGGTATCAGTTAGCTCTTGTCCAGAGGAGCTGGGTGGTTCCTAAACAGAAATTCTGCTGGATGTGTTGCTTTTAGGTCTCAGAGACAAGCC